>CM064519.1:47555719-47710719 GCA_032716605.1 Paralithodes platypus | reverse complement strand
GGAGGAAACTAGAAAACTAATAAATACATGCAAAAATCGCCCAAAAAGTGAACCATCCCCCTTTAATTCTTCTGGTGTTTAGAGGAGTCACTTATAAATATTTAAAGAAGAGTAAATATTTAAAGAAGAGAAGAGTAAGAGTAAGGTGAACATTGAGTTGCAATATAACATCTACCTGGGACCGTAACATAACCACACCAAACATGAACGCCCAACAAGGAATAAGAAAAAGAATAATTGACATACATTGTCTATCGTGTTGTTGACATGTTACTATAGGGAATCGTCACCTTCATTCATTAGCCCAAGCATTACAGGACAATCCGCAAGAATATGACTTAAGGGGAGACTGGCCGTTTGTTTGGTCTATTAATTAATTTATTCATATATTTTTTAATTTCCCCACTAGACCTCCATCAAGCTTAGAAAAACACCCCCTAGACCCCCCTTCAAGATAAATTTGTAAATTTGTTGGTAGAAAAATGTCCCGGCCGAAGGCCAGTTCCTCTTAACATTTCAGGCTCGCTATCGCTAGCCAGAAAATAATTGACACCTATTTGGTACGAAAGGTCTTAAAATTGACAACGAAATGGGGCGAAAGGTGTTAAAATCGCCAAACTAATGGGCCGAACGCCTTATAATCTAACAAAAATGGGGCTAAACATGAGGGAGGAGGTCCAGAAAAACGGTCTGCCTCCTCTTAAGCCTATGTATCATGCTAGGTATGATTCGATTCAGCTTGGTAAAGTGAGTGTATGGCGATATAGGACTAGTTAACTAATATAACACTTCAGAGGATATCAACCCTTTTGGATTATTAAGCCAGCACACTGTAAGTCAAGAATAGCGTTAGGACTAAAGCCCCTTTTCGAGAACTCCAGTCCCTTCGGTGAAAGGAGTATGTGGAATTTGTTTTGTTCTGTAGAATGACGATATTTGTGAATATGATTTGGGTTTGCCTACTGTATTGATAAGTATTATGACTTTAAACAGAATAGTTAACATAAATAGAAGAAAAACATTATTCGTGTATATAATATTCAACATATAAATAAATAATAAGAGATTTGCTTAGATTCTAAGCCTTAGAACAACATGCGTAGTGATGAGCTACGCCAATTGTAATTAATCTAATAATAAATTGATTGAGATATACATATTATAAAAATGATCAAAATCATACAAGTTATATTACTAATATTTCCAGAGAAAGAAAAATCCCTTCCCGTAAACCTGCAATTGTTATAAAAAGAGGCTTTACATAAAATAACAAGAATTAATTCAAAATCTAATATGCCCGACACCTGTAGAAGAGAAACCCTCTCAATTACCATCACGCGAACAACGAACACCCATTTCCCATACACACGCAAGCAGGCCCGCAAAAACACACACATAAAGACACTTGCACAAACCACTTGCACACGAACAGAGAGTACAAAGGAGTACAAAGGAGTACAAAGGAAATCAAGCAACAACAGGTCTAGTGACCCATCTAGGCTGCTTGTCCTCCAAAACACTGAGGATCAAGTGTCCAAACAGTGGTTTAGAGTGGGTAAAGGAACATTGGAAAGGGAACTACTGCCCTGGAACTAATGTCCGTGGCAGGATTAGGAAGTTAGTAGGGTACAGATGGGTTAGTAACTGAGGGGGGGATAAAATAAAAGTTATCATTTACAAACGCAGTCAGTCGCGGGTTTGATGCGAGATATTTGTCTAAGCGGAGTTTAAATGAATCAACGGTGCTGCAGTCTATAACGTCTCGGGGAAGCCCATTCCACAAGTTGACAACTCGATTGAAGAAGAAATTCTTAGATTTGTGTGAGTTAAAAGATTTACCAATAATTTTGCAACCGTTTCCCCGCGTGTAATTAGATTGGTCGATAGTGAAGTACTTACTACAGTTCATATTGTCGATGCCTTTGATGATTTTGAACACTTGAATTAAGTCACCTCTTAATCTGCGCTGGGTTAAAGGAAATAGATCTAATTCTCTAAGACGCTCTTCGTATGGTTTGTTCTTTAGGCTAGGTATCATTTTGGTAACTCTACGTTGCATGACAATTTATCTAGATTGTGTTGCATATCTTCAACTTGTTCTTTTGAGAGTACGCTATTTGCAATTTTTGTATCGTCAGCAAATTTTGAGATTGTACAGGTGAGACCCTCATCTATGTCGTTGATGTAAATTAGAAAGAGAATTGGTCCTAGTACCGATCCCTGGGGTACCCCGCTACTTACATTGGTCCATTTAGATGCCTTACCGTTTATGACTACTCTTTGCTTTCTCTCGCTGAGCCAATTTTCTATCCATTTCAACACACCGTCTTGTATTCCATGCGCTTTTAGTTTTAGCAGTAAACGTTTGTGGGGAACTTTGTCAAAGGCCTTTTGAAAGGCGTAAAGAGAGAGAGAGAGAGAGAGAGAGAGAGAGAGAGAGAGAGAGAGAGAGAGAGGGAGAGGGAGAGGGAGAGGAGAGAGAGGGGAGGGAGAGGGAGAGAGGAGGATGAGAGGAGAGGGGGGAGAAGGAGAGAGAGAGAGAGAGAGAGAGAGAGAGAGAGAGAGAGAGAGAGAGAGACCTACATAGATACACTGGCCACACAGACCTTACGATCCAAACAGGTGGTCAGGACTTAATTCTAGTAGAGATGGCATATCCGATAGAAAAGGAAAGTTGAAGGAAAGGATAGAAAAGAAGAAAGCTCTCAGAGAGAGAGAGAGAGAGAGAGAGAGACATAGAGCTACATAGATACACAGACCACACAGACCTCAAGGTCCTTACTAGGCAGTCTGGCCTTACAAACTATATATATATATATATATATATATATATATATATATATATACACCGGTACATATACACACATACATACACATATACACATACATAATTACACACATATACACATATATATACAGTATATATATACATATATATACATACTGTACAGTGCATACACATACATACATAATTTTTTTTTTTTTCATATCACCCCAGCCCTCTGCAGATAGAGGTCAAGCCTTCCCTTGAAAGCGTTTATTGTGTCGCTTTCCACCACTCTCGCTGGTAGTTTATTCCACTGTCGCCACACTGTAGGTGAAGAAACTCTTTGTGACATCTAGGTTTGCCTTTTTGGTTTTTAATTTCATTCCATTTCCGCGAGTTTGATTAGTATTGTTTAATGTGAATAGTGCATTTACATCGACTTTGTCGAAACCTTTTAGTATCTTAAAGCACTAAATAAGCTGACCCCTCAACCTCCTTTTTAATGAGAACAGGTTCAATTGTTTAAGTCTTTCTTCATATAGTTTATTTCTTAATGAGGGCATCAACTTCGTCGCTCTACGCTGTACTGACTCGAGTCTTACAATGTCCTTGATCAGATAAGGTGACCAGAACTGCACACCATATTCAAGGTGGGGCCTCACCATACTTTTGAACAGTGGCACTATTACGTTCTCATGTTTATATGTAAATTTTCGTTTAATAAAGCCCAATGCTATGTTTGCCTAATTTGCAGCTGCTATACATTGGTCGGAAGTTTTTAGGTTTTCAGATATTAGTACCTAGGTCTTTTACTACCGTTGCGGTTTGTATTTGTTTGCGATTCATTTCGTATTTGTATTTGAGAGAGAGAGAGAGAGAGAGAGAGAGAGAGAGAGAGACCGTCTCCGTGGCCAAGGGTTTACAAAAAACAGGTGTTGAGTGAGCACCCTGCCATTATTGAGGTCAACACTTGTGACCTTCCCTGACCCTGAGAGGCCTGTTGTGACCCTATCCTGTGTGACCTCTTCCTCAGACGACCCCTAACTCTGTGATCCCTTCCTCCATATCTCCAATGAAGACCCAGCACTGTGACCCTTCTTGTGCGATCCCTTCCATGACCCCTTCCACTATGACTCACTTCTATAACCCCTTCCACTGTGACTCACTTCTATAATCCCTTCTCTGTGGCTCCTTCCACAGTGACTCACTTCTATAACCCCTTCCACTGTGATTCACTTCTATAATCGCTTCTCTGTGACTCACTTCTATAATCGCTTCTCTGTGACTCCTTCCACTGTGACCCCTTCCACTGTGACTCACTTCTATAACCCCTTCCACTGTGACTCACTTCTATAATCGCTTCTCTGTGACCCCTTCCACTGTAACTCACTTCTATAATCCCTTCCTCTGTGACCCATCCCAGCGACTCCCTCTCCTGCAACTCCCTCCCCTGTGACTGCCTCTCCTGCGACTGCCTCTCCTGCGACTGCCTCTCCTGCGACTCCCTCTCCTGCGACTCCCTCTCCTGCGACTCCCTCTCCTGCGACTCCCTCTCCTGCGACTCACTCTCCTGCGACTCACTCTCCTGCGACTCACTCTCCTGCGACTCACTCTCCTGCGACTCACTCTCCTGCGACTGCCTCTCCTGCGACTGCCTCTCCTGCGACTGCCTCTCCTGCGACTGCCCCTCCTGCGACTGCCCCTCCTGCGACTGCCCCTCCTGCGACTGCCTCTCCTGCGACTCCCTCTCCTGCGACTCCCTCTCCTGCAACTCCCTCTCCTGTGACAGGCTCTCCTGCAACTCCCTCTCCTGTGGCTTCAGTGTGACTCCCTCCCCTGCAACTCCCTCTCCTTCGACTGCCTCTCCTGCGACTCCCTCTCCTGCGACTCCCTCCCCTGCGACTCCCTCCCCTGCAACTCCCTCCCCTGCAACTCCCTCCCCTGCAACTCCCTCTCCTGCGACTCCCTCTCCTGTGAGTGACAGGCTCTCTTGCAACTCCCTCTCCTGTGGCTTCAGCGTGACTCCCTCTCCTGTGACAGGCTCTCCTGTGACAGGCTCTCCTGCAACTCCCTCTCGTGTGGCGTCAGTGTGACTCCCTAGCCTCTGACTCTCCTTTTCAATCTTATTCAATTGTGACCTCGTACCTTTAACCCCCATCTAAAATGCCAACCGTGTCATATATTACAATAAAACTTTCATCTTCAAGCCTATAATATATTTGCATCCTCCATTCTCATTTCTCTACCGTTACTCTACTGGCTTGTTTTCACTCCCAACATTATATATATACTATCCTCTGATGTACAGTCACGCTAATAAGTGATGTCTCGGCACCAATTATGTTTTGATCAATAATTGGTATCAGCAATATCTAAGCTTTATTTCTTCATATCGAGTGAAATATAAAAACACAGTTTCCTACACTTACCCACCCTATTCAACATCTGACAAACATTGATAAAGCCCAGAGCGAGCCAAACGTAATGACAGCTGGGACATGACTTATTAGCGCGACCGTACTTCACTGCATGTCTCAGTGTCCTCGCTATCGTTTATCATTGCCTCTTTTCTTATATTTTTCTATACCACGGCCTGCTTGTCTAACATTCTAACTCCACCCAGCCTCTGTACTATATTGCAGCGTGTATCACATACTCCGCTTTCATTCATGCATTCTTTCACTCAAATATTGTATACTTCTTTTCCTGGTTTGGTTTAATTCAACTTCATTTTAGCACCCTTTCAGTTTATTATATTTGTTGTATGTTTGTTAATCTTTTCAGCATAGCCATAGGCTTTAATAACTTACAAATACATGTTCGCAGAGCCATTTTCGTAATATTGCTAATTTCTTCTATTATTAGTAGTTAAATGATATAAGGAAAACCAGTCTGCGCTATGTTTAAAAAATGAAATCCTCTACTGAATTTAAAGAAGGTTAGTAGCATAATGGTAAAGCAATATTATTATGTTCTCTCCACTAACCAACTTTACTCCTAAACTCGATTAATGAAATTAACAAACACATGTGGCAGTCCGGGGATTCGAACCCAGGACGCTCACACCGAAAATCAACACATGTATGCATTGCACCACGAAGACAATATACAGTATATCTGCTTTCAATTATTCTGTTATTCAAATTTCTTATTCACTTTGTCTTTCCTAAGACCATCTCCTTCACCAGCGTCACATCATTTATTCATACATAATGGCATTTACTTTACTCAAACATTCCATTTCCTAGCCTTTAAGTATGTTTACACAATAGAATTATTACCAACAACACATATTGTTCTCCCTTATTTGGCATGAGAGTCTATGGCTAAGAGGCTTCGCAATAAAGAAAATTAATTTCCAGTTATTATTTATCATTATTATCATCTTTCATATTTTCATCTTCACTTTCTCTCATAATTCTATTTTTGCACAATTATTACTGATAGCATTTTCATTTATGTATTGGACATTTACATTAAATAACACAATACAGATTAAATAATATCCAGTATACTAATATAATATACGATACAATGCAATAAGCATGCCATAGCGCTTAACTTGCCTTTTAAATGTACATCTTCCATGCATATTTTTGGTCAATTGATGTATTATAAGCAACACAATTTCACATTTTGTATCAAAAGTTTCAAATCCTCTAGAGATTTTCGCGCATTTTATAAAATCATAAAACGAAAATATATGATGCATGTAAATAAGAGAAGAAAAGCACGAAATGTTGGAAAAACAGTGGATCTTCAACTGGTCGTGTGTGCACGTGTGTGTGTGTGTGTTGCATCCTGAGCGATGAAATACTGGCTTGGTACGTAACATCTAGATAGATAGATATACTGTAGATAGCTAAAGATAGATAGATAGATATAGATAAGTGCTGATATTACTAGATTTGTTCTTATAGATACTTGACTGGAGAATGAGAATACTAGAAAAGTACACGAAATATGATTTGTTTATTATTAATAGAAAATAACACATAATAATTATGATTATATATAGGATTACATAAAGCGGTGAGAGAATAAATACAATAATACAACTACAGTCTGCTGGGCTGGTGCTGCGGTATTAATGTCTGCTATTAACAATCGTTCAACGTCTGGTGACTCGATAGTTATCTCTCCAACAGAGGGAATTGGTACCGTGGAACTCAACGTCTCTCGTCAGCTACAATTTCAGGCGTCAGATTCGTGGGCCTCTCTTGTCGGCTACTTCCGCGGGTATTAACTCTATGGTCGGCTACTTCCTCGGGTATCAACTCTATGGTCGGCTACTTCCGCGGGTATTAACTCTATGGTCGGCTACTTCCTCGGGTATTAACTCCATAGGTGTCTCTTGTGAGCTACTCCTTTAGGTATTGGCTGGGGGTTCTTGGCGGTGTATCTTTGGGCCATTCATCTAACGTCTTGGGTAGTTAGTTTCTCCACTGCTGACTCAGCTGCTTGAAGTATTCGTCTTCGCCGTATCTGAGTCCACTATGGACCAGCCTCTGTAATTCCTTTATTTCCGGTCACTTGGACACCAGAGATGAACCAAGAGGTGGCTGCGGTAGGCAAGAGAGGTTTTGCCAAGTTTACTTTCTTAATACGAGGGTTGCCAGCCCTTCTGTCAATATATGCCTCTTTTAAAATGCCTTTTAAATCGCCAGTACCGTACACCAAGCTGATCTCGCCAATAGGAGTCATTCTGTTCTTTAGTATCAATGTAATATGTGTATGCAGGAGAGAGCTTGGTTGTTACTGCTGGGGTATCTCTATGGGTGAGGAGTTGAGTTGCCAGTGAGTGCCAGGCCTGAGCTCTAGAAGAATCTCAGATGATCTTCCTTCCTGGATCGGATCGGAGGTATATAGATAAGTTTAGCGGAATTTAGGGATAGTATGGGGGGGGGGGTAGGGTTTATCAGAGGATAATAAAGAGAGAGGTAAGAAATATGAAGAAAAGTGTTGGCTCCGACCCCAGCTTCGCTCTGCAATCCAAGAGGATTAGTAAGCTTGAGGGTTGTCATCTTCCGGCTTCAGGTTAGGGATGCATGCGGCACTATATAAAAACTCGGGCAGAGTTGGGAAGGTTCTGTGTGAGGGCGTTGGGTGAGCCAATCAGAGGCCATGACTCAGTTCTTGGATGTGTGTGTGGGTTTGGTATTAGGGGATCCTTGGGGTGCGCATCTTGGGAGGGGCGGAGCTTCAGGCGCAAGCTTCTCTGCGGTGATGTGGGTTTAGATTCTCCTCTGGATTAGTTCTTGGGGGCAGGAAGTAAGGACTTCTGTGTGTTGAAAGGGCGGTGCTTTTCGGCAGTGTTCTTTGCCTTTTTGAACTGGTCAAGTGGTGCTTGTGAGCAATGGCACAAATATGAAGAATCTCTGGGGACTGCTCGTTAGTGTTGGGCATAAGCTGGGTGTCTTCATTGTTTCTTCCTAGGCTTCTTGATGTCCCGTCCAATATACAGTATATATATATATATATATATATATATATATATATATATATATATATATATACTGTATATATATTTATTTATTTGGAGAGAGAGAGAGAGAGAGAGAGAGAGAGAGAGAGAGAGAGAGAGAGAGAGAGAGAGAGATTCGCTAGGTAACATATGGTCTACAAACACTTCGATAACGTAAAGATCAATATTTAGCAAAACACACACACGTACTCACGTATGCACATTTTAAGCAAAGGATAAACAAACATAAAATATATAGGAGGGATATCATCGTTCATACATTTTACGGACATCTACAAATATATAGCAAACAATTTGTACTGAAACAGGTATTCACACACATACATACACACACGCGAGCACAAACACCCAAGAAAACACTTCCATACATAATAAATACACACAATTATACACACACATGAACAGGCCCGATGTGTATCTGTGGACAAACACCTCACAGACACGCAACACCCGCCCACGATCCTTGCGCGCTCTCTCTCTCTCTCTCTCTCTCTCTCTCTCTCTCTCTCTCTCTCTCTCTCTCTCTCTCTCTCTCTCTCTCTCTCTCTCTCTCTCTCTCTCTCTCTCTCTCTCTCTCTCTCTCCTTCTTATATATCTATCCGATCAATTATCATTCGTCTATTAACTCATCATAATAATAACATAAGAACAATAAATGGCCACATGACCATTTGTTCGTACAGTCGCGGTCATTATAATTCTTATAAATTTTAAAGCCTAGAACAGTTTAAGGAACCTAAAAAAGAAAAAGAGAGAGAGAGAGTAAAATGTTTAAATTAAGCCCAAGACAGCTCCGAAAAAAAAAAGAAAAAAAAGAAAAAAAGAAAAAAAAAAAAAAAAAAAAATATATATATATATTCTTTAATACATACGAGGTTGAAAGAAATGGCAATTTCTGCGTTGGAAATTTTATTATTCAAAGTTTCCAGGTCTCTGATGAGTTTTCGCTGGGTGGCAGGAAGTAGATGAAGGAGATGAGCAAAATTCATGGTGGTACAGGGTTACATTAAAGTACATGAAGATACAAGATATACGACGCGTTTCACTGGACAACCAGCATTATCAAGTAAGGAAGGAATGATATAAAAGGTAAACAGGAAGGGTATATATAGAGGGTGGACAACACAGAAGACAAGCCGAAAACACAACCATAAAAAAGCTTGCCCGTCTTTATGGCGGAAACTTAAAACTACCCAAACCAACAAAAGGATATATAAACCTTACTAACACCATTCTGACCCTGGACCAAGAAGACCTCCTCAACAAAGGCCTCAACTGCCACTACAGCTCCAAACCTGGCCCCCACCGGAAACGCCTAGAAACGGAAATCCTCCTGGACGACATCCTACGACTCAAGAAGGATGGCAAGGTCACCACTACTCCCGCCCTACAACCTACTCTCCTCGCTGAAGCCGCCAAAACCAGAGGAACTCACCATAGCAAAATACTCAACAAACAACACTTCCAAGCTGCCAAACTATTAAGAGACAACCCCAACATCATCATCCGTCGTGCGGATAAAGCTTCCTGCCTCGTGATCCATGACAAGGAGGAATATCTTAGAAAAATGGACGTCATCTTAAGTGACAACACTAAATTTAAAAAAGATCACCCGCAACCCAACCGACGAAATCAAACGTATTGCCAACACCACCGTCATCAACGCCAAACAAGGAGGGATCCACCTTAAAAAACTCGTCGGAGAATACACCCCTGGTTATGCGTACGGAACCATCAAAACACACAAACCTGGGAACCCCCTCCGCCCCATCATCTCCCAGATCCCCACTGCCACCTACCAGATCACCAAGGCCCTGAACAACCTCCTCACCCCCTACGTGCCCAGCCAATTCAACCTTAACTCAGCCCACGATTTCTTGGAAATTTTACGAGACGCCCCCCGTAACAACAACCACACAATCGCCTCTCTCGACGTAGAAAGCCTGTTCACCAACGTGCCAGTGGATAGGACCATTGACATGATTCTACGTCGAATTTATCATTGCCCTGATACACCTACACTGGACATCCCGGAGAAGGCCCTGAAAACACTACTGGAGCTATGTACCAAGGAGGCCCCCTTCTTTTGCCCCCGGGGCAACATGTACAAGCAGATAGACGGTTGTGGCGATGGGCAGCCCCCTAGGAGTTCTTTTTGCGAACTTTTTCATGGGTACCATCGAGGAAGAGCTCCTAGCTGCCCAACGACCCGCCGTCTACTGTAGATACGTGGATGACATCTTCGTGCAAATCAAGGACCTCCACGAACTACAGGAACTCCAGCGTCGCTTCATGACCTCCTCCGGACTTACTTCACCTTTGAAAAATCTAACAATGGACAACTCCCCTTCCTCGACATCCTCGTAGCTCTGAACGACCATGGGTTCAAAACCACCGTCTACATTAAACCAACTAACACAGGACAATGCCTCAACGGCGATAGTGAATGCCCCCGCCGTTATCTTCTATCCTCCATCTCCGCCTATGTTAGGAGAGCCCTCACGCACTGCTCTACCTGGGCCGACCCCCACCAGGAACTAGAAAGACTATCCCAAGTTTTAGTAAATAACGGATACTCCAACTCCGACATCTCCAGCACCATCAACCACCATCTTGAAAAATGGTACACCCAAAGCCCTCCCAACATTGACCCTCCCAATGAAATTAAGATCTTCTACCGCAATTACATGTCCTCTGAACACAAAAATGACGAGGCCGTCTTAAAAGAAATAATCTCCAAGCATGTCCACCCAACCAACCCGGAAAACAAAATCAAATTAATAATTTATTACAAATCCCCCAAGACCTCCAACCTCGTTCTCCGCAACAAACCATCCTCCACCAAGATAAAGAGCCCGATGACCGACGATCACGTCATTTACCAACATACCTGTAATTATGAGGACTGTGGACCTCATTCCTATATTGGTATGACGCAGACTCGTCTTTCACGTCGGTTAACTCTTCACCTTCAGGCTGGAGCCATCAAAGACCACTATCTCACCCCTAACCACCCTCACCTCACACGCAACGAGTTAGAGAAACACACCACCATACTCGATAAAGAAAGTGACCCAAGGAGATTACCTATGCTCGAAGCTTTATATATCCAAGCCTTACATCCCAACATCAACAACCAAACTCTGGACCTTCAGATCCTTCCTTCTGCCAAAAGGCACTACCCTACAGGACCTAACACCCCTCCTCGCCCCCCGGTGCCCTTGACGCAGCCCCCCGCGCTACCTCCTTCAGCTTCGTCTTCTGCAGGCGCCACACAACTTAGGCCACGCCCCTCGACACGCAGCCAATCAGCTTCGACCCCACCTACCGACCACCATCCCGCATCCAGTGCGCATGCGTGAAGCGGTTACCCCCTTTCTCTCTCCTAGTTTACCCTTCCACCAATAGCAGACTTTTTTCCCTGTTTTCCGCCTCCTCTGATCCTCCACCCTCTATATATACCCTTCCTGTTTACCTTTTATATCATTCCTTCCTTACTTGATAATGCTGGTTGTCCAGTGAAACGCGTCGTATATCCTGTATCTTCATGTACTTTAATGTAACCCTGTACCACCATGAATTTTGCTCATCTCCTTCATCTACTTCCTGCCACCCAGCGAAAACTCATCAGACCTGGAAACTTTGAATAATAAAATTTCCAACGCAGAAATTGCCATTTCTTTCAACCTCGTATGTATTAAAGAAAATGTATTACCTGGCTTTACCAATATATATATATATATATATATATATATATATATATATATAAGCATTATTGACCACAACTGTACGATCCTTTATTTCACCCATCCCTCAAGTTAATACCTGCGAGCTACCAAATCTCACCCGTCTTCCATACTTGAGGGGGCCCATCTCGTTTTTTTTCTCTCTCTGGGTTTTATCCATTAGGCCCCATTCAGCCTACTGTTTTAAGACGCTTATCCCTATCCAGGTGTCGATCTTTCCTGGCGAGCGGCAGCGAGCCAGCATATTTAAAAATATTTTTGACAGCTGGCTAAATTTGTACATTTTTCGATAGAAAAATGTCTCCGGCGAAGCCGGATATATCCATACAATGCTGGCTCGCTATTGCTCGCCAGGAAGAAATCGACACCTGGATGGGGAAAAACGTCTTAACACAGTAGGCTGAATGGGGCCGAATGGATACAGGCCAGAGAAAGGGAGAAAAGGAGAGAAAAATAGAAAAAATAGCAAAAATAGAAGGGTCACCGCCCCCCGCCCCCCCTTTACAACTTCAGTAGACGAGGGCGCGTTTATATTTAATCTTACTGTGCCAAT
This sequence comes from Paralithodes platypus, assembly GCA_032716605.1. NCBI lineage: Eukaryota > Metazoa > Arthropoda > Malacostraca > Decapoda > Lithodidae > Paralithodes > Paralithodes platypus. Next base: position 47,698,168 of record CM064519.1, on the reverse strand, counting down.
TATTAGATAATTATATAATAGTAAAACTTATTTTTTCTCTTAACCCTTTGAGGATTTAAAACGCAATATGTTTCTACATTATTGGCCATTACTGGACGATTTTATTCAGGTTAGGAAAGGTATATGGCAGTGAGAGAGTTGATAAAAACAGTCTTTACCCTTCTAACTCCCACAGATCCTTTTTAAGTTGTATACAAATGTCTAATGATGCCCAGAATAAACTGTTAAAACGCGTCATAATCCTGAAGGGGTTAAAAGTTTCTAATGTTAGCCAGACTAAAATGTAGAGAAGCAATCTAATGTTGCAAGGGTTAAGCTATGATAGAATAACCTTGGAATGTTGCCCACCAACCTATACTTTATTTATTTTCTGATGTATGATTATTAATGAAATTTATTAGATGAAACTACCTAGCAAGCCATGGCACTTAACAAATATAATTTGTATACAGCTGTGCTATATGTGTGTGTGTGTGTGTGTGTGTGTGTGTGTGTGTGTGTGTGTTACTCAGTTACTTGTTCGTCAAGGGGAATCCACGCAATGCGAGCTAAGCTCATTATTATCGCGCCTCCTTAACTGGGAATGTATTGCGTGAAATGCATGTTAAGTGTTTTATGTACTGTTGGAATGGCTGTGGATGTGTGTGTAGTCTGTATTTAGCCAATTGGCGACATTGGAAACGAAGGCTTAGGGTGGATCTGTATGGTACCATTCTCACTATAGACGGTACCGTCTCGCCCGAAGGCTTAGGTAGCCATCAGCTTAGGTGAACCATATGATACCCATCTCGCCTTGTACCATTTTTGCCAACCCCAGATGGGACGTCACAACGTCGTCCACTTATTCCAGGTACCTATTTACAGCTAGGTGAACTGAGGCTAACACATGAAAGGAGACAAGCCCAATTGTCTCCGCCCGGTCTGGGATTGAACCCCCGACCCCTCGTGTGTGAGACGAGAGCTCTACCTACTAGGCTACGGGCTGTGTGTGTGTGTGTGTGTGTGTGTGTGTGTGTGTGTGTGTGTGTGTGTGTGTGTGTGTGTGTTTACGTGTATGTGTCCGTGTGTTGTATATACGTCGTAGAGGTGGTGATGGTTGGTTAGGCGTTCCTCTCTCTTACATAACCTCAGGTGCGTCTGGTAAAAAACAAAATAAATATTAAGAGTATCTGAGCATAACGCAGTTAAAACACAAAGGAATTTAACTTGCCTGTCCACAGGAGAACTTCACGTATTTATATCCTCATCTCTCCTATCTATTTATCTATATCTATTAATTTATCTATCTATATATATATATATAATGTATATATGATTATACTCTTTCTTGTACAGTAAACCGTATTTTTAAATATTTAGTTAAACTATATATAAAACTACATTACATGATGTTTTACGAAATACAGATTATTGCTAGGTGTTCCTCTTCCTTATAAACATGTATTAAACAAGATGGAGGCATATTATATTATACCTATCGTCAACCAGACACTTGGAACCTTTATATATTCCATTACACTATTTATTTTTTCATTATAAGGCGTTTAGAAATATGCCTTTATACAAATGCTATACCAGTAACATATCAGTACTAAAGAACGTATTCCGTGTGACCAGACCATAATTCAACCAGCCATCAAATGAACAAGAAAGTTTATGGGAAATGTTCAAAGGTACAGTCGCGGGTATTAATGCTGATACAGATACTTTCGAAGCTGCTTCAGGTTGAATTGAAACTCCTTATTAACTCTTTGAGGATCATGACGTTTTTAACAGTTTATTCTGCTACCGTTATACGATTTTATACAGCTTTTAATAGCATGTTCGTATTCTCTCCCTCCAATATTCGTATGAAGTGGTGTTTCCAAGATTTGGAACATTTGAGTATTGTATTTTAAAATAGATCGGTATACTTTCAACCTCTTCAAACTCTTGGAGATTCTTTCGCATTTTGGCAGTTTAATCTGGCTGTTATTAGATGATGTATAACCAGCTCAGAAACGGTCTGTGGAATCAACATGATAAAGACTAACTCAATTAAACCTCCCACTGTCATATACCCTTCCTAATATGAATACAATCGTCTAATAATAGCAAAACACACAGAACAAAAAATGTATCATCGTATCTTGAAAGGGTTAACTAGAAACCTGTCTCCATAACATTCCCTATGTCAAACGCCTCTATGCCTCAGAGAACTCACGAATATGGTATCATGCAAGTAATTATTCTCAGTGTCAAGCGTTATCCAGTAAGGGGAGGTTATTCTATTTATTTTTCTTATTATATATATTCTTCTAGTTTGCTTCCTAGACCTCTATCAAGGGAAAAAAAAAAAAAAAAAAAATCAAGACCCTCCTTCGAGATCCCACTAAATTACAGGCTTGCTATCGCTCGCCAGGAATATATCGACACCTAATTGGAACGGAAAGTGTTAATATAGACAAATAAATGGGATGAACATCTTATAATCTCATAACTAATAGCACTAAACATGAGGGAGAATTGGGTCCAGTAAATCCAAATACCTCCCCGTTAACCCCTCGCATCCATAGCCCCCCACTACTGCTATAACCAACAACCCGTGTGTCTCTATCACCTGGACGTGTCTATAACTTACTATCCACATAACCAGGTGCTCTGACACAACTTAGGGCACCGCTAAGTTATCGGCAAGTTTGAGTCGGCCGGAAGTTAGGCTGATAACCAACTCGATTTGCGTCTCTGTCCCAAGTTGTAATTTGCTTGTGGTGTGTGTGTGTGTGTGTGTGTGTGTGTGTGTGTGTGTGTGCGCGCGCGCGCGCATTAGGTGATTATGAAAAGTATAAGATACGTAGTTCAATATAATTGATTTATAATTTCTACCACGAAACCATAAATTAGTAAATAATTACTGCATTGCAGCAACTTATGATTTTAAAGTCTCACATTCACTCACTCTCTCTCTCTCTCTCTCATCTACTTGTTCTTACATAGTCTAAACTTGTCTAAACATTTACTTGTACAACTTTTGTTGTGCTCGATATTCGTATTAGTCTTTCATACACTCAGTTAATTTGATAATTAATTAATTTTCAGTGGATACCAATACAACTATTTTAACAACTCCAGTCGGCTTGATTATTTAAGAGAAGACAATTAAGTGAATGGAGGGTAAAGCAAACGACAACATGTACTGTATATGGATATACACTCAAGAAGCGGTTTGTATAAGGGAATAAGGGGAAATCTGTTATTTGTTCCCTAGTCCTGCATCCAGTTTAAAATAAAATACCCCCAAGAGCCACCTTTGTGATAAATTTGTATTTTTTTGGGCAGAGAAATGTCCCGGCAAAAGACCGGTTTGATACCAAAATGGTACGAATGGTCGTAACATTGACACAACAATTATGAAAACAATCTGAAAATCACCCAACTAATGGGGCTAACATCCTATAATATTTAAATTAATGGGCCTAACATGAGGGAGAAAGGGGTCAAACAAAACAAAATCCCCTTAAGTCTACAGTTATGAGATGTAAACTTTTTGGTCGTGAACAGTCAACAGCTAGAATTTGGTCTGGCAAAACCCAAGCTTCTCACAGTTACAGTAACGTGACATACAGAATGGAAGTCTTATTAACCCTTTGAAGATGCATTTTGACAGCTTATTAGAACAATTTTACAGCTTAGGAATTAGAATCTGTGGGTGTTAAAAGGTTAAAGACGTATTTTTTAAGTTTATGAAAAACACAAAAGGCAAAGCTGCCTGCAACAAGTGTGATAGTCTCTATTTTATTTTTTATTTTGTTGGGGGGAGGGGTTGCGGGTGTATTGCAAAGAAGTGTGGTGTGCTTCTTTAGCGTAGTGAAATGAGTAGGAGGAGGAAGTGTTTGTGCGAGTTATCTGGATTACACTGTGTAGGTGAGACACAAACAGGAACAGTGAGGGAAGCCAAACAAATGAAACAGGAGCTCCAGCAACTCCTGATCACATGCCTATGAGGCCTCCCCTGGGTATTGCCCTGCTCGGTTGGTGTCTACTAGGCTATCTCCCCAAACCCTTCCTAATCTGAATAAAATCGTCCAATAAAAGCCAGAAAACACAAATATTATGCATCATAACGTACCTTGAGAGGGTTAAGGGAAGGGCATTGACACAGTCAGCTTGTTACAAGTTATTTAAGGGAAGGCTTTTAGTTTGTTTCCTAGACCTTCATCAAACATAAAAGTACACCCCCTTGGCCCCCCTTCAAGATAAATGTGTACATTTTTTGGTAGAGAAATATCTCAGCCGAAGGCCAGTTCCTCTTAAAATACAGTCTCGCTATCGCTCGCCAGGAAAAAATCTAAAACAAATAATGGGGCGAACGTCTTACAATACCAAAAGCAATGGAGCTAAACATGAGGGAGAATGGAGTCAAGAAATAGATCCCTCAAGTGGAAATCTCCCCTTAGATAAGCAGTGAACTGGATAGATAGATAGCGTTCACTGAACACACTGACTCCCTGGTTGATTTATAGCCTGCATCTTGATAATCTTACTGAAGAGGGGTCACCTGTTTATTTTTATCTTTCTCTCTTTCTCTGGCTTGTGTCCACGGCCCCATTCAGCCAACTGTTTTAAGACGTTTATCCCCATCCTAGTGTCGATATCTTTCTTGGCGAGCGATAGCGAGCCAGCATTGTATGGAGAAATCCGGCTTCGCCGGAGACATTTTGCTATCGAAAAATGTATAAGTTTAGCTTGCTCTCAAAACAATAATATATATATGCTGGCTCGCTACCGCTCACCAGGAAAATATTGACACCTGGAGGCTGAATGGGGCCGAATGGATACAAGCCAAAGAGAGAGGGAGAGAAAGATAAAAACAAAACGAGGTGGGCCCCCTTAAGGGGTATTCTCACGGCGAAATTTAAGCAAAATTCAAAATCTTATAACTTCTCTATTTATAGACCAATTTTGATAATTCAAAAACCATTCTGCTCACCATTCAATAGGGAACAGGACTGGTGCTAGTACATGTTCATATATGATAATATGTACGTTATATGATATATAATGTTTGTATACGATATGAATTACTATATATATATATCAATAGTACCTATATTATTATATATGAACATGTAGTAGCACCGGTTCTGTTCCCTATTGAATGGTGAGCAGAATGGTTTTTGAATGATGAAAATCGGTCAATAAATAAAGGAGTTATAAGATTTTTATGCAGAATTATTATGTTTATTCAGTACGCGACCTCGAAAATAGAACACACGTTATTGCCAATATATCATGAAGTACTGGTCTTAGGCTCATGAAATTTGGTGTAGGGATTACTTTCTAGTGAAGAAATAAGCTGTAAGAATTTCACTGTACTACTACAATAAATAAAAATAAAATGTTTTATAACATACGCGACCTTGAAAATAGAACACACGTTATTGCCAATATCTCATGAAGTACTGGTCTTAGGCTCATGAAATTTGGTGTAGGGATTACTTTCTAGTGAAGAAATAAGCTGTAAGAATTTCACTGTTCTACTACAATAAATAAAAAAAAAAAATGTATGACATACGCGACCCATGTCCACTATAAAATCCAAAATACCTATTTCTAAGCAACATATGGCTATAATATACATGGTAACTATATCTAGAAGAGTTAAATAAGGAAGATATGCAAACAAATGAACTTGACAAATTTTACAAATTTTTCGTGAGACATGCCCCTTAAGCCGGTATCACACGAGAGCTTTTATAGTCAACATTCGATGGTCAACATTATTCTGGCAACATTTCTTGAATATTTTGCACTGGTACCAGAAACTAGACTGGTGATAGTTGAATTTAGATAACCAAAATATTTTAGATGTTTACCTCATAAGCTGCCAGACCAGTGTTGAGGATAAATGTTGAGGGAAAGAGCGCTCGTGTGATACCGGCTTGATAGCCATTCTGGGTCCAAGGGAACAGTTTCATTAAGGGGGCCCACCTCTCTTTTCTTTTTACCTTTCTCTCCCTCTCTCTTTAGCTTGTATCCATTCGGCCCCATTCAGCCTACTGTTTTAAGACGTTTACCACCATCCAATATTGTCATTGGCGAGCGGTAGCGAGCCAGCATATACAGTATATATTTTTGTTTTGACAGCAAGTTAAATTTTTACATTTTTCGACAGTAAAATGTCTCCGGCGAAGCCCGATTTCTCCATACAATGCTGGCTCGCTATCGCTCGCCAGGAAGAAATTGACACCTGGATGGGGATAAATGTCTTAAAACAGTTGGCTGAATGGGGCCGATTGGATACAAGCCAGGGAAAGAGAGAAAAGGAGAGAAAGATTAAAAAAAAGCCGGTGACCCCCTTTAATGTTGGTAAATAAATAGCGTGCTTATGCTTAGGGTTGAACCAGGTACACATATTGTAGATAACGAATACAATAATTACCCATTCAGTACCGGTGACGTCTTTTTCATTATATTATGACAATTATTAAGAAAATTATATTCAGCTTATTTGTTGTTTTATGTTGTTTTTGTGTTTTCCCTGTTCTTGATCTGTCTTGAGTCGGCTACCCCCAAAATGGGGATTGGGCCTGAGCATATAGATAGATAGATAGATATATAGCAAGGACCCATAAAAAGGCTACAGACTATCTCCATTAATCCCTTTAGCTTCCATATATCCTTCCTAACCTTCATGAAATCGTCTAAATGTAGCGGAAATAAAATAAGACACGTCTCCGGTACAGAAGGGGTTAAGTAATTAAACGCTAATAAGGTAATTTTGATAAGTAATTATACTCTATACAGAAGAGGTTATGGCAAAATATTGTTGAGAACGATACTTATCTAAATTAACAATTAAATCATTATGAAGCAATTTAGATAGGGAATGCTCTTTATCCCTTCACCACCATGACGTACTTTCCATCATAGTCTGATTACCATTAGACTTAATTATAGTTAATAATCTACTTATGCGATTCAAATGGGTAAATACGATCTAAATGAACTCTCTTAGTAACATAGGTCCTTCTTAAACTGCATAAAAACACTATTTTAGCCATAATCAAAGGTCAAAAGGCGTCATGGTGCTGAAGGGGATAAGACTATTTGTGCATAACCTATTCAATAGTTGACAACACCTTATAATAGTATCCTGATTAACATATGATAATTGTATTCAATGTAATACAACACATGTATGACGACACTGTAGTATGGTAGGTTTGGAAGGATGCATTTGCTTATGGTAGGTTTGGAAGGATGTATTTGCTTATGGTAGGTTTGGAAGGATGTATTTGCTTATGGTAGGTTTGGAAGGATGTATTTGCTTATGGTAGGTTTGGAAGGATGTATTTGCTTATGGTAGGTTTGGAAAGATGTATTTGCTTATGGTGGTTGTTGTTGTTGTTCCCCAAGCTGCCTGGCCGAACAGCCCCAAGGCCCCGAGCAATTCCAAGGCCATAACCGAGTGCCCCCACAGAACCCTCCCCGCCGACCACAATAAAGCCTGGGTGACCGAAGCCACTCCATGGCGGGGGGCTGAGGAGGGTGCGGAAACGCCCGGGAAACCAAAGCCCCACCCAGGGCCCTGTGCCCCTCAGCAATTATGAAGAGAAAGTTGAGGGGTTTGGAAAAATGACGTTGCTTATGGTAGGTTTGGAAGGATGTATTTGCTTATGGTAGGTTTGGAAGGAATTTGCTTATGGTAGGTTTGGAAGGATGTATTTGCTTATGGTAGGTTTGGAAGGATGTATTTGCTTATGGTAGGTTTGGAAGGATGTATTTGCTTATGGTAGGTTTGGAAGGATGTATTTGCTTATGGTAGGTTTGGAAGGATGTATTTGCTTATGGTAGGTTTGGAAGGATGTATTTGTTTATGGTAGGTTTGGAAAGATGGATTTGCTTATGGTAGGTTTGGAAAGATGTATTTGCTTATGGTAGGTTTGGAAAGATGGATTTGCTTATAGTAAGTTTGGAGAGATGTATTTGCTTATGGTAGGTTTGGAAAGATGCGTTTGCTTATGGTAGGTTTGGAAAGATGGATTTGCTTATGGTAGGTTTGGAAAGATGTATTTGCTTATGGTAGGTTTGGAAAGATGGATTTGCTTATGGTAGGTTTGGAAAGATGGATTTGCTTATGGTAGGTTTGGAAAGATGGATTTGCTTATGGTAGGTTTGGAAAGATGTATTTGCTTATGGTAGGTTTGGAAGGATGTATTTGCTTATGGTAGGTTTGGAAGGATGTATTTGCTTATGGTAGGTTTGGAAAGATGCGTTTGCTTATGGTAGGTTTGGAAGGATGTATTTGCTTATGGTAGGTTTGGAAGGATGTATTTGCTTATGGTAGGTTTGGAAGGATGTATTTGCTTATGGTAGGTTTGGAAGGACGTATTTGTTTATGGTAGGTTTGGAAAGATGGATTTGCTTATGGTAGGTTTGGAAAGAGGTATTTGCTTATAGTAAGTTTGGAGAGATGTATTTGCTTATGGTAGGTTTGGAAAGATGCGTTTGCTTATGGTAGGTTTGGAAACATGGATTTGCTTATGGTAGGTTTGGAAAGATGGATTTGCTTATGGTAGGTTTGGAAAGATGTATTTGCTTATGGTAGGTTTGGAAAGATGGATTTGCTTATGGTAGGTTTGGAAAGATGTATTTGCTTATGATAGGTTTGGAAAGATGCGTTTGCTTATGGTAGGTTTGGAAAGATGGATTTGCTTATGGTAGGTTTGGAAAGATGGATTTGCTTATGGTAGGTTTGGAAAGATGGATTTGTTTATGGTAGGTTTGGACAGATGTGCTTGCTTATGATAGGGTTGGAAAGATGTATTTGCTTATGGTAGGTTTGGAAAGATGCGTTTGCTTATGGTAGGTTTGGAAAGATGGATTTACATATGGTAGGTTTGGAAGGATGTATTTGCTTATGGTAGGTTTGGAAAGATGGATTTGCATATGGTAGGTTTGGAAGGATGTATTTGCTTATGGTAGGTTTGGAAAGATGGATTTGCTTATGGTAGGTTTGGAAAGATGGATTTGCTTATGGTAGGTTTAGAAGATGGATTTGCTTATGGTAGGTTTGGAAAGATGGATTTGCTTATGGTAGGTTAGGAAAGATGGATTTGTTTATGGTAGGTTTAGAAATATGGATTTGCTTATGGTAGGTTTGGAAAGATGGATTTGTTCATGGTACCGTAGGTTTGGACAGATGTGCTTGCTTATGGTAGGGTTGGAAAGATGTGCTTACATTTTTGTTGGTTCTTCAGTTTTGTGTGTGTGTGTGTGTGTGTGTGTGTGTGTGTGTGTGTGTGTGTGTGTGTGTGTGTGTGTGTGTGTGTGTGTGTGTGTGTGTGTGTGTGTGTGTGTGTGTGTGTGTGTGTGTGTGTGTGTGTGTAGCATACTATCCGTGTTAATTATGGAGATAAAACAAATGTCTAGGACATAATTTCACTCAATTGGGGATAAGAGGTAATAATTTTACCCGGGTAATGTTTTAAAGCAACAGTTTGCGAAATCCTTGATACATTGATTTGACTCATGCAAAGGATAAAACTTGCGGATGATTGTATAACCATTAATTCAATAGTAGTTTGATTGATTTAAACGCAAGAACGTACACTCGGTCCAAAAAGTATCTGCACCCCTACCCTGATCATCTGGTGTGTACAGCTTGATAGGTTTAGCACCTCAGCCTGCAACTATATGCATGTGTCAGAGACGATAGTTGCAGGCTGAGGTGCCAACCCTACCGAGCTGTACACACCAGATGATCACCATAGGGGTGCAGATACTTTTTGGACCGAGTGTACATATGTAAAGCCATATTGACATAGACCGGAATAAAATTAATATAGACACGAAGTTGAAAGGCAAGATCTGAAAGCATATTAATTTCCCATACTTAACCCTATCTGATGCCAGGGGGATCTATTTTAACCCTCCCTGTTCCACTCCATTAGTTTGGAGATTAAACTCGAAATGAATGAAAACAATCGGGCTGATGTTTGTATCATTTGGGAAGAGTCCACCAGGGAATAGGTGTGGATATTTTCAGCCAGTTTGTTCTAGGCCCTTTTGAATTACAGAGAGGTCAGGGATCAAGATTATTGTCAAGTTCGTTGGCGGTACCTATAATATGATGGCTGTCAGGAAATGCCACAGAAAAATCGCCAAGGAATGCAGAAATAAGAATAACATAAAAGTAAAATAATAGTAATGTTGAAGTCTGATAATCATCTTTAAGGGAGCCCACCTCGCTTTTTTCTGTTTCTCTCCCTCTCTCTTTGGCTTGTATCCATTTGGCCCCATTCAGCCTACTGTTTTAAGATGTTTACCCCCATCCAGGTGTCAATATTTTCCTGGCGAGCGGTAGCGAGCCAGCATATATAAATATTTGTTTTGACAGCAAGCTAAATTTGTACATTTTTCGATAGAAAAATGTCTCCGGCGAAGCCGGATTTCTCCATACAATGTTGGCTCGCTATCGCTCGCCAGGAAGAAATCGACACCTGAACGGGGATAAACGTTTTCAAACAGTTGGCTGAATGGGGCCGAATGGATACAAGCCAGAGAAAGAGAGAAAAGCAGAGAAAGATAAAAAAAAACGGTGAGCCCCCCTTAATTAATACATGGCTCTAAGCAATCATGTCGAAGTTTACGAGGACATGTAAACAAAAATATATAAATATATAGTCAGAATATTATCAGTTGACGATAAAATGTCATGTTATCCGTCTCATTACAAATTTATTACAGAAATGTAGCGCAATAAGTTGTTGGTTATAAAACTTTGGCATATATGATGATGAAGTACCATAGTAGTTTCAAAAAATTTACAATAAATATCGAACACTCAGTTGCTAAGGGATTTATATTTCCGTCAGCTGGGAGAAAAAAAAAAAAAAAAAAAAAAAAACACACACACACACACAACAGCAGACTATAATAAATGCGCAATAAGATGTTGATTATGAAACTCTGGTAAATATATAATGTAGCCCCATAATAGTTCCACAAGTGTTCCAATAATTATCGAAAAATCAGTTGCTAAGGGATTCATCGGTCTGTTAGCTGGACAATAAATAATAAAACCATAATATATTATAATATAGGCGTGTCTGAGGGTAAGTACTATACTCGGTTCCAAATAAGTAGGCACAAACTCTTTAACATTAAGGGGGGTCACCTGCATTTTTTTATCTTTCTCTCCTTTTCTTTCTTTCTCTGGCTTGTATCCATTCGGCTCCATTCAGCCAACTGTTTTAAGACGTTTATCCCCATCTAAGTGTCGATTTCTTCCTGGCGAGCGATAGCGAGCCATGGAGAGATCCGGCTTCGCCGGAGAATTTTTTCTATCGAAAAACTTACAAATTTAGCTTGCTGTAAAAAAAATAAAAAAAAAAATAAAAAATATATGCTGCATATTATATATATATATATATATATATATATATATATATATATACTGTATATGCTGGCTCGCTACCGCTCGCCAGGAAAATATTGACACCTGGATGGGGGTAAAAGTCTTAAAACAGTAGGCTGAATGGGGCCGAATAGATAAAAGCCAAAGAGGGAGGGAGAGAGAGAGAAAAAAAAAGCGAGGTGCGCCCCCTTAACCTCTATAACTTACAAACTACTACACTAACCGAGCTAATATGTCTACCATATGGGATGGGTCAGCCAGGGAATTGGTGTGGAAATTTACAGCCCATTTGTTCTAGCCCTTTTTGAGTTACAGAGGGGTTACGATTTCTAACCCAAGTAATATGAACCGACTAAAGTGTATGTGCGCTTTATAACCTCGCCCGTGGCTAGCTATAACTCCTACACCACCTGTGCAAATAATTACCATATTATTAGAACTCTATAATCCACAGAGGTCATGAACTCGGACATTCTTATCAAAGTCTGTTAGTTTGTTCTGGATTTAAAACGTAAGAACTATTGTTCAGTAACTGTCAATTATAATACAGAGCAAGTAAAGGGCAAACATAATTAAGCCTAGGTTCAACATGCGGTTCAATGTACGTCTATTATATATATATATATATATAGTATATACCTGTATATATAAACAAATTTAAACTCGTAGATTCTACAGCGTTTTATGACTTTATTCGATTTGTTCCGTATGTTAACGATGCTACCTTTAGTATATTTTGTATTATATATTGTAATTAAAGTACTTTCATGCAGCCACATGTAGTCGGTGCCCCAAGTAGGATAATATTGAACATTTGAATAATTCTGGGCTCAATTAGTCAAACAAATGAGATTTAATTTGTTAAACTCCTCTTCACATGACCTATTCTTAGCTTGGGAATACGTAAGTTAATTGTAAAGGGCATTGTAATTGTTTACTTGAACTGGCGGGGTAAGAGGAACAATCAATATCTTCCTTCGTGAATATCTAATTATAACCTATTCATTATACAAGAACGCCTTTATAGCAGTAGTCAGGTTACCATTACGCGATTTTAGGACGCTTATGAAGGGTGTAAAGTACTGAAAGCGTCAAGCTAGTTTATTTGTCCCCATATGATTCCCAGTGACCTGTAATTTAGCCTGTAATTTAGAACATTGTTCTTCCTATCAAATATTTCAGGCCATATCCATAACCTGCAAGGGTCATAATATCTAACCCTTTTAATTGTATAGCAACTTGCCAATGAAAGTGGAGGGTATGGAGAGAGCCTTCAGGAATGCCATCCTTCCTGGTGTCATCGTTCTGAACGATATAATCTACAGGTTATAATCGTATGCCCAGAGGTAAAGTTGGAAACTAGAAGAAAGTAAAATATGGTGTAAGAAGTCTGCTCATCCGTTTCGCCCTTCCCAGGAAACTAACCAAATGCACTGTCGTTACGCCACAGGCCATATTATAGGTCATTTTTTGTTTCCTTCTGACGATTGTTGTAGACTCGATTTGAGGTCCATTTGGTGTTCAGTCCACCACGCTATTCACTGTGCTATCGCCTCGTAAAAGAACGAGCCTTTCTTTAAGTATCCCCTGCTTCATAACAGTATTTAGCCAGTTTACCTCATTAGATGTATAACAGGAATACCAATACGACAAATACTTCGAGTGACCCAAACTTTGACAAGCATAGTACTATTGCAAGTGCAACTAACCAAAATTGCATGTGCAATTATCTGACGCAGGCATCACACATATAGTATCCGCTTGTTTCATCCAAAATATTTATCTTGAAAGGATCGCAAGGTTTTTGAGGTACTAACTATTTCTTGTAACTCCTCACCTTTTCACTCTTCCACCCCGTCACCTCTCTCTCTCTCTCTCTCTCACCCCTTGCCCTCCACACATCTCTTCTTTCTTACAAGGTCACACTTAAACCCTTTGTAACGCCCTCTACACGATTTCATATTTTCATTGATCATGTCACACTTATAATACCAGTCAGTATTTCTTTACTTATCACTGCTATTCTCATTTAATAGATTGACAATGTACAGTATATACATATCCCTCTGAGCCTCTAACACAGCTTTTATTTAAATAATCTGTTAAGTGCCAATTCATATCCTTTGGCAAGCCAATATACATGACCCTTGCATAATGTAAGCAACATAATTGTCCTCAATATTCTTTGCTAATGGTTTGATCTACAATTAAGTACCTTCGGATATGCGGCATATCCATCCCGGAGGACTACTAGTATCTTCCTTCTGAATATTGTTTTGCTACTAAACTTAATTGAATCTTGATCTTTGCACGTATACAGTTTCCTTCCTTACTTATTGATATGTTGTGTCAGGTACGATGAAGCGATACTGCTGACATCTGTAGACTTACGTTGAAATTCAAACTTTCCCTTTTAAGGTGTGTTTTTTTTTTTTTTTTTTTTTTACCATATTTATCTTCAGTACTATGGCTGGCCTTAAACAACTTATTTATATGTAGTATGTCCCACCCTCCCCAACACACACACACACCTCCCCTCTCACACTTTCCTCCTCCCTGGAGTACCTTACCTCCTCCTCCTCCTCCTCCCCCCCCCCCCCCTACTCCTCCTCCTCTCCCACCCATTCCTCTACCTCCTACAAAACCCCTAACCATACTGCTGTATTGTCCTCAATATTTTCGGCTAATGGCTTGACGTACAAGTACCTCCGGATATGCGGCACTGTCCCTCCCGGAGGACCACTTGCACCTTCCCTCCGAATATTATTTTATGGAAATAAAATAATTTGAATCTGAATCTGAATCTGTATGGCTGTGTGTTTTGGGTGCTGGGGCAATGCCTTCTCTATACATAATTATGTATAGAGAAGGCATTGGCTGGGGTCTGGTGACTGGGTCACGACGGGCAGGGTCCCTCTAGGATGTTTAAGGAGGGATTAACACGGTCGGGGCTCAGTTGGGGGTCTTGTGGGACAGCATGCGTGTTTAAAAACAAAACACAATCTGATCAAGGTCTATAACGGGGACTCATGTATTTTAGATACCGGTATGTCTTTATTATAATACTGTATATACTAAACTTAGGTAGTGTTAAAAATTATCTTCAATATCAATGTATTACTCATCTAACTATATATGTAATGACATAGTTTAAGCTAGAAATAGGGTGAAGATTGCGTATGCACCTTCGCCCTTTTGAGATAATGTAACTATGATACTTGTGTAACATTTGTACTTTTCTCAATAAAACAATCAAATCAAATCAAATCCCTCTCTCCCATAACCACACACCCTACTAAATATTATATTACTATCGGCATGTAAACTTCTCCACTGGTCATATTGCGCTAACTATCCCCTCAATAACCATTATTGTAATAAGAATTTGAACCATGTAACTCATGTTTGTAAAATATTTGTATTACTATAATTCCATTATAACTTCGGTAGTTGGTAATATTAGTCACATTATGTATGTGACTCTTGTATTCAGCTAACTATGACCTCAATAACCGTTGATGTAATGAAGAATGTGAAGTGTCCCTCATATGATGGTAATATATTTGTCGTACTATTATTGTATAATAATTTATGTAGTCCGAAATATTAGTCACATCATGCATGTAATAATTGTATTCAGCTAACTATGATCTCAATAACCATTGATGTAAGAAAACATGAATGGTCTCCTCATATGATTGCACTAGTTTTGTAGTGCTATTATTTACCTGTCAATTAATAATTCAAACACTTTTTTTTTCATGAGCACGTATATACAGCACATGTGGCAATCAAATGAGGAAACTATAATAACACCAGACGACGATACTGTGGTTACAGTAGAATAATGGCTCTTTGAGCAGTATGTATTGCCTTACCAGTGGTTGTCCCCTTATTATTATTATTATTTTATTATTATTATTGAAATACCACAGGAGCGAAACTTCCACCCCAACGAGATCCCTCTCTTTCTACCACCTCCCTCCACATGTTACACGTCTCGTTAATCACAGTCTTCTAATATACAAATCACATTTCCTTACACCCTGACATTCTTGAAATACCCACTAAGTATATTCAATTAGATACCAACCATGCAGACTATAATACGTTCGTTGTGTATGGGTACGAGGCGATCTCAAGACACCTTAGCTCCCAGTGCACTACGAACCGGATCATGATTATGTCCGCCTGTATTAAATTATGTATTATGTGATTTATACCATTGCCTATTTTTGTAATAATTGTATTCAGCTAACTATGATCTCAATAACCATTGATGTAATGAAAATATGAATAGTCTCCTCATACGATTGCACTAGTTCTGTAGTGCTATTATTTACAACCTGTCAATTAATAATTCAGTCACTACAAGCTTGCTTGCTTGTTTTTTTTTTTTAATGAAATACGTATATACAGACCATGTGACAATTAAATGAGGAAACTATAATAACACATCTGAATAATGCCAACCTGACTTATAAACACAAATATGAATGTAACCAGACGACGATGCTGTTGTTTCAGTGGAATAATGGCTCTTTGAGCAGTATGTATCGCCTTACTAGTGGTTGTCCCCTCACACGATGGGGGGCGCTGCTCAATAAACTCGCCCCTCGGGGCAAAATCAAAATCAATCTCTCTCTCTCTCTCTCCCTCTCCCTCCCTCCCCCCCCCCCCACCCCCTCTCTCTCTCTCATATGTATTAAACTGGAGTGGGAGGGTCATTCTATGACATTAAGGAAAGTAGAAGGATTATAACAAACCCGGGCTAAGCCTAAGCCCAGCTTAGCTAAGGGTCCTTCTTAAACAGTTATGGTGGGGTCACACATTCACGTATATTGCTCCCGTCAGCTCCCGTCTGTTGTAAACGAAGGTATATTGGTAGTTGGCAACCGATTACGTAAAACGTAATGGCATAATACGCAAAACGTAAATGAAATTACGGCCAGTCGGGGGGGGGGGGGGGGTACTCTCGCATGGCGCGAGTAGAAACGAGTAGCCCACGTGGGTCGGGAATGTTGTGGGTGCGGCCAAGGCCGCGCGGTTGCTGATTCGAGTCGAATCAGGAATGTGGCTCGCCCTCACGTATGTCAAAAGATGGGGAAACTTACGACCGACCTGGCCACCACGGCCGTCTGACCGGAGCAGCCTTGTCAGACGTAGCAGCTACCCCGTCAGACGAGAGCTGCTCTCGTCAAATCGTAGAAAGTTCCAGTCGAACGTGGAAGTATACGTTAGTTAGGCCGCATCTGGCAGAACCGCCGCACTGCGGGTTGGCGGGAAGATGCGGCACGTTGTACGAGGGGACAACGGGACCAGCGAGGGACCCGCCAGTCACACCTCTCACCACACCGGAGCAGCAACCAACAAGCCAACCCTGCCACCCTCTGCACCCTGCCGAAAACAAATCGTAGCAGCGAAACGACTGCACCTATGGCTTTCATATTTTTACCACATGTACCTTACCATTTAGGCTACCCACCACAAAAATTCCAAATCCCTCCTCCCACCCACTCGCTGACTGTCGGTCCCGTCAGAAGGAAAAAAAAGGAAAATCTGTGGCGGCGAAACGACTGCACCAATCGGTTCCATATTTGTGTGACAAGTCCCTTACCCTTCTGCCTTCCCCCCACCACACCCTCAACCGCTTCCCACCACCCACTTCTAGCGTATCCGTACGAAGAAAAGGACAAAAAGGAAAATCCGTGGTGGCGAAACTACCTCACCAATCGGCTTCATATGTGTAACACAAGTCAATTACCCTTCTACCTTCCCCCAACCAACCCCAAAACCACCCTCCCACCCATACATTCCGATACCATAAAAGTCTCTGTAGTCTATAGTGTCTTTTCAGCTACTTTCGGGACCATCGGGGACCTGATTTCTGGCGAGGGGAGTGTTTTTTTTACCATTTCTCTCCCAACTTAAGATTTAGCCAAAAAAAAAAAAAAAAAAATCTGGCACTGGCAGAAGCACACCGTCAAAATTGGCTGGCACTCAGCGGGTAACTCCTCCAGGATGAATTCCTCGATGTTGTTCATGGTGCCGATGAAGGACTGGGAATGGGAATGGTGTGGCCATTCCTGCCCTTTTGTAGTTCCCAGATTCCAACCCAGACCTACGTGGTTGACAAAGACTGTCTTTGTCTGTGTTTGGTCAGACGGGGTGTGCCTACGATTGGCCAGAACCGGTCCAGGTACGACATAACAAATCCCAAGACGTGCGGCCTCAGCTACGCCGGTCTTGAGGGGGCGTGGCATGGGCGTGGCCTGTGTTCCCGCAAATCGTGCAGCCCATGAGGTCGAACGGGGCTATGCTTATGCACGTCGCAAACACGTACGTAGTTCAATACGACTCCATTACGTCTGACGTAACACTGGCCCCGTTACGCTACGTCTGTCGGGAAGTGAAATAGACGTGGAAGAACGGGCGTTCAACGGCAGAAACTACTCGCGTCTTTACATAAATTGGCGATACGCCGGACGGGAGCAATATACGTGAATGTGTGAACCCACCATTAGGGACAACTGGTTTGCTAACAAGTATAGAGATAAAAACTTACTAAATGTTGTATTCATGTTTGTGTTTATATTGTACATGTATAATATGAGTAGGGTAAAAGACTGTTTTATCACCTTTGCCCTTTTGAGACGTGTAATTATGTATTCCCATGTATTTATGCTTTCTCAATAAAGAATCAATCTATCAATCAATATATGCGTATTCATTCATTTCGGCTTTCATCTTGCCTACTTCTTATTTATAAAGACTGTACGAATTATTCAAGATATATTTAAATATTTAGTCAATGTGGTTAACTATTTAACAATAGGTTCATAAAGTTGTTTTCGTCAGTTAACTTATTATTTTTAATTCACCTACACTTCAATCCATTTATCCATATGTCTGCTTTAGTATTTACATTTCAGCCTCTAAGTTTGTTAAGTACAATTACTTAGGTTCTTCAACATTGTTATCAATCTATTTACATAAACACAAATTACCATCCTTGAAATGTACACGAGGTTGGGGGCACTTGAGGTCTCACTAACCAGGAAAAATGACCCCTAACACCCTGACCTGATCCAGACACCCTCGTGACCTCTGACCTTGTTTACTCTCAGTTTACAATATACAAAAAACAGTAAATAAATGTATAAACTCGAATCAGGCCGGTCCTAAATTTGACCAACTTCTCTTAGCAGCTTACATTGCTTGTTTTATATTCAATGCAATTATAATCTCTGTGTTATTCTGTTCCTCACTTATCTGTTCCTACTTCTCTTAGCAGCTTACATTGCTTGTTTTATATTCAATGCAATTATAATCTCTGTGTTATTCTGTTCCTCACTTATCTGTTCCTACTTCTCTTAGCAGCTTACATTGCTTGTTTTATATTCAATGCAATTATAATCTCTGTGTTATTCTGTTCCTCACTTATCTGTTCCTACTTCTCTTAGCAGCTTACATTGCTTGTTTTATATTCAATGCAATTATAATCTCTGTGTTATTCTGTTCCTCACTTATCTGTTCTTACTTCTCTTAGCAGCTTACATTGCTTGTTTTATATTCAATGCAATTATAATCTCTGTGTTATTCTGTTCCTCACTTATCTGATTAACAATATACCCAGGACAGGTGTATGTAGTGTGTTCTTTGGTCATTAAGTCACAGAGGTGGCTATTAATATTAATATACTTTAAGGGGAGATTTCCACTTGAGAGTTATTATCTGGATCCCATTCTCCCTCGTGTTTAACCGCATTAGTTTGGTATTATAAGACGTTTGCCCTATTAGTGTGCCGATTTTAAGACCATACGCCCTATTTATGTAAATTTTAAAACCTTTCGTGCCATTTAGGTGTCGATTTTTTCCTGGCGAGCGGTAGCGAGCCTGTAATTTAGGGGGAACCGGCCTTCAGCCGTTTTTCTATCGAAAAATTTACAAATTTATCTTGAAAGGAGGTCTTGGGGGTATTTTTGTAAGCTTGATGGAAGTCTAGGGAGCAAACTAAACACCTCCCCTTAATATCCTGCCGAGGCCTCTGAAGTTCGTGTTGCTGCCTAAGGATCTTTATTTTCCAAAAGTTCCATCCATATTAGGCTACTCAAAATTAATCGGATGGTACTCTGTATAATGGCAGGATAAGAAAACAGTCCTTTCTGTTTAATTGATTAAAAACATCTGACGGTATTCCTGATATATCCCTCTTTCTGCCTAAACATTAATGGGAGATAATTATGCTATATGACTTACTACTAAATGTTCCATCCTAAATGTACAATATAAAATAATAATATCTCTAGTATGACGATTAAATCACTCGTTTCTTAGATAGATAGTTAGTTAGTTAGTTAGTTAGTTAATTCTTTATTTCATAAAAGGTTACATGGTAACATTTTACATATATACAGATAGATTCAGACTCAAATCTTTATTTCATAAAAGGCAACACAATTAACTTTTTACATAAAATTATAAACAATAGAGATAACTGTAACCTCATACATTACCGCATTCTAGGTTCATGGTTTTATACAAACATAATTCTTGACTTGATAGCATTTATATCATTAGTTTTCAAATCTGATACGTCATATTCATGTAATAGGATATGGTTAACTTCTTTTCCTAACGATAGGTATTCATCAAGGTTTAATAAACATTTCTGTAAAAACTTGCAAGGTTTTAGGAGACATTTGTGAGCGAATCCAATGTTTAACCAATACATTAAATGATTAAATGTCATTAGTCCAGCCAATTCACATGCATGATGATTACTTCCCAATATTTTAATTTCAGCATTTTCTTTATTGCTTTGTGGTAACCAATTGCAAGTTGCATAAGAGGAAGTTTGCACTTTTTGTTATAAAACCATAATTCAGAACCATAAAAACCTGAGCAGTAACTTTGGAACAACTGAGTAAAAACCCTAACATTAACATTATAAAATTTACGTAAATTACAATTAAATTCATTATAAAACTTGTTACCCCTAATTACGTCTGTCATTATTTAAATTATCATCTATTATAAACCCTAGATTTTTTGTTTGTTTAAGAGACAATGAACGGAGGAAGGAAAAACACATAAAACAAAAAGGTCCATGTGCCTAAAGGCATCCTCCATTCATAAAATGTTTGTAACAACTGGGTTTATACATTTGTAGATTGTAAGTTTGTGGAAAGCAATTCGAGGGAAGTGAATTCCAAAGAGTAGTAGTTCTAGGGATAAATGAATTTTGATAAGCAGAAGTTCTGCATTGTGGAGGAGAAAGTGTAAATTCATGGGCGCTCTCAGCTGCCCTAGTTCTACGGGGAAAGATGTGGAGAGGCGGCACAATTGAAGCAAGTTCCTCGGAACAATTGCTGTGAAAATATCTGTAGAATAATGCAAGGGATGCAACGTTTCTTCGTATGGATAATGTAGGAAGGTCCTGTGTGATTGCAGGGTTATTGATTAATCTAATAGCTTTATTTTTGAATTTTGTCCAACTGCCTCAATGCAACCACTCCACTTTCCACTCCACAGAGGTGAACAGTAATCCATCTGAGAACGCACATGACTTTTATATATTACGGCCAACTGCTCGTCAGTGAAGAATTCTCGAACTCTGTACAGGAGTCCCATTTTTTTAGAGGCATTCTTAGCAATGCTTCTAACATAATGTGTCCAGCTCAAGTTAGTAGTTAATGTTACACCGAGAATGTCAATACTAGGGGAAGTGGGAATATTTACATCATTAAAAAATATATGGGAGTCAGTGAGATTCTGTCGGTTAGAAAATTGAATGTACTTGGTTTTCTGTGCATTAAAGATACTTTTGTTCATTAACAACATTCAATATCTCTCCACATAGCATCAATTTTGGCTTTAAGTTTTTATCTTTATTGTCTTTGAAATACATGCATGATGATTTTATTAATATTAATGTCAATATCAATATCTTTTGCTTCATTTCCAAGCATATTTAGTAAAAACTGTAATCCCGATGACGATGGTTCTAATACAACAATATCGTCAGCGTAAGCACTAATATTACTCGATATATTTCCTAGTGTGCACCCCTTTTTACATTTAGACACTTTTTCAATCAGCTTATCTATATAAAGATTAAATAATATCGGAGACAAGACTCCTCCCTGTCTTACTCCATTCATTATTTTCCAGGGTTTTGATATTGAGTCTTTATGCTTAGTAGAAACCAGTTGATTTCTATAAAGATATAATATTATGTTCGCATAAAAGTGTGGAATACCTGCTTCAATAAGTTTACTTATTAATGTGAAATGATTAACTTTATCAAAAGCTTTTTTAAAATCAATGAAAGCTGTATAAACATTTGAGTCTTCTAATCTGTATCTTAAAATTGTTTCTTTAAAAACCAAGCACGCTGAGGATGTAGAGTGATTAGCCCTAAACCCATGCTGCCTCTCATTAAAGTTCACATAATGCAACATTTTATATTTTAAGCAATATTCAAATAATTTTAAGAAAACTGGCGATGATATAATAGGTCTATAATTATCCAACGAGCTTTGATCTTTATATTTATCTTTAATGAGGGGCAAAATAAGTCCGGACGTCATCTCATCAGGCAAATGTCCATGTGCAATAAATGATGATAACATTTTAGCAATTAGTCTTACCGCGCTTTCAGAACAAAACTTCACATGATTAGAATGAATGTTATCATGGCCAATGACCCAATTTAGCTCAGATAATGCCAAACAAACATTTTTGGTGTTGATAATTCCCAATAATTTGCCTCTTTGCACATGCACATTTAACTTATCTCTTATAAGTTCATATTTATCTCTTTTCTGGCATTTGCTGTCATCAAAAACGTTTTTAAAATTCTGCGAAAATTTCTCGGCAATTTTACTAGAGTCACATTCACCTTCAATTTTAACATTTAAATAACACTTATTATTTTTAGTTTTCCTGACTTCTTTCCAGAATGCATTATATCTTTTATTGCTTAAAGACTCCGCTAATTTATAATTTCTAATATTGATTTCATTATTTTTTATATATGTTAATGCATTCTTAAACAGTTTCCTGGAAGATGTCATATTGTCAAGTAAATCACCATATACAGGACAGCCATTTTCTTTCCATTTAAAAAAAAATTCTCTAGCATTCTTATACAACCCACTAACATGGTAGATAGATATAGATAGATATAGATAGAGATAGATAGATAGATAATAATTGTATATAACTGCTTAGATATAGATAGAGATAGATAGATAGATAATAATTGTATATAACTGCTTAGATATAGATAATAATTGTATATAACTGCTTAGATATAGAGAGATAGATAGAGATAATAATTGTATATAACTGCTTAGATATAGATAAATAGATAATAATTGTATATAACTGCTTAGATATAGATAGAGATAGATAGATAGATAATAATTGTATATAACTGCTTAGATATAGATAGATATAGATAATAATTGTATATAACTGCTTAAATATAGATAGATAGATATTGATAATAATTGTATATAACTGATTAGATATAGATAGATAATAATTGTATACTGCTTAGATAGAGATAGATAGATAATAATTGTATATAACTGCTTGTTATGTTGTTATAGATGGAAATGGATGGCTAAACTATCTTTACCACACGCGTGAAAATACGATCATTTGTATAATTATATGCGCTTGTATCGATATATAAATTAATATATTGCTTAGTCTATGTAGAGGTAAGAACTCAGAGTATTCCAGTTTGGGGTCAAAAAGTGTGTTCTGCTTGGTATTATTCATTTGGCCACAACTAAACCTATATGCGATTGTAAAGTGATAATGTTTTGTGACTCCAGCATATTAATGTCAAGAAAACATTTGGGACTTATCTAGCAACTTACTGCATAATTGGGTATTTTAATTTTAGGAGCATGAATGTCAACAATTATCTCGATCGTATCTTAAGCAGGTATCACATGATTGCATTTTTCCTGAACATTTGCCCTCAACACTGGTCTGGCAGCTTATAAGGCAAAACATTTCTTGTATTTTGTCTCCTATATCAATCCAGTTTTGTTTATAATACTATAGTCTGTGTTTCCTAAGCTGGAGAGAAATTGGCTTGGCTTGTACTGAACTATTACATTGTTGTTATAGCCAAGTACGCTGCTAAATACGAAAACTTTGCAATAAAATGATGCAGAGACATTGTCGTTTAATAGTTTTCCATTAGTTACAGAGACGTCAGCCGCGAATGGAGTAAACTTTTCGCCAGGTTAAAATAATTCGAGTATAGTGCAAAATATCCCTATATTGATGCCAGAAAACTGTTGGCCATAAACGATAAAAGCGCTCGTGTGATACTGATACCCCCTTCAGACTGCTTAAGGGGAGATGGGTAGTACGTTTTTTGGACACCTTTCTCCCTCGTGCTTAGCCCCTTTAGTTTTCACATTTTAAGACGTTCGGCCCATTAGTTTAGCGATTTTGTTTACCTTTCGCCCCTTTTCTTTGTCAATATTAAGACTTTTGTGTCCTTTAGGTGTTGATTTTTTCCTGGCGAGCGATAGCGAGCCTGTAATTTAGGAGGAACCGGCCTCCGGCAAGGACTACGAATACATCTTGAAGGGGGATCCTGGGGTTGTTTTCCTAAGTTTGATGGAGGTCTAGGAAGGAAACTAGAAAAATGATAAATACATTTAAACATCTACCAAAAAATGGACCATCCCCCCCTTACGATCATAATATCCAATACATATACTGGATCTCGGACCAGACCAATCAACCAGACCAATATACTGGATCTCGGACCAGACCAATCAACCAGACCAATCAAGCTATCTTTGTTGTAATCCAAGACGGCTTTCACATCTTATTTTAGTTTTAGTTTCCTGTTGCTATAAATTTGATCAGGTATTTGAGAAAGATGGAGGAAAAAAGTATGTGCCGAATATTATCTTCATTGCAGATATTATATAAACATGCTCATGAAGGGAGAAAATGCCTGTTGAGAACATCTTTATAAATTGCCTGTTGAGAACATCTTTATAAATTGTTTTACTAATGTAGTCTGTAGATATTACGAAATACTTGCTTATAGTTACAAAGAAGGTCCAATACTTAAATAATCTTTTGTTGTTGATTTCGTCCGTTATATATATATATATATATATATATATATATATATATATATATATATATATATATACACTGTGTATTATATGACACATCACATGGGTACTGATTTTACTGGTGTCCATTACACTGAATTCACAGGCCAAATTGATATGTATCTATAAGTTATGGATTTATATGGACTATCTATCTAGCTCATTCTCGTGTTTAGTGTACTCAGGTTCCCGAAGCTAAACCTAGTAGGATTACACCTCATTTTATTCTAATAGGTTTGGGGGTTCCTGGCCTCAAATGCATGCTGCTTTTTTGTTCATAGGAAAGTTGCTAGGATACTGAGCTTGGTAATAAGTCTCTTCGTACTTTTTTCGGGGTAACAGCTAATTTTCTCCCAATTTAATATGCTGTAAGTCTTGTTGTGGTTGGGTACAAGTTTTTGGTTGAATATAATTATAAAGTAGCCCTTGCCCACCTTGTTACTCTTTTGATTAGGCCTATATTGATATTTGTTCACTTGCTGTATCAGGTAGCTATTATAAATCATGGGGGCAATTGAGGATTTCATCGTCCTCTCTCTCTCTCTCTCTCTCTCTCTCTCTCTCTCTCTCTCTCTCTCTCTCTCTCTCTCTCTCTCTCTCTCTCTCATCCTCTCTCTCTCTCTCTCTCATCCTCTCTCTCTCTCTCTCTCTCTCTCTCTCTCTCTCGCTCTCTCTCTCTCTCTCTCTCGCTCTCTCTCTCTCTCTCTCTCTCTCTCTCTCTCTCTCTCTCTCTCTCTCTCTCTCTCTCTCTCTCTCTCTCTCTCTCTCTCTCTCTCTCTCTCTCTCTCTCTCTCTCTCTCTCTCTCTCATACTGCCAATATATCTTGAATATATCCAAAATGTTTACAATTGGGCTAGACTTCCAGGATCTAACTACTAATCCTTAAATATAGCCTAAATGCAAAATATGTAAATAAACACGTAGATGAACAAATCAACAATGCAGAAAACATTAAAAACTATCACCAAAGTAAAACATTTCCAAACGAGTGAAAAAACAACAACAACAAACCTAGAGAGAAAAATGCTTATCAAATCACCAGTACTTATTGGTAATCGGGAACCCTCTACGAATAAAACTTGATGGGAAAATGTTCATATAATACAAAAGAGGCACTCCCAAAGAATTGTCGAATATACTGTATAAACAACACAGTTTCGGACAGGCGTAGGTACTGATACTGGGATACATAGAATGAGAGAGAGAGAGAGAGAGAGAGAGAGAGAGAGAGAGAGAGAGAGAGCGAGAGCGAGAGCGAGAGCGAGAGAGAGAGAGAGAGAGAGAGAGAGAGAGCGAGAGCGAGAGAGAGAGCGAGAGAGAGAGAGCGAGAGAGTACAAAGGAGTACAAAGGAAATCAAGCAACAACAGATCTAGTGACCCTTCTAGGCTGCTTGTCCTCCAAAACACTGAGGATCAAGTGTCCAAACAGTGGTTTAGAGTGGGTAAGGGAACATTGGAAAGGGAACTACTGCCCTGGAACTAATGTCCGTGGCAGGATTAGGAAGTTAGTAGGGGACAGATGGGTTAGTAACTGAGGGGGGGATAAAATAAAGTTATTCATTTACAAACGCAGTCAGTCGCGGGTTTGATGCGAAATATTTGTCTAAGCGGAGTTTAAATGAATCAACGGTGCTGCAGTCTATAATGTCTCGGGGAAGCCCATTCCACAAGTTGACAACTCGATTGAAGAAGAAATTCTTAGATTCGTGTGAGTTAAAAGATTTACCAATAATTTTGCAACCGTTTCCCCGCATGTAATTAGATTGGTCGATAGTGAAGTACTTACTACAGTTCATATTGTCGATGCCTTTGATGATTTTGAACACTTGAATTAAGTCCTCTTAATCTGCGCTGGGTTAAAGGAAATAGATTTAATTCTCTAAGACGCTCTTCGTATGGTTTGTTCTTTAGGCTAGGTATCATTTTGGTAACTCTACGCTGAACTCGTTCCAGCTTGTTTATATCTTTTTGGTAATAAGGGCACCAGGATTGAACGCAGTACGAGAGAGAGAGAGAGAGAGAGAGAGAGAGAGAGAGAGAGAGTGTGTGTGTGTGTGTGTGTGTCAGATTGAGAGAGTTTATTGATCAGACGACTTGGTGGTGTGGTTGGTATACTAAGCTAAGTAAAGAGTAGGATATGATAGTAGTAAGGTAAGAAAAGGATAAGATATGGAAACAGAAAGATATACAAATTGTAAGATATAATAATAAGATAAGAAAATATAGGAATCCAAGTAAAAAATAGATTCCATACGATTAATTATATTTGTTTAAGCTTGATGGGGTTCTAGGGACCAAACTATAAAGCTCCCCTTCAAAAGGAAATATTAATACTCACAAACACAATCTTAAAACAAAAAAGATTATATAAATTATTATATTTTTTCCACCAACCAACTTCACTTCTAAACTCAATTAATGAAATCAACAAATACATGTGGCACTCCAAGGACTCGAACCTAGGATACTCACATTGAAGTTCCGGGCACGTTTGCATTACGCTATCAAGACAGTTAAAGAAATATGCACAAACCTACGATTAATTATGCAGTTTCGAGTCCTGCATATTAATCTGAGCATGTACATATATTCCAACTGCGCTATGGTAGTTAATAGTTAATGAAAGAATATTGGCGTGCAACACAGTAGTGGCAGAGAAAAGGGAGAGGCATAACTTGATAAATTGTGTTAAAGTTAAGTAATGAACAGGAAGGAAAACTCAAGACACAGCAAACCGCTAACAAACACGCAACCATTAATTAACGCACGCAAGACCCTATGTGTTTACACTCACATTCAAATGGATAGCGAGGAAACTACCAACAAACTTGTAAAATGGAAAACAAAAACAAATGTTACTGCAAAACTATAGTCTATTTTCTTAAAGCTGACGATACATTTGTTTGTCCTCGTTTTAATTACTCTGCTATTACAACATTTCCATGGCCAAATGTGGTGTTGATTATAAAAAAACTGGCAGTAATAGGATGCAGGGACATAAGTTGCATATTATTCCAGTAGTTATCGCGAAATCTGCTGCCAAGGGATGAACATGTTCGCCAAGTAAAAAAACAAAAACAAAAAACTATAGTGTGGCTGTGTGTGTGTCTGTGTTGCGCAGTAGACAAACATTCTATTGTCTTTGATCCTAGAAGTTATGAATACTAAATACGTGAGTTTTATCTCGCGCCAGCATTTAATTCCTGCGTGGACTGGTTATAACATTGAGATGGAGCCTTTGACACCAAGATTAAGTATACAAACGACCGCGAACTCTGAATAAACAAAAACTGACCCAAGATTATTTAGACAATTTTCCTTTTACATGACCACACGACTTACCAAGGATTAGTTCAGTTCTTTAGAAGAGGGTCAACTAGCTTTTGTTTAGTCATTTATGCTCTCATCAATGTGTTTAGACTATTAATTTACCAATGTGAACGTGTCTCCAAGTGCACTGAGGATTCAGAGGTTTCATTAAGCACTTGCGCGCACGCCCTTGTGTGTGTGTGTGTGTGTGTGTGTGTATCAGTGTGTGTTTGTGTGTGTCAATGTGTGGGTGTCAGTGTATGCCTTATGTGTATGAGCTTGCATGTGTGTGTGTGCATGATGTGATAGATACACACATAGTAACAGATATATTCCACACGAAAAGGCTTGTACTACAGTCCCACTAGTTATTCCTAAGAAAAACTAGTGTGGAGTAAAAACAAATATCAATTCCTACTTTTCATGTAAAAACATCTATGAACCCCTTGAACCAGTGCACTAACATAGTGGAGTTTGTGCGGAGGCCAGGGATGTTAGTGGTTCTGGTATAATTATGTGTGGGAGATATTCGGCACCAATCGAACAGGGCAGTAATCCAGGGAGGCTTTATAGGCATGTGATAAAGAGTCGCTGGAACTCCTGTTATATTTGCTTGGCCTATACTTCTTTCTAATACACACACAACTGAACAACAAAATACAAAAAGTAATATAATGACGACCCTTAACCTAGCCTAGGAGTCTCCAGGGAGGGGAGGGGGGGGGGGGGGGGGGGTTGGGGGGGGGGGGGGTGTCGGGGGGGGGGGGGGGGGAGGGGGTGCCTACTCCTTTCCTCACCGAGACTCGGGTGTCTGAAACAACTGAGCGCAGCCTTTTTGCCTGTCTCCTAATTTTTGTATCCTAGTTTCCAACCCAAAGGCGGATGTGCGTGTGTGCACAACAAACGCACTTACTTGCTCTAGTGTTCCCATCTTAAGACTCTCAGCTCTCTGGCTCAAATTTTCTGGCACTCTCAAACTAAATATTTCTGTGCTGTCAGTCTCTCCCAATTCTTTGACAATCTTAATTTTAAAGTACATTCTATCAACTTCTACTTTCTCGAAAATCTCCATCATAGAAGATTTCAATGTTCACCACCAGCAATGGCTACCCTCTCATTTCACTGACTAACTTGGTGAGGAAGCCTTCATCTTGTTTATCCAAAGTGAGCTGGAGCAGTTATTTCAGCACCCTACTCCCATTCCTGACCACCTTAGAGATTGGCCGAACACCCTTGATTCATTTATAATATCTAATCTTACTTACATCGGAAATCTGTTCTCTCCATTGGGCTCCTCCAATCATAATCTCATCTTTTATACCCGTTCTACCTCTCCAGCCATCTGATCCTCCCAGCCAGCAGTGCTTGTGACAAACTGGCGCTGACAACTGGGAGGCTCTTAGACACTTATCCTTTAATTTTCCTTGGAACTATTTTTGCTTCCGAAGCCCTCAGATTGTGCCGAACGTATTATTGAGGTAATCATTTTAAGCATGGAGGCATACATAATTTTTCCTTTCTCACAGTCTAATGCAAAAAAATCTTGGTTTATTCATGCTTGTTCTACTGCTGTCCGCAATAAGGAGGAAGCATTCCAACAGCACAGTCGCCTTCAAACTCAAGAATCTCATATTCTATTATGTTTCTGCCTAGAATCAAGCCAAATCTGTTCTTTGACTTGGCAAAGAAATATTCATCAATAACAAATGCATTGAACTTTCTAATTCGAGCTCTTCCCATGATTTCTGGCATTTAGACAAAAATATCTCCAGCAATTTTATTCCCTGGTCTCCACTTTTCCTCACAGATGGCACCACCATCACTTCTTCCTCTGACAAAGCTGATCTCTTTGCTCAAACTTTCGCTTAAAACTTTATCTTGGATGATTCCAGTGCTATTCCTGCCTCTCCACACCCCCCTCTCATACTTATGCCTATTATCTTAATCTCTTCTAAAAATGTACTTTCTGTCTCTCGGGGCTTATTACTACGAAGATGTATGGACCATATGGTGTTCCTCATGTTCTACACACAAACTGTACTTCTGTGCTGACTTTCTGCCGAGGCAAACCTTTCTGTCTGTCTTTCCTCTAATATCTTCCTGTCTTGCCCATTCAACCTGTTTCACAGAAGTGTGACCGCTGTCAACCCTCCAACTATTGTTCAATTGCTCTCATATTTCTAATGTTTTTAAATTTGTTTTAAATTCAAATTGTCATAAGCATTTGTCATCCCATAACCTACTTTTCCTGGTTTCCTTAAGGGCTGCTCTACTGTTGATCTTGTTTTTTTATCTTACTAACTCGTGGTCGTCCTCCTTTTCGGACTTTGGCAGGACTTTTCGATTGCGCTAGGCATATCGAAAGTCTTCGATAGAGTCTGGCACAAATCCCTTTGGTTCTAAACTACCAGCCTTTGGTTTCTATCCCTTTGTGTGCCTTGATCTTCAATTTCCTTTCTGACTGTTCCATAGCCGCAGTTGTGGACGGCCATCGATCATTTCCTAAACATATCAGCTCCACTGTTCATCAGGGTTCTGTCCTATCTCCAGTTCTATTTATAATATTCATTAATGATCTTCTAAACTGTACCTCTAGTCCTATCCACTCCAAAGCCAATGACTCTACCTTACACTATTAAACTAGATTCCCACAGTGACAATCTATGCAGTCTGAATCTAATCTATCAACTACTTTCAATGTTTCAATTAGGGCTGAGGTTACCTATGTTCCTATATTCTCTCTCTCATATATATACTGTATATATATATATATATATATATAATTATACTTATATCTAATCTTCTCCATCTACTTGTCTTTTTATGTATATATATATATATATATATATATATATATATATATATATATATATATATATTTCTTATTCTATGTACCTAATACTCCCCTAACCCCCCTGTAGTTCAATAGGTAGTGTGTTCTGGTACGAGGTGAAAGTATCATAAAAGAGGGTAATGGGCCCTGTTATGGTTAATATGGTCTGCATATGGCGGGCAGGGGGGCGGGATTCGGATTACGGCCGCAGGGTTACCAAATCACGTTCGCTAGATGGTAAATAAATGCCGAACATCGCTAGATTAAGGTCATGATCTCTACACTATCGCTCTAAAAGGCCTCAATTTTACAGAATCAGGTCTGCTAGATAGTAAATAAATGCCAAAAATCGCTAGAATAAGGCCATACTCTCTACAATATCGTTCTAAAAGGCCTCAAGTTTCCAGAATATTGCTAGAAATTATGTCGCTTGATGTTAAAATGTGCCTCTAGATTGAAGTAAATGTCCCCAGATCTAGCGGGAAAGTAGCTAAATTGGCTACACTGATTACGGGCTTGGAGGAGCATATAACTATAGGGAGTACACAATGGATGGAAGGAAAGATATAAAGTTGATAAGAGTCCGACACAAATATATATAAATTACAACTAAATCTATACTATAAGTAACACCCCGTTCCTAACATTAATAATCAATTACAAACCCCAATATACTTGAATAAACTAATGAAAGAATATGGTCCTCCCGGGATTCGAACTCGGGACACCACACCCAGAACATATAAGCATAATTGAAATTAACTACACTATCATAAGTCATAAGATATCTTCGAAAAAGGCACGATGACCGTTTTCGGTTCGTCTTGTATTATGTTAATAGAGATCATATTCGTAAATTTATATTCATGCTGGGATCTGTATGTTAAACCATTTTGTACCAGCGACGTCTTCTTAACTTTATTCTGGCCACTATTAGACAATTTCATTCAGTTAAAAAAGGGCCTCCAGCAATGAACAGGATTCGAACTATCTCACTTAACCCTTTTTTACTACCACAGATTCTTCTTAAACTGCACACAATCGTTTAAATATAGCTAGAATAAAATTAAGAAGACGTCGCCGGTACATAAAGGGTTAATGTGGACGTTGGGTGCAATATGTAAATAGGGAATACGTACACTTAAGGCGAGGCTGATTAGGACTGTTGAGGTTAAAGGGTGATTGGTCGTTTTTCTGATCCCCTTTCTCCCTCGTGTTAAGTCCCAATTGTTTAGATATTATAAGACGTTCGGCCCATTAGTTTGGCGATTTTAACACCTTTCGCCCCATTTCGTTGTCAATTTTAAGACCTTTCGTGCCATTTAGGTGTTTATTATTTCCTGGCGAGCAATAGCGAGCCGGAAATTTTAAGAGGTAAATTTTTCTACCGAAAAATTTACAAATTTATCTTGGAGGGGGGTCTAGGGTCTGTTTTTCTAAGGTTGATGGAGGTCTAGAGAGAAAACTAAAAAATAAAGTAATACATGAATTAATAGAAAAAAAAAAAAAATCAGTTTCTTCTTAATGCCATGAATTCTGATCCATTCTGAGCCCTTCCAACTGACTAAGTGAAGATTTATGGACAGCTTTAATAACCGCGATTGAATAGTCTAGCACATAAATCATGGTCTAATTCCTCAAAGCTATACCCAACTTAAATTAATGTTATCCCAATCTCATTTCATACCAAATATTTACATTTTCTCGTGTGTGCTGCTTGAGGCTTTATATGGTCTTCGTGTTTTTAATCATCTTGCATATAATAAATGAATGAATGAAATAAACTCCACGCAACAGCGCAATAGTAAAGGACATTGATGCCGAAAGTAAACTAAGTCTATATATTGTAGGTATCCTCTCGGAAAATGTTTTATTGAATGTAGAATATAAATGTGCGTATTCAGTATGTTTATTATTTTCGAAGCTATCTCGGGATTACTTAAGTGTCTTTGTTAATTGGTATATTTATATTTGCATTTCAGAGACTGGTTTAATCAATTCAAGGGTTTAGAATGTATTAGAATTGTGACCGAGACCGTTTGTGTGTTTGTGATATCTCTAAAATCCGAATAAATCTTCAGGCAGTCTTAAATGTTTGTTGGCGTTAGAAATGTAGTTAAATGTGCGGAATTACGTGGAAATAGAACATGTTGTCCAGGTGATAATGACTAGCAACACGTTTTCCACCAACAATGCTTTTACAAAACGTACGAGATTAGGTGAACAAATAAACGTTGTATATGTGCATCCCAGGTGAGTATGAGTATCGTTGTATATGTGCATCCCAGGTGAGTATGAGTATCGTTGTATATGTGCATCCCAGGTGAGTATGAGTATCGTTGTATATGTGCATCCCAGGTGAGTATGAGTATCGTTGTATATGTGCATCCCAGGTGAGTATGAGTATCGTCACGAACGTGGCAATTCTTCTTATATTAAGGGGAGGCGGACCGTTTTTCTGGACCCGTTTCTCCCTAATGTTTAGCCCCACTAGTTTTGAGATTATAAGACGTTCGGCCCATTAGTTTGGCGATTTTAACACCTTTCGCCCCATTTCGTTGTCAATTTTAAGCCCTTTCGTGCTATTTAGGTGTCGATTATTTCCTGACGAGCGATAGCGAGCCTGCAATTTTAAGAGGAACCGGCCTTTGGCCGGGAAATGTTTCTACCGAAAAATGTACAAATTTATCTTGGGGTGTTTTTCTAAGCTTGATGGAGGTCTAGGGAGGAAACTAAAAAAATATATGAATACATGAATTAATAGACCAAACAAACGGTCAGTCTTCCCTTAACAAAACACAATCGTGGTTATTCAGGGTATGAGAGATAAATCAAATAGTATGCCGTGGGGGGGGGGGGGTCCCTTGGCACCCCTCCCGCGGCGCCTGTGTCAGCCCTCGTGTACAATAATGAGCCTAATGATTTCAAAGGAGTGACACAAACAAAAGGCTTGTTTATACTTACTGGCTTAAGGGGGGTCACCTGCTTTTTTTTTTATCTCTCTCTCCTTTTCTCTCTTTCTCTGACTTGTATCCATTTGGCCCCATTCAGCCAACTGTTTTATGACGTGTATCCCCATCCAGGTGTCGATTTTATCCTGGCGAGCGACAGCTAGCCAGCATTGTATGGAGAAATCTCTATTTTTCTATCGACAAATGTACAAATTTAGTTTGCTTTAAACAAAAATATACATATATGCTGGCTCGCCACCGCTCGCCAGGAACAGTAGGCTGAATGGGGCCGAATGGATAGAAGCCAAAGAGAGAGGGAGAGATAGGAAAAAAAAGCTAGGTGGGCTCCCTTAAAAGAAGTGGCACAGACAAAAGGCTTGTTTATACTGACTGGCATAAGGCGCGGACTGTTTGAAAGTGGGGCAGATTTATATCCTATTTATTCATAGTTTAAGGGGTAGCCGTTGTTAAATGTGCGTTGAGGATGGTGGGAACAAATATATATTTAATACAATTATATACGAACAATTATATGCATACATGCTTAGATTTTCAAAAAGCTCTTGATAAAGTGCCTCATTGCAAATTGGATAGAAAGTTGACAAAATGGCAGACAACGGGTGGGAATCAATGGGATTTCTTCCGAGTGGACTCCAATAATTTATGGAGTTCCACAGGGATGTGTCTTTGGCCCACTTCTGTTTATCATATATGTCATTGATATTGGTTTCTTAAGTGTGATCTTCAAGTTTGCAGATGACATTAAGCTTAGAGTGAATGTGAAGGACCCTAAAGGAGTTTTATAGATCAGGATGGATCTTATGACATGACAGATGTCACTAAACTTGAAACAGTGCAAGGTGATTAATATTGGCCATACAAACCCCAAGTCAGATTATTCGCCATTAGGAATGCCTCTGGAAGCGATGGACTGGTGATTAGCAGTGACCTAAAGTTTTCCAAGCAGTGCATTGAAGTAGAGAAGAAAGCTCAGAAAATATTGGGCATTTAAGTATAAACAAAGTTGAAAGGAAGGCCTTTCGTATTATTAACTCCGGTCCACTCACCAACTCTCTGCAATCTCTCTCTCGCCGCCGCAATGTTGCATCTCTCTCGCTATTCTATCGCTAACATAATAATCAGTGTTCCTCAGAGCTTTCCCAGTGTATACCACCTCCTTTACGTAGGGCACCTGGTACCCGTCTTGCAACTCAATCCCACCCCTACTCTGTGCAACTCTCCAACCCGAGAGTGAAACGTTACTCTGTCTTTCTTCTACTCAACAGCTGAGCTCTGGAACTCTCTCCCAGAATCAGTCTTTCCCTCTTCCTATGACTTAAATTGCTTCAAACTCCGTGTGTCCAGGCATTTTGGCTCTAACGTCCCTTACTTTTGGCCCTGTCACTCTTTCAACTATGGGGGAGGCACTCGCTATAGGCAGTTCTGCCTTTTGCCTCTCTCAATCACATATAAAAAAAAGAAAAAAAAAAGAAAAAAAAAGTTAGTTTTCACATTCTGGAATGAGCAGATATGGCCTTACCACCACTCAGGAGAGATAGATTGGAGGGAGTACAAACTAGGGCTACAAATCTAATTCCATCGATTATAGGACTAGACTGAAGACCAGTTGAGAACTCTTGATCTCTTTCCATTGGAAACACGCAGATTATGAGGTCAGTTCATTGAAGTTTTTAAAATAGTTAATGGGTTTGACAAAGTGGATTACATTAAAATGTTTACTCTCAATATGGATACAACACACAACCATGGCAGGAAGTTATAATTAAAAGGGTTCAGCACAAGTATTTATGAAACAAAAAATCACATATACCTTTTCTACCTGGAACAAACTTTCCTAAGAATTTGTAAACAGTTTTTCAGTAGAGCAGTTCAAGAGAGTAGGTAGTATTTTGTGTACACTCTTTAATGAGTGTAGTGCACTACACAATGTTTCTCTTTCTAATTCGAGTATCTCCTCGGAATATACCGCGGCATCTTTTGACATACTAACTATTCCTTGTAATCTCTCTCTCTCGCTCTCGTAATGCAATTATTGGTACGCTAACTAATATTAATATGCACGGGAGAATTAAACTATTTTACCTATGTTGAAATATTTGGCAAGGCACTTGGACAGGTTCAACGTATTATAATGGATCAGCAAAAATATACTGAAAACTGTTAAATAAAACTTAAGGCCCTGACAGACATATCACCATATCTGAGTAAACAATTATAGTGGCTCTTGCAGGCACTATCGGTGTCCCCATTTCTTCTATTAATGAGCCTACAGTCTTTCAACCTAATTCTTCTTAATCTTCTCGAGTCAACGTTCGCTTCTTTCCTCCTTCTCATCTGTACCTCAATATTTATTCTCTTTGGCTAACTTTTCAATGCAGCACCATAATAAATACATTGTACTAGTCAATCAAATTTTCATCGGGAGTGTGTATTGCTCATGACAAACATATCATGCAAATCCTTGTAGCTTCCTTTATCTCCTCTTTAATAACTTAATCTATCTATCTATCTATTGCCTGACGCCGTGATCCCCGAATGGGTGGCCACGAACGAACCGCCCCCATGCACCTCTGTCCCCAGTCAGTCGACGCCCCTCCCCCCAACCAGCACCGCCTTCGTTCATATACTTCCTCACTCCATCCTTCCACCTCTCCTTCGGTCTACCTCTCCCTCTCTGTCCCTCCACCTCGCTCTCGTATGGCCGAACCATCTCAAGTTGTTCCTTTTCACACTTTCCAGCACATCTACCTAGACACCACACCTCCTTCTTACTTCATTAGTCTGTGTATCCCTCCATGTAACTCCGCACGCACTTCTTAAGTAATTAATTTCCACTGCTCTCACTCGGAGTCTCTCAACCAACGTTCATGCTTCGCTTCCGTAAGTCAGTGTCGGGATTACCACACTGTCATGCAAGGACTTCTTCACTTCCATACTGACCACCCTATTACTTGTTACTGCTTTCAGCGTTCCTACAACCCTCTTCCCCTGTTGTACCCTCTCCCGCACTTATTCATCCATAGTCCCATCTTTACTCAACACACTGCCCAGATACTTAAAAGAGTTGGCGATCTCCATAGCCTGACCGTTCAGCTTCACCTCACACTCTGTGACTTCACCACTTTCGAAGACCATAACCTTCCTTGCTCCTCCCCGCATTTACCTTCAAATTCCGTTTTTCGCACACTGTTCCAAACTCATTTACCAGACCCTGCAACTCCCATAACTTAATAACCATCCCATTAAATGTACGGTATGTCCAAAGCCTACACAGTTCCAATAATTCACCAGCCACCATAATCGTAACGTTTTCAGTATGATGAGGCATTTCTAAGTTATAATGTAGCTATCATGAGGCGATTTCATGCGATGGCGATGTCTTGTATGGATGAAAAATTGGTAAACTTATCTAAATAAACCCTCTGGCTCCCCCAGGTCCTTCCCAAACTAAAAAAAAAACTCGCTCACGGATAGTTATAACTGAACAATAAGTTATTGTATAATTCACCATTTCAAAATACAATGACGCATTTCTATTCCGTTTCCTGGCTAGTATTAGACGATTTTATTCAGATTAGGAAAGGTGCATGGGAGTCAGAGGGCTAATTTAGATCGCCTTGTCCATTTAGTTCGCACAGATCCAACCGAAACTGTATAAAATCGTCTAATAAAAGCCAGAATAAATTGTGCAAACGCGGCATAATCTTCAAGGGTTTAGAGGTAAACAAATACCTATAGACCCCCCCCCCCCTAACCCCTAAACAGTGGCCTAGTGTCTGTCACCGGAAGATACCAGTGCCCCCTTCCTGTAATAGTGCCCCCCGAGTCAAGGTCCTGGCAGGGAGCGACGACCCCCGCGCCTGGAGTGCCAACTGGGTGCCTAACACAGTGCCAAGTGATGCAACAGGTGGTGGGGGAGCCGGGTCACGTGGGAGTGTTTGTGTATAGGGGAGTGTGTGTGTGTGTGTGTGTGTGTGTGTGTGTGTGTGTGTGTGTGTGTGTGTGTGTGTGTGTGTGTGTGTGTGTGTGTGTTCCTGTACTGTAGGTCCGCATAATGTGGTGTGCCAATGCGGGGTAAAGTACGGTATAAACACACATAATTGTATGTCAAAGTGCAGTACCATTGTTACCTTAAATGCTTCAAAATTATTTTTGGTGTCGCACTAATGTTTGATTGAAGACATATTTTTAACCTAATGAATGCCTATTATAATGGGTTAATGAACATGAATCACAATGGATAATAATTTAGGCCCTTTTATCTATGTGTATGGAGGACACAAAAGGCAAAGCTGCCTGAAACAAGTGTCTCCCCAAAAGTTGAAAGGGTGGAAGAGAGACAAATTATATATATATATATATATTAGTTAATGATGATATCAGTGAGTTGTCCTCCAGGATAACGTATTTTCAAAAGGAAAAGGGTAGCCAAAACAAGGAAGATCCCCACCTTCATATTTATTGCAATATTTCGGACTCTACGTCCATCATCAGGTCAGTACACGATCCTATAAAATGAAATTACCATACATAACATTTCGTAAATAGAAGGACTCGTAAAATAGTTTAAATACAAAGTAAATAAGGGTATAAAATACCTAAATGAAATTAATTCGTTAACAAACACCAGTACCGCATGAATAAAAGGAAAACTAATGCGATATGACTAAATAATAAAGACCAATCCCTACCCACCTAGATCCAACCCCAAGCCCACCTCGAGTACAACTGAAGACCATTATTTGATCATTTAACACTAACACCGACAACCCCAAAGACACAAAACAAAAGAACATCTGAAAATGATATATTCTGACTGGGCGTACAATGTGAAAAACTCCTAATGAATTTGAAATTAAACAAAACAAATATGAAACAATTAAAACTAAACTATTTGAAAACTGACTAAACAATTGAATCAGTTCATAGTATTTAGTTCCGGCTTGAGTTGTTGAATTAATATCTTTTCCCCTAAAAAAGTATCTTGTTCATTATTGAATTTACCTATTATTTCAAAATCATTCTCTGATGGTTGACCCATAATTTCAACCATAAATACAGCAGCTTACAATCTTGGTAAATTTCTCATTCCATTAGTTAAACCCCTTATCAATAATGAATATACTGTAGAAAATTCTAAGACATTTGTAGACGAATTACTGTCACTAACTCTACCCCCTGAATTTGTCATGGCCAGCTTTGATGTAGTTTCTTTATATACCAATGTACCACTACAAGAAACCATAGATATCATTCTCAGTAAAACTAATCCACAAGAATTTTACGGACTTGATAGGAAAACTGTTAATAATCTACTCAAATTTGCTACGTCTGAATCATTATTTTTGTTCAATAAAGAAATGTATAATCAAATCGATGGTTGTGCGATGGGATCTTGCCTTGCACCTAGTTTAGCAGATACCTTTTTGTGCCACAATGAAGCAATGTGGCTCAATAATTGTCCTAAAGATTTCAAACCCTTTTTTTATAAACGATATGTAGATGACTGCTTTTTGATTTTCTATAGAAATGAGGATATACATTTGTTTTTGGAGTATTTGAATAAACAGCATCCCAATATTAATTTCACAAAGGAGGTTGAAGATAGCAATACATTAGCATTTCTGGATGTTAAAATAACCAAAACCGGGAACGGATTGTCACTGATGTTTTTAGGAAACGAACCTTTACTGGTGTAGGCCTCAATTGGCTTAGTTTCTGCCCAGATATTTTCAAAGTAAACTCTATTAAAACACTTTTAAATCGTGCCTACAATGCGTGTTCTAATTTTAATGTTATGCATCTAGAATTCGAGTTTTTGAAGCAGTATTTTATATCCAACAATTATACTATGAATGTATTTAATAAAGTACTTAAAAGATTTCTATACACGAAGCAAAATTTAGAGGTCACAGTTTCGGAAGTACCTAAACTTATCAAATATGTTAAATTGCCTTTCTATGGAGAATCAAGTTTCTTGTTCAGGAAGAAGTTGCTAGCCTTTCTCAAAATTGAATTTCCTGCCGTCAACTTTCGAATAATATTCAATAATGATTTCACTATAGGTTCATTTTTCAATTTTAAAGACCGTATTCCTAACCTGATGTGTTCAAATATTGTATATAAATTTTCGTGTCCCAGCTGTAATGCTAGGTATGTCGGATGTACTTTCAGGCATTTCAAAATTAGAATATCTGAACATTTGGGTAGGAGCTATAGAACGGGTCAATATCTTAATAAAATGCCTTTTTCGGCCATAAGAAATCATTCACATGAGAATGACCATCTTTTCTCAGAGAATGATTTTGAAATAATAGGTAAATTCAATAATGAACAAGATACTTTTTTAGGGGAAAAGATATTAATTCAACAACTCAAGCCGGAACTAAATACTATGAACTGATTCAATTGTTTAGTCAGTTTTCAAATAGTTAGTTTTAATTGTTTCATATTTGTTTTGTTTAATTTCAAATTCATTAGGAGTTTTTCACATTGTACGCCCAGTCAGAATATATCATTTTCAGATGTTCTTTTGTTTTGTGTTTTTGGGGTTGTCGGTGTTAGTGTTAAATGATCATATAATGGTCTTCAGTTGTACTCGAGGTGGGCTTGGGGTTGGATCTAGGTGGGTAGGGATTGGTCTTTATTATTTAGTCATATCGCATTAGTTTTCCTTTTATTCATGCGGTACTGGTGTTTGTTAACGAATTAATTTCATTTAGCTATTTTATACCCTTATTTACTGTGTATTTAAACTATTTTACGGGTCCTTCTATTCACGAAATTTGATGTATGGTAATTTCATTTTATAGGATCGTGTACTGACCTGATGATGGACGCAGAGTCCGAAATATTGCAATAAATATGAAGATGGGGATCTTCCTTGTTTTGGCTACCCTTTTCCTTTTGAATATATATTATATATATATATATATATTGGAAACAAAATGGTTGTACTTGTTTAGTGTATTGAAAAGGATAGGAGCAGGAGATGTTTGTGAGAGCTAGTTGGATCACGCTCTGTGTAGGCGAGACAGAAACAGTAAGGGAAACCAGACACATGAAACAGAATTTCCAGCAACCCCTTATCACATGCCTATGAGGCCTCCTCTGGGTATTGCCCTGCTCCATTGGGGACGACTGTGTGCATGTGTCTGTAAATATGGTAGCGCTCCAATACCATAATATAGTCCATCAGTTCTACAGTAGACGAAACGGCCGCAACATGTAAACGGCCGCAACATGTAAACGGCCGCAACATGTAAACGGCCGCAACATGTAAACGACCGCAACATTTGATATTCTTTAATTCGGTGAGTGTAAAGAATACAATATTGTTGATTTAAGATGTCGAAAATTTAACCAACACTTCTAGCTCATTAGTTTAGCCGCTCAGTTCCCTACCTAAAAAACGCTGATTTCAATTCCCGTGTATGACCAGACGGTTGGTCACTGTACACACCTCATGCCTCTGTTCAATTACTATTAAATTAAAACCTTTAATTGTGGCCGTGGCAAAGCGCAGCCTGGCGTAAGCCACTTAGCTTTAGGCAAGTGAGGTGGACATAATAATAAACGATTTTTTTTTAATTTGAATCCACACACCCAACACATCTCAACGAAATTAATGAAAACATGTGATCCTACCGGGATTCGAACCTGGATTACCACATACAGATCTTAAACACTCTAACCATTACACCATCAAGACCGTAAAACACAAGCGCTTTGGGTAGCAACATCTGGTAGAGGGAAGAGAGGTAGGATGTGGGAGGAGGGGTGGTGGGTATAAGTGTGAGGCCTCCAAATCGTCGATGAGGTTAACCTGGCACCTCGGGTAATTAAGGGGGCCCACCTCGTATTTTTTCTCTCTCCTTCTCTCTCTGGGTTGTATTCATTTGGCCCCATTCAGCCTACTGTTTTAAGACGTTTATCCACATCCAGGTGTCGAGTTTTTCCTGGCGAGCCAGCATATATTTTATAATGTTTTAGTCAGCAGGCTAAATTTGCACATTTTTCGATAGAAGAAATGTCTCCGGCGAAGCCGGATTTCTCCAAACAATGCTAGCTCGCTATCGCTCGCCAGGAATAAATCGAAACCTGGATGGGAATGAGTCTTAAAACAGCAGGCTGAATGGGGCCGAATGGATACAAGCCAGAGAAAGAAAGAAAAGGAGAGAAAAAAATCAGGTGAGTGTATGGGACCGTTCACCCGGGTGACGTCAACACAGAGGTCACTGAATCATATACTGGCCCACTGCGCTTGTCGTATCTTCTCTACCCTCTTGCAATGTCGGGGATTGCATAATTTACAATAGCGGTGGTGATAAATCCTTTCAAACGCCAATATTTGCTTTAGTTTAGACAACCCTAAGCGATACTACTAAACTTAAGAAATTCAACCATAAAGATAATTTATAATTTCTATAAAATCATCTGTTAGAAGCATTAATATAACACAGAATTCACGTTCCAATTGAAGGAGCAAAACAATTAATATTATTAACGAACCGTATTAACATTATGTTCAAGGATTGACATATTGTTCTTATTGCCATATACAGTATGTAAATGTAAGGCAACATTTGAAGATAAATAATATTTAAATATCTTTGGATTTTTCTTAACTCTTAAAAGCTGGCCCTATATTTTGTTGTGCATGTACAAGCCAGGCTAAAGGGACAAAATCGTACATAAGAACACACATAAAGCCACCCCAACAGCTTCCTCTCTCCCTTCTCTACACTCTTTAGAAAAAGAAAAACAAAATAGAAAAAGTATAAAGTAGCTACGAGGTGCCGTTCTAAAGGCTTATCCCGCAATACCTTCACCTTCACATATCTATCATTGTAATTAGGTAATATTATCGCTGGACATTATCGTATCCTAACCATAATTATTTGTTTGGTAATATTCTACAACAGTAAATTAATAATCTGTAGTGTAGAAGTAGTAGTAGAAGTAGTAGTAGAAGTAGTAGTAGAAGTAGTAGTAATAGTAGTAGTAATAGTAGTAGTAGTAGTAGTAGTAGTAGTAGAAATTAAACAAATTATGATTATCACATAATTATATGCTTTCATTAATTTCATTGGAGGTGTTTGGTGTTTTGGTGAAATTAATAAAATATAGAAGATCAAACAAATTATGGGCTTGTGTGTGTGTGTGTGTGTGTGTGTGTGTGTGTGTGTGTGTGTGTGTGTGTGTGTATGTGTGTGTGTGTGTGTGTGTGTGTATGTATGTATGTATGTATGTATGTATGTGTGTGTGTGTGTGTGTATAAGCACGTACAGGTATGTATATGTGTGGGCTTGTGTGTGTGTGTGTAGGTTTTTAGTTTGCTCCCTAGACATCTATCGAACTTTTAAAAATATACCTCCAAGACCCCACCTGCGAGATAAATGTGTACATTATTCGGTAGAAAATGTTCCTCCTAAACTATAGGCTCGCTATCGAAAAAATTAGACACCTAAATGGCAAGAAAGGTTTTCTAATTGATATAGATGGGGTGAAAGGTCTTAAAATCGTGAAAATAATGTATTATATTTCAGCTACATTTACATAATTTTCTGAAGATTAAGAAGGATATATGGTAGCTAAAAGGATTGGGCTAATTGAGATAGTCTGAAGCCTTTTAATTGCTAACAGTCCTTCCTAAGCTGAATAAAATCGTCTTATAGTTACCAGAATATAATGAAGAGTGCGTCGTCGATACTGAATGGATTAACCCGTTCAGTAGCGGTGACATCCTTGTAATTACATTCTGGCATTGATGAGACGATTGTATTCAGATTAGGAAGGACCTCTTGCAATATCAAAGCTTCAAACTATCTCAACCAACCCTTTTAACTACCACACATCTTTCTTCAGCCGCACATTATCGTCTAAATATAGCTAGAACAAATGTATATCCCACGTCGCTGGTACTCAAAGGGTTAATGGTCATTAATATTTGAACGCGTTTTCTGTAATTTAAGGGGGTACTACTCGGTTTTGTGGGCTATTAATTAATTTATTAATTTATTTTTTAGTTTCATCGCTAGACCTCCATCAAGCTTAAAAAAACACTCCCTAGACCCCCTTCAAGATAAACCTGTAAATTTTTCGATAGAAAAATTTCCAGGCCGAAGGCCGGTTCCTCTTTTAAATTACAGGCTCGCTATCGCTCGCCAGGAAAAAAATAGAAACTTAAATGGCACGTAAGGTCTTGAAATTGACAACGAAATGGGGTGAAAGGTAGTAAAATCGCCAAACTAATGAAAGTTCGGAACGTCTTAAAATGTCAAAACATTAATAATATGCTAAACATGAGGGAGAAGGGGGCAAGAAAGAGCGAGTAGTACCCCCTTAGAGTCAAGCTCTGGTATTTCTCAACTATGTAATCAAGAGTCCTGCAACCTTGACCTATTGTGTGTCTTTATAATGCGGCTGTTGTTGCATAATATATTTAATTTGTCAATCAATCTTTAAATGTCGTATAAGGTTGCTGGCATTGTGTATTAATTAGATTATTGCT
Organism: Paralithodes platypus; assembly: GCA_032716605.1. Lineage (NCBI taxonomy): Eukaryota > Metazoa > Arthropoda > Malacostraca > Decapoda > Lithodidae > Paralithodes > Paralithodes platypus. Next base: position 47,653,976 of record CM064519.1, on the reverse strand, counting down.
TTACACACACACACACACAGACACACAAACAGTATATATATATATATATATATATATATATATATATATATATATATATATATATATATATATATATATATATATATATAAGGTTTTCAATGTAAACACTTTGAATTTGTATGAATGTTTTAGAAGGATTTGTTCGTGCTTCACAATAACCATTTATTTAATTAACATTACGTTTTCCATAATAAAGTTGGGTCTAAGTACCGGTACACTCGGATACCATAGTCCCTAGCCCACTCATAAGAATTCGTCGACCCCGTATATTTTTATGTATGCAATAATAACTACTTGGATTGATTTTTGGATAGAACTTGCTTTTCAAAAACTAGCATACAGTATAAATTATAGTTTCTAGTTAGTTTATAGAAATGTGTATTCATAATTTGGTTCCCAGATATATACTTCCATAGTTAGGAATAGGTGAAGTCCACGAATGTGTATGAGTGGGCAAGAGACTATGGTATCAGAGTGTACATGATTAGATTGATATCCAAAATTCGAAAATGGATATTAATCGTGGTCGTGTACTCAACCTTTAACTGTGTTGGTGGTGTAATGGTTTATATGCTTATGTTCTGGGTGTGGTGTACAGAGTTCGAATCCCAGGAGGACTATAATGCTCTCATTAGTTTATTCAAGTACATTGGGGTTTGTAATTGATGATTAATGTTAAGAACGGGGGGTTCCTTAATTTATCAAAAGGAGGATTGCAGTGTCATCGAAGGCAACATACACCTTGCATAATATTTCGTACCCTATCATTTTGTCATTATGACACCTGCCGGCTTAGGCAGTGACTTAAGAGTGACGCAGATAATGTCATTCTCATAAGTACAATGATTATATGGTATTTGTTATCTTTATTGATTATATGGTATTTGTTATCTTTATTGATTATATGGTATTTGTTATCTCTATTGATTATATGGTATTTGTTATCTTTATTGATTATATGGTATTTGTTATCTTTATTGATTATATGGTATTTGTTATCTTTATTGATTATATGGTATTTGTTATCTTTATTGATTATATGGTATTTGTTATCTTTATTGATTATATGGTATTTGTTATCTTTATTGATTTGTATTATTGTTTTTTTTTTGTGCAATAAGCAGCCAAGATTCAACGGGATCGTCTCCCATTCATCATAAATAACCTTAGGCCTCTCACTCACTCACTCTCACACTCTCTCTCTCTCTCTCGCTCGCTCGCTCGCTCACACTCTGTCTGTCTGTCTCTCTGTCTGTCTGTCTGTCTGTCTCTCTGTCTGTCTGTCTTTCTGTCTCTCTCTCTCTCTCTCTCTTGTATACACTCAGAAGTAGGAACACGTGGTTACAGACAGCGCGGCCCTTGACCCTGTGAGTGCCATCTGCTGACTATATATACCCTGGCACTCGCAGCTGGTGGTGGTGGTGGTGGAGGTGGTGGTAGTGGTGTTGTTGTTGTTGGTGGAGGTGGTGGTAGTGGTGTTGTTGGAGGTGGTGGTAGTGGTGTTGTTGGTGGTGGTGGTGGTGGTAGTGGTGGTAGTGGTGTTGTTGGTGGTGATGGTGGTGGTGAGAAGGGTTGGGATGTTGGCAGTGCTGATGGTAATATGGTGTTGGTAATGTGTTGGTAATCGTGATGCTTAAGGTAGTGTTGGTAATTGTGATGGTTAAGGTGTTGGTGCAACAGGGGAAGAGGATTGTAGGAACGCTGAAAGCAGTAACAAGAAATGGGGTGGTCAGCATGGAAGCAAAGAAGTCCTTGCATGAGAGTGTGGTAATCCCGACATTGACTTACGGGAGCAAAGCGTGGACGTTGGTAAAAAGACTCAAACCAAGAGTGAGAGGGGTGGAAATGAGTTACTTGAGAAGTGCTTGCGGAATTACATGGAGGGATAGGCAGATGAATGAGGAAGTACGAGAGAGGTGTGGTGTGGATGTAGATGAGCTGGAAAGTGTGAAAAGGAACACCTTGAGATGGTTCGGCCATGTGGAACTATTGGGAACGGAGAGTATGACTTAAACCCTTTTCACACATACACAATCCAGTGCCCGATTTGGCTCGACCTAGACAACGTGGCAAAGCATGGTGCAATCGGCCGTGTGGTCGTGAGATAGCGGGGAGCGGGGCGTTGTACACCGGACGTGTCGGTTCAACTGGGGTTGGCTGGAAAATGTTTTGTGGCTTCCCAAAACTGTAGCCCGACAAAGGTTTGCCGCCGTGGTATCTTCAGGTACCACGTGTTGATGTAGTGTCATTGCCGTGTGGACGACACGTAGGCATCGGGTTTCATCGGTATACATGTGACGGCATCAGGTAAATTAACAACTTTTTTTTAATCCCCCGCCGCCGCACCGTCAACACCCGAGGTTGCCACGTATACATCCAACAACAACACGTGACACATAAGTATCTCGGGCAATGACGTGTGGTGGATGTAATGGCATCTGGCATACTAGTTGTGGAACGTATACCAAACCCCGACACCAACAAGCCAGCAACATGGTAACAACACGGCAGCATCACGTGCTGCACGATACCGACGAGATGTGGCAGCACCGCACCACGTTTACCAACCGCCACCGCCTCGAGCCCCATCCGCCGCCATAAATAGGGCCACGAACAGGGACGGGGTGTCACTCTCTCCCAGCACACCACAGTGAAGACGTTCCTCTCCTACACCACAATCCACGTTTTCGCCATTGTCCTCACCATGCCTCGTCCACGCCTGTGACTGATGGTGGGAGGCCAAGGCGGCCAGTCTCTAGTGCCTCCCTGATTGGTGTTGCTGCAAAGATCCCTCCATCAGACGAGCATCCACGTGCGCGCACATCCACGTACAGAAACTTGTAGTCTGCATCGACAAGGGCCATGAGGACAATGGACTGGAAGCCCTTGTAATTTTAGTAATGGGAACCTCCATTCGGGGACACCTAATGGCCACATGCTTCCCACCCAGTGCCCCTACAGTATGGTGGAAGTTCCACCACTTGGAGAAGAGGTCGGTAACTGCCCTCCACTCCACTGGCGTCTTTGGGTACGACAGGACCTCCTCTTTGTTTGCGGCATACATGGCCTCACAGGTGGCTGGGATGATGAGGGAGATGGTGTTTTGCGCCACCCTGAAGCCATACGATAGCGATTTGTATGACTCCCCTGTAGTCAGGTAACGTAGGGTTATAGCTAGGCGCATACCATGTGAACGGCTTTCCTCCAGAACATGTCCTGTTTTTCTACCAGAGGGCCGACACGTTCCAGCAGCTCTCTGAACATGTCTTTGCTGACCCACAAGAAGTTCTTGTAAGATGGAGCATCTTCAAGGGCCAACTCCTTCATCAGGTTGTCGTAGTGCCCATACATGCCTCGCCTCAACCGCCACTTCCTGGTCCAATCTGTCTCCTCCTTTTTGTGGTCTGTACTGGCATCGCATTGGCACCTTACAAAGCCATGTACAACTGTACATTGATTCTGGCCTGGTGTGCTGCCAGACCAACCTGCAGCTGTAGGACCTCAAGCTCATCCATGGTCAGATGTAGGGCGAGTGGTGATGGTTGGCCTTGGCTGGGGATGTGTGTAGAGTGACTTGCATGTACCATATCCACCCCCTTTTATATGCATTTATGTCTGTCAGGCCGCCTATCGTTGTGGCATCGTCCTCGTCGAGTCGGCCACATGTCACCATCATACCACTGTCGGCCATGATCGGGTTCCTATCGTGCCCAGTCGGGTACTTTGGCCCTTCGGGCTATGACGTCCCATACTCATGTGGCACTCTTAATTCTTTCGGCCTCATCGTGCTGTTGACGTGTCACCTACGTGTCTTCGTTGCCCCATGCTCATATCTTACCCCTGTCTTTGCCGATGTACACTCTGATACCATAGTCTCTAGCCCAGCCCACTCTGGCAAAAGGTGAGGCCAGGACCCTTTCTGCATGGCGGCCCACAGTGATGGTGAGGGAGAGAGAGCAACACACAAACGAGCACAGTGTGAAGCATTTGAAGACTTCGAATCCTGTCCCAAATGTTTCACGCTGTGTTCGTGTGTGCGTTTCTCTCTCTCCCAAAACCCAGCCGTAACTATCACTGTGGGCCACCGTCCAGAAAGGGTCCTGGCCTCACCTTTTGCCAGAGTGGGGTGGGCTAGAGACTATGGTATCCGAGTGTACCATGTTCCTTACCTTGGGTCAAATCAGTCCTCGGATCGTTTTTTGTGAATGGGGCTTAAGAGAGTGTACAAGAGTGAGGTGGAAGGACAGAGAGGGAGAGGTAGACTGAGTGAGAGGTGAAAGAATTGAGTTAAGAAATATATGCGTGAAAGCAGTGGTGGATGGGAGGAGGGACGTCGACTGAGTGGGGATAGAGGTGCATGGGGGCGTTTCGTTCGTGGCCACCCCTTCGGGGATCATGGCGTCCAGCAAAATATATATATATATATATATATATATATATATATATATATATATATATATATATATATATATACAGTATATATATATATATATATATATATATACATATATATATATATATATATATACCCCCAGGGGGTAAGGGGGCCTTCATCTAATGGTGGAGGAAAAAAGGAATATGCCTCACGCATCCTACTGCGTCTCTGTCGTACAAGGCGACTAATAGGGGGGATGGCGATAGACTTGTGGACCAACAGCCATTAATATGCAATAAAGTCTTTATCTTAGCACTGTCTTGGTATGGCACTGCCGAGGCTGGTGGGGTGCGGATAGGTGCCACGGGGGACTGAGTCTTACCTGGGCGCTATGTGGCACCACACCTGTGTCGGCAACAATGTTTGCATATTGGAGCAGTGTTGGGGCAGGACTTTATTGTTCTATAATCCAAATTGCCTAATATACAGTGGAGTCTTGTTATGGTGCTGTCTTTTTGTAACACTGTTAAGGCTGGTGTGGTTGCAGATACTGCAGGTGCAAGTGCTGCAGGGGGACTCTGTTGAGTCTTGCTGAGGCACGGTTAGCACTATACCAACATCACCCACAGTGATGACTTGGTGGGGCAGTGTTGTGGCGGGACTTTATTGTACTACAGTACACTCCAACTACTGAAAGGCAACCCCGTCTGAGCCGTTACAATGCATGTAATGGAAAAATTACGAGAACCATTGTATATATATATATTACTGTGGTGGTGGCGCGGCTGTGGCCTTGGCCTAGCATCCTGATAGGTCTAAGTTCGAATTCATAGAGAGCTTTATAGTATGATATCTCAGGGGACCGTTCTGTGTTTAAAGTGAAGTCTATACATGTTGTAACCCTCTTGTTTCATGGCCAAGGTAGGGAATGTGGTGTGATTTAGTGGTGGTAGGGAGAAGGGAGTGGGTAGAGGCAATATTGAGACTTTATAAACGTCTGCAAACATAATGTAAAGGTAAATTATTAGTGCCGCTTCATTCGGTTTCTTTCTTGGACCATGAAAGTCAAATAAACATGAAATGCCGATATGGAGGACTTCATTACATTCAACATATCTAACTGCATAACACTGTAAATGTGTAGAATTTCGAACAATGCATATTTCAACGTAGCAGCGGTCGATCGTGATTGAAATACTTGGAATAATGCAGGTATTTAATAATTACAAGCGTTGCAAGGCACGGAAGGCCTCTGTCAATTGCTGTCGATCACTCCTATGGGTATTGAAGAGACAAAAGGCAAAGCTCCCTGTAACAAGCGTCTCCCTCAAAGCTGAAAGAGCGACAGAGCGTCAATTTTTTTTTCTGTATCATATTTGGTGTACTGGAAAAAAGTGTGGCGTACTTGTTTTGTGTAATGAAATGAATAGGAAGGTGTTTGTGAGAGATAGCTTGATTACTCTCTGTGTAAGTAAGACGCACATAAAAACAGTCAGGGATGCCAGACAAATGAAACAGGAGGCCCAGCAACTCCTTATGACACCCCTATGAGGCCTCCTCTGCTCGATTGGTGTCTAGAATCTCCCCAAGTTGCTCCACACACTTCTCCTTCCTAGTCTCTCTCCCCATGACAACTCTTTTGGCTGATCCAGCCCAACAAGCAGAGTAAAAACAACAGCAACAAGAGTCAGATGAGAGATAATAATCCTTTCGTCAGTTCCCCACGGAGTCAAAACCGATCCTCAGCAACATGGAAAGCTATGAATATAAACACCATATGAGGAGGAGCACCTGGAGAGCTATGATAGGCGATGTTGTATGAATAGCCATCTTCTCTGAAAGGATCACAGGGGGGGGGGGGGGATTGCGAGGGAAGAACACGAGAGAACTAATGGAGAATAAAATAAGTAGTGGTTGCTCTCACCTGCATCTCCGCTACCACCACCACCACCTGCAACCACCACCTGTCGCCCACAAGCATCTTCACCACCACCACCACCATCACCACCACCTGCCGCAAGATTGTTCACCTCCTCCACCACCCCTGCCATCACCCCCAGCCCAAAAAAGCACCACTATTCCAAATTTCTAACATAACCCAGACCACCATCACCATCATCATCAGCTCCTTCCTCACCATTCCCACCACCATAGTTCCAACGTACTCCACTACCACCCTCTCCTTCACCACCACCATCATTCACACCTATTCCACCATCACCACCATAGTTACAACCACCGCCACCACCATAGTTCCCACCTGCTCCACCACCACCATCATTGACACCTGCTTCTGCACCACCACCGCCGACACGTGTCTCATGTCTAGTCAGGTGGCAGTGGGGGGGGGAACAACAACAACAACAACAACAACAACAACAACAACAACAACACACACACACACACACACACACACACACACACACACACACACACACACACACACACAGGTAAGAATAGAAAGGAAGATAGCAAAGGAAAGAAGACAGCAGGAAGGAATGGATAAAGGATGGATGAAAGGAAGGAGAGATAAATGGTATGAAAAGAGGAAGGGAAGAAGGGAGGAAGGAGAGATAAAAGGTATGAAAAGAGGAATGAAGGAAGGCAGCAGGAAGTAATGCATATGGAAGGAAAGAAATAAAAGGTATGAAAGTATGAAGGAAGAGAGGGAGGGATGGAGAGAGCATGGATATAAGGAAGGAAGGATGGAAAATGGATGAAAGAAGGGACTAAGCAAGGATATACGAAATGGAAGAAGTAGCGAACAGATACTTCGAAGAGCGAAGTAATATTAAACTAAATTTTGTAAAATTAATATGCAACAGTACTCGATAACCTAACCTAACCTAACCTAACCTAACCTAACCTATTAGATGGACTTGGTGAACATATAACCACTTCAGTAACTTATGAAGTCGCTGAATGATTTAGTTAATATAAATAATTATTACTGCAAATTAAGACCAAAATACTAAATGCAAATGAAATACCACACAGTGACAATGACAAAGAACTGTAATCTGCTAATGTATATTATTTACATATCATGTAAAGCAATTAAGAATAAGTAAAGAAAATAAACAAAAATATATAAACGAGATGCAAAGTCACTATTCCATTAAACAACCAGATTTGTCAATATATTTACCAAGCATGTAGTACGATTGCAAAGACAGCAAAGGCAAACGTGACATCTAAATATTGTAAAAATGTGGCGTGCAACACATGTACTGGGGGTGGGGTCGTAGCTCTCCCAGGCACGATGGTGGGCAAGATGACTGGGGGGTTCTGGGAAGACGAGGTAAATCTGATGGAGAGAGAGAGAGAGAGCGAGAGCGCGAGCACGAGAGCGAGAGCGAGAGAGAGAGAGAAAGGGAGGCCTGTACACTAGCCAAAAAGAGCTAGGTGAATGGCCAGGGAAATATTAAGGGAGCCCACCTCGCTTATTTTTATCTCTCTCTCTCTCTCTCTCCCACTCTCTTTGGCTTGTATCCATTCGGCCTTATTCAGACTACTGTTTTAAGATGTTTACCCCCATTCAGGTGTCAATATTTTCCTGGCGAGCGGTAGCGAGCCAGCATATATATACTGTATTTTTTTTTTGACAGCAAGCTATTCTATCTATCTATCTATCTATCTATATGCTCAGGCCCAATCCCCATTTTGGGGGTAGCCGTCTCAAGACAGAGCAAGAACAGGGAAAACACAAAAACAACATAAAACAACAAATAAACAGATAAAAAGCACACACATCCAGGTCACCCAGGAGAAGACCCAGAGACCAGGGTCACCAAGGTCGCTCCAGCACTCCCCCGGCCCACGACCACCCGGAGAGGTTCCGATCTCGGCAGGCAGACATGCAGCGGAGCCAAAGCCACAAGCCCTCCCACCACACTTCCAGGCGCACCCTTCATATTAATCGTCTCCCCGGGCCAGGCGCCTGATGGACTATTATCTAGTCCAACTTGCGCCCGACCCCTTACTCCAAAACAAGCTAACAAGACAGCAAGCTAAATTTGTAAATTTTTCGATAGAAAAATTTCTCCGGCGAAGCCGGATTTCTCCATACAATGCTGGCTCGCTATTGCTCGCCAGGAAAAAATCGACACCTGGATGGAGATAAACGTCTTAAAACAGTTGGCTGAATGGGGCCGAATGAATACAACCCCGGCAAAGAGAGAAAAGGAGAGAAAAGGAGAGAAAGATAAAAGAAAAAGCCGGTGACCCCCCTTAAAGGGACAGAGGAATTTAACTTCGTGAGTGGGGTGGAGGGGGGGTATAATAAAAAGAAACTTGAAAACCAAAACAAATGGGAGTTTTTAATATACTAAAGGACAAAATAATAATATGTGTGTTGTTGTTGTTGTTGTTGTTCCCCAAGCTGCCTGGCCGAACAGCCCCAAGGCCCCGAGCAAGGCCAAGGCCATAAACGAGCGCCCCCACAGAACCTTGCGTGCCGACCACAGTAAAGCCTGGGTGACCGTAGCCACTCCATGGCGGGGAGCTGAAGAGGGTGCGGAAACGCCCGGGAAACCAAAGCCTCACCCAGGGCCCTGTGCCCCTCAGCAATTATGAAGAGAAAGTTGAGGGGCAAAGGAAAAATGTGACGCATTAGCTTCCAATCTTGGTAGATTGGGAGGTCAATCGACGGAAGAGACGCCGTCACTTGAGATCTAGAAAATATATAAGTAAAAGGAACAGTCAGAGTAAGCTATGGGTATGGCAGAGATCGCTCAGTTCTCACTCTGATATAACCAGCCCATCACCATAATATGTGTGTATTTATTAAGTGTTATCATCAATGAATGCAACAAAACACAATCACATACAAATATTCTATTAAAGTATTGGTATAGTATTCCGATTGTTTGCTCACGATGTTCAAAGTGTAACAATAAAGCTTCTGTTTAGGTATAATCGATGTTAAGGAGAGACTGGCCGTTTGTTTGGTCTATTAATTTATTTATTCATATATTTTTTTTTAGTTTCCTCCCTAGACCTCCATCAAGGTTAGAAAAACACCCCCTAGACCCCGTTTTAAGATAAATGTGTAAATTTTTCGGTAGAAAATGTCCCGGCCGCCGAAGGCCGGTTCCTTTTAAAAATTCAGGCTCGCTATCGCTCGCCAGGAAATAATCGACACATAAATGGCATGAAAGGTCTTAAAATTGACAAGGAAATGGGGCGAAAGGTGTTAAAATCGCCAAACTAATGGGCCGAACGTCTTATAATCTCAAAACTAGTGGGGCTAAACATTAGGGAGAAGGGGGTCAAGAAAAACGGCCTGCCTTCCCTTAAGGAACGCAGAGCTGGGTAACCATATTTACAGTTGAACATTGCAATAGGGGTTACACTTGAATTAATTATACAACTATTACTTGGTTCCCATCCAACAGGTGATGTGAGGCAACTTAAGGGGAGATGGGCCGGTTTTCTAGACCCCCGTCTCCCTCATGTTTAGCCCTATTAGTTTTCAGATGTTTGTTCCATTAGTTTGTCGATGCTAAGACCTTTCGCCCCCTTTCTTTGTCAATATTATGACTTTTCGTGCTATATAGGTGTCGAATTTTCTCCTGGCGAACGAAAGTGAGCCTGTAATTTTGGAAGTACACGGGACATTCTTCTACCGAATAATTTACACATTAACCTAAAAGGGAGATCTAATGGACATTTTATTTGTTTAAGTTTGATGGAGGTCTAGAGAGGGAACTAAAAAAAAAAAAAAAAAAAAAAAAAAAAAAAAAAAAAAAAAAAAAAAAAAATCGACCAAAAAATAAACCCTTCCCCCTTAAATTATTGGGCTTGGAGATACTAAAGCCAAGAATGTTGGGGACTTGAATGGCGAGGGAATTAATGTAAGGCTGGTGGTATTACATCATCTTCTTTAATATACGCAAACTTAATTCCTCCCTTGCTAACTGTCACCTTGTAAATGTTTATCACCTCAAGCTACTGATTTGACACACACACACACACACACACACACACACACACACACACACACACACACACACACACACACACACACACACACACACACACAACACACACACACAACACACACAACACACACACACACAACACACACACACACACACACACACACACACACACACACACACACACACACACACACACACACACACACACACACACACAGTGGCCGAGCGCGCTTAGTACTCTGTATTGGGAGCACTAGCTCTGGTGTCGGGGGTTCAATCCCAGGCGCCGGCAGGGGAAGTTATCTCAAAAACTTTCCCTGGCCGTGAAGGCAAGATCTGGGCGGATCGTCTCGGGGGACCCACAAAGTCTCCTGCCCACGTTCTACTCCCTTGGGAGTATGTAGGCGCTCTCGTTAGCTGCCAGGATCAGTCTGTTGATCCATTAGGATAAGATCTAGGTTAAGTCTGTGTATTTTCAGCCCCATTGGCTGCCGGCTTGAAATAAACCGATTATTATTATTATTATTATTACACACACACCCACCCCGCTGCAAGCCCTACGTACGCTTGGACAAAATCGGCTTCGTTGATAAACTTAATGTGAAACTACATTTAAAGTTCATATACCGTATAAAGAAAACCCACTTGCAAGCAAGACTCCATGCAAAGCACCAGGAACAAGAAGATGATGATGCAGCCGACCACAACATTACCTGAACACTGGCCAAGCACTCTGGTTAATTAGAATCAGGTGTGCAGGACAGGTGCCGGAGCTACAGTGGCTTCTAACTCGCGGGCTTTTACTTTCGCCTTTGACACTCATGACACTTGTTTTCTTCACCTGTTACTCTGGGCTATTTGTGTGTTGTTGTTGTTTTTTCTTGTTTGTTAATGTTTGGAATATGCAGCCCTCTCTCTCTCTCTGTATACATATATGTATCTGGATAGAGCCAGGAGGTATACTGTGCACAAATTGTGTCAGTTTTATTGTATCATCATATGTTATTGTACTAATGCCGGTCACTTTGTGGCAGTCAATAAAGGATATTAAGTCAAGTAAAGTCTCCCTCTCTCCCCTTCACCCACATTTTTCCTTCCGTTTAGTGCCTGCAAGAAAAGGTGTGAGCGTCACCCAGTCTATATATACCAGCATAGTCACCAAGCAACACCCCTAACGGAGGATAGTGACCCCAGTGCAACAAACAAAACTGGACCCTCCAGATTTCCTGAAGTGAACCTTGCGGACCTCTCTATTATTTCTGGTGGATCTGCTAGCCTTGTGTACATAATAAGCTTCACAGACCTAGTCCTTCAATATGGGGAAATGTTTTGCACTTTTCGATATTTTTTGTTTTCCTGGACCACATTTAAGTATATTAAAATAAATACTCAAATCTCCATGAAGCTAATTTTTTTCATATATTGGTACCTAACTGGCCATATGCCGTGTTCCTCTAGATTTCAAGCTCACATTTATCGTTACATAATCGTTACATACACGCCAAGCTAAAGCAGTCTAGCATCTTTCAATTCCCAAAACAATAAAAACAAAAGTGGACCCTATTGATATTCAGACTTGGACCTTGCTGACCTGTTTATGCTAATTGCAGATTCTGCCTTACTTGGGGACCTGACAGCCTAGTGCAGTTACTAAGCTTCCCTGACCTAATGACCTAGTTGGGCGTTATGTCTTGAATTTGGGATGTGTATTAGTGACCTTTATGTGAAATTATAATGGCTTAATCACGTTGATAATCATGAATATAAATAATTTAACCTCTGACCTTGCACTTGATTGGTAAATGAGCTTGCACACACACACACACACACACACACACACACACACACACACACACACACACACACACACACACACATACACAACACACACAAACACACACACACACACACACACACACACACACACACACACACACACACACACACACACACACACACACACACACACACACACACACACACACGATAACAAAATCTCATTTTAAGAATGTTCGTAATGTATACGTAATTGCTTTAATCTGAACTTGGTAGACAGATTATCGAAGTAGCCAGGTGAAAAACAACAACAATGACCTAGTAACACTACTTGACCTCCTGACCTTGCTTACCTAACTTCTGACCTAGCACTACCTCGGATATGCTGAGTTGACGCGGAGGTTGGCTGGCCTAGTGCTGCTGCTGCTGCTGCTGCTGCTGCTGCTGACGGTTCTTACTTAAGGGGGCCCACCTAGCTTTTTTGTTTCTCTCTCTCTCTCCCTCTCTCTTTGGCTTGTATCCATTCGGCCCCATTCAGCCTACTATTTTAAGACGTTTACCCCCATCCAGGTGTCAATATTTTCCTGGCGAGCGGTAGCGAACCAGCATATATATATTTTGTTGTTACAGCTAGCTAAATTTGTAATTTTTTGATAGAAAAATGTCTCCGGCGAAGCCGGATTTCTCCATACAATGATGCCTCGCTATCGCTCACCAGGAAGAAATCGACACCTGGATGGGGATACAAGTCTTAAAACAGTTGGCTGAATGAAGCCGAATGGATACAAGCCAGAGCAAGAGAGAAAAGGAGAGAAATATAACAAAAAAAGCAGGTGACCCCCCTTAAGCTATAAACATGATTTGAGGTCGATCTTATGAACGTGTACGATTGGTTGGCCAAATAAGTCGTGTCCCCACTGTCATTAAGTTTTGATTGCTGTGTACTGTATTAATATGTCAGTCAGATGTAGATTAGGGTGTGTAAAATTAGTAACATATTTGTATATCTCACTCGAAACGATGAATTCATGCTTAGTTAGTGCTGATACCAATAATTGATCGAAACATACTTGGTACCGCGACATCACTTATTTGGCCAACTGTACAAAACGATATATATAATTCCTACTGACCACTTGCAACACTATTGAGCACGATAATGTGAGTCGGACTATATTCGTAAAATAGAGGAAATATTTAGTGAAAACAATAAACATTTTGTATTAGCTGCCACGAGATGATATTTATTGTGAAACTGTATCGTCTTTCCAATTACGTATAGATAAATCCATGCAATCAACCCCAACTTCGTTCACTTCATAGCTAAGGAAGTGAAATACTGTACAGTAAAATGAGTTATGCATATATACAATATGTGCTATAGCCTTTAAAAGGGGGGGGGGGGGGCTGACATGTTTTTATTTTTTTCTCTCCTTTTCTCTCTTTCTCTGGCTTGTATCCATTCGGCCCTATTCAGCCTACTGTTTTAAGAAGTTTATCCCCATCCAGGTGCCGATTATATGGAGAAATCCGGCTACGCCGGAGAATTTTTTCTATCGAATAATGTACAAATTTAGCCTACTGTCAAAAACATACAAAATATGCTAATTCGCTACCGCTCGCCAGGAAAAAATCGATACCTGGCTGGGGTCAGTCATTTAGTTTCATATCTTCAACAAGACTTATTTTCTCCAATAAATGCAGCATATTTCCCTGGTATTTTATGTTCATTAATCTTAAAGCGTAGCAATTCAGACTTTGAATATTACTACCAATTATCCAATTTGCCAATGTCAATTAATGGAACACTTGGACAGGAAATTTACAGGTCTCAGATAATATACATTTAGAGAGATAATTATTTTAAGCAGCTGGCTTAATTAACCCATACTGTACCGGTGACGTCCTTTTCATTATATTCTGGTAACTATTAGACGAGTGGAGTCAGCTTAGGAAGGTCGTCTACACATGAAAAGGCTGCCGACTATCTCAATTATCCCTTTTAGCTACCATATGTCCTTCCTAAGCTTCATAAAATCATCTAAATGTAGCTCAAATCCAATACAAACAGACGTCGCTGGTACAGAAGGGGTTAATCGTGCAAGATCTGGGTAAGGACATGGAAGAGAAGTAGATAAATGTCAAAGCAATTTCATGATCATGTACAAGATATTGAAAGAATCCACATATGTGCCAATATTGACGGAAATATGTGCCATTTTTACTAAACACGTGCCAGGTTTTGGCACCGCTTATATAATGAATCTCTTCCTGAGATTGGGGACACGTGTATTACAAGTCTTTAACCCTTTGAGTACCAGCGACGTGCGTTATCTTTTATTCTAGCTATATTTAAACGATATTATGCAGCTTAGGATGGATCTGTGGTAGTTAAGAGGGTTGTTTGAGATAGTTTGAAGCCTTAATATTGCTAGAGGTCCTTCCTAAGCTGAATAAAATCGTCTAATGGTTGCCAAAATATAAAGAAAAGGATGTCACCAGTACTGTATGGGTTAATAATAATGAACTTTATGAACATGGAGAAGGCTGACAACATTGAACATAATAACTTAAGGGACTGGAATATTGACAGATAATAATAAGGGTTTAGTGGCTATTTGTTTGGTCTATTTATGTATATATTAATTTATTTGTAATGTCTTCGCTAGAAATCCACCAAGCTTAACCCCCCCCGCCCCCCTACACCCCCCTTCAAGATAAATCTGTAAATTTTTCGGTAAAAAATGTCCCTCTAAAATTAGAGGCTGGCACCAGGCACCAGGCACCAGGCTCGCCAGGAAAAAATCGATACATAAAGGGTACAAAAGGTCTTCATATTGATAACAAAAATTAGGCGAAAGGGCTCAAAATCGCCAAACTAACTGAACGAACGTCTTAAAACCTCAAAGCTAATATGCTAAACATGAGGGAGAAAGGGGTCCAGAAAAAGCGAGTACTACCCCCTTAATATTACATTTTGGAAACTAAAATATTACTTACGTATTAAAATGACGTTCATTACAATAATCGAAGTCCCTGGTCTATTTCATGGCTATATATACAGTACATTTAAATTAGAAATTATCTTATTTTTTGTTTTAATTTAGTTCACTATGTTAAGCAAATTGTCATTAAACAGGTACACTCACAGCATCAACCAGACATTTTTCATTATGAGTACTTTGTATAGGGAATCAAGACTTTACTTAAAATTTACTAGTTGTACAGTCCTATCCAAGCTAACACCCACAATAATAATAGTATAACAGTTTGCAAGTTGTTGCTTTTTTTTTTTTTTTTTTTTTTTTTTTTGTCTCTCCTTCAATCAATAAATTAAATACTTTGGGCTATACCCATCGAAAAGTGACTTATAATAATCTATTTATGCTATTTTCCTTTTCCACCAGACATTATTCAATGTCGTCACATTTTGAATCCTACCCGCAATAAATATCTTGGTTGATATCATGCTGTATAGAGTCGTGATTACTCATTTCTTTGGGACCGTCTTCATAAATTAGAGTCGAGTGATTTTTAACTGAACATATCTCGATTCAGTTCAGGGTTAAATTTGTTTATGAAGCATGATTATTATTTTGTTTGTTTTTACTTTACAAAAAAATGTGGGCGACAATTTACTTTATATAGCAACATTATTTAATCATAACATAAGCCTGTATGATATACAGTATATATATATTATATTATACTGTATATAGTATATATATATATTATATATATACAGTACGGTATATAGTATATATATATATATATATATATATATATATATATATATATATATATATATATATATATATACTATAAATATATCATACAGGTTTATGCTACGATAGAATAATGTTGATATGTAAAGTAAAATGTTGCCTTATTTTTAATTTATCTATATTTTGTTTCCAGTAGCATATTGGCCTTCAACGTTGTCAAACGGACCACCCTGGCAACAGTGAGGATACTGTTATGTACTGTCATTAGCAGAGACACCACAACACTTTTCTACTCCCTCAGATTCCATTTACCTAATCATGCCTCTCGATTCCTCATATACACCTTGATGTCCCGATTTACTGCTCGCTTTTTATGGACCTCCTTCTCCCTCGGGTTTAGCATATTAGTTTTGAGATTCTAAGACGTTCCTTCCATTAGTTTGGCGTTTTTTAATACCTTTCGCCCCATTACGTTGTCAATTTCAAGAGCTTTCGTGCCATTTAGGTGTCGATTTTTTCCTGGCGAGCGAAAGCGAGCCTGTAATATTTAGAGGAACCGGCCTTCAGCCAGAACATTTTTATATCGAAAAATGTACAAATTTATCTTGAAGGGGTGTTTTCTTTAAGCTTGATGGTGGGCTAGCGAGGAAACTAAATAATAAATGAATTAATAGACCAAAAAAGCGAGTAGTACCCCCTTAATGTCCCGATTTACTGCTCGTCCTTCTCGTCCTGCTCGTTCCCTTCTCTTCCCAACCGGTATTTACACGCTCATAATGTTTACGCTTTTTACGCATTCAAAGTGGTGCGCAGTGTCCAATGGTGATATTTAATGGACGGCCTGACAAACAAAACCACGTGTCAACAAACTCCTGAGAGAGAGAGACAGAGAGAGAGAGAGAGAGAGAGAGAGAGAGAGAGAGAGAGAGAGACAGAGAGACAGAGAGACAGAGAGACAGAGAGACAGAGAGACAGAGAGACAGAGACAGAGAGACAGAGAGACAGAGAGACAGAGACAGAGAGAGAGAGAGAGAGAGAGAGAGAGAGAGAGAGAGAGAGAGAGAGAGAGAGAGGGAGAGGGAGAGGACTGGCATATCAGAACAAGCCACCAAAATGTCATTCATATACAGTACTCAAGGCTATGGAAAAACAATAATCGAAACAAGCGGATATACACCTTGAAACTTGTCAATGAAAATACCAGCACGTAAGTCGAACGTGAAACACATAAGTCTCAGATATTCACTACATTAAACACATATGCCTTATTATGAAACTAAATTTATATTTGCGAATGTGAATATTAATATATACTGTATATATACAGTATGTTTAGTGCATAACCTACAAACAGGAATTAAATTACTACTAATACTTTGATTATTATTATCATTATTAGTAAGAAGATGACCAGGGTAATCAAGGACATCTTTATTATCAACGATTCCCAAGAAACAAGCCTGTTTCTCAATTAATAATATAATGTAATGAATTTGTGGTTATCTCTTATTTTCACAGTGATATTAAGGGATACAATATTTAAAATTAATACAAAACTATTAATAATACTTGAGAAAGAAGACCACTCATATAAGTAGAAGTAAGGCAAAACGTAGAGGCTGAAGTAGGAAGGTCAGCCAACTCATTGTTGATGCGTGAGTTAGCAACCTGGAGTCTAAAACGGGGGTAAAAAATGTGTGAGACAGCTCAGAGCACGAGAATGTTGTGTTATCAGGGACTTGGCGGACGGATCAAAGGGGTGGAGGCGAGGAGGGGGAGAGGGGGAGAGGTGGAAGAGGAGGAGGAAGAAGAGGCGATTGAGGTGGAGGAAGGAGAGAGAGTTATGAAAGAATGACATGAGTAATAATACAGAGTTTACAGTAAATATGCTACATAATGATGCTAATAATAATAATAAGTTATTACTAGGATTCCTCTACCCCTTGTAAAATTATCCTACATAACAAGAAAATAGGAACTTTACATATTGTTTCTCTTAGGGGTCTGTCTCGTGTCGGCCACCCCCTGCAATGGGGTATGTGCCTGATTATACACATACATAATTACAAAAAATATTTGTATTATTATTATTATTATTATTGTAGTGGTGGTTATGGGGATGAGGACTTGGAAATACAATAAAAGACAGAAAGAGAGGAAAGCTGGAAGCAAGAAATAAGAAAAATAATTAATATAAAAGATGCACATCCAAAATTTAAATTAAGAGATGATTGGAGTAAAATGAGCTTTATTTAGCTTAGATAGTAATTATGATGCAAAATACAATGATGACAATTAATGATACGCTGATATAAGTGATACAATAATGAAAGGGTAGATAATAGGAAATAGATGAACAGTTCGAAATGGCCTTGCAAACAAACACACACACACACACACACACAGTATGTACAGTACAGTTGCTCACATAAGTTATGTTCCTCACCATGATTGTATATATAGAAATATAATGCGCATGATTGAATTACTAGTATATTTTCTTATGCAGAGGTTAACTCGTCTCATTAGTAATCTGGTAATTAATGGAAACCACACTTGCGATGCATTTATACTACTCTACTGTCCTAACATAAGATCATGGAAATTAACAGAACTTATGTATATGTATATATATATATATATATATATATATATATATATATATATATATATATATATATATATATATATATATAATAAACAAGTGTCTCATCCAAGGTTGAGATAATGATACGTGCCCAACATCAAGGTACGATAGGAAATTTAGGTGTGGGGAAAAAAGCGTAGTGTGCTTGTTAAGTGTAGTGAATTGAATAGGAGATATCTAGATTACTCTGCATGAGGTTAAGCACACATAGAAACAGTGGGGGAAAGCTAGACAGGAGGTCCAGCCACTCCTTATCACACACACACACACACACACACACACACACACACACACACACACACACACACACACACACACACACACACACACACACACACACACACCACACTCACACACACACACACACACACACACACACACACACACACACACACACACACACACACACGCGCGCACACACACTATGCATATACTCTTACACACACATTGTATTCAGCCTTATACACAAAATGCTTCCATGAACAAACATATTGTATACATATGTACATAACAAACACTGGAAACTCACTCACACACACACACACACACATAAAGAACAACACTAGAATCAGAATGAAATGTCACTACACAGGTGAGGCAACAGTTACAATATGAAGGTCTGTACGTGCATACACACAGACGCGCGCGCGCGCGTCTGTGTGTGTGGGTGGGTGCGTATTCAGGTAGAGAAGTTGATATATCAATCAATATAAATAAGAGAGAGAGAGAGAGAGAGAGAGAGAGAGAGAGAGAGAGAGAGAGAGAGAGAGAGAGAGAGAGAGAGAGAGAGAGAGAGAGAGAGAGAGAGAGAGAGAGAGAGAGAGAGAGAGAGAGAGAGAGAGAGAGAGAGAATACTTAGAGGAAATCATTTTCAGACCGAAGTAAATAGTAAGGTACACAAATATTTGTTCAGTAACATTAATTCATAACCCTATATACTGTATATATACTGTATATATATATATATATATTATATATATATATATATATATATATATATATATATATTATATACTTTATATAAATCACTCACTCACACACAGCCTTGAGTATGGCGGATATCATCGCCTTCTCCCGAATATGGCGAGATATAAAACCAAAAACAAACACACACACGTCGTCCAAATTGTGGACATAAAAGACACCAGGAGTTGTTATCGCGTTATAAAAGCCGGGATGAACACGATATATTGATACCAGCACCATATTATACCAGTAGTTTAATAGGCCATGGAACCCGGGAGAATATTTGTTAAGGGGAGATGGGCTGTTTGGTTTTGGTTCTCCTTCTCCCTCATGCTTAGCCCCATTAATTTTTATATTTTAAGACGGTCGGCCCATTAGTGTGGCGATTTTATGACCTTTCGACCTATATCAGTGTCAATATTTATACTTTTCGTGTCATTTAGGTGTCAATTTTTTGCAGGCGAGCGATAGCGAGCCGGTAATTTAAGACAAAATGACACTTTTCTATCGAAAAATTTACAAATTTATCTTGAAGAAATCTTGGGAGAGTGTTTTTTGTTTCAAGTTTGATGGAGGTCAAGGGAGGAAACTAATAATACAGTATAATAAAACACATATATTAATGACCAAATAAATACGCCAATCTCCCCTTAATGTCTACAGAAGAATTTTGTGACTTAGATACTTTGGAATAATTGTAATATCAGTTTTAAGGGGGGTGACCTGTTTTTGTTCTGTCCTTTTCTGGCTTGTATCCATTTGGCCCAATTCAGCCTACTGTTTTAAGACGTTTATCCCCATCCAGGTGCCAATTTTTTACTGGTGAGCGGTAGCGAGCCAGCATATTTTTAAGTTTTGTTTGACAGCAGGCTATATTTGTACATTTTTCGATTGAAAAATGTCTCTGGCGAAGCCGGATTTCTTCATATAATGCTGGCTCGCTATCGCTCGCTAGGAAGAAATCGACACCTAGATGGGGATAAAAGTCTTAAAATAGTTGGCTGAATGGGGCCGAATGGATACAAGCCAGAGAAAGAGAGAAAAGGACAGAAATAACAAAAAGCAGGTCACCCCCCTTAATCCGATGACGATTTTAATTACTTTCTAGCTTATCCCAGCGAATATTTATAACTCATAAAATGCCTCTCCAATATAAACATTCCTCACAGGCTTGAGGTCTTGTCTATGAATGTTCACTTTCACTCATTTGGATCTCATATTTTGGGTGTAATATGTTATCGGTGTCTACTGGTTGAACTCTCTTATAACCGGAAACTAGCAAGTGGTCTAATAGTTGCAATATTGTTTTAAGTGGCAATAGAGATAGAGTATTGAGTATTGTTCACACGTGTGGGGAGGATCCTCTCACACAGGACTTCTTAACAAAGTAGAAAATAAAGCCTTACACCTGATTAACTCACGTCCACTCTCCAGTTCTCTGCAGTTTCTCTCTTCGCCGCAATGTTACATCTCTCTCACTATTCTACTGCTATTACAATAATCAGTGTTTCTCAGAGCGCTCTCAGTGTATACCACCCCCTCTTCGTAGAACATGTATCATCCGTCTTGCAACACAATCCCACCCCTACTCTGTACAACTCTCCAACCCAAGAGTGAAACTGTATTCTCAATCTTTCTTCTATTCAACAGATGAACTCTGGAACTCTCTCCTAGAATCAGTTTTCCCTCTTGCTATGACTCGAATTCCGTCAAACTACGTGTGTCCAGCCATTTTGGCTCGAACGTCCCTTGATTTTGGCCCTGTCACTCTTACAAATATTAGGGAGGCACTCGATACAGGCAGTTCTGCCTTTTGTCTCCCTCACTCACATAGAAAAAATATACGGTATATATCCATCACATTATACTAGGATTTCTTTCCGTTTGCTAACTAATTTAGTACTGACATTTTTACTGAATATAAAGTACTTCGCAGTGAGTTAATCAGGTGGAAGGCTTAATTTTCTACTTTGTCAAGAAGTACTGTGTGAGAGAATCATCCCCACACGTGTGAACAAATCTCAATACTCTATCTCTATTTAGGCTACACACACACACACCTCTCCCCGTGGCATAACTGATAGCGCGTTTGGCTCACTACCAGAAGGTCCCGGGTTCGAGACCCAGGCGGGGAAGAGATATTTGGGCAAATCTCCTAACGGTGTAGCCTCTGTTCACCTAGCAGTAATAAATAGGAACCTGGTATAAGTGGACGAAGTTGTGACGTCCCATCTGGGGTTGGTGATCGGTTACAAGGTGAGATGGGTATCGTACTGGTCAACCTAAGCTACTGTTCAACCTAAGCCTTCGGGTGAGACTGGTACCGTAGTGAGAATGGTACCGTACAGATTAACCCTAAGCCTTCGTTTCCAAATGTCGCCAATTGGCTATAATACAGACTACACACACATCCACAGCCATTCCAACGATACATAAACACTTAACATGCATTTCACGCAATACATTCCCAGTTAAGGAGGCGCGATAATAATGAGCTTACCTCGCATTGCGTGGATTCCTCTTGACGAACAAGCAAGTGAATACAATACAATACAATTGAAACTATATTCATATACTACATTCAACACTATCAGGTAAGGTACAAGAACACATTTTATACAAGATCAGGCAAGGCATTTTAGCTATTGGCAGTAAAATCTCTCTGCCAGCTGTTTGCTCTAGTGAGATTGAATATTTCTAGGTAGACAAGTTTCTGCAAGTGCGATAACGACAGGGTATATTCTGAGTTAACGATGGCATTAACGGAAGCAAAATAAGGAGAGAGAGAGAGAGAGAGAGAGAGAGAGAGAGAGAGAGAGAGAGAGAGAGAGAGAGAGAGAGAGAGAGAGAGAGAGAGAGAGAGAGAGAGAGAGAGAGAGAGAGAGAGAGAGAGAGAGAGAGACAGAGAGAGAGAGAGAGAGAGAGAGAGAAATCAGAGTCAAGAGAAATCAGAATCGTAGCGAGAAGAGATAACTAAACCAGAGAAAAACCCCGACCCACCTGAAAATCCCGGGACATGTAGGTTGCGGCGGCCCCACCAATATAACAAGCTATAACCAACGCAGCAAAAACCAGCGGCCAGTTGGAGACATGTGTTCTGTTGACCGGGGACGACCACCAACACACACTGGAGAGAGAGAAAGCTAGATATATATTGTTTTGGTTTGGATTCCAGGGAGGCGCGAACATTTAAAGATTTTCTGTGCATGTTCTTCATAAAGCCATTCAGCACCGGTGACATCCTTATTATTTGTTTTGTTCTAATACAAAGACCTCAGTCTACGCATTGTGAAAAACCTGTTTTATATTGTATTCTGGCAACTATTGGATGATTTTGCTCAGCTTAGGAAGGACGTCTAACCATTAAAAGGCTACAGTCTATCTCAATTATTCCTTTTAACTGACATTTAGCCTTCCTAAGCGTTATAGAATCGTTAAAATGTAGCTGAAATCAAATCTAATAAAATCGTCACCAGTTCTGAACGGCTTAATCATTTGGTCAAATTTATAACTGGTTGTGCCATTATAGACTTTGTTTGGATCCATCTATATGAAAGGAGTGGAATTTCTGGAAATAATATCTGAAAACAAAATTTGGGATAAATTTGCTTAGACAACAGCAATAGAAACATTCAACATTACAGAATATGAAGGGAAATGCCAGACCATATCTTTGTTAATTTTCTGGTTAATATAATGGGATACACAACAGTCCGCTCTTGGGCAGCACACATTGTTACATAATAATAATATCTGTCTTTAACGCCTTCAGCACCATGACGCCTTTTAACCTTTGATTCTGGCTAAAATTTGATTATTTTATGCAGTTTAAAAAGGACCTATATTACTAAGAGGGTTTATTGAGATCGTATTTACCCATTTGAGTCTCATAGGTTGACAACTAACTATAGAAAATCGTCTAATGGTAACTAGAATATGATTAAAATAATTACGTAATAGTGGTGAATGGGTTAAGTAAGCATCAGGTCTTCCAAAGCAATTCACTATATCCTGTTCCAAGTAGGCCAAAACTCTTGAACATTACTGGCGTAATCGAGCTATTATTTCTACCATTTGGGAAGGGTCAGCAAAGGGAATGGGTGTGGAAATATACAACTCATTTGTTCTAATCATTTTTGAGTTACAGAGGTTAGTGTTCACGATTTCTAGCCCACCTACTTGAAACAGGGTATAGCACTAACAATTTTACCAATTTATTTTTCCCCAGATGGGATTTCACAAATGTTCACAGCTAGGTGAACATCAGGTGTAATAATACTTGCCCACTTGTCTTTCCCTGCCCATTGGTTTGATGATCCCAGTTATATAAGAATTAAGGCGAGGTTTCTAGATGGTTTCCTTCACCTATATTAAGCTTTAAAGAAACACCCCCAGAAAACCCCTTTGGAATAATGTTGTACATTTTCGGTATTAGAAATGTCCCGGTCGAAGGACTGTTCCTCTAAAATTACAGGCTAAATTTCGCTCGCCAGGAAAACATCGACACCTAAATGGTATGAAAGGTCTTGATATTGATAAAGAGATGGAGCAAAAGTTTTAAAAATTGTCAAACTAATGGGGCTAACATCGTAAAATCACAGAACTACTGGGGTTTACCGTGAGAAGTGGTGGGGCATGTAAACAAAATATCTACTTTAGGAAGCATAGAATGTGGAAAAATGACACTATGCAATATACAGAAGAATAAGAGAAAATGTTTCATATATTATGACGGTCATTAATGGTATCTACCGTTGTAATATTTGAGTTATATCTACCAAGGCAAATGTATATAAAACAAATATATGCCCCTTATTTGTATTATCAGGTCTTGTTGCGCTGGGTCTAAGTAAAAGAATACATATATAAAACATATGATCTCCATTTACGTACTGTGAAAAGCTTGTTATCATTTAGGCAACTTCTAAGGATAATTAAGTAGACTAAGTAAAGTAAGAAAGGTTATTATGACTGAATGGGGTATTTGTTCAGACAGGCTTTCGGCCATACTCCTACAATTTTTTGTTTTTTTGTTTTTTTTTCTATATTCCAACTACTCCCTCTCGGGCATAGGCTGAGAGCCCTTACAATCCACCGCTCAACACGGTGAAGCCCGTGAGGTCTCGTTCCAGTTTGGGGAGTGAGACATGTGAAGCATCCATTCATGGCTCGAAGCAGCTCCATCTCTGAAGCCGCTGGTTGCTTCGTTCAAGTGCTTCACTGTTTCACCCTCCAGACTCAGACCCTTACTCTCAGAATGCCACCTATTGAGCAGTGAACTCCCTAGGCATTGTCCCCCTGCAGCATATTTTGAATATGGGAATATTCATACAGTGCTATTTAATCAGGGAACAATGAGGGTATTTTTTTGGCATTTCGGTGGGCTTTGTGGTAATGCACTGATACTAGGTACAGCACAAATTCAATCCCAATAATATCTTCCCATTGACATATCGGGATTTGAACCCGCATCCATTGGATTACCAATCCAGTGGCAAGACCACTCCACCACACCTCCCCTGGATCATATGTTTGTTTTTGTTTTGTTTCGCTCGCCAAGAAAAGAAAAATCGACACTAAAATGTGGAGACATATTATCATCGCCAAACTAGTGGGGCGAAACTTCTTAAAATCGTAAAACTGATGGGGTGAAGCAGGGTGGTACCAAAACAAACTGTCATGTATTAGATAGCGTTAACCAAGGACATGGAGGAGGTGTTCGTGAACTAGTGTGAACTCCCCCCAGCTATGTTGTGTACGGACAGGTCTATTAACCCTTTCAGAGTAAGGACGCTTTATACAGTTTTTTGTTTACGTGTATATTTGTGTGGTTGGACATAATACTATAATAGCTATAATGATAATAGTCAACAACAATAATAATAATTAATTACAAAATAATAATATCACCAATAATACCTGCCATGGGTTGAGACATCAAAATGTAAATGTATATAAATGCAGAATACAGTCATGTGGATACCGGTACTAATTTATATTTATGTAAGCATAACTCGCATGTTTACTTATACTATGTATACTTAAATTTGTGTTCATGTATTGATTATTCCACCTGCTGATCAGCTTACGTCAACCAAGCTAGTAATTTGTCGTACTATATTATCGTCGTATATATATACCGTATATATATGAATTACTTAGTGAATCAATCAATCACAACTACAGTCAATATCAATGGTTCACTGACAATAATCATAATAGATGTAATTTTAACAATCGATCACAAATCTTAGATATATTTAGTATGCCTGTAATTACCTGTGACAAACACTATTTGTTTCACAGAGTTAATGTTCCGCTCATTATGCTGTACATCACAAATTATCATCAAGGTATCAAAGGAGACCTATTGATCTTTTCCGTCTATCTATCTAACTGTCTATCGGGGTCTGTCAGTCGGTCTTTACAGTATTTTTTCCGTTGTCGTCAATTCGGTCCAGGCCTTCACGGGTAATCAATGTCACACCCAGGGAGGTCAAACACGCGGTACACTCTGTAGTTCCTCGTACATTTTATTTATCTACAACTTTCTTCACGATCTTTATGTTGACATTCATATACAGTACATACATAATATTATATATATATATATATATATATATATATATATATATATATATATATATATATATATATATATATATATATACACATACAGAATATACTGTATATATAAACAGTATATATATTTTCTCTTTTTTTTCCAGTAACCAAGTATCTTATGATTCATATAAGATATTTAAACTTTAATACATTAATCAAAGCTAAGATTAAATAGTATTGAGAGTAACCCTTGTTTCTTAACTATATATACGGATGATTTTTTGAAATAGATAGCAGAGAATGTTGAAGTGCCCCTTGTGAAGAAAGGGAGTAAATGTAAGATGTTTTTGCTACAGTTTGCTGATGATACAGTTATATTGAATGATAAGTGTGAGTTGCAGCATTTGGTGAATATGTACGGTACAGTGTGTGAGAAACGGATGTTTTAGGTCAATGTCCTAAAGAGTAAAGTTGTGGTCTTTCAGATAAATGAGCAGTAAGGTTCAACGATTAGGTAATGGAACATGTCAGGGCAGTAGGTAAATAATATAAGTTTGGAGCATGAAATGCGAGGGAGGGTGTGTATGAACGAGAAAAAAGACATGTTGCCTGTAACGAGTGTCTCCCCCAAAGCCAAAAGAGTGACAGAGTCAAATTCAAGGGACGATGGGGTCAAAATGCCTGGACACACGAAATTTAAAGCAGTTTAAGTAATACGATGAAGGGAAGATTGATTGAGGGAGAGAATTCCAGAGTTAATTTATTAAGTAGAAGAAAGGCTGAGAAAATCTGCCTATTCTTGGATTGGAGAGCTGGACATAATAGGTGAAAGGTGGGTGCCTCACACTCTCCGCAAGGGTGCACTGAGAGAGCACTGAAGAACACTGATTGTTGTAATAGTGACAAAAGAGTGAAAGATGCAACATTGCAGCGTGTAGAGAGAGACGGTACTTAGGCCAGAAATCTTGACTAATAGCCTCTATAACTCAAAAGTCGACTAGAGTAATCAGGCTAATATTTCTACCACTTTTGTTTTTATTTTATTTGTTTTATTCCAACTACTCCCTCTCGGGCATAGGCTGAGGCCTGAGAGCCTGTTCATTCTACCGGTGAACAACGGTGTAGCCCGTGAGGTCTCGTTCCAGTCTAGGGAGTGAGACCTGTGAAGTACCCACTCACGGCTCAATGCAGCCCCATCTCTGAAGCCGCTTCGCCTTTGTGCTTCACTGGCTCACCCCCTAGACTCGGACCCTCACTCAGAACGCCATCTATTGAGCAATTAACTCACTAGGCATTGCCCCCCTGTAGCATATTTTGAATATGGGAATATTCATATAGTGCTACTTAATCAGGGAACAATGAGGGTATTTTGTTAGCGTTTCGGTGGGCTCTGTGGTAATGCACTGATACTAAGTACAGCACAAATTCCATTCCAATAATATCTTCCCATTGACATATCGGGATTCGAACCCGGGTCCATTGGATTAGCAGTCCAGTGGCAAGACCACTCCACCTTACCTCCAGTTGGCCAGGGATTAGGTGTGGAAAGTTACAGCCCATTTGCTCAAGCCCTTTTTGAGATATTGAGGTTAGGAGTCTCGATTTCTACCCTACTTACAATGAATAGACTATAGTCAGAGGAAGTGAGGTGATGAGTTGATGAGGTATATTGAAATCAGTGATTATTATAGGAAGGTGAGCATGAAGGTAAATTATTCACTGCAAAATAGTGTGGTGATGCCAACTTTGAGTGCAACATGGACTTAGTTGGAGAGACATACCTGAAGTCATATGGAAAGATGGTGTGGATGTAGATGTGCTGGAGAGTGTGAAGAGGAACACCTTGAGGGTGTTTGGTAATGTGGAGCGTATGGAGAGTGAGATAATTACTGGAATAGCGTATTGGAGTGACATGGAACGGCAGAGGGAGAGGCAGACTGAGATTAAAGTGGGAGTATGGATTTGAGAAGCATAGGAGTGAGACTGGTGTGGGATGAGAGGTTGGGCGCTAGCTGACAAGAGGAGCATGGAGGCGATTCACGTGTGGGCACCTCCTCGGGTATACAAGCATTTGCGAGGTGGGGGGGGGAGGTTCATTACAAGCAGCTTTGCTTTGTGTACAGTTCTTACAAAAAAGAACAAAAAAATAGATCGATAGATATAGTAATATCAAAGTAAACGGAGCAGATTATATTGACAAATATATAAACACTTTCAGAACAGAACCCAAGGCCTTGCTCATGAACTTGGTTTGACCCATCAATAACTGTGGATAACGTTTTCTTTTGACAGTTTTTCATAGTGAATCGGACGTATATAGATGAATGCAAAATTTACTTACATAGCACAATGCTTATACAAGGCAAATATGAGTCTAGTATCATAATTTCGTCCTCTTTATATTAAGGGAACTTATACATAAGAACTCATACAAACAGATTTAGGTTCACAGACCTAGACTCACATTCACGCACGCACGCACACTCACACAAACATACACTCATACACACAAAACATACATACACTTACAGACACACAACATACATACAGACACACAACATACAGACACACAACATACACACACACAACATACACACACACAACATACACACACACCTCCAGACACGCTCGCAACAGATACACACAATCAAAGATACTCAAAGACAAAGTACAAACTCCCCCAAACAGACGCTCCAACTCTTGCTGCAGGTTAACCCGAGAACGGCAAGCCATTGGTAGTTCAAACCCTCCCGCCAAGCGAGGATATTTTTATTAATTTCCGTCTAAAATAGTAATTTTACCAAAAATATCGTTATTACTTATTCATGTGCACTTATTTTAAGTTTAATATAAATATATTAACATGTAACAGCAATAAAACAAGTGGGAATAGTATTTGGAGGGTGAAAAAGACAAATTATTGCCGACCCTCCAGTCATGAGGTAGAGGCGAACGACACTTATATCCTCCCTCTTCGAGGCCTGAAGACAGATTGATGTCTCTCTCTCACTTTCTTTCTCTTCCCACGCTCTCTATATGCGTACTAGACGACCTTGGAACCGCGTTGCAGATATTGGCCCGATAAACAAGGGAATAAGAAGAAAAATAGGTAATAATTGAAGGGGGTGGGGGGAAAGAGGAGGTTTTGACACATGTGGAGGAGTGATAGGAGGTATGGAGGGGAATTATTTCACATAATTACATATTCCTTTGTTTTGAGTGCTACTGGGGTCTTTTAAAAGTTTTTGTTTAGGCTTTGGATCTTAAGGAGACTGGCCACTTTTTAGGGTTAACCCTCCAGACCCGGTAGGGCTCTGAGGCACCCATAACAAACACCCCCCGCGCAACCCGGAAGGGTGCTGAGGCTCCGGCAGCTTGAAAGCCTGTAAGCTTGGTGTGCGAGGCGTCCGTCCGACGCATGTAAACAACAGCCGGCTGGACCGACGCCGCGCATCTCCGACCACAAGAAGGAGTGCGTCGCTTGTTCGTGTGTGCCTGTATGTTATTGTTAAGTAGCGAAAAGTAGTGTAAAGTGGCTGTTTTTGCCACAAAGTTATATCCAATAAAATCGTCATCACAACTGAACCAGTTGACTTAGAGAGCTCTACTTAACGCCATTCTATGTTCTATGTTCTAGTTCTATGTTCTTATAGGCTAACAGTTCTATGTTCTTATAGGCTAATAGTTCTATGTTCTTATAGGCTAACATAATAACATTTACAGGGATCTGCCTTGCTTAGGCCAATCGGCTTTCTGCAGACTCCCATTTTCTTATGTTCTTATGTTCTTATTCTACAGATACGAAACAAATCTACGCTTTGGGATGCACGGGAATCCGGAAGCAGTCAAAATAATAAAGATACGGTAGCCTAGGCGTAGAAGTTTTTCGGCCAAAACCCCCGGGTTTTGGGGAATATATATGGAATACATAGCCGGGGCTGGAGGGTTAAAAAGCTCTAAATCCTGTAAATACCATTAGGTGTTAAAATGTGTTTATTCAACATCCCTTCATAAGCCAGTGAAATGTTATTAGTGAAAACCCATTGGATTTTTTTTTTTTTATGTTTTCCAAACTTTTCCTGTATTTCTAAAAAAGTTATATAGCGAACTTTGAAATTGACAGGCTCCGTAACTACTGGTCGTACGAGGATCATAGATATATAAATGGACAGAGCGTAAAATACTCTACAACCTCCCAAAAGCTGTATCTTCTACTCTGCCGTGTTCCTGCATAAAATATTGTAAGCCAAATTTTTTTTTTTTTTTCACCCAATTACCTTAGACTTTCACATGTTTTTCTCAACACCTGTTTTGTCACACTTTGGGATCTTATAATTAATGTATTATTGGCCCTCCAAGAATGTTTTATATACCATTGGAAAGCGCGTGAAATGCTCTATAAAGCTCTTGATGCCTTTTTTTAATTTGAAACACAGCCCCTTGGCATATGTAGCTAACCACCGAGTACAAAATCATTACCTAATTTCCGAGTCACCTAATTCCGCAATTAGATAAAAAAAGTGGATCAAGAGATTTGTAAAACTACCTGTCCTGAGTTGTCTGATCCATCTGAAAATATTATACAGTACTTGGGTTTCGAATTATACGACTTCCGAATTGTGTTAAATTTTCGAGCTAATTTCCACCCTAATTCAGGAACTAATTGACCTAGAATAAAAAACAATTAAAACAAAAATCCTTGTTACATCATCCTCTATACGTGTTCGAAATCTGATTGAAATCGGACGAAGTTCAGTGACACCCCCTATTAAAAAGCGGCCCTTCCCCTTAAGAGTCCCGTCGCCTTCCACCACCAAAACGTCTTAAGAGTCTCCTCACTGTTCCCGGGTTAATGGTTTGCAAATATGCCTCATTAAAGTAATGTATGAATAACAAAATGGCTAAAAAGCTTATAACTTGCACGATAAACGAATTACTGTAAAAGGCGTGACTCTCTCTAATAGGAAGAGAGCCAAAGCTCCAAACCAATAACACAATAAGTATATTAAAATAATAATATAAATATATACAATGATAACAATAATAATAATATTAATAATATAATAATAATTATACCGGTAATCTATCTCTCTATCTATTGCCTGATGCCGTGATCCCCGAAGGGGTGGCCACGAACGAACCGCCCCCATGCACCTCTGTCCCCAGTCAGTCGATGCCCCTCCCCCCAACCAGCACCGCCTTCGTTCATATACTTCCTCACTCCATCCTTCCACCTCTCATTCGGTCTACCTCTCCCTCTCTGTCCCTCCACCTCGCTCTCATACACCCTCTTAGTCATTCTCTCGCTTTCCATATGGCCGAACCATCTCAAGTTGTTCCTTTTCACACTTTCCAGCACATCTACCTCCACACCACACCTTCTTACTTCCTCATTAGTCTGTTTATCCCTCCATGTAACTCCGCACGCACTCCTTAAGTAATTCATTTCCACTGCTCTCACTCTTGGTCTGAGTCTCTCAACCAACGTCCATGCTTGCTTCCGTAAGTCAGTGTCGGG
The DNA here is from genome assembly GCA_032716605.1 of Paralithodes platypus. Classification (NCBI taxonomy): domain Eukaryota; kingdom Metazoa; phylum Arthropoda; class Malacostraca; order Decapoda; family Lithodidae; genus Paralithodes; species Paralithodes platypus. Next base: position 47,622,442 of record CM064519.1, on the reverse strand, counting down.
ATTACCACACTGTCATGCAAGGACTTCTTCACTTCCATACTGACCACCCTATTTCTTGTTACTGCTTTTAGCGTTCCTACAACCCTCTTCCCCTGTTGTACCCTCTCCCGCACTTCTTCATCCATAGTCCCATCTTTACTCAACACACTGTCCAGATACTTAAGAGTTGACGATCTCCATAGCCTGACCGTTTAGCTTCACCTCACACTCTGTGACTTCACCCCTTTCGAAGACCATAACCTTGCTCTTCCCCGCATTTACCTTCAAATTCAGTTTTCGCACACTGTTCCAAACTCATTTACCAGACCCTGCAACTCCCATTCATTATCACTCATCAGAACTGTATCATCCGCATACCGGTAATAATTAATTTTAATAATATAATAATAATAGTTATATGTTTACACGCAAACTCTAACCGTCCTAAAAGTATTAAACATTGCAACTTGAAATATGCGTAGGAATAATTTCGTGAGGTTGTTCCATTTCTTTTATAGTTTGTATATATTTTCTATAACGTCCTTGATCTTTTATACGGCTTCATATCAATGTTCCTACCAAACTTATGCTGTATGTAAGATTATCAGTAAGGCACTGTGTAGAGAGATTATAGGCAGAATATTAACACTTGAGAACCATGTGAATTTTTGTTTAGGGTAAATATATACTGATAAATTCAAACAGTTTTATATATACCGGTTCCTATATATATATATATTTTTTTTTTTTTTTTTTTCAAAACTAACGCAAATACCTCATACGTTTCAGTGGTATTAAGGTGGATGCAATGGATTATATTAAACTTTTATCTTAGTAAAACTAAATTTACATCCCACGAAACAATGTACTCTGAAAAATGTGTCAACTGTGTTTGCTGGGTCAACAAATTTTCTGGGAGAAAATATAACAAAATTCTTCGCTTTGATAAAGAGACAACTGTTCGAAAAGCTACTCTTTAAATCAGGGTATGTATTGTATTTAACTGTCAATTTAAAACGCTTATCCTTAATATTTTCAATATTAATATAATCTTTACTCCTCTGGTAATCAAAATATTTGTCTTCTCTTTAGAGTTAACTAAATATAATATTTATCAGTGTCAGAATCCAGAATGTCCTTCACACACACATATATATATATATAAACACATTATGTAAGCATATATACTGTATACATTGAATTACTTAACCATGTACATCAAAACAATCCTCTCAGCAACATATATTTTCAGTGTGTATGCTTTGGTGACCCTGAAGCGTGAGAGCCCAACATTCTCAGCCCGCCGAGGGACACGCCTGCTGGCCATGTTAGCAGTTTTTTCGGTCTGGCAACAAAATAGGTAAGAGTGGACTGCAAATAGTGTGTTGTAGCTTAGTCGGTCCGGAGCAAGGGACAACTGAACATGGGTTGGGATTTTTGGGCTGATTTGGGGGTTGTGCTGTTGTTTATGTGGTTATGTGGTTATGTTGTTGTTGTTGTTGTTATGTGAATATTTTGTGCTTTTTGAGTTTTTTGTTTTGTTTATTATGCTGTTATTTCGTGGTTATTGTGTGGATATTTTTGTGTTATTTTGAGGTTGATATGTGGATTGTTTTATGTTTTACTATGCTGTTATTTTGTGATTATTTTATGGTTATTATGTGGTTATTATGGGGTTATTTTGCCACCATCATTTCAGTCCGTCAACAAAATAGGTACGAGTGGGCTGAAAATAGCGTTGTTGTAGCTCAGTTGGTCCGGGGAGACACTCGAGCCAACAGGGCAAGGGATAACTACACATGGGTTGGGATTTGGGGGTTATTTTGGAGTTATTATCTTGTTATTATGTAGTTTTCCTGTGGTTATTTTGCTGTTATTCGTCGTTATTATGAATTTTCATGTGGTTATTGGGATATTTCGTGTTCCTTAGGTGGTTATTAGGTGTGTGTGATGTGGTTATTACGTGGTTATTATTTCGGTCGGTTAACAAAATAGGTACGAGTGGGCTGAAAATAGTGTTGTTGTGGCTAAGTCGGTCCGGGGAGACACTCGGGCCAACAGGGCAAGGGACAACTGAACACACGGGCTGGGATTTGGGGGCTTATTAAGGGCAGATTTTGGGCTTTGCTGGACCCCCTTCTCCCGCATGCTTAGACCCATTAGTTTTGAAATTTTAAGATGTTCACTCCATTAGTTTGGCGATTTTAAGACTTAGTTTTATGACATTTATATGTAAAAAAAAATCCTGACGAGCGATAGCGACCCTGCATTCTATGAGAAACCAGCCTTCGGCCCAAGCATTTTTTCTACCGAATACTGCACATATTTGATCTCTACGGGGTATTTTTGAAGCTTGATGAAGGTATAGGGAAGAAACTATAAAAAATAGTAATAAACAATAACATACGTAAATAGATATAGACACTGATTAGGTCTCGATTATTTGCACACTGACATAAAAAGGGGATGATACAAATGCAAAATGATTTGAAGTCATTTGTTATGCATCGCCTATTAGTGTTTTAGTATTTCCACATCCAGCTTGGTGGTGAGCGTCATTATATCGTTATGCTACTCTATCATCTCTTCAATATTTGCACACCCAAGTCCCAAATAGGATGAGCCAAATGCTATCACCACCCAGAACAAGGGGCGACGCGCTCCTTGGTGCCGCTAGGAGAGTGGCGAACACAACCTTAGGTAAGAGGAACCTTAGGTAGGCTAACAGGCTTTGATTTGCCAGCATGCATTTTTTATTTGTTCTCGATTATTGGCACAGTCAAGTAATTAGAAAAGAGATAACTGAAGATACGTATCCCATTATTCAATTATTTTCACACTCGAGTCAAATGGGACGGCACATATGTATGCGTTTTGATTCCTACTTTATAAACCTCTCACCTTCCGATTACAGCCAGGTGTATATAATAAAGTTAATGAAAACTAAGCTCAATGAAAACAAACGCTTCTCTGAATTTGGTTATCTTGACGAATTTGGAAAATGATACTAGAGTAACCATAGCCTAAACGTTAATGGTAAAATACGATAGCACTCTGATCTTGATAAATTTCTAGGACAGTTGTGAGACCAATTAAGACTTCTTCAAAGCTTTTGGGATGCCCTCGATAGCCCCAGTAGAGTATATATGTATGGTAAGTTACATGATTGGGATAAAATATTGTATCTATGCTATTTTAGATATATATGTGTAATCGTACAATGGCGTAGTGCGTTTCTGACTTCAGTTCATGCTTTATTTATTTTCGGTATTATTTAAGTTTGTTTTACAAGTAAATAATAATGTGAACAAATGCTTTAGCACACTGAATCCGATTAATCATTGCTAAGTTTTAACACAAAAGGGGAGAATAACGCTCTACTTTGAACATAATATATTTCGAGATAGTTTAATTTAATATTTGTGTCCCTAGGTAGTCTTTCAAACAATCGGCAATATACTGGGCGATAAAAACGTATCAATACATAACTCAAAAAGAGTAGGAGCGATAATGTTTAATTATATATACTTTAAAATGCTACATATAATATACTTATTTCACAGAAAAATTATCCATATACAGTATGTGTAAAACAATGTGAAATATAATTATCATAATTATTACAACGGAGTTTAAGAAATACTGTTATACCAACATATACGACAGAGAATATTATTACCTATATTGCAGTGGTATTTAATGATAAGGATGACAGGATAAAAGTTAAAGGGGGTCACCGGCTTTGGTTCTCTTTCTCTCCCTCTCTCTTTGGCTTGTATCCATTCGGCCCCATACAGCCTACTGTTTTAAGACGTTTACCCATCCAGGTGTCAATAATATCCTGGCGAGCGGTAGCGAGCCAGCATATGTATTTGTTTGTTTGACAGCAAGCTAAATTTTTAAATTTTTTGATAGAAAAATGTCTCCGGCGAAGCCGGATTTCTCCATACAATGCTGGCTCGCTATCGCTCGGCCAGAAAGAAATCGACACCTGGATGGGGATAAACGTCTTAAAATCGTTGGCTGAATGGGGCTGAATGGATGCAAGCCAGAGAAAGAGCGAAAAAGTGAGAAAAAACCAGCCTGAACTGAGGAGACAAACAGACCATTATATACGCCAGAGAATATTATTATCCCGCGAGTACCATATTCTGACAACTATTAGACGATTATATTCAGTTTAGGAAGGACCTCTAGCAATAATAAACTTCAAACTATCTTAAACAACCATTTTAGCTACCAGAGATCCGTCCTAAGCTACATAATATCGTTTAAATATAGCTAGAATAACAGATAACACACGTCGCTGGTACTCAAAGGGTTAGCTATACTGCGGTGGTATTTGGTTATGGTGTAGCCTACGTGACTCCTGGTGCGGCTGTTTTCATCAAGCCCGAGCATTATCATTATGACAGGATAAACATTAAGGAGAGTCACCGGATTTTTGTGTATCATTCTCTCCTTTTCTCTTTTTCCCTGGCTTGTATCCATTCGGCCCTATTCAGCCAACTGTTTTAAGACGTGTATACCCTATCCAGGTGTCAATTGATATCGCTCGCCAACATTGTATGGAGAAATCCGGCCGGAGACATTTTTCTATCTAAACATGTACAAATTTTGCTTGCTGTCAAAACAAAAATATATATATACTAGCTCGCTACCGCTCGCCAGGAAAATATTGACACCTGAATGGGGGTAAACGTCTTAAAACATTAGGCTGAATGGGGCCGAATGGATACAAGACAAAGAGAGAGAGAGAGAGAAAGAGAAAAAAAGCGATGTGGGCTTCCCTAAAGGAAACGAGGCAGATTAGAATACAAAAATAGGAATATGTAGTCCAAATGTAGTGCAAATGTCATATTTATTGAAATGACGATAACTATTGGAATGGTGAGTATATTCGCGAGGGCTAGTATATAATATTGTCACTAAATGTTGCTCCTTCCACAGTTATATTGGAATGGTGAGTATATTCGCGAGGGCTAGTATATAATGTTGTCACTAAATGTTGCTCCTTCCACAGTTATATTGGAATGGTGAGTATATTTGCGAGGGCTAGTATATAATGTTGTCACTAAATGTTGCTCCTTCCACAGTTATATTTATTTATTTTATCTTTTAATAATCTGATATTCAGACTGTGAATATTATACAATGGCATTATGCTTGAATATCTTACACTAAGTATGATAATAATACATTATATGAACACAAAATATCCAGAGACTTTTTGGTAATTATATATATTTTGCGGTTCCATGAAAAAACCCAACAAACAACGATCCAGTGGGCTAAATCCTAGTGGACAAAACCCCAACCACTTATATAAAATGGACAAAAATCCAGTCACCTAACCTTTCCAAACCTAACCAGGGTTTTGTGGTGTGTAAAAATAATGTAATGACAAATCGGTGAAATCAGACGCAAACGTAACTAGAAGCGGAATCTAAAACAAAACTCTTACCAACAAATAATTACAGATGGATAGATATAAAGTTTTAAGATGTACAGCTAGACGGATGCATAAATATTGTAGATAACATGTGTTGTGTGAACTAACGGTTGTGCTGGGTTACTTGTACTTATCTCGCCAGTAATGACGCGCTAGATACACACTTTCCTGTTTTTCCACACGGTGAGCGCGATCAAGCCGTAGCCAAGGACAGACACTGACAGACAGGCAGACAGCTATACACACAGCCAGACAGGACCATGGCCAACTCCTATACACAGACAGACAGACATATATATATATACACACACAACCAGACAGACAGACATACAAAATCATGGCCAACTCCTATACACAGACAAACAAACAAATATACACACAACCAGACAGACAGCCAGCCATACAGAATCATATCAAACTCCTATACACAGACAGACAGACAAATATACAGATAGACAGGCATACATAATTATATTTTTGTTTTGACAGCAAGCTAAATTTGTACATTTTTCGATAGATAATGGCCAACTCCTATACACACACAGACAGACAGATACATATACACACTGACAGATTGGATCATGGCCAACTCCTATACACAGACAGACAGAAAAATATAAAGAAAGAAAGAGACAGACAGACAGGATCATGGCCAACTCTTATACACAGACATAAACAGACAAGGTGAGGTGTGGTGGAGTGGTCATGCCACTGGATTGGTAATCCAATGGACCCGGGTTCAAATCCCGATATGTCAATGGGAAGATATTATTGGGATTGAATTTGTGCTGTACCTAGTATCAGTGCATTACCACAAAGCCCACCGAAATGCCAAAAAATACCCTCATTGTTCCCGGATTAAATAACACTATGAATATTCAAATATTCAAAATATGTTACAGGGGGACAATGCCTAGTGAGTTCACTGCTCAATAGGTGGCGTTCTGAGAGTGAGGGTCTGAGTCTGGAGGGTGAGACGGTGAAGCACTTGAACGAAGCAACCAGCCGCTTCAGAGATGGAGCTGCTTCGAGCCATGATGGATGCTTCACATGTCTCATTCCCCAGACTGGAACAAGACCTCACGGGCTTCACCGTGTTGAGCGGTGGAATGTACAGGCTCTCAGCCTATGCCCGAGAGGGAGTAGTTGGAATATAGGAAAAAAAAAAAAAAAAAAAACACACACAACCAGACAGACAGTCATGGCCAACTCATATACACACAGACAAATATACACACAACCAGACAGACAGACAACAGACAGGATCATCATGGCCAACTCCTATACACTCAAGGAAAATATTTTCTGAACCACTTCAAGACCTCGATCCGCGTAACCCTTTCAATCAGGCTGCCATACGTCTTAACTACCGTATGTTAAGATTATTGCCATATATTTGTACTCTGATTATAAATGACCTCAAGAATATATATAGCTATAGATTATCTAACTCAGCCAGGTTTTCGTAAAAACCTGAAGATAGTTGGACAAAAATAATACACACACAAATGGGAGGTGTTTGGTGTTGGGAGTGAAATAAATAAATTAATTATAACACGTGGACCTCTCATGTTTAATTAATTATAACACGTGGACCTCTCATGTTTAATTAATTATAACACGTGGACCTCTCATGTTTTCCGTTATGTAAATAAGCTATTCTTGTAAATACATAATTGCTAAGGAAATTATATGTTGATAAATGAAATATGTAAATTATATTTAGATGAATGTATTCAGGAAGTTATGTTGATGAATCTATACACTATGTTTCCTCTCATAACATAACACAGTTCGCAATGTTTCACTACTAAATATTTGAACTTGCTCTAAAGTTTTCTTTATAATTTATGCAAGTTGCATTTTATGCAGGCATGACTCAATATAAGGTAGCCTACTGTAATCATACTATTTACGCAATATGTGAATAGAGAATAAGTCGTAAAATATAATACCTATACAAAGCAAATTATATTGTTCTCAAAATAACCATTTTCATTTAAGGACGACTTGATTCCATTCAGTGGTAAACATGATTCAATTCGAGTTAAAATCTTAAGGTCAACAATAATTACCACAAATATACTGCGTACCATGGATGTCACGCTTCACAAAGAGTCACTAGTGTGTATAATTCATCCAGTCACTATGTGTAAGACTCCGAAGACGCAATTGTGTATAATATTCTTGCATAAGTCATCATACATGTTAGCCACCTGACTGTTACTGTTCAACAACCTTCCTCTTCAGTCACCCAATGGCGCCTCTATCATCTGATTTTTCAATCATTTCTGATTGGGGTAGATAAAATCTGGTTACTTTCAATGCCTCCAAAACCCAATTCCTCCATATGTCTACCCGTAACAATCATTCACACAAGTATCCCTTACTCTTCAACAACACATAAAGCCACCCCTCTTCTTCCCTCAATATCTTTGGAGTCTCTTTTTCTTCTAAACTTTGCTGGGAAGACCACTTATGCAAAAAAGGCTTTCCAGAAGTTGGATGTGTTAAACTGTTTCCGTGGGTTCTTAACCACTGCACAGCTTCTTGCTCTGTTCATGGGCACTGTGCGCCCATGTATCTAGTACTCTTTGCATGTGTGGGGAGGTTCCCCCAATACCACACTTCTGGAAAGGTAGAGTCCAAAACATTTTGTTTTTCAACTCTCCACCTCTTATTAAATCCCTACAATATATTTCTACATGCCTCAATGTTTCATCTCTCACTTTTCTATTGCTATTACAACAATCAGAGCTCTCTCTGTGCGCATATCCCCTCCCGTGCGGCGAGTGGGTGGCACCTGCCTTTTATCATAATCCCACCCTTTTTTTGTCCAGCTTTCCAACCCAAGAAGTAACAAATTTGTTCAGTATTTCTTTTACACAACAAGTAAGCTCTGAACATCTTGCTCTCAATCAATCTTTCCTTTATCCTATGACTTACACTTTTGTAATCTTCGTGACTCCACCGTTCCTTGAATTTGGTTCTCTGTCACTAATTTGGCTTTGGTGAAGACACTCGTTACAGGCAGCTCTGCCTTTTTCTCTCCTTCATTCACAGACAATTAAATCAACTATTGACCTTACATAAGACCGAAAGGCTCTTCCTAAGTTGAATATAATCACACGAGGTAATATGAACTAAGTAATCACACGAGGTAATATGAACTAAGTAATCACACGAGGTAATATGAACTAAGTAATCACATGAGGTAATATGAACTAAGTAATCACATGAGGTAATATGAACTAAGTAATCACACGAGGTAATATGAACTAAGTAATCACACGAGGTAATATGAACTAAGTAATCACATGAGGTAATATGAACTAAGTAATCACACGAGGTAATATGAACTAAGTAATCACACGAGGTAATATGAACTAAGTAATCACATGAGGTAATATGAACTAAGTAATCACATGAGGTAATATGAACTAAGTAATCACACGAGGTAATATGAACTAAGTAATCACATGAGGTAATATGAACTAAGTAATCACATGAGGTAATATGAACTAAGTAATCACATGAGGTAATATGAACTAAGTAATCACATGAGGTAATATGAACTAAGTAATCACATGAGGTAATATGAACTAAGTAATCACATGAGGTAATATGAACTAAGTAATCACATGAGGTAATATGAACTAAGTAATCACATGAGGTAATATGAACTAAGTAATCACATGAGGTAATATGAACTAAGTAATCACACGAGGTAATATGAACTAAGTAATCACACGAGGTAATATGAACTAAGTAATCGTAATATATACAGGCAAGATACACGTTTAGATTTACGCGCAATAATGACAAAACAAGAATTTTACTCTATTATACATGCCATTAGAACTGTATCGTAGTGTACTGTAGTTCAGAGACGTGTTTTTTTGTTTATCATATTCAAATAATCCCTTGCATTTGAACTTATGAATGTACAGTATGCCTGGATAGCGAGCCTCTGATTTTAGAAGGAATCGGCCTTCGGCCGGGACATTTTTCTACCGGAAAATGTACAAATTTATCTTGAAAGGGGGTCTAGGGGGTGTTTTTTCTAATCTTGATAGAGGTCTAGCGAGGAAACTCAGAAATAATTAAATACATAAATAGCCCCAAAACCAAATACTACACCCTTAAGGGGAGGTTTCTAGTGTTGCTTAGACCTCCATCAAGCTTAAAATTACATCCCCTAGACCCCCTTTCAAGATAAATATGTACATTTTTCGGTAGAAAAATGTCCCGGCCGAAGGCCGATTCCTCTTAAGTTACAGGCTCGCTATCGCTCGCCAGGACAAAATACACCTAAATGGCACGAAAGGTCTTAAAATTGACAGAAATGGGGCGAAAGTTATTAAAATCGCCAAACTAATGGGTCAAACTTCTTAAAATCTCAAAACCAATGGGGCTAAACATAAGGGAGAAGGAAGTTCGAAAAAAAAATCCCTCCAGTGGAAACCTCCCCTTAAGCCTCACAATAGCAGTTCCCTAAACGAAATCACCAGCATTTTTGTTAATAGAATGGATTTTGCTAATTTAAAACCAAATAGCACTTATTATATCTCCATTCGCTATACGGCTTTGTAACTCCCTTCCCACATGTAGTAGAACACACTCTTATATTGTAAACTTGTGAAAAGGTAGTTATCAGCACTATATCGAACGAAAACAAAAGGTAGTTATCAGCACTATATGAACGAAAACAAAAGGTAGTTATCAGCACTATATCGAACGAAAACAAAAGGTAGTTATCAGCACTATATCGAACGAAAACAAAAGGTAGTTATCAGCACTATATCGAACGAAAACAAAAGGTAGTTATCAGCACTATATCGAACGAAAACAAAAGGTAGTTATCAGCACTATATCGAACGAAAACAAAAGGTAGTTATCAGCACTATATCGAACGAAAAAAAAGTAGTTATCAGCACTATATCGAACGAAAACAAAAGTAGTTATCAGCACTATATCGAACGAAAACAAAAGGTAGTTATCAGCACTATATCGAACGAAAACAAAAGGTAGTTATCAGCACTATATCGAACGAAAACAAAATAAAGAAGTATAAATTAGTGACGAACTAAATAAGTAACACCCCGTTCGTAACATTAATCATCAATTACACACCCCAATGTATTTGAATAAACTAATGAAAGCATATGGTCCTCCCGGGATTCAAACTCGGGACACCACACCAAGAACATAAACATCTAAATACCAGTCAAGTTAGTAAAAACTACTGTTGTTCTTTATTTCTTTCATGAAGGTTAAGGGGAGATTTCCACTTGAGGGATTATTTTCTGGATCCCTTTCTCCCTCATGTTTAGCCCCATTGTTTTTGAGATTGTACAGACTTTCGCCCAATTAGTTTGACGATCTTAAGAAATTTCGCTCCATTTCTGTAAATTTTAAGACCTTTGGTGCCAATTAGGTGTCGATTATGTCCTGACGAGCGATAGCTAGCATGTAATGTAAGAGGAACCGGCCTTTGGCCGGGAAATTTTTCTACCGAAAAATTTACAAATTTATCTTGAAAGGGGAAAGCTTGATGGAAATATAGGGAACAAACTAAAAACCTCCCCTTAAGGGAACCACTCAAGTGATTTATAATAATATGGTTGTGAGTCACTAATTGGCTGGTGGACAGGGGAGTGTGTGAACGACCGAGCTGGTCAACTATACTCTGTTTCATTTCATCTGACGGTAAATTGAATCCCTTAGCATATAACTGTTCAATACTTAAGGGAGCCCACCTCATTTGTTCCCTCTTGCTCTCCCTCTATATTTGGCTTGTATCCATTCGGCCCAATGCAGCCTACTGTTTTTAGAAGTTTACCCCCATCCAGGTGTCAATATTTTCCTGGCGAGCGGTAGAGAGCCAGCATATATATATTTGTTGTTGTGACGGCAAGCTAAATTTGTAGATAGAAAAATGTCTCCGGCGAAGCCGATTTTCTCCATACAATGTTGGCTCGCTATCGCTCGCCAGGAAGAAATCGACACCTAGATGGGGATAAACGTCTTAAAACAGTTGGCTGAATGGAGCCGAACGGATACAAGCCACAGAAAGAGAGAAAAGGAGAGAAAGAGAAAAAAAGCAGGTCTATCTATCTATCTATTGCCTGACGCCGTGATCCCCGAAGGGGTGGCCACGAACGAACCGCCCCCATGCACCTCTGTCCCCAGTCAGTCGACGCCCCTCCCCCCAACCAGCACCGCCTTCGTTCATGTACTTCCTCACTCCATCCTTCCACCCCCTTAATGGAAGAATATGAAACCACTGTCTCAGCATCATATTAAGACCAAATTTATATAATTAGCACCATATTTCACAACAAAATCTTAAAAATAAATGAGAAATATTGATGGGAACTTTGCAATTTACCGTCAGTTGAAAAGAGAGGGTATAGGGACTTATAGCATGCTTCGATCTTAGTTGATGAATAACTTTCTTGGATGCCACACATTTACACTTTATTTAATGAACATACACACACTTTGTTCACATTTGTGAGCTGGTATCGTTGACCTCAAGAACTCGTTTCAACCAAATTTTAACTTGGGCAATTTAAGGAGAGATAAACCGTTTTTCTGGATCCCCTTCTCCCTAATATTTAGCCCCACTAGTTTTAAGATTTTAAGACGGCCAGAATAGGGACAACACAACAGAATACAATGAACACACAAAAACAAAATACAAATTCACTCACACATAGGTCATCCAGGAGAAGACCTAGAGACTAGGGTCACCAAGGTCCCTCCAGCACTCCCCCAGCCCCAGCCCCCGACCACCCGATCTCGGCAGGCAGACATGCAGCAGAGCTGAAACCACAAGCCCGCTCACCACACTTCCAGGCGCACCCTTCATATAAACCGTATTCCCGGGTCAGGCGCTTGATGGACTATTATCTAGTTCAACTTGCGCCCGACCCCTTCCCCCAAATGACCACGTGTTCACTCATCTATTCAAAAGCATTCTCCATTCATTCTTGTTTATTATTTAACATATTACTTTCTTTAAATAAACACAATTAAGAATCGAAAGAATGTGGTCAAGTGTGCAAACAAACCAAATACTGTATACAGAAGCTGATAGCAATACACGGACACAAGCAAATATACACACTGACGCCTCATCAGGCTAATGAACCACAGATACACACACAAACACACAAGTACACATACAAACACTCACATGCGCTTGGTGTTAATTTGTTTGCATGTGTGGTAATGTATTTATTTGTTTACAATTAGAGCCACCACTTTCAGCACCATTACCACCACCAGCAATATCAAATACCCAAGGCAATAAACGAGAAAGTGCATCCGAGGAAGCACTATACCCTGAACAGTGATATTTCTAGCAAATTAGCTTAGTAAAGTACATTATGCATGCCCTGATGTTCTTATAATCTTAACACGAAATTTAAAGTATCAAAAAACAATTTTGCGTGATAGCTTGTGCAGGTCCGTAATAAGGGATGTCTAATAACTGGAAAATCATCTTCTCAAATAATAACCTAACGTTTATTAAAAGTGCTTGGTATCTAAATAAAGGGGAGTGGGGTAAAATGTCCACAGTTCTAAACGGCCACAAATAAAACGGTTACAACACTATAAGTAAGTAGTTTAGGTTTGGTAAAGTTTTACTTGGTTTGGCCATGTTATCTTAGGTTAAATTATGGGGGGGAAGGGTTTACTGTGTTTATAAATTATGGGGGGAAGGGTTTACGGTGTTTATAAATTAGAGGGGGAAGGGTTTACGGTGTTTATAAATTATGGGGGGAAGGGTTTACGGTGTTTATAAATTATGGGGGGAAGGGTTTACGGTGTTTATAAATTATGGGGGGAAGGGTTTACGGTGTTTATAAATTATGGGGGCAAGGGTTTACGGTGTTTATAAATTATGGGGGGAAGGGTTTACGGTGTTTATAAATTATGGGGGGAAGGGTTTACGGTGTTTATAAATTATGGGGGGAAGGGTTTACTGTGTTTATAAATTATGGGGGGAAGGGTTTACTGTGTTTATAAATTATGGGGGGAAGGGTTTACTGTGTTTATAAATTATGGGGGGAAGGGTTTACTGTGTTTATAAATTATGGGGGGAAGGGTTTACTGTGTTTATAAATTATGGGGGGAAGGGTTTACTGTGTTTATAAATTATGGGGGGAAGGGTTTACTGTGTTTATAAATTTTTCGGTAGAAAGAGGTCCCTGCCGAAGGCCGATCCCTCCTTAATTACAGGCTCGTTATCGCTCACCAGGGGGAAAAAAAAAAATCTAAATGACACAAAAGTGTTAATATTGACAAAGGAATGGGGCGAAAGTCTTAAAATCACCAAACTATTGGACGGAACGTCTTAAAATATGAAAACCAATGGGGCTAAACATGAGGATGAAGGGGGAACAGACAAACCAACTACCTGCCCTCAAGTTCGGTTTTGGCTAAGGTTTTGGTTTGGCCAGGTAAGGTTGCTTTGGTTAGGAGACAGTGGCCGTTTGTGCTATGGCCGTTTTGAAGAGTTACCGTTTTGATTTGATCATTATAATGGAATTGGAAAAGATTTAACTAAACTCTGCTTATAGTTATAAGTGAATACAACATTTCTAGTAGACAAGACAGAAATAGTGGTATAATATAGAATCCTCGCTATCCTCACCACCAACAGTACAGTCTTGTTTTCACCCGCAACCATCACCACTACTACCACCACCACTATTATCACCCTTATCACCACCACCAGTACCAGTCCGGTATACATCCGACCTATCCCAACACCATCATCACCAATACCACCACCACTACTACCCCCATGATTACCATCACCACCAGTATACTAATGCCTGCATCCACTTCCACTACTACCCCCCATACCCCCCCCAGTACAGTACCACCTATATCCCCACCACCCTCACTACCACCTACCAGTACAGTACCGTCCACACTCCCATCCAATACCACCACCACCACCACCCTTCACCACCATCCCTACCGTCCCCACCACAACCAACACTCCCCCCACCATCACCACTCCCTCTACCACCTACAATCCCCACCAGTACAGTACCGCCTACATCCCCAACCAATACCACCACCATCACCCTCACTACCACCTACATTCACCCACCCCCACTAAGAGTACCACCTAGGCTACATCCCCAACCAATATCACCACCACAACTCCTCCATCCTCACCACCACCTACAATTACCCCCCCCCCTCCCTCCCCCCCCACCACCAGTACAGTACCGTCCACATCCCCAACCATAACACAGCTGGCCTCTTAACCATGTCACTGCCACACACACACACACACACACACACACACACACCACACACACACACACACACACACACACACACACACACACACACACACACACACACACACACACACACACACACACACACACACACACACACACACACACACTACAGTCACATGCACACAGTCACACACACACTACAGTCACACATACACACACACACACTACAGTCACACACGCCACACACACACACACACACACACACACACACACACACACACACACACACACACACACACACACACACACACACACACACACACACACACACACACACACACACACACACACACCTACCACTGCTGCTGCTTCTTTAGTCTGGTGATTCTGAGTTTGCCCATTTTAAATTTGCTTTATTTTTCATCTACTGCGTCCCTTTTATTCCTCTTCTCCTCTATCATCTTCATTTGGAATAATTTTCGATGTAAACATGCGCGAGATCTCTCAATCTTTGTAACATATACAGTATGTTACAGGGAATCTGCGTAGCCTAATCAGGGATTTCACGAAATCCCAAGTGAATTCGTGAACTAACATTAAAAATGTGCTTATAATGCTATGTTCCTAATATTTAAAGTTACATTTTATAATTATATGTGCTGTACATTTTTGGTTACGTTAATTTTTGCCAAGCTAGATAAATCTATGATTAATACTTATATTTAATTAATCATGTACTAACATTTGAAAGTTCATTTATATCTTCCTATAATATTAAATTCGGAAAAATACATGATAGTTTGTTTATATTGGACATAACCCAACCTGTCCACTATAAGATATCCTAGATATAGGACATAGTATCAGAAATATTTTGAAATTAATATTAAATTTCATGAATTCACTAGGGATTTCGTGAAATCCCTGATTACACAGATTCCCTGTAACATATATACAATCATTATGACTCGTACATCATTCCTATATACTGTAACATATATACAATCATTATGACTCGTACATCATTCCTATATACTGTAAGTCATTACCTGCGGAAATTAAATAATTCTTTTATTAGACTATGTGGGTTAAATAACGGAAAGACGGCCATCTTTAATCAGTGGAGATCTAATTTGTTTCCCTTTTCCACCGTAAGTGTAGTATTGTGTCATGCTCTATATCAATGCTAAGACCAGCGGAGTCTGGTTAGGTTGTTAGGTTAGGTTAACCCATTAAGTACCAGTGACATCCTTTTCTATATATTCTGGCAAATATTTGGCGATTATATTCAGCTTAAGAAGGGCGGATACCAATTAAAAGGCTACTGACTATCTTAATTAACCCTTTTAGCTACTATATATCCTTCCTAAGCTTCATAAAATCGTGATAATTTAGCTAGACTATAATTAATAAGACGTCGCTGGTACAGTACGAGTTAAGGACAACAAATATGAACATTGTTTGGGGTGATGGTGTATGGCCAAAACGGGACATTTCCGCAACAAATTGGTGGTAAAATCGAAATAATCATATAAAAAACAGTAGGAAAACACATGTTTTGTCTGGAAAACTCGCGCATGTGAAAATTGAAACATTAATTTTAATTATATTATATATACTGCTGCTTCCCATTATTTATTTTAGGTTGCTCTTTAGACCTCTATCAAACCAAAGAAAAGTATGAACACACATTATAAACCACTAACACTGAAACATAAGCACAAGCAAATATGCACACACACACTCACGCACGTAACCCAAGGAAACCCATACACATACATAGAAACACACACACAGATCACAAGGAAACACGTACACACACAAACACTCACAAGCATACTCACACACAATCATAGAACCACACACATTCACATAAATGTATACAAACACAAACGTACGTACCTACAGACATGCATTTTCACGCGCAAGCACACACACAAAATACACACAACCAATACAAAACACACTTACTTACAGACACACATTCAATTACACACGCAAGTACACGCACCTACTAACAGCAACACAAAGCAAGCACAAAACAAACAAGAAAACAAAGCACATACAAATCAAGCACATAAACAATATAAAACACTCACATACAAACAAACACAGCCAGTCCTAATAAAAACCCGTCTCCCCACCATGGAACCAGCCGTCCAGCTAAGCAAACAATTACCAGTGTGTGTACGAGAAGGTTACTGCTGCTGTGTCACTGAACGGGGGGTGGCTCTGCTTTTACTGTCAGCAGCCACAAGCACAGGCAAGCAGGAAGGAGAGAAGCAGCAGAGGGGAGTTGAGAAAGAGGAAGAGAGTTAGGGAATAGGAGAGAATAGAAGGAGACATAAAAGATGGCGAGGACTATTTTCTAGTCAAGATACCGGTACCCTTGTCTAGATCTTGTTTTATATCAACTTAAATGCTGGGCTGTAACAAGTTTGAGACAAAAGTTAAGTGACGAAATGTGATACGTATTAAGAGTTTTTTTAAAGCTTGATAGAGGTCTAGGGCGGAAAGTAAACATTGTATATATATATATAAATACATAAACACGTAAATAGAAATTTCCCCTTAAAGAAAATGACTTGAGAGCGAGTCAATGTATAGACGATAGGGTAGGAGCAGTATACATTCAGTAACATGAACAAACACAAACAAGCTACGCATGGATGGGACAACATATTCAACTTTTATACCAGTCAGAACGATCAAAATGGAACCCTCTAAATATAGAGAGGGTTTTTTAAGTATATAATTATCTAACATATAAATGAGCAGCTTCTATATTCAAACTTTATATTATAAATATTTTACCAGTGTGCAAATAATACAGTACGATAGCATTTATATATGAGAGAGAGAGAGAGAGAGAGAGAGAGAGAGAGAGAGAGAGAGAGAGAGAGGGGGCGAGGAGAGAGAGAGAGAGGGCGAGGAGAGAGAGAGAGAGGGCGAGGAGTACAAAGGAGTACAAAGGAGTACAAAGGAGTACAAAGGAAATCAAGCAACAACAGGTCTAGTGACCCTTCTAGGTTGCTTGTCCTCCAAAACACTGAGGATCAAGTGTCCAAACAGTGGTTTAGAGTGGGTAAGGGAACTACTGCCCTGCCACTAACGTGGCAGGACTAGGAAGTTAGTAGGGGACATATGGGTTAGTAACTGAGGGGAGGATAAAGTTATTCATTTACAAACGCAGTCAGTCGCGGGTTTGATGCGAGATATTTGTCTAGGCGGAATTTAAAGGAATCAACGGTGCTGCAGTCTATAACGTCTCGGGGAAGCCCATTCCACAAGTTGACAACTCGATTGAAGAAGAAATTCTTAGATTCGTGTGAGTTAAAGATTTACCAATAATTTTGCAACCGTTTCCCCGCGTGTAATTAGATTGGTCGATAGTGAAGTACTTACTACAGTTCATATTGTCGATGCCTTTGATGATTTTGAACACTTGAATTAAGTCGCCTCTTAATCTGCGCTGGGTTAAAGGAAATAGATTTAATTCTCTAAGACGCTCTTCGTATGGTTTGTTCTTTAGGCTAGGTATCATTTTGGTAACTCTACGTTGAACTCGTTCTAGCTTGTTTATATCTTTTTGGTAATAAGGGCACCAGGATTGAACGCAGTATTCCAGAAGAGGGCGGACTAAGGAATTGTAAAGGGTTAGGATAACTTCTTTGGATTTATGCTCAAATGACCTGCCTATAAAGCCAATTATTTTGTTTGCCTTCTTAACAACTTCTGAACATTGTTGACTCGGTTTTAGGTTACTCGATATTGTTACTCCCAGATCAGTTTCTCTGTTTACATTCTTAAGCTGAGTGCCATTCATCGAATAGTTTGCTTTCTCATTTAGGTATCCGACATGTAGTACTTTACATTTATCCGCATTGAAACTCATTTGCCAAATTTGGGCCCAACATGACAATTTATCTAGATTGTGTTGCATATCGTCAACTTGTTCTTTTGAGAGTACGCTATTTGCAATTTTTGTATCGTCAGCAAATTTTGAGATTGTGCAGGTGAGACCCTCATCTATGTCGTTGATGTAAATTAGAAAGAGAATTGGTCCTAGTACCGATCCCTGGGGTACCCCGCTACTTACATTGGTCCATTTAGATGCCTTACCGTTTATGACTACCCTTTGCTTTCTGTTGCTGAGCCAATTTTCTATCCATTTCAACACACCGTCTTGTATTCCATGCGCTTTTAGTTTTAGCAGTAAACGTTTGTGGGGAACTTTGTCAAAGGCCTTTTGAAAATCAAGGTATATAATATCTACAGCTTTACTCTCATCGTAGAGGTTGAGGATATCGTGGAAGAAGTCTAAGAGGTTTGTTAAACAGGAACGTTTTTACGAAAGCCGTGTTGAGTATCTTTAAGTATGTTATTTTCCTCTAAGTGATTTACGAGTCTGTCTCGTATGACCGTTTCTAGCATTTTACATACAACTGAGGTTAAGCTAATTGGACGATAGTTACTGGGTAGGGATTTGCTGCCTTTTTTGAATATCGGTGTTACGTTGGCTAGCTTCCACTGATCAGGCATAGTTCCAGACTGCAAGGATTTATTGAATAGTAATGTCAGTGGTTTGGAGAGCTCATTCTTAGCTTCCTTTAGAACTCTAGGCGAGATTGTATCAGGTCCTGGCGTTTTATTTACCTTGAGTTTATCTAAACAATTCAATACTTCTCTCTCTGTAACGGTGATATTGCTTAGAACATCTGAATTATCAATCTGAATCGGCGATGGTGTAGGGATATCACTGAGGTCTTCTGTTGTAAAAACTGATGCAAAGAAGGTATTGAGGGCATTACTCATTTGTACTTCGTCTTTGGTGTATTCTCCTTTTTCATCGGCTAACGGTCCAACAGTTGAAGTAACTACTTTTTTCTTTCTGATATAACTATAGAATTCTTTCGGGTTTGTTTTACTTTGATTCGCAATATGTAACTCTAAGGTCTTTTTACTTTGCTTAATTAACTTTTTGGCTTTGCGTCGTAGCTCTACAAATTTCACCCGTTCTTCGTCATTTTGTGAGGATTTTAATCTATCATTAGCAAATTTTTTAGCAAGCAGGCAGTTTGAAATATCTTTATTCCACCATTTGGGCTTATTATTATGGCCTGGACGCCGTATTTTCGATGGTATGCAGTCTTGCACTGCTTTTAGGTAAGTGGTTTCGAATAACTTCCAAGATGTATTTATGTCGTTATTGTTAATTAAAAAGCTCCAGTCAGTTTCTTTAAACATAGCTCTAAGTTTATGGAAGTTTGCTTTCTTGAAATTAGGGACTTTTTCGATGCTACTATTTGGTTCGTTACTAGTAAACTTTAAAGTGAAAGTTATCGTACGATGGTCGCTGTTACTGAATTCATCACCAACATTCAAATTCTCTATCAATTCTTCTTTTGTTGCAAGTACAATGTCAAGAACGTTATTACCACGGGTCGGCATTCGAACAAATTGATAAAGCGAACTCTTGCAAGTTCGTATACAAGTCATGTCCGGAGAGAGAGAGAGAGGGCGAGGAGAGAGAGAGAGAGGGCGAGGAGAGAGAGAGAGAGGGCGAGGAGAGAGAGAGAGGGCGAGGAGAGAGAGAGAGAGGGCGAGGAGAGAGAGAGAGAGGGCGAGGAGAGAGAGAGAGAGGGCGAGGAGAGAGAGAGAGAGGGCGAGGAGAGAGAGAGAGAGAGCGAGGAGAGAGAGAGAGAGCGAGGAGAGAGAGAGAGCGAGGAGAGAGAGAGAGCGAGGAGAGAGAGAGAGCGAGGAGAGAGAGAGAGAGCGAGGAGAGAGAGGAGAGAGCGAGTGAGAGAGAGGAGAGAGCGAGGAGAGAGCGAGTGAGAGAGAGGAGAGAGCGAGAGAGAGAGGGAGGAGAGAGAGAGAGGGGGAGGAGAGAGAGAGAGAGGGCGAGGGAGAGAGAGAGAGAGCGAGGAGAGAGAGAGAGCGGGCGAAGGAGAGAGAGAGAGAGCGAGGAGAGAGAGAGAGAGAGCGAGAGCGAGGAGAGAGAGAGAGCGAGAGCGAGAGCGAGGAGAGAGAGAGAGAGCGAGGAGAGAGAGAGAGCGAGGAGAGAGAGAGAGAGAGCGAGGAGAGAGAGAGAGAGAGCGAGGAGAGAGAGAGAGCGAGGAGAGAGAGAGAGCGAGGAGAGAGAGAGAGCGAGGAGAGAGAGAGAGCGAGGAGAGAGCGAGGAGAGAGCGAGGAGAGAGCGAGGAGAGAGCGAGGAGAGAGCGAGAGAGAGAGAGAGCGAGGAGAGAGAGAGAGAGAGAGAGAGAGAGAGAGAGAGAGAGAGAGAGAGAGAGAGAGAGATTCGTACGCGGCCCACTACACAGATTATAAACCCCTGAGATAATTATAAATGATACCGCTGATGGTGGCAACGGTACCTTAACGGGGTAAGGGTTGTTTTTTGCTGGCCCCCCTATTTACCTCATTATTAGCGCCATTAGTTTTGATGTTTCAAATACGTTCGCCCCATTAGTTTGGCGATTATAAAACCTGTTGTGCCATTTGGGTGCCTATTTGTTCCTGGCGAGCGATAGCGAGCCCGTAATATAGAAGGAATTGGCCTTCGGCCGGGAAATTTTGCTACCGAAAAAATGTACACATTTATTTCGAAGGGGGTCATGGGGGTATTTTTGTAAAGCTTGATAGAGGTCTAGGGAGAAACTATAAAAAGGACACTACAAAGGATACTATAGAGGATAATACTAAAAATACTACAACTACTAATAATAATACTAAAAATAATACTAAAAATAATAATACAAAAATATATAAGTAAATTAAAAAATAAATACAAAATCTGGCCCTAATATGGCCGGCCGACCTCCACCAAAATGAACGTCACGAGTCAATTTACCACCGGCTTTTAATTTGTTTGGGAGATGGGGGGGGGGGGGGGGGGGTTGGGAGGGGGGAGGGGGGTAAAGGAGGGAAGGATTACAGTAATTGAAAGAGAAAGGGGAAGAAAGAAGAGGGAGGAGGGGCTGGAGAGACGTATACTTAAGGGGGATGGGCGTATTTGTTTTAGTTTTCTCCCTAGACCTCCATCAAGCTTATACCCCCCCCCCCCCCTAGACCCTCCTTCAAGATAAATTTGTAAATTTTTCTATAGAAAATTGTCCGCGACATTTATTTTACTTTGGCTACTATTAGACGATTGTAATCAGTTTAATAAGGGCCTCTAGCAATTAACAGGCTTGGAACTACTGTATCTCATTTAACCATTATTACTACGGTACCACAGATCCTTCTTAAACTGCACAAAATGGTCTAAATATAGCGAGAATAAAGTTAAAAAGACGTTGCCGATACAGAAGGGGTTAAACTCTAAGAAGATTTATGCCAATGCCTAGTGACCACAGGCAGGTTTGAGGGATTGCAGAGATGAAGAGGCTCAATGAAGGCTTATATGCAATTAATGGAATGTTTAGTCATTATAAAACCGCAACCTTCGACTTGTGGTGAGAGTAAATCCTCCTTGACGTCAAACATTTCCAATGACTATTAAGTGCATATGTACAGTCGCGCTAATAACTCATGCCAGATCTGTCATTACGTTTGGCTTGTTCTGTGCTGTATTAATGTCAGTTAGATGTTGAATAGGGTGGATAAGTGTAGGAACATGTTTGTATATTTCACTCGATATAAAGAAATTAAGCTAAGATATTGATGATACCAATTATTGATCAAAACATACTTGGTGCCGAGACATCACTTATTAGCGCGACTGTACAGCTACTGACAAATGTTCGTGAGCTTTTATGATTTTCTTTATTCAATAAAATCCATTTATATAATGAATGGGAGTTGCAGCGTCTGGTAAATGTGTTTGGAACAGTGTGCGAAAAACAGAATCTAAAGGTGAATGCGGGGAAGAGCAAGGTTATGGTCTTCGAAAGGGGTGAAGCCACAGAGTGTGAGGTGAAGTTGAACGATCAGGCTATGGAGATTGTCAGCTTATTTAAGTATCTGGGCAGTGTGTTAAGTAAAGATGGGACTATGGATGAAGAAGTGCGGGAGAGGGTGCAACAGGGGAAGAGGGTTGTAGGAACGCTGAAAGCAGTAACAAGAAAAAGGGTGGTCAGTACGGAAGTGAAGAAGTCCTTGCATGACAGTGTAGTAATCCCGACACTAACTTACGGAAGCGAAGCATGGACGTTGGAGAAGAGAATCAGACCAAGAGTGAGAGGGGTGGAAATGAGTTACTTGAGAAGTGCGTGCGGAGTTACATGGAGGGATAGACAGACGAATGAGGAAGTAAGAAGGAAGTGTGGTGTAGAGGTAGATGTGCTGGAAAGTGTGAAAAGGAACACCTTGAGATGGTTCGGCCATATAGAACGTATGGGAAGCGAGAGAATGACCAAGACGGTGTACGAGAGTGAAGTGGAAGGACAGAGAGGGAGACGTAAACCGAAAGAGAGGTGGAAGGATGGAGTGAGGAAGTATATGGATGAAGGCAGTGCTGGATGCCGATAGAAAAATTTCTCGGCCTAAGGCCGGTTCCTCTTACATGCTTGTTATCGGTCGCCAAGAAAATATCGACACCTAAATGACACGAATAGTCTTAATATTAACAAAGAAATGGGGCGAAAGGTCTTAAAATTGCCAAATTAATGGGCCGAACGTCATAAAATCTGAAAAAATGGGGCTAATCATTAGGAAGAAAGCCGACCAGAAGAACGACCCATCTCCTCATAAGAAGGACCTATGTTATTCAGAGGATTTATTGGGATCATATTTACCCATTTGAGTCCTAGAGGTATATTATAGTCTAAAAGAAAATCGTCTAATGGTAACCAGAACATGATGAAAATTATGTCATCATGCCGAAGGGGTTAAATAAGACGATAATGAACGCGAGTTGTGAGATGTGGCACTCTGAACGAACGGCACCTTTCTATTTTCGTTTCTGTTCGTCAAATATCAAAGTTAAGGGGATATTGGCGTATATATTTGCTTATTGTTTTATAAATATATTATTGTTTAGTTTCCTCCCTAGACCTCCATCAAACTTAGAAAAACACCCCCTTAACCCCCTTTCAAAATAAATGTGTACATTTTTCGGTAGGAAAATGTCTCTTCTTAAAATTTCAGGCTCGCTATCGCTCGCCAGAAAAATTGGACACCTAAATGGTATGAACAGTCTTAACATAGACAAAAATGGGGTGAAAGGACTTAAAATCGAAAAACTAATGGGGCACACTTAAAATCGAAAAACTAATGGGGATAAACATGAGGAAGAAGGGGTCCAGTAAGTTGAGGGCTATCTGACAACTTGCTTAACTTAATATAACCATTCAAGGATATTCTACAGAACTAAATATTTTGAATTACGGAAGTTCTGCCGTATGGATTTATTTTTTTAGCTCTTACCTTAGTCGGGGTACCTTACAGTTGCGCGGATAAGTGCTACTTTTGTTTCCCTCACCTATAGAAATTTGAGAGTCCACATTCAAAACCTTTTTTCTTCATAATTATGTGTATGAAGGAGACAAAAGGCAAAGCTGCTTGTACCAAGTGTCTCCTTCAAAGTTTAAAATAGTGATAGAGACAAATTCAAGCAAATGTCTGGACATACGGAGCTTGAAGCAGTTATAAAGTCGTAGGATAGAGAAAATGCAGATTGAGGGAGCGAGTTCCAAAGCTTGCCTGTTAAATAGAAGAAAGACTGGGGAAATCGGTTCACTCTTGGGTTACAGAGTAGGACAAAGTTAGGGTGGGAGTGTGTTGAAAAGCGGATGCCCCCCACTCTCCATAAGGGAGGAGAAAACTCTGAAGCACACTGGTCATTGTAATACCGGTAGAAGAGTGAGAAAGATTTAACATTGCTGCATTTAGAGAGAGATTGTAGGGAATTAGCAAGAGAAAGTGTGTTGATCAGAAGAAATGCTTTCGGCTCTACTCTTTCGAGAAGTGCTGCATGGGTTGAGCCTCCTCATACATGCAAACAATACTCTATACATGAGCGCACTGTGTTCCTGTATAGAGCAAGAAGATATGCTGAAGGTGAAGAACCTACGAATACCCAACTTCTGGGAAGCTGTTTTAGCAAGAAAGGTCTGGAGAAAAAGAAAAACCAAGAATACGGAGAAAATGAAAGGTTGATTTTGGTATTGTTGAGGAGTAAGGGATAGTAGTGTGGAAGGATGTAGTTACCGGGTGTACCACTACCGACATACAACATAAATAATCTATAAATACTTATAATAAAATAAATACTTATAAATCTATGATAATCTTCAAGGACACTACATCCGCCTTATTATAAACAATTTATTAGGGAAAATAGGCACCAACCGATTCTCCATATAGGATAGTCCGCATGGAGGATTTTCGTTATCGACAAATTGAAAAAATACCCTTTTCACAGAAAAATAAACCAAAAATCTGTCAAAAGATGTCAAATAGCGGGGGTGTGGGGGCGGCAGCCCCCACCCATAATACTAGGATAGGTTAGGTAAGGTTGTTAGGTTAGGCTAATGTCCTTTCAAAGGGGTATAGGCTAATAAACACTAGGATAGCTTTTACCCGGTCAGAGGTAAGAAGAAGAGTCCTGCTGTAGTCTCCTTGAATGCTACCAAATCTATAATACTAGGTTAGGTTAGGTAGTTTGGTTAGGGTAATGTATTTTTGTATCCAAAGGCAGTCAAAATAGACGGGAACATGATGGTGAGCGTCCGCGTAGTGTAAACAAGACGGGCGGTACACCCGGTAACTACATTCTTGCCGAATGTGATAAGTAGATAGATGGGGAAATTGGGTTTTGGATGTATTGAAAGTAACAAGATCATCAGAAATAGTTGATAGATCAGAAGATAGGAGCATTATGGTCTGATCACGTGCGTTTTTGAGTAATTGCATGGTGGTATGTTGTAGAAAACTAGTTGAATAGTGTATAAGGTAGAGTCATCAGCATAGGAGTGGATAGGACTGGATACAGCTAAGAAGATCAGTAATGAATATTAGAAAGAGAACTGGAGACAGGACAGAACCCTGAGGAACAACGGAGTTGATAGATTGAGGAAGTGAGCAACGACCTGATGTGGATCCCACAGCCAACCTGTTGGGTGATGAACCGGTAAACAAACCTGTGGAATATTTGACTGAAAGTTTTATATGCTAGGGAAAATATAATCTACGCATTTATAAAACTAGCAAATATTCACGCAACTGTAATTGTCCCCTGAGTTAGCTAAAAACAAAATAATAAAAACCTATAAGGCAGACATCCCATAAGTGAGAAATTAAATTTATGTAGAAATACCCAATATAATTAGAAGTCATTAATGACCTTTATTAGGCTTTGTAGGAATTATAGTACTGGCTAGCGAGGTGACCAGGTAGCGAAATGTCTAGCATCCAAAATATTCCGCTGTATGTATCAATATTTTATTATTAAGCCTATTTTGCCTCCTTGCCTCATGCCTCCCAGCGTATCAGTGCCAAGCATAAACGTAAAATTGAGTCGATGACACGTATTTACGAAAGTTCATATTGATGGGAACGTGAGATAATGTTACTGCAACTACTCACTGGCGACGAGGACATTTGTGGCATTTATAGTATAAATTTAGAAGGTTGTTGACATCGTTTAGACTAATCTTGGATACCGGGTACTGAAGAAAAATGACGAATGCGAAGGTTATAATGATATGCAGCGGTATTCTTATATATACTTTATGGAATTCGTCGCGCTTTTAATTTTACATGTGTTATTGATTTCATCCTCGGCAATTGCATTGATACAATCTGATGTCCAATTACGTTACGATGCAAATTGACTAACTTTATTACATATGAAGACATATTGGTTCTCGAGCGAACACTTACAGAGCAGTTGATTTTTGTAATATTATAATTATCGGGTGGATGGGACTCGTTAGCCTTGGTCGGCAACCCATCTAGGGGAGATAACCTTATAAAAATCCGGGTGGATGGGACTCGTCAGCCTTGGTCGGCAACCTGTTTAGGGGAGTAAACCTTATACAAATCTGGGTAAAATTCTAGTTTCACGTACACAGCGACAAAAGGGAGGCGCCGTTGTAAAGGCATAGCTTCCCAACCAACTATGAAGATCAGGGAAATTGCTGGGTAAAAGACGTAATATAATGATAATAAACTACATTAACGACATTAGCCTAACCTAACAACCTTACCTAACCTAACCTAGTATTATGTAATAGCTATGGTGCCGCATATGGGGAGATTTTTTTTTTTTTTTTTTACAGTAGGTATAATTCCTTATAATGCATTTCCGCTGCTTTGGACATATATAGGAATTAAGTATGGCATATGACAACTCTAAAGTAGCCATAGAAATTTATGAGTATGCTGTGAAAGCGAAACTAGAATTAAACCCAAATCTGTACTGCCACCTTAGGGTGAAGCAGGTTAGTGGATGGATTAGCCGCACACCACTAGAAAAATAGTGCTAACAAAAAATTCATAAAAGGCCTCGGAGACGGACGGACTCTAAATTGAGTGGTCAATCCTGTAAGTCCTTCAGTAAACTGGCATGGGTTGTCCCTCTTACAGGGGATAAGTCCGCTTAGGGGCATTTTGTGTATGGCCACCCCCATTAAGGGGAGTAAGGCGTCCGGCAATATATAGATAGATAGATAATTTTGAAAGGATATATTAATAATGGTAAAATATGAAACTTTTATGTCACTGCATACACTCTGCCAAGTGTTTATAAAAACAGCTTATATCACCACAAGCCTTTCGTAAATAGATATGGAGACAACCATTTTCCGTCATGTAAAAATATAGATGATCTTTAATATATGTAGTGCATCTCTCTCATTAGATCAAACATTATGTATTTACTACCTAAGGCAAAATTGTAAAATTCTAGCAATGGCTTCAAATCAATTTTAGCATAATATTATATATTCTTTTTAATTCCCTAGTTTTCCTTTATATTTCATGTTTTGTGATATTAAGAATTAGTGTAATTTTATAGTTTATTAGCTTAAACTAACTTAACCTAGTATAATTTAAAAACTAAAATGTCCAAGTTTATAATATCAAACCAAGGTCAATATAAAGATGATTTAATTAAATTGCTAAAAAATAGTTTCGATTGTTTTTATCTAGTTTAGAGTTGTGTTAGGGTGTTTTGATATGTGATAATAGGCGGAAATGCATATTTACCCATTAAACAACAATCTAAAAACACGCCCCTTCACTCGCGAAAAAAAACTAATTGGCCATAACCGTTTGCCGTGGGATACAAAATATGTTGGGGGGGGGGGGGTAAAGAAAGCGACGCTACTTCCACGAACGCAACCGAGTTTTCTTTATATATAGTCTCATATTATCATTATTAAAGTGTCCCCATTGCTTTTTTAGTGTTTCGTACACCAGAAAAGGGTGTAGCTTGGTGTGGGATGCGTGGAAACCGAAAACAAATATGTATTAACTCGTTGGCGGTACCTGTCAAATAGGTGTCTAGTAACTAAAATCGTACCATAATATTAACCTATTAGTACCAACAGAATAGCGACAAAATAGGGATAGTATAACTGTAGATTTATCGTAACGGTTTACATGAACGGCTTTTCCGACATGCATGACCACTGCCTAGCGAGGATACTCGCGGACAACAGTCGCATGACTCGCCAGCCTTCTCCGGGCCTCCGACGACAATATTGGGTAAACCTGACTTTTTGGACCGACAGCGATTTCAGTAAGTTTTATTTTGTTTTTTGTAATTTTTCCTTCAGATATAGTGTTGTTTTATACTGAAGAGCAGCAGAAATTAGTATTTACCCATTATCCAACATTCTAAAAACACGCCCCCCACTAGTGGGGAGGGCTATGAAGTTCAGGGAAAATGAGGGGTTAAAAGCGTAAAAATACAATAATATAGCGTTTTGTATCAAAACTTGGCTCGGGTTTTTCCAAATTGCAAACCCATACAACCCAATTTTGTGAATACCCGAGTCAACTTTTGACGAAAGCTGGCTCGGATTTCACGGGGTGGAGTGGGTAGCCTAATATTTCATGTTATAAAAATAGTCAACTTTGGGAAGACATGAGCCTAACCTTACCTATCCTATCCTAGTATTATGGGTGGGGGCTGCCGCCCCCACACCCCCACTGGTTGGGTTAGATTTTTTTTTTTTTTTTTTTTTTTAATGTTCTAGGCTATTAGCCTAACCTAACAACCTTACCTTACCTAACCTAACCTAGTATATGGGTGGGGGCTGCTGCCCCCACACCCCCGCTGTTTTTTTTTTTTTTTATGTGCTAGGCTATTAGCCTAACTTAACAACCTAACCTAACCTAGTATATGGGTGGGGGCTGCCGCCCCCACACCCCCGCTGGTTGGGTACTGGCTGAAAAACTTAATGTTTTACAGTAGCCTAGGCCTATACTGTACATGTATTTTAGCGTTTTTGTTTTTTTCTCCCTTATAATACATTTCAGCTCTTAATGCCATATATAGCAATGATGTATATGCTCTACCGGACCTATTAGGCCTAAACAGATCGATGGGCTAACTGTCGGTCCAAAACATCAGTATAACCCAATATTGTCATTACCCTAATCTAACCTTGAGCAGATACCCGCTACTCTTAAAAATCATGTAGAAGAAGTCATATTACTAGAAAGCACTGCAGGAGAGTGAAAAACACCTCCGCGATCGCGCATCGTAACAACAAAAAACGAGAATTTTCGAGGGTAAGCTCGTCTGATATATCGTCTGTCCACAAATAATATGTCATAAATTCGGCATTTCCGTTCTGTATTTCAATATCCAATTCCTT
The DNA here is from genome assembly GCA_032716605.1 of Paralithodes platypus. NCBI lineage: Eukaryota > Metazoa > Arthropoda > Malacostraca > Decapoda > Lithodidae > Paralithodes > Paralithodes platypus. The sequence continues at coordinate 47,592,971 of CM064519.1, read as the reverse complement.
CAGTCATATATATTAATTTGGAACAGTTTGTAAGGGAGTAGAGCGTTATAGTAAACAATTACGTGTTTTCTCTATTTTACTATCAGTCTTACCTCTACAATAGATAAGAGTTGATTACAGAGTAAGATAAATCTACAGTTATACTACCCCTATTTTGTCACTATTCTGTTGGTACTAATGGGTTAATATTATTAGTAGCAGACTTAGTATGGTTTGATGATGCGCGGAAATGTATATTTGACTTGAAATAGATACATTGAAGTATTACAAACCTTCGCGAACCCGTGAGCTAGGTTTAGACCGTCGCACACCCATAAACAGGGAACGTGAGCTGGGTTTAGACCGGTCGCGAGACAGGTTAATTTTCGGTTAGGTTAGGTTAGGCTAATGTTAAAAATACTAAAATGCGGTATTAAACAACACTGTATATATATATAAAAAAAAAAAAAAAAAAAAAAAAAAAAAATGAAAAACTCTTATCTGGTTGGCGATACATTTTTATCAAAATACGTGTTTTTCCAGTTTCCGCGTCTGCTGAACCATCCAAAAACACGCTTAAAGGCGTGTTTTGAAGGGGGGAGGTGGTGGGGGAGGGGTAGTATAACTGTAGATTTACCCGCAGAACGACATTGCATTCAAATCTATGACAATAATCTGCAAAGCAAATGCCTATGAACATGTGGAGTTTTCCAAAATAACATATTATACTGTTTTCGGAAAAACTAAATAAGATGGTCACCAATTTTCCCATGGATTGTTTTATTTTTCCCTGTTAGTTTTCATCAATATATAGTGCTTGGAAATAATTACAACCCTCGGCGAAACCGTTTTCCCCATTATACAACGATCTTAAGACACGCCGCCCGATAGTGGGGAGGGCTATGAAGTACAGGGAAAATGAGGGGTTAAATGCGTAAAACGAGGATTAACACGTATTTTAGCAAAAGTTGGCTCGGGTTTGAATGTATTTCAAATGCCTAAAACCCAATATTTCGAAAACCCGAGCCAAGTTTTGGCCAAAGCTGGCTCGGATTTGGAGAGTTTGTAGACAACAAAATGGCAGTAACCTCATTTCGAAGTTTGGCTCAGGTTTCTCGAAATTGCAAAGCCATAAAACCCGAATTTTGGAAAACCCGAGCCAAGTTTTGGCAAAACTTGGCTCGGATTTGGAGATTTTCTAGACAATAAAATGAGAGTAACCTCATTTAGAAATTTGGCTCAGGTTTCCCGAAATTGCAAAGCCAAAAAACCGTTTTTTTGGAAAACCCGAGCCAAGTTTTGGCAAAACTTGGCTCGGATTTTGGGAGTTTTAAGAATAACTAATTACAGTAACCTAATTTAGAATGTTGGCTCATGTTTCCCTAAATTGCAAAGCCCCAAAAAATAATTGTGGAAAACCGGAGCCAATTTTTGGCAAAACTTGGCTCGTATTTTGAGAATCGAAAAAGACTAACTAACCTAAATGTCGGAAATAGGCTCATGATTTGGCTAATTGCAAAGCCATATAGCCTAACCATATTTGTCGAAAACGTAGCACTTATTTAAATCATAAATATCCAGTAACATAGACCTAGTACATTGGATACAAGCCTAATGCACACCTAACGCCTACAATGTGTCCGTACTACCTAGTAGGCGTACGTGGGATACAACATGGCGGTTGGGCCGGCAGCCATTTGTATTCTGCCGTATCTGTAAATACGAATGAGAGTCACTTCGAGCGGATGCACAATCTAACCTAATTAACCTAACCTAACCTAACCTAACCTAACCTAACCTAACCTAACCTAAGTTAACTTAACTTAACTTAACCTAAGTTAACTTAACCTAACTTAACCTAACCTAAGTTAAGTTAACTGAACCTAAGTTAAGTTAACCTAACCTAACCTAACCTAACCTAACCTAACCTAACCTAACCTAAATGCGCCTCCGCTCGCAGTGTCCAGATACCGTAAATACTACCACAACTACGAATCTTGTTTATGAGACCTAGTATATTAACCTAACCAAACAACCCAACCTAACCTAAGCTAGAAGCGTATAATAGCGTACCTTATTGATGAAGTTGACGGAGTAGGTGATGAGGTCCGTGACGAAGCGCATCCACGTCTCCGACGAGGAGGTCGTCCACGTCTACCTCTTGCACGGCAACCCCCACGTCTTGGTAAAGAGGTCGATGGATAGGCACGTTGAGGTGAAGAGGTCGAGAGAGATGCTGGTGGAGTTGATGAGGTCGATGGGCAGGTACGTGGAGGAGACGATTCAGGACGTGGGCGTTTTGCGGTGTTAGAGGGTGGAGAGGTTGATGCAGCACGTTGTTGATGGTGTAAAGGCGGAACGTGATGGTCCTGAGGCTGAGGTAGAGAGGTGTCACTGTCAGAGTGTGGGGATCCAGGGCTGGGACACTGCGGCGGATCACGTCTCCGACGAGAAGGTCGGCCACGTCGAGCTCTTGAAGGGCAACCAGAGGTGGATGGACCTGCACGTTGAGGTGAATGTGTTAATGATGTAGGTGACTGTACAGCATCGGCAGGCCTGGAGTCGTCAGCAGCATCCGAATCCCCACAGTCAGAATCCCGAATGTCCAACTCAGAATCAGGGTCCCGAGGCAATGGTGGAGGTTTGTCAGACTGAGGCGTATACAATGTTGCAGCCTGAACGAGAAAAGCGTGTAGAGCTCTGCGGCGGGTGACTGACTTGAGGAAGAGGTATCTTGCGAGATATTGGTGAAGGAAATGGGGACGGATTCCAGGCTTCTTGATGTACTCCTTCACGTCCCTCCACAGCCGCTCTACAGTTTGTGTGTGAATTTTATATTGGCGGGATTTATGAAGTTAACTTTATGGTTGACAGTGCCATGCTTGTAGCCGTGCTGACTGACGCTGCTGTATGCCTTCCAACAATCAGAGTAAATAATTGAGCCTGGCAATATATATTGATTAATTAAAGGCAGCAAAACGTCTCGGCTACGAGGGAGAGGGTCATAGTTATCATCAATGAGCGGCACCACAAATCTGTTTCCTGACACCCGCTCAATTCCCCCAAACAACCAATACTGTTTTTTTCCCCAATTCTCTCCCAACATGAAATTTAGCCTTAATAATAAAAGTTTCGTCTATTTCAACAACGATGTTGGGACCACCAATCGGTTGTTGATTATCAAACCAGGAACTAGTGACCTCGGAGCAAAAACTTCTCCAATCAACACTGGTGGGATACGATATGCCAAGGTTCATTATCGCCTCCCAGTGTTGAAAGTTTTTGTTTAACCACAAATTGATGAAGCCCAGAATTTGCCATGGTTCTATATGAGCTTGATCTAAAAATGTGCCTTTTTTATGAGAAGTGCGGAACCCACATTGGCGGCGGGTGGTTGTTTTTTCTAAGAACCAGTAGTTACCGCAACGCCACTGTTGTGATGGCTCATAAAAATAACAGGCTTCACCACACTTCTTGCACGTCACATCACTCGGCAAACACCCATGTTCTGTGAATAGTTTCAGGGCAGCAGTATTATTATGAGTAGTGTCTACAATAATAGAATGGGGCAGAGGTGAACATCCTTTGCACTCCACCGCCATGACTCGACTGTCAATTTTCAGCTAAATCAAGGTGGGTATCTGTGATAGGCCGTTTGCAATGACGTAATGAACATATTATACCTTAAGTGATTGGCTCCCGAAGGTATGCGTGACAAGAGCGTGACGTAGCATCTGCGTTATAATGACGTGTTAAAAAAAACCAATAGGAAGCCAGTAGTGTCTCGTGACGTGATGCGCAAAGCTGTGGAAATGAACACCTGTAGTTTCGACAGAGATGGGCAGGTGGAGTTAGTGTTGACTAAAAAGCTGGTGGACAGACCTCGGGAGACAGGTGAAAATGGCGTGTGTACGAATCTGTGCCGTCTGTAGGAAGGTATTGACAACCATGTTACGAAAAAATTCCATTTTAGTACCATATATTTTTATTAGGTTTTGCCGAGGCTTACAACACATTTTCATATTATGTTTAGAGCATATAAAATCCATATGTGTGTTCAAATATTGCAAAATAATTGGTGACCAACTTATTTAGTTATACTCTGTTTTCCTGCATAGTATTTCAAATTGTAGGCCTATATCAAATAATCTATTTGATCTTACCTTTATCAGTTCCGATGTTTTTTCTTTCCCTTGGCCTTCTCCCTCCTGAAGCTGACAAGCAAACTGTTCATTATCCACTTTTACCTCCGCCTGGGGGCATTCCAAATTCTAGGATACGATCTTCCAACGATCGCACTTCCTCACTTTGTTGTAGTACAGGGATGTTGTGGATTCCATAGCTCCACATAAAGTTCGCACATATCCACCAACCTCAGACACTTCTCCCCGCTCCACTCAACGGCACGGTGAATAACACGAACACAGCCAGCACCGTCCTCAACACACACTCCCGAGCGACTGCATCCCTTCCAACATTTCCCACTCACTGACTAGTCTCGGAAAAGGTTCGGATCGCCCTATTGTGCTCCGAGACACGTCCTCACTCCCGACTTTGCTGGTTTGCTTCGCTCGAGCTAAGATGCTCAAATGAAGACTCACCTTTAGAGGGAGATTGACTAACACCGTTCATTTTGGCCCGACATAGCTTCAAAATTATATACACAACATTAATGTAGGCTACTGCAGACTCTCAGATACTGTACCCTATTGGCCTATTCATTTAAGCAATTTGAAAAAAAAAAAAAAAAAAAACGAGTGTCACTGATTGGCTAACACAAACAGTATGGAGCAGTAGATTGGTTGTGGAAAGTTAGAAGTCATTTTGATTACCGAGCATTAACGTCCACCAATTGAAACAGCGAAACTGCAACAAAGCACAACGAGTCTTTACCACTGATGTTCTTTTGCCTTCCTCTAACTCCTTGGAGTTTCTTTCCATTTCAGTACGACATAATATGGTAATACAGTGCTATATAATAAGTGATAGTACCCAATATATCAATTATATTACATATTGTTTTCTTCACCGTATGCGTATGTTAATAAATGGTTCGACTTCGGACGAAACCTGTATGAAGCAGACTGCTTTAATGGATGAAGCAGAAGTAAAACTGACTGGGAACACCTCATTTCACAACAAACGTTGCTCTTTTGAAACTACGGTATATTCTATTTAATTTGCTATGACACCACGATAATTGTAAATATTCAATTATCCAAATACCTTTAGAAAGTAATCAAACTTAAAAGTCTAAGCTTATACAGTACACTATATTCGCAGCTTTCTTTATACAGCATTTAGGCCCCAGATGTCTAGCTTATGTAATCGAACGAACAATCAATCGCGGTCGTACAATCCGATACATTTAGAAGCATCGAATTGCTTAAAAGAGCCTCCGAAATGCAAATAGCAGGTAACACTATAACAAGGAGATTCAATGGAGGCCCAGATAGGTTCGAAACTACATGGCAAGAATTTGTGATCCCGACTGTAGGCTACATTCTAAGACACAAATCCTGGCCCATTATACATCCTCGAACAGCAAAACGAACCACCGAAGTGTAATTATCAAGAAGATTCGTTTCAATTTGGGATATATTCGAAAACTTAGGCCACGATTCATGTCTTACAGTGTACTATCAACCTGCCACTGTGTGAATCCGAATCACCTGGGGGTCAGAAAGCGAAGCCTTTATTGGTTGTAATTATATTTTATTCAGATGCTTCGTCTGTCGGCTCTCAGATGTTTCGGATTCACTCAGTGGCTGGTTGGAGGAACGAACATTTGTCGTTAATAGTACAGTACTTTGCACTCCATTGATTCTCCTGATATTTGCATTTCGTTGGATCTTACAAGTAATTCGACCAGTCAGAAAGGAACAGAATGCGTGCCTAAAGAGACGTGAGAGACGAAGATGTAGGGGAGACATGATAGAGATATTTAAATGGATAAAAGGTTTAAATAAGGGCGATATAGATGTGGTATTAAAGCTAAAGAACGGCGACATAACCCGCTCAAATGGGTTCAAGTTAGATAAGTTTAGATTTAGGAAAGATATAGGAAAGCACTGGTTTGGAAATAGAGTTGTTAACATGTGGAATGCACTGCCCAGAACAGTAATTAGTTCAAAAACAGTTGAAAGCTTTAAGCATAAGTTGGATTCCCATATGGGTGATATGGGCTGGGTGTGAATGGGAGCTGCTTCATGTGGGCCGCACGGCCATATGCAGTTTCCCGCGATCTTATGACCTTATGTTGTTATGTAATTGGGGTTGGGTGTGACAGGGATCTGCCTTGTGTGGGCCGATCGGCTTTTTGCAGACTCCCATTTTCTTATGTTCTGAAAGATGTACAGTGTACACTCTAGGACATAAGTTGTGCTATTAAGTATTGTAAGTTATCCCGAACTGCTTATATATACATCATTAATGTTATACCTAAAAGTTTAATTTAAGGGGGGATAGGCTGGTTTTTCTGACCCCTTTCTCCCTCGTGTTTAGCCCCATTGATTTCTAGATTTTAAGACGTTCGGCCCATTAGTTTGGCGATTTTAAGACCTTTCACCCCATTTATTTGTCAATTTTAAAGCCTTTCGTGCCATTTAGGTGTCCATGTTTTCCTGGCGAACGATAGCGAGCCTGTAGCATACCTCAACACCAAGCTCGGAAACTGATCGTGTAAGCGAGCCTTAATAGATTATACTTACTGTATTTGAAGGAAACTTCAAGGTCAATATACAGGAGGCGCTACAATATAGGTAGCAAAATTATTAATGGTAGTTTTGGGTTCCTATCATCATATGCTTCATTTCTATATACTTTTTATCCCCGGGAAAAAAAAAAAAAAATCTTGGGATTTTTCATTTATTTTCTTGGGATTTTTTGTTTTGGTCATTAACCTAACCAAAAAACCTAACCTAACCTAACCTAATAGCCCCCAAATACATTTAGGTTAGGTTAGGTTAGGTTTTTTGGTTAGGTTAATAAAATAAATAAAAACAAAACCAAGAAAAACATAAAAAACCCAAGATTTTTTGTTTTTTTCCCGGGGATAAAAAGTATATAGAAATGAAGCATATGATGATAGGAACCCAAAACTACCATTAGAATTTTGCTACCTATATTGTAGCGCCTCCTGTATATTGACCAACTTCAATTAGGATAAATTAGTTAGTGTCTTTAGTGGTATACGCTAGAACACTAATTTTGTCATTACGAATCTTCTCATTAATTCTGTATACTGTATACATATTATTTGCACGGCAAGGTATAATTTAAGCAGTTCGAAAAGAAAGAAAGAAAGAGCCATCATTTGTGCTGTAAACTACCCAGTCACTGATAATTTAATGTCAACAGTTTTATGACACGGTATCAAAATTATGTGAGATAATTCAGTGATTTGTAATGGGAAGTATATACAAAAATCTTGGAAGATTAATGAAACTGGTCAAAATGCAGTGAAGCAATTAACGAGGGCAGTATTATTATTAAGGGGAGATGGGTCGTTTTCGTAGACCCCTTTCTCCCTCGTGTTTAGTCCCATTAGTTTTCAGATTTTAAGACGTTCGGCCCATTAGTTTGGCGATTTTAACACCCTTCGTCCCATTTCGTTGTCAATTTTAAGACCTTTCGTGCCATTTAGGTGTCGGTTATTTCCTGGCGAGCGATAGAGAGCCTGTAATTTAAAGAGTAATCGGCCTTCGGCTGGGACACTTTTCTAGCGAAAAATTATACAAATTCATCTTGAAGGGTGGTTTAGGGGGTGTTTTTTTTTAAAGTTTGATGGAGGTCTAGGGAGGAAAGTAAAAAATACATTAATATATAAGTAAATAGACCCAAAAAATAACCACTACCTTAATGAAACTGGTCAAAATGCAGTGAAGCAATTAACGGGGGCAGTATTATCATTAAGGGGGGATGGGGGGTATTTATTTGCTTATATATGTACTTTATTAATGTATTCGTTTCTTACCTAGTCCTCTATCAAACTAAAAAAAAAACACCCCTCAAGACCTTCCCCCCCCCCCCCCGCCTCCCATCAAGATAAATTTGTACATTATTCGACAGAAAAATGTCGCAGCCGAAGGCCGGTTCCTCTTAAGTTTCAGGCTCACTATCGCTCGCCAGGAAAAAATCTACACCTAAATCAAACGAAAAGTCTAAATATTGACAAAGAAATGAGGCGAAAAGTCATAAAATCGCCAAACTAAGGGGCCGAACGTCTTAAAATCTGAAAACTGATGAGGCTGAATATGAGGAGGAAGCGGGAGTAGAAAAACGACCCCTCTCCCCTTAACTACCCTAACCAGTCAGGGGGTAAAATGCGCCTGGGCGTGAGAGCCCGGCGAGAAGTTATAATGTGGTGAAAGTTTAATTGCAAATACAATTAATTGGAAGTGGATGATGATGAGAGTGAGAGAGAGAGAGAGAGAGAGAGAGAGTAAGAGTCAGGCATGTATCTGGCAGAATTCGAAGTACATTACAAAATATAAAGTAATAACACATATTTTTTGTATATTTTTATTTGATAGTGACAGATAACCTGAGTATAAAGGGGACAGTAGGGTTGGGTGGTGGGTGATAACAACCGTGTTTGATGGAAGCAAATAATGGTTTGGTGTTTTTCACAGGTTCGTCACGTTAGCCTTGTTCGTTTCCTAGTATTCAGGTGTGACTTTAACCTCATGACACAGGGACAGTGGTTTAATTCTCCACTTTTGGTAATGCACTATATTGACGAAAATTAGGGGATGGTGTGAAACAAGCTCTGGCAAATAATCATACTGATCCAACTGTTTGTTAATAAGTTATTCCCGAAAAACAATGCCACACGGTCTCTGAATCCCATAGTAGGGTTAACAAAAAATAAATAAAAACAATAAAATAAAAACATTTATGATACACTGGCGAACTATTTTGATAAAGCTCTTGACCTCCAAAGACAAAATTACTGGGATTCGTTAGTTCGAGTAGCCGATATCACGCATTCGTGGATTATTTGGATACAATAATGACCAGGAGATTAAGAGTTTCTGTGTTGCTTAGAATAAATTGTCTGAGCTCTAAAATCAGATTTGGTCATTGAACATAATCATATACTATTCTTTAGGATAAAAATGAGGCGATACTTATGAGAAGGATGTGGCAGTAAAAAGTGTTAAAGGAGATAGTTCGAAGCCTGTTGATTAAATAAAATAGTCTAAAAGTAGCCACAATAAAGTTAAAAAGACGCTGCCGGTACAGAAGGGGTTACAAAGTGATCAAGGATATCTGCCCACACCTATACCGTGAATTCCAAACCCCGATTGTACTAGCTGATACAAGCAAATAATCTATATTTGTATTAATTTCACCACAACACCAAACACCTCCATTGACATTAATGACAGCATATATGTAATCCACCGGAATTCGAACCTGGGTTATCACACACAAATTTTGTAAACACTCCAACCATTACACTACCAGGACGGTTAAAGGTTTATGCACACGCCTACGACTTATTATCCATTCTCGAATACTGGATATTAATCTAATCATGTTCATATTCCCAACCGCGCTATGGTAGCCTAATGTTTAAGTAAGAGGAAAGAATACTCATGGGGCACAGATCATATAGACCGGCCTCGCTACGAAATATCCCTGAATCTACTAATAATCTATATTTAATGATATAAACAAGAAGGTGAGCCTTAACTACTCAATTCTATAATTGGTCTTTGTGGGTCGAGCACTTTCGCAAATAGTTCGCCAAAGTATCAGAATTGAGCTTCCAAAAATAGTTCAGACATTTTTGCCCACGGCTGTACATACATATTTTTGATCATACATACACGTGTACGTATTTAAGCACAAGTCCTTGTGTACACTTTTATGTACAGACCCATACACAGTATATGTACACACACACATACACACACACACACTGACACGCATACACGTTGCCAATTTGTTGCTCACTCATGCACTTACTCATGATCACACACACACACACACACACACACACACACACACATACACACACACACACACACACTCATACACACACACACACACGCACTTAATCCATTGGCATTGACGAAATATGTAAAACATTAGGCTATGCAGTTTTGGAGCAATTGAAATTTTAGCAAAAAGATTAAGTAGTTATATATAAAATATATATATATATATATATATATATATATATATATATATATATTTATATATATATATTCCTGCAAGAAAGGAAACAAAGTAAAAACAACACAAATATGTTAAGGTTGTCACACCCTTAAAGACAATGACTTAGCATGAACACTCCTGGAAATATGCACCCTGTTCCAAATTAGTAGTTCAGACATTGTAAACCCTAATCTCTGTTACTCAAAAAGAGCTAGAGCAAATGGGCTGTGAATTTCCACACCTGTTCCCAGGCTGCTCCTTCCCAATGGTAGACATATTAGGTCGATTACTTTAGTCGTTTGTAAGTTATAAAGATTAATGTTCAAGAGTTTTGGCCTACATACTTGGAACAGGGATTATTATTCCTAACCACAGGGAAGGGTGGTGCCAATCCCAAATCAAAGCAATTCTTACATAGTGGTCCAATAAGTACGCAACATCAACGTAACTACTACATACAATGCTGAACATCAAGGTAACTACTTCATACAATACTTAACATTAAGGTAAATACTACATCCCGCAAAATCAAGGTAAATACTACTGACAATACGCACAATCAAGGTAAGAAAGGGGCTTTTTGGATCTCTCCTGTTTCGCTCCACTAGTTTGGAGATTTTATGATGCTTCACCTCATGCAAGTGTTTGATAATTTTGGGACGAACGATAGCTAGCCTACTATTTGGAAGAAATCGGTCTTCGGTCGGGACATTTGTCTATCGAATAATATGATAATCATTATGTTTACTATTATTATCATCATCATCATCATTAGTAGTAGTAGTAGTAGTAGTAGTTGTAGTAGTAGTAGTAGTAGTTGTTGTTGTTGTTGTTGGTGTTGGTGTTGTTGTTGTTGTAATTTAAACATATTGATTCACTATAACACGAACGATATGACTGAGCAGAATGTCGTGAGAACCAATCATTAAGGTTTATACGAGACATGGATATACTTACACTCGGATGCCATAGTATCTAGCCCACTCACAAGAATCCCTGGACCTCCTATGTTGTTTTATGCAATTATAACTATTTGGATCGATTTTTGGATAGAACTTACTTATCAATAAATAGTATATATAGTTTTGTAGTTGATATATAGACAACTATATTCATACAATCGTTTCCAGAGATATACTTCCATAATTAGAAATAGGTGAAGTCCACGAATATTATATGAGTGGGCTAGAAACTATGGCATCCGAGTGTACAGTCGAGCTAATAAGTGATGTCTCAGCACCAAGTATGTTTTGATCAATAATTGGTATCAGCAATATCTACGCTTCATTTCTACATATCGAGTGAAATATACAAACATGTTCCAACACTTACCCAACCTATTTAATATCTGACACGTTAATTCAGCATAGAGCAAGCCAAGCGTAATAACTGGTGGGACATGACTTATTAGCGCGACCGTACATACAAATAAAGCAAAAGCACACTAAACAAACGACTAAACACTACACACCAACCCCACGGTAACTCTACAAAGTCAAGGATAAAGTTTTCCCGAAAGAATCGACGGTCATCAATAACCAAACAATGACAGACGCATTATTGATTCAAGGTGAAGGGATATCACAGGAGCGCTTTTTCCGTCAATTTCCGATGAGCAAGTTTTTTCTAATACTAATTTTTGGTGCTGTGTTGGTGGTGTAATGGATTAGATGCTTATGTTCTGGGTGTGGTGTCCCGAGTTCGAATCCCGGGAGGACCATATGCTTTCATTAGTTTATTCAAGTGCATTGGGGTTTGTAATGGAGGATTAATGTTAAGAACGAGTTGTTCCTTAATTTTTGCATTTGAATCGACAACTTGAATGAATTTAAATGATTTTATGATACTGAAATAATACATAACTTAAATTAAGAAGATGCCAGACCAAAATTGCCTGAAATATTAGCTGGCAAAAGCGCTTCTGTGACACCAGTTTCAGATCACAAACCAATACGCAGGCTAACGGAAGCTATCATAGCCCTCTCCAGTAATAAGGAAATAGAGGCATGTAATAGTATCTCAATCGTTGAGCCCTTTCAGTATATGTTGCCTATTATTGTATACTAGGAGGGGTACCCGGCGTTGCCCGGGTTTAAATTCTATTACCATAATCACCATCATCAATCACTACTACCACAATCATCACAATACTACTACTACCATAAACACCGGCCTCGACCTCCCTGTGCCTCATTAAACGGCGACCTCGATTTCGGCCGCTAAATGACCTCCGATTTTGGATCTGACCTCATCCGTACCCCCATTATGGGGAGCTGCGAACAACTTTCGTTCCATACACCTTTTCAATCGGAGGCCTCCTTCTGCCCCAAACGGCCATTTGTTTCGCATTTTTTTCGCTCCCGTACACTACATAAGTTCTGCCGAAAATTGTATTAAACAAAAGTATCTCTGATTTCCACTAAACTCGCCTAAAACCATCTCCAAAGCCTGGGCTTTCCAACGGTGCCCCACACTCCCACCTGGCACCAAAACTGTGAGAGGAGTTTAGTAACAAAGGTACAAAGGTCGGGTAACTGACAAACAGACAAACATTGACCTTTATTTATTAAGATTTGTTATTATTGACCATTTTATTGAGCTTACAAAGGATATGTTGTGGAGTTAATGGGATAATTGAGCTACTCCCCTTCAATTGCGGGACGTCCTTCCTAAGTTCCATAAAATCGTCCATATCAACGAGAATGAAAATAATAAATAAATAAGTATATGTCATGCTACTCTACGTTTTACTAAGATTATGCAATAAATCATTATGATCTGCATTCTGCAAACTTTATGACATAGATCGAAATAGTGAAACACAGTAAACAGTCTAATGACGCATTTTTATTGTTTACTTTTTTCTTACCATTATTATGTTTGATTAGCCATAGTAAGTTTAAATTACGAGTGCAATATAATATTAATTTATTAATTCATCTTATTTAATTGCTTTATAAATAAAAGACCGGTCTGTACATAATATTCATGGAGATCAATAAAGCTTACATGGGTGACTGCACAGTTACCAACACAAATTAATGTATGCCTCGTGATTTTATGTAAGTAAGGAATATTTGTATGACTTAATTGCAAGAGTAATTTATGATAAAATCGTGAATTGATCATATGCATTACTTCTGCATAACGTCCCTGTGTTAATTCAATCATCATGTATTTTGTTCATGCATTAAATAACGGAGTGGGTACGAATTTATGAAGACTACTGTACCTACGTTAACAACATCATTAACTCATTCTATACCGGTGACGTCCTTTTCATTATAATCTGGCAACCATTACACGAGTATAGTCAGGTTAGGAAGGACATCTACCAATTAAAAGGCTTCAGGCTATCTCGAGTAATCCTTTTAGCTACCGTATATGCTTCCCAAACTGTAAAACATCGTCAAATTATAGCTATAATATAATAGACGTCGCTGGTACAGAACGGGTTAACGTTAAACAGTGTCAAATGTAGTTTTGGACATCAACACCAAAATTATAATATCAGTCATCATATAATTACGACCAGGAACAAATTTTCAAGGTCAGTTTTCCCATTTAGTTTCTCATACATCAGTTAAGGGAGCCCACCTCGATTTTTTCTCTTTCTCTCCCTCTCTCTTTGGCTTGTATCCATTTGGCCCCATTCAGCCTACTGTTTTAAGACGTTTACCCCCATCCAGGTGTCAATATTTTCCTGGCGAGCGGGAGTGAGCCAGCATATATATATTTGTTTTTACAGCAAGCTAAATTTGTACATTTTTCGATAGAAAAATGTCTCCGGCGAAGCCGGATTTCTCCATACAATACTGGCTCGCTATCGCTCGCCAGGAAGAAATTGACACCTGGCTGGGGATAAACGTCTTAAAACAGTTGGCTGAATGGGGCCGAATGGATACAAGCCAGGGAAATAGAGAAAAGGAGAGAAAGATAAAACAAAAACGGTGACCCCCCTTAATATTATTTTTATTAATCTCACCACCACACCCCCAGTGAAATTAATTAAAGTATATATGATCCACCGGGATTCGAACCCGGGTTATCACACACATATTTTTGCCACCTTAACCATTACACCACCAGGACGGTTAAAGGCTTATGCACACGCCTACGACTTATTATCCATTCTCGAATACTGGATATTAATCTAATCATGTTCATATTCCCAACCGCACTATGGTAGCCTACTGTTTAAGTGAGAGGAAAGAATATTCATGGGGCACAGATCATATAGACCGGCCTCTCGAAGAAATATCCCTAAACCTACTAATAATATTATTTTTATTAATCTCACCACCACACCCCCAGTGAAATTAATTAAAGTATATATGATCCACCGGGATTCGAACCCGGGTTATCACACACATATTTTTGCCACCTTAACGCAGATTAATATATTTATGCTAAATCATTATCTTATCTTTATTATCCAACTTATCTAAGCTCAAGGACGCATGATCAAAAAGTCGTATATTCAGCTATAATAAAAACTTGAATTACCCATTGAGGAGCGAATAACTGTTTAAGTTTTCTCACTAACTCATCTAAAAGGGCTATACATAACGCTATACCACTGAATTATGTGGCACATTTATATTGATGTATTATACAATATAGATCATTGCAGCAACAGTAACAATTATTTACGATCCAACAATTAGTATACAACATAGTAATATAAATGATTAACTAACGATGATATCCTATAATTGCCGTACATATCATATAGTACAAGTACAAATTTAGACAACCATATTCCCCAAAAAAACAGAAAAAAAAATAATAATTGGAACATGATGCAAATAAGACCAAATAATTACTAGTCATTAGACATGAAATAAAGCTATAAACGAAAGGCAAAAATGAAAACGTTATTGCCGATATACTGGATACTGGAGCCCGGTTAAATGCACTATCAAAATCACATAAACTGTGTAATTCTAAGTTACTTTCATGCATCCAGTGTTCACGTGGTTCTATGAATCCATGACTATACCGGTAGTCCATTCATTTGAGATAGGCCATAAATCGCGACTCCAAACCTCTGTAAATAAATAAGGGTTTGAACATATGGGCTGCAAATATCCACATCTATTCCCTGGTTGACTCTTCCCAAATGGTAGAAATATTAGCTTGATTACTCCAGTGGTTATTAAGTTATAGAGCTTAGGAGTCACGATTTCATCCTAGGTTCGAATCCCCGGACTGCCACATGTGTTTGTTAATTTCATTAATCGAGTTTAGGAGTAAAGTTGGTTGGTGGAGAGAACATGATGAATGGGCTACAGTACTTTGTAGTAATAGTAGTAGTAACCCCAAGATGCCCTTTATGGGAATCCCTCGGCATGAGAGGGCAACGGGGGAGGAGGTCAGTTTCCTCCATCCGCAGCTCTCCCAGCAGCCCCACCATTGTAGGTGGATCTCATCGGTGTGTTATTCCCCCTTTTAGTCCTTGTACGACACGCAGTGAAATTCGTGGGGATGCACTAAATATGGAGGACGCCCGTACCCCCAGGGGGAGGGGACTAGTATTTTGGTCACCGCCCCATTTCCTTGTCAATATTAAGGCCTTTCGTACTATTTAGGTGTCAATTTTTTTCCTGGCGAACGATAGTGAGCCTGTAATTTTGGAAGAAGCTGGGAAATTTGTCTATCGAGAAATTTACAAATCAATCTAGAAAGGGGATTTAATGGATGTTTTCTTTAAGTTTGATGGAGGGTTAGGGAGGCAACTAGACAAATATATAATAAATGAAACAATCGATCAAAAAGTGAACCATCCCCCTTTAATGTACACCTCTTTCTAGATGTCACCCACATTATCATCAAGGTTGTCGACGAGCTATTCAATTTGACTGTACCGGCATCAGTCATCGAGCAACAAACAAACCAGGACCAAATTGCGCTCACAGACAGATATATTGTTTTTCAAGGGCAGAGCGAGGGAGCTGGAGTGCGCAGTAATCCCGTGGGAGTGGCTGAAGGTGCGGGTCTTGTCCCTGAACACATTCAGTAATGCTCCTATGATTCACACACTCAACAGGTATACACACATGCGCGAGTATCGACATGCGTTCATATACACATACAGTACCCTCATACATAGACACACTAAAAGCCGGTATCACACGAGGTTTTATAATAGAAATTCGATGGTCAACATTTGTCTGGCAATATTTATGGAAACATAAACATTTGCTCTGCTATCAGAAACTAGACCAATGATAGATTAACTTACGGAACAGAAATATTGTAAATGTTGACCTCATAAGCTGCCAGACCATTGTTGAGGATAAATGTTGAGGGAAACAGCGCTCGTGTGATACCGGCTTAACTCATATACACTTACTTACACAAATGTGCTTGCACGCGTTCAAACGCAAAATCGCACATAAAACCACTCACTCAAACACACACACAGACACGTACATGCACGCTCTCATGTACACACATACGCGTATATGCATGTGCTAACACACACATGCGCGCATGCATCGTTACCCTCAACACACATGCGCGCGGGAGCTCTCTCTGTCTCTCTCTCTCTCTCTCTCTCACACACACACACACGCACGCGTGCGTTTGTATTTTGACAGATATTCCTGTATACGAAAGAGGCGTGTTTATAACCAGTATATGGCTATATCGTTTCCTGCATGCACTATTTGGATAGGTACAAATTGCAGTGTGTGCGTGATTTGTCACGTACAGTAAGTGCATATACATGGTTTATAAGCCATACACGTGCGGAGAAACACACACATACACACACACACACACACACACACACACACACACACACACACACACACACATAATAAAGTCATAAGAGACCAGGGACATGTAGACAATAAGTAGGTAGATAATATTATTGTTTTGTCTTATTTTACATATTAAGGTCAATAAACTATTACAAAAACATACATATATTCATAAACACCGTCACACACACACACACACACACACACACACACATACCCCCCCCCCCCCCCCCTTCCCAATTATTGACTAGACACGCGTTCGCACAGGTATTGACACTAACCTAACTAATCATGGGCAGTACGATAAATAAAAGCACAACCATTCAAATTATCTTCTTTTTATCACTCCATTCATCTATTGCCATAGTCGTATATTTCGCGAGGGTCGCGAATTAATCACCTGCATATGCTTAAGGGGAGGTTTGGTTTTCCTGGACCGCTTTCTCCCTAATGTTTATCCGCATTAGTTTTTGAGATTTTAAGACGCTTGCTCCATTACTTTACCGATTTTAAGACCGTGTTTGCCATTTAGGTGTATTTTTTCCTGGCGTGCTATCGCGAGCCTGTAAATTAGGAGGAACCGGCCTTCGGCCGGGACATTTTGCTACTGAAAAGTTTACAAATTTATCTTGAACAGGGGTCTTGGGGGTATTCTTTCAACTTGATGGAGGTCTTGGGAGGAAACTAAAGAAAATAATAAACACATTTAATATATGAACAAATAAATACAAATCTCTCCTTAATCCTTATGCCAAAGCAACTCATTCGATTATCTAGCTTACTTTGATGTGTTCATGTAAGCAAACCAATAAACGCACACACAGGCACTCACTTCTCTACACGCAAACGTACACGCACACACAATAAATTGGCTTCCGCTGGCCTTTAGCTTAGATTCAAGGATGTTATATTTTGTTTGGGTGTACAGTCGGTCAAATAAGTGATGTTTCGGCACCCATTATGTTTTCATCCATAATTGGTTTCAGCAATGTCTAAACTTGATTTATTCATTTCGAGTGGGCTATGTAAACCTATCCCTACACTTTACCCCACCTTACTCAACATCTGGCAGACATTATTGCAGCATAGAGTTAGCCAAACGCAAGGACAGGTGAGACATGACTTATTAGCGCTACCGTACGTACAGTTTCATTCCTTCTACCTGCGGTTACGGTCCACTAATTATACTATCAACCACTACTGTACCGGCGACGTCTATCAACCACTACTGTACCGGCGACGTCTATCAACCACTACTGTACCGGCGACGTCTATCAACCACTACTGTACCGGCGACGTCTATCAACCACTACTGTACCGGCGACGTCTATCAACCACTACTGTACCGGCGACGTCTATCAACCACTACTGTACCGGCGACGTCTATCAACCACTACTGTACCGGCGACGTCTATCAACCACTACTGTACCGGCGACGTCTATCAACCACTACTGTACCGGCGACGTCTATCAACCACTACTGTACCGGCGACGTCTATCAACCACTACTGTACCGGCGACGTCTATCAACCACTACTGTACCGGCGACGTCTTTTTTATTTTATTCTAACTATATTTCGACGATTTTATTCAGTTTAACACTATCTGGTGCAACGTATTTGGGGATCTTATGATATTTTCCCTAATTATTATTGAAAGTTGTAATTATATTTGCCTTTTTCGAAAAATTTATTTTTAGTTTAGCTTAGACTTAGTAAGGCGTATTTCCAGATTACCTTCAAACTAAATAATCTTCCCCCAAACCCCCTTCAAGCTAAGTTTGTACATTTTTCGGTAGAAAAATTTCCCGGCTGAAGGCCGATTTCTCTCAAATTGCAGGCTCGCTATCGCTCGCCCAGAAAAAATCGACACCTAATTGGAGTGAAGTGTGTAACAATCACCAAATTAATAAGGTGAAACATCTTAACATCTCCAAACTAATGGAGTATAACAAGGAGGATCAAAATAGACCCGCCCTGCATCGAATAGGGTTAATCAATTAACTGGTATCGAACTATCTTAATTATTCCCGTTTACTCCGACAGATCCTTATTAAGCTGCACAAAATCGTCTAAATATAGCTAGAATACAATACATAAGATGTCGCCGGTACAGAAGGGGTTAAACGGAGTTATTCGTTTGTTTGTTTTTATGGGCCCTCTTCTCCCTCATGTTTAGCCCCATTAGTTGTGAGATTTTAAAACGCTTACCCCAATATTTCGGCATATTTAAGACCGTTCGCCCCATTTTACTGTCACTATTTAGACCTTCTGTGCCATTCAGGTGCCGATTTATTCCAGGCAAGCGATAGCAAGTCTGTAAATTGGTAGGATCTGGCCTTCAGCCGAGAAATTTTTCTACCAAAAAATATATACATTTATTTCAAATGAGGGTCTTGGGAGTGTCGTATTTTTTGTTGTGTTTATTTTTTTTGTTTTAACTTGATAGAGGCCAAGGGAGCAAACTATCTATCTATCTATCTATTGCCGGACGCCTTACTCCTCTTAACGAGGGTGGCAATCCGTGCCAGTTTACTGAAGGACTTACAGGATTGACCACTCAACTTCGGGTCCGTCTGACTCCGAGGCATTCTATGTATAATTTTAGCACTATTTTTCTACAGTGGTGTGCGGTTAGTCCATCCACTAACCTGCTTCACCTTAGGTGAGCAGTACGAATTTGTATAAGATTTACTCCCCTAGACAGGTTGTCGACCAAGGCTGACGAGTCCCATCCACCCGGATGTGTATAAGGTTGTCTCTCATAGATGGGTTGCCGACCAAGGCTAACGAGTCCCATCCACCCGGAAGGGAGCAAACTAAACAAATATATAATACTAAAAATATCTAAATACTACATCAGATAACCCCCTCTTAAGCCTTTCACTACATGACGGCACTTTGCTTCCTTATAATGCTGGCTGGTATTAGCTCACTTTTTCAGTTTCGGATGGGATTGTGGGAGTCTTAACCCTTTCTGTACGGTGGCGCTAATAATTAAGTGCTCAGCTGTCATTACGTTTGGCTCATTCTGTGCTGTAATAATGTCTGTCTTATGTTGAATAGGGTGGGTAAGTGTAGGAACATGGTTATATTATATCTCACTCGAAACGAATTAATCCAGTTTTAGATATTGCCGATACCAATTATTGATCAAAATATACTTGGTGCCAAGACATCACTTGTGAGGCCAATTGTACCGGCGACGTCTTTTTAGTTTTATTCTAGTTATATTTAGATAATTTTGTGCAGTTTAACAAGAATATGTGGTAGTAAAGCCTGTTAATTGCTAGAGGCCCCTTTTTAAATAAATACAATGGTCTAATAGTAGCCATAATAAAGTTAATAGGACGGCACTGGTACTGAAAGGGATAATGGTATTGAGAGAAACCTAACCTTTTTCACTTCCTAGGGACCCTTCCAAAGCTAAGTAAAATCGTCATATATTTATCAGAATGCAATGGAAAAACCTAATGGTACTGAAAAGGTTAAAGACTTCTGAGGTACTAATTCAATGTATAATAATATAATTGGTGTTAATGTTTGCCAATATTGGACCTACGATAATAAACATACAGTAATAAATTGTAAGTTGATCATCAGCATCAGATTTGTTATAGACTTAATTATCATTAATAAGATAATGATTCACCAGCCACATGACAGTAATGGAAGCATCTCTCTCTCTCTCTCCTATTCAATCTTAGTCTGAGTCAGAACAATGATATTGTCCTTGGAATATCCCCGACCATTCATGTATCCCTCAACAATAACTTATATTACAAACATTGTATTCCTTGTGTTTATCCTTGAGTATTATGTTGTTTGATATTGTTATGTGCCAGATGATTATATAAACTCAAGTGTAACTTACTGCAATATCACTGGAGCTCAATCTTCCCATTTCCACCAAATTACATGATACGATTACGAATTCCTTACATTCAACTTGTCCCAAAGAAGGGCGACCGCTCTCGGCCCTCCAACTATCGTCCATTTGCTCTCATTTCATGCATCTCCAAAGTTTTCGAAACTATCCTTAATTCAAACTTTCTTAAGCATATATCTCCCCATAATCTACTTTTAGGTCGCCAATATGGTTTTCCTTTAGGGTCACTCTTCTGGTAATCTCCTTGCTTATCTTACTAACTCTTGGTCATCCTCATTTTTGGATTTCGGTGAGACTTTTTCTATTGCACTAGACATATCGAAAGCCTTCTATAGAGTCTGGCACAAATCTCTCATTTCCAAACTACCCTCCTTCGGTTTCTATCCCTCTATCTGTGCCTTTATCCCTAATTTATTTTCTGGTCTTTTGACTCCTTCATACGCATATGCAAAACAGGTGGTTAATATTATATAATATATGATGAACACTGGAGACAATATTATAGGTAGCGCCAACGAACTTGACAATTTTCTTGACCCCTTAACTTCTCATAACTCAAAGTGCATGAAAGCAATCGTGCTGACATTTCTATCATTAGGGAAGAGCCCACCAGGATATAGGTGTGGATATTTACAGCCAGTTTGCTCTAGGCCCTTTTGAGTTATGAGAATTTAAGGGGTCAACAAAATTGTCAAGCTCGTTGGCGCTACCTATAGTCATTAGTGTTATGCCTGGAATCCTCTTCACACACACCCTTCATAATATACGTCTCCGTGCCACTCGAGTTAGCACCATGGTCGGGGAAGAGGATGAGGGAGGGGTGGGTGGAGAAGAAGTGAACCTAGGAGTGTGTGATTAATAGCGGAGATGGGTCGTTTTTCTGGACCCTCTTCTCCCTCGTATTTAGCCCCATTTTTTTTCTTCAGACCTTAAGGTGCTTGTCTCATTAGTTTGTCGATTTTAAGACATTTTTCCCCATTTCTTTGTCAATATTATGACCTTTCATGCTATATAGATGTCGATTTCTTTCCTGGCAAACGATAGTGAGCCTGTAATTTTGGAAGAACCAGCCTTCGGCCGGACATTTTTCTACCGAAAAATTTACAAATTGATCTAGAAGGGGGCTCTCATGGATGTATATTTAAGTTTGATGGAGGTTTAGGGAGGAAAACAATAAATTAATAAATAATATATATAAACGAGAAAATATACTGTATACGCCCATCTCCCCTTAACAATATAGTCGAGGAAGAGGATGAGGGGGTGTGTGGGTGGGTGGAGGAGAAGTGAACCTAGGATTGTGTGATGATTAATAGCGGAGCAACAGGTAGCCAGTGAGCCATGGGTGATGTTTGTTATGTGGGGCCCGTGGGAACCTGAGGGTGGTGTGTGGCCTTCAGTCGGTCTTGTCCTTAACACCACCACCGCTACCACACCCTTCGTCACTATTACTGGCACCTATCATCATCATCATCATCATCATATTCGCTGCTACCACCACCACTCCCGGCCTTCACCTCTCGTCGCCACGTCATGCATCACCGCTAGCCAGTTTACGTCACGTCTTCGTCCTCTACTTATTGTTACCGTAGTTATCCCCTGGTCCCCCGTCGTCCGTTTTTTTTTTTTTTTTTTTTTTTCTATATTCCAACTACTCCCTCTCGGGCATAGGCTGAGAGCCTGTACATTCCACCGCTCAACACGGTGAAGCCCGTGAGGTCTTGTTCCAGTCTGGGGAGTGAGACATGTGAAGCACCCATTCATGGCTCGAAGCAGCTCCATCTCTGAAGCGGCTGGTTGCTTCGTTCAAGTGCTTCACCGTCTCACCCTCCAGACTCAGACCCTCACTCTCAGAACGCCACCTATTGAGCAGTGAACTCACTAGGCATTGTCCCCCTGTAACATATTTTGAATATGGGAATATTCATACAGTGTTATTTAATCAGGGAACAATGAGGGTATTTTTTTGGCATTTCGGTGGGCTTTGTGGTAATGCACTGATACTAGGTACAGTACAAATTCAAGCCCAATAATATCTTCCCATTGACATATCGGGATTTGAACCCGGGCCCATTGGATTACCAATCCAGTGGCATGACCACTCCACCACACCTCCCCTGTGTCGCACTTCATCTTACACTTCTCATCATCACCGCTAGTCAGTTTACATCACACCTTCATCTTACACCTGTCATCGCCAATTGACTACTTGCGAGTTTCGTTCTATAAGGAAGTTGGAGCCGTAGACATCGAGATTTAGCAGAATTACCAGCTAATATAGTCGTTGTACATTCATAAATACATCAAACCCAATTCAACATACCTTTCATCCATTAGAAACCTACATTATTATTGCATTTCTGTTTTATATCAATGTTTATGGATCTAACTTGCCTTATAGCCTGAAACTCGCAAGTGGTCAATTAGTCAGTTTACATCACTCTATCGAGACAAAAAAATGGGCTATGTGCCAGAGTATATACAATATACATACGCTGTGGTAACTCAGGTTCAAAGCCCGGGAGGATCACATGCTTTCATTAATTTCATTGGGAAGTGTTTTGTGTTGGGAATGAAATTAATAAACTTGATTATACCTTGTAGGTATAATACAGCGCAAAGGCAATGAACTTAAATAACTTAATAGCTTCATAGCCAACACCACTACTATTATCATTACTACCACTATCACCACCGTTACTACCACCACCATTACCACCCTACTACCACCAATAGTACCATCACAACACTCCTAAAACGTAGGATTGTAATAGGTCAAGATATTCAACACTGAATCAGTGTTACCGAGACTCCAGCACAATTAGTACCATCATCACCATCACCACGACCATCATCACCACGACTATTATCACCATCACCACGACTGTTATCACCACTATCATCACACATCACCACGACTATCACCACCACCACTACAATAACAACACTCGTCTGCTACAAGTGTTGTTGTTAACCCCTTCTGTACCGGTGACGTCTTTTTGTATTTTATTCTAGCTATATTTTACCATGTTGTGCAGTTTAAAAAGGATCTGTGGTAGTATAAAGGGGAACGTGAGCTAGTTCAATGACTTTTCATTGTTGGAGACCCTTTTTAAACTGAATTGAATCGTCTAATAGCAGCTATAATAAAGTTGAAAGGACGGCACCGGTACGGAAAGGGTTCAGCCTGTTGCAGCGACCCAACCAAAAGTATTACCACCACCACCACCAACACCAGCACTACCTCAACAACCATTAAGGGCAGATGGTTGTTTTTTATGGTCCTCCTTCTCCCTCATGCTTAGCCCCATTAGTTTTGAGATATTATGAGGTTTGTCCCATTAGTTTGGCGATTTGAAGACCTTTCGCCCCAATTTATTGTCAATAGCAAGACCTTTCTTGCCATTTAGGTGTCGATTTTTTATCTGGTGAGCGATAGCGAGTCTGTAATTTAGGAGGAACTGGCCTTCGGCCGGGACACTTTTCTACCGACAAATGTACAAATGTATCTAGAATGGGGATATTGGGGATGTTTTTTATGTTTGATGGAGGTGTAGGGAGGGAACTGAAACAATAATGAATAAATAAGTACATCGACCAGTAAAAAAAAGCTTCCTCTCTTACCTTTAACACTACTACCTTACCACCACTACCACTACCACTACATCACGACTGCCACTATCACCACCACAATAACACTCCTCCCTGGTAGCACGTGTGAGGTTGTGCGGGGTCAAGAAACACAAAAGTGACACATAGTATTGCTGAGACTGGTGTTGATATAACGTCAGAATTACTACCAGCACCCCAATCATTATCACCAACATAACTATCACCATCAGCAGCAATAACATATCTACTACTATTACCATAATCACCAACACTACTTTAGCCAACACCACCACTACCCCACTACTATCACCCCCATTACCACCCCTGCTACTATTACCAACATCAATCTACTACAACAATGACCAACACTACCTTCATCACCACCACCACTACTACCCTACCACTATCACCCCCTTTACCATCACCACAACCACTATCACCACGACCACCACTACTACTACTACCCTACCACTATCACCCCCTCTACTGCCAGCACTACCATCACCACTACCCTACCACTATCACCCCCTCTACTACCCCCACTATCACCACCACTACTACCACTACCTCCTCCCCTCAGTTACTAACCCATATGTCCCCTACTAACTTCCTAGTCCTGCCACGTTAGTGGCAGGGCAGTAGTTCCCTTTCCAATGTTCCCTTACCCACTCTAAACCACTGTTTGGACACTTGATCCTCAGTGTTTTGGAGGACAAGCAGCCTAGAAGAGTCACTAGACCTATTGTTGCTTGATTTCCTTTGTACTTTGTACTACCACCACAACAACACTCCAGTACAGCACGTGTAGGGTTATGGTGGGGTCAAGAGACACAACACTGTCTCATATTATTGCTGAGACTGTTACCGAGACTCTACACCACTACCACTACCTTACCACTATCACCACCACCACTACTACCACTACTACCACCATAACCGCCACTACCCTATCACTATCACCCCCTCTACTACCACAATAACCGTCCAGTACAGCACGTGTAGGGTTATGGTGGGGTCAAGAGACACAACACTGACTCATAGTATTGCCGAGACTGTTACTGAGACTCCACACTTACTAAGACCTTGGCCACCCAGCTCTATGTACAGTTGGTCAAGGATGAAAGTATACAGTTTTTCGTCTGCTATAGCCACACATGGTTTGTCATGTTGGCAGCCATGACAGCCTTTCTTTCCACTAGCCCAAACCATTCCAACACACATGGGGTTTTCATTGGCAGAGATAACTTTCTGGTGACGCCCATTAGGATAGAACTGGAACATAAACTTACAGCTTTGTTCAGTAATGGAGATGCACTACTACTATTATATATAATATTACTATCATTATTACAATAATTTCGGTTATTATTAAATATTTCTAGGTTTTATATAAAATATTAACAATATAAATGCATTATTATTATTATTATTATTATTATTATTATGCTTAATGGTGTATTATATATATTTACTGTTAATGTTATGATCATTATTATTGTTGTTAAGGTAATTAATAATATATTAATCGTAGGATATAACTTATCAATATTTATAATGTATATTTATTACTATTATTAATTATTTAGAAATATGCGATTCTTCTTCTTGACCAGTTACTTTAAATATTCAGTAGACAACATTCCTTGACTAGAAGACAGTTACTAAGGTTAGGGACTAACCTATGGTGTGCAAGCAATAAATCGGATTCGTAAATTATATAAGAGTTATTTGGTTCGTTCTGATAGACTGTCACTTACGAATTATAGCTTAAAATATATGTTACGTAGGTAAGAAATACAAATACAATTGTTTTTTGTTCATTATATATTATATATTCAATATCTGTCCCATCCCCCCATCCTGTTTATCACTGCCTGAAGCCTATCGGGCATGGACAGAGCATGGTTCCGAGCGGTCTCGGGTCGGTTTCGGAACATCTGAGCTCGGGCTCTGAGATATGGCTACCAGGGCTGCCAACATGACAAACTATGTGTGGCTATAGCAGACAAAAAACTGTATACTTTCATCCTTGACCAACTGTACGTCTGGCATAGTAGGGTCCGGCTTGTGTGCGTGTATGTGTCCGGTTTGTGTGCGTGTATGTGTCCGGCTTGTGTGCGTGTAGGTGTCCGGCCTGTGTGCGTATGTGAATGTGTCCAGCTTTTGTACAACTTTGTGTGTGCATATGTGTTTGTTTACGGTTCATGTACAGTTGTGTGTGTGGGTGTGTGTGTGTGTGTGTGTGTGTGTGTCCGGCTTGTGTGCGTGTATGTGTCCGGCGTGTGTGCGTTTGTGAAGGTGTCCAGCTTTAGTACAACTCTGTGTGTGCATATGTGTCGGTTTCCGGCTTTTTAGAGGCGTGTGTGTGTGTGTGTGTGTGTGTGTGTGTGTGTGTGTGTGTGTGTGTGTGTGTGCTTATGAAATTGTATATAAATTGTTTTTCACCCAGTCTGCTCTGTGCCATGCATGTTTTATAGGTTTGTTTCCCTCTCACACAACACTTCTAGACAAAGTAGAAAGCAACCCTTTCGTCCCATTAACTCACGTCCACTCACCGATTATCTGCAATCTCTCTTTCTTCACCGCAATGTTGCATATTTTTCGCTATTCTATCGCTATTACAATAATCAGTGTTCCTCAGAGCTCTCTGTGTATACCACCTCCTCTACGTAGAGTACGTAGCACCCGTCTTGCAACTCAATCCCCCCCCTACTCAGTGCAACTCTCCAACCCAGGAGTAACGATATTCCCAAGCTTTCTTTTATTCAACAGCTAAGCTCTGAAACTCTTTCCCTGAATCCATATTTGCCTCATCCTATGACTTAAATTGCTTCAAACTCCGTTTGTCCAGGCAATTTGGCTCGAACATTCCTTGATTTTGTCATTGTTACTCTCTCTTTCAACTCTGGAGGAGGCACTCGTCAATGACAGTTTTGCCTTTTGTCTCTCTCATCCCCATAGGATAAAACAAAAGTTAATACAGATAATTGTGGCGTCATGTGATTGAAGGGGTTCAAGGCCATATAGCTGTCCAGTATGTGCTATGTGAACGTTTTGTGGTTGTGTTTGCTGAAGGTTGTGCAGAGTGAGCGCTAATTAAAGGGTCTGTAGTTGCCCAGTATGTCAAAATTATAGGTCCTGTATACCTGCTCAGCGTATGTTTGTTAAAGGTCTTGCAAGTGTGTGTTTATTAAAGGGTTTGCAATTGTCGAGTGTGGTTTTGTAGATTGGTCTGTATACTGTATTTGTGTCTGTTTGTCGAAGGTTCTGTAGGTGTATACTGATATTGATTTGTAGTTGCCCAGTGTTTGCCTGTTAACCCTTTCAATCAGGCATCAGGAGGTGCAAAAGTTTGGTTTAATCTAGCCACCTCCAGACGATATTATTCAGCATAGGAAGGACCGATCTTTCAGAGTTAGTCTGTTAATCAAGATGGCTTTTAACACTTCGATTTTTAGAGGCACTTCTTAAGCTGAGTAAATTTAACTGGTAATAACATCAACAGAATCAAAAATAATATTCGCCTTCTGACAGAAGGGATTAACCCTTTGAGTACCAGCGACGTGTGCTACTCTTTATTTTAGCTATTTGTAGACGATATTATGCAGATTAGGAAGGATTCGTGGTAGTTAAAAGGGTTGGCTGAGACAGTTTAGAGCATTAATATTGCTAGAGATCCTTCCTAAGCTGAATAAAATCGTCTAACAGTTGCTAGAATAAGATGAAAAGGACTTCCCTGGTACTGTACGGGTTATTAGTTCTTCAGCAGACTAGTGTATTATTGGCCAATTGTCTAATGTATTTTTGTTGAAGTGTTTGCAGTTGTTCAGTATGTAGTTATTTAAAGGTCTTGACATTTGTAATGCATGGTTGTTAAAAGCTCTGTATTTGTATATTTTAGTCTGTGATTTCATGTTTGCTTATGTTCTTAAGGGGAGGTTTCCACTTGAAGGACTTTTTTCTTGACCCCTTTCTCCCTCATGTCTAGCCCCATCGCTTTCGAGATTTTAAGACGTTTGCCCCATTAGTTTGGTGATTTTAAGAATTTTCGCCCCATTCTGTCAATTTTAAGACCTTTCGTGCCATTTAGGCGTCGATTTTATCCTGGCTAGCGATAGCGAGCCTGTAATTTAAGAGTAACCGGCCTTCGGCCGGGACATATTTCTACCGAAAAATTTACAAATTTATCTTGAAAGGGGGTCAAGGGGGTGACATTTTAAGGTTGCTGGAAGAGTAGGAAACAAACTAAAAACCTCCCCTTAAGTGGTTCAGCGTATGTTTGTACTGTGTTTCCATAGCTATCAGCATGTGTTTGATAAAGGGTCTGTACATGATCAAAGTGTGATTGCTAAAAGCCTTGAAGTTACCAAGTGTATTGTTTCTATAGTGTTTGCAGGCGTGCGTTGCTAAAGAC
Organism: Paralithodes platypus; assembly: GCA_032716605.1. Lineage (NCBI taxonomy): Eukaryota > Metazoa > Arthropoda > Malacostraca > Decapoda > Lithodidae > Paralithodes > Paralithodes platypus. Next base: position 47,564,144 of record CM064519.1, on the reverse strand, counting down.
TCTGTTGTTGTTGTTGTTCAGTGTATGTTTATTAAGGGAGCCCACCTCGCTTTTTTGTTCTCTCTCTCTCTCCCTCTTTATTTGGCTTGTATCCATTCAGTCCCATTCAGCCTATTGTTTTAAGAAGTTTACCCCCATCCAGGTGTCCATATTTTCCTGGCGAGCGGTAGCGAGCCAGCATATATATATTTTTGTTTTGACAGCAAGCTAAATTTGTAAATATTTCGATAGAAAAATTTCTCCGGCGAAGCCGGATTTCTCCATACAATGCTGGCTCGCGATAAATCGACACCTGGATGGGGATAAACGTTTAAAACAGTAGGCTGAGTGGGGCCGAATGGATACAAGCCAGAGAATGAGAGAAAAGGAGAGAAAGAGAAAAAAAGCAGGTGACCCCCCTTCAAAGGTGTTTTAGCATTTTATTCTGAGTATCTGTGTGTGTGTGTGTGTGTATGTGTGTGTGTGTGTGTGAGTGTGTGTATGTGTATTGAAGGGTCAGTCGTTGTTCATTGTTTACTTATGACGTGTGGCTGTAGAGTATCAGTTTGTTAATGGGTGTACTATATTGTATGTGTGTGTTATGCAGTAGTTGTTCAGTATCTTTGTTTTAAACCTCTGGTGTTGCTTATGGGGGGGGGGGTCACCGTTTTTTTTTTTTTTATCTTTCTCTCCTTTTCTCTCTTTCTCTGGCTTGTATCCATTCGGCCCCATTCAGCCAACTGTTTTAAGACGTTTATCCCCATCCGGGTGTCGATTTCTTCCTGGCGAGGGATAGCGAGCCAGCAATGTATGAAGAAATCCGGCTTCGTCGGACACATTTTTCTATCGAAAAATTTACAAATTTAGCTTGCTGTCAAAACAAAAAATTATATATATGCTGGCTCGCTACCGCTCGCCAGGAAAATATCGACACCTGGATGGGGGTAAACGTCTTAAAACAGTAGGCTGAATGGGGCCGAATGGATACAAGCCAAAGAGAGACGGAGAAAACGAGACAAAAAGCGAGGTAGGCTCCCTTAATGTGTGCTGATAATAATAGATCTGTAGTTGTCCAGTGTGTATTTATTTAAACCTCTGTAGTTGTCCAGTGTGTATTTATTTAAACCTCTGTAGTTGTCCAGTGTGTATTTATTTAAACCTCTGTAGTTGTCCATTGTATATTTATTTAAACCTCTGTAGTTGTCCAGTGTGTATTTATTTAAACCTCTGTAGTTGTCCAGTGTGTATTTATTTAAACATCTGTAGTTGTCCAGTGTGTATTTATTTAAACCTCTGTAGATGTCCAGTGTGTATTTATTTAAACCTCTGTAGTTGTCCAGTGTGTATTTATTTAAACCTCTGTAGTTGTCCAGTGTGTATTTATTTAAACCTCTGTAGTTGTCCAGTGTGTATTTATTTAAACATCTGTAGTTGTCCAGTGTGTATTTATTTAAACATCTGTAGTTGTCCAGTGTGTATTATTTAAACCTCTGTAGTTGTCCAGTGTGTATTTATTTAAACCTCTGTAGTTGTCAAGTGAATATTGTTAAAAGTTTTGTAGTTGTCAGATGTGTTATTAATTACTCTATAGTTGTCCATTGTACGTTTGTTATGTAAGGGGGGTGACCTGCTATTGTTCTCTCTTTCTCTGGGTTGTATCCATTCTGCCCCATTCAGCCTAGTGTTTTAAGACTTATATCCCCATCCAGGTGTCGATTTGTTCTTGGCGAGCGGTAGCGAGCCAGCATATTGTTTTAAATGTTTTTGACAGCAGGCTAAATTTGTACATTTTTCGATAGAACAAAAATTCCGGCGAAGCCGGATTTCCTCATATGCTGGCTCGCTATCGCTCGCCAGGAAAAAATCGACACCTGGATGGGGATAAAAGATTTAAAACAGTAGGCTGAATGGGGCAGAATGGATACAACCCAGAGAAAGAGAGGAAAAAGAGAGGAAAATAGCAGGTCACCCCCCTTAAGCACTGTAGATGCTTATTGTGTGTTAGGTATAATCTCTGTATTTGATGAATATGTGTGTGTATAAAGCTCTGTGGATGTCTAGTGTGTGTGTATAAAGCTCTGTGGATGTCTAGTGTGTGTGTATAAAGCTCTGTGGATGTCTAGTGTGTGTGTGTACAGCTCTGTGGATGTCTAGTGTGTGTGTGTACAGCTCTGTGGATGTCTAGTGTGTGTGTGTACAGCTCTGTGGATGTCTAGTGTGTGTGTATAAAGCTCTGTGGATGTCTAGTGTGTGTGTATAAAGCTCTGTGGATGTCTAGTGTGTGTGTATAAAGCTATGTGGATGTCTAGTGTGTGTGTATAAAGCTCTGTGGATGTCTAGTGTGTGTGTGTATGAAGCTCTGTGGATGTCTAGTGTGTGTGTGTACAGCTCTGTGGATGTCTAGTGTGTGTGTATAAAGCTCTGTGGATGTCTAGTGTGTGTGTGTATAAAGCTCTGTGGATGTCTAGTGTGTGTGTGTAAAGCTCTGTGGATGTTCAGTGTGTGTGTATAAAGTTATGTGGATGTCTAGTGTGTGTGTGTGTATAAAGCTCTGTGTATGTCTAGTGTGTGTGTGTATAAATTAAATAAATGTAGTAAGAGAGATAAATATAATGAATTTAGTGAGTGAGAGAGAGAGAGAGAGAGAGAGAGAGAGAGAGAGAGAGAGAGAGAATGGAACACTGTGGATGTCTAGTGTGTGTGTATAAAGCTCTGTGGATGTCTAGTGTGTGTGTGTAATGCTCTGTGGATGTCTAGTGTGTGTGTGTATAAAGCTCTGTGGATGTCTAGTGTGTGTGTGTACAGCTCTGTGGATGTCTAGTGTGTGTGTGTATAAAGCTCTGTGGATGTCTAGTGTGTGTGTATAAAGCTCTGTGGATGTCTAGTGTGTGTGTGTAAAGCTCTGTGGATGTCTAGTGTGTGTTTGTAAAGCTCTGTGGATGTCTAGTGTGTGTGTATAAAGCTATGTGGATGTCTAGTGGGTGTGTGTATAAAGCTCTGTGGATGTCTAGTGTGTGTGTGTATAAAGCTCTGTGGATGTCTAGTGTGTGTGTACAGCTCTGTGGATGTCTAGTGTGTGTGTGTATAAAGCTCTGTGGATGTCTAGTGTGTGTGTGTATAAAGCTCTGTGGATGTCTAGTGTGTGTGTGTAAAGCTCTGTGGATGTTCAGTGTGTGTGTATAAAGCTATGTGGATGTCTAGTGTGTGTGTGTATAAAGCTCTGTGGATGTCTAGTGTGTGTGTGTATAAAGCTCTGTGGATGTTTAGTGTGTGTGTATAAAGCTCTGTGGATGTCTAGTGTGTGTGTGTAAAGCTCTGTGGATGTCTAGTGTGTGTGTGTGTATAAAGCTCTGTGGATGTCTAGTGTGTGTGTGTACAGCTCTGTGGATGTCTAGTGTGTGTGTGTATAAAGCTCTGTGGATGTCTAGTGTGCGTGTATAAAGCTCTGTGGATGTCTAGTGTGTGTGTATAAAGCTCTGTGGATGTCTAGTGTGTGTGTGTAAAGCTCTGTGGATGTCTAGTGTGTGTGTGTGTGTATAAAGCTCTGTGGATGTCTAGTGTGTGTGTGTAAAGCTCTGTGGATGTCTAGTGTGTGTGTGTGTGTATAAAGCTCTGTGGATGTCTCATGTGTGTGTGTGTAGCTCTGTGGATGTCTAGTGTGTGTGTGTGTAAAGCTCTGTGGATGTCTAGTGTGTGTGTGTGTGTAAAGCTCTGTGGATGTCTAGTGTGTGTGTGTGTGTACAAAGAGACAGGAATTATTGGTGAAATCAGAAGCACTTACGTGAAAACTAATGAACGTGAACAGGACATTATACATCGCCAGACTAATTTTCTTAGTTCCGCCAACATCATAACGCCAACTAAAGATCATAAGTTTCCGTTCATGTATTGGATTCCAAAATTTCACAAAGATCCTGTAAAGGCTAGATATATTGTCTCCTCGTCCATTTGTACTACAAAGCAATTAGCTTTTTGTATAAGTAAATCACTGAAGTTGATAATGAAAGGACGAAAGAGATATTGCACTGTAATTGAAGAGTTCACCGGTACAAGTAGATGGTGGGTAGTTGAAAATAATCAACCAGTACTAGACGTGATCAAGCAAATAAATGATAAACAACAAGCTAAAAATGTTGTAACTTATGATTTTAGTACTTTATATACAAACATTCCTCATGATAAACTTATACTAGCCCTGGAAAATATAGTGAATAAATGTTTTGCAAATTCGAAAATGAAATACATTACAATAAACAATTATGAAGCTTTTTGGAGTAATGCATTGTCTAAAAAATATACAGCATTAAGCAAAACCTCCCTTATGAATAGCATAACATTCTTGACAGAAAACACATTTTTCAAATGTGGTGATTTCATATGTAAGCAAAATATAGGCATACCAATGGGAACAGACCCAGGGCCAGATTTTGCCAATCTATTTCTTCATTATTACGAGTTCTTTTATATGCAAGATAACACTCGTACTAAATACGGAACATGCAAACAAATAAGCAAGTGTTCAAGATATATTGATGATATAATATTGTTCAACAGTGGCGACATATTTGATAAAATTAAGACAGACATCTACCCTGATGAGCTTATTTTAAATAAAGAAAATTACTCCGATAAGAAAGCTTCATTCCTCGATATACAAATTGAAGTAATTGATAAGAAATTTGTAACAAAACTTTATGACAAACTAACAGATTTCCAATTTCATATAGTTAACTTTCCCTTTCTTTGCGGAAATATCCCCAAAAGACAAAGCTATGGTGTTTTTACTTCCCAAATAATACGCTATAGTAGAGTCTGTTCGAAATATGAAGACTTTTTAGAGGCTTGTAAGATCCTTATTAGAAAATTGTTGAAACAAGGATATGAAATATATATACCTCTTAAAAAGACATTTTAACAAACTACCAATTAGATATTTTAACTACAATAAATTAAAAAATATTATAACAAGTGACGTATTTCAAGAAACACCATCTTAGAACTGCTAGAGATGATATGAGTAAATTTGTGAAGAGCATCTCAGCTAATAATGATGACGTCATTGACTTTACCACACACTGCATCTACTGAATATGTCGACGTATTATTACCAGAATGTTGATGCCAAGGAGATGGGCTGATCCTGTCAGAGTGGTGGTTGAGCGTCCCCTGCCTCCCAGAGCTCAACCTCACTTTATCTCATGCTAAATATGTTTCAATACTTTTTGACGTAGTTAATGGATTTCTTCTTCGATATCCGACAACAAAATGTGACTTCCCCAATTTGAACTAACTGATTTTGTCTACTCTACTTCTGACTACAAAATTGGCTTCCCGAATTTGTCAACCCCCTGATTTTGACTATTTCATTAGTACTATACTACTTTTTCTTTTAGGGCAAACACTCTACACCAGGTACTATAGAGATAGCCGGTTTGCCACAGTTATAACAGAAAACCGATTACGGCGGATGGCTGTGGCCTGATGAAGTCCATCCGCCTCTCTATTTTGCCTTGGGGTGGGTGTTTGACTGTCTCTCTATATTTTTCATGTATCTGTGTTAATTTCAACTCTTTTCACATGTGTGTGTGTAAAGCGCTCTGTACGTACATGTCCATTATGTTAACCCCTTCTGTACCGGCACCGTCTTTATTATTTGATTGCAGCTACATTTAGACGATTTTATGAAGCTTAATGGGAGATCCTTCACTTTTTGGTAAAAACAAATATTTATTTATTATTGTTCTAGTTTCCTCGCTAGACCTCCATCAAGCTTAAAATGAAGCCCCCTAGACCCCCTTTCAAGATAAATTTGTACATTTTTCAGTAGAAAAATTTCCTGGCCGAAGGCCGATTCCTCATAAATTACAGGCTCGTTATCGCTCGCCAGGAAAAAATCGAGACCTAATTGGCAGGAGAGGTCTTAAAATTGACAGAAATGGGGCGACAGTTCATAAAATCGCCAAACTAATGGGTCTAGAGATGAAGGAGAAGGTGGTCTAGAAAAACGACTCGCCTCCCCTTAAGAAGGTTATATGGTAGCTGAAAGGATTAATTGAGATAACCTGTAGCTAATTAATGGGTAGATATCCTTCCTAAGCTGAACTAAATCGTCTAATAGTTGCCATAATAAACTAAAAAAGTACATCACCGGCACAGAAGGGGTTAATATGGCTGTTGTTGCCCCGTGGGTGTTTATTTATTACTCACTAGAAATCCAATGTGTGTTAAAATAAAACAAAAACAAATATTGTTAATGGTTCTTTAAGGGGAGACGAGTCGTTTTTCTAGACCACCTTCTCCCTCATCTTTAAACCCATTAGTTTGGCGATTTTATGAACTTTCGACCCATTTCTGTCAATATTAAGACCTCTCCTGTCAATTAGGTCTCGATTTTTTCCTGGCGAGCGATAGCGAGCCTGTAATTTAAGAGGAATCGGCCTTCGACCAGGACATTTTTCTACCGAAAAATGTACAAATTTATCTTGAAAGAGGGTCTAGGGGGCTTCATTTCAAGCTTGATGGAGGTCTAGCGAGGAAACTAGAACAATAATAAAAAAATAAAAAAATAAATAAAAGAAGTGATAGTGACTCACTATCTAAGATATAATAAATACGTCTGATGATGTCCCGTATTAGTTCGTTCATTTGTTAATCGACTGACTAATCTCGTTATATTCCACTATATATAGTCGTTATCATTAGACGAGAATATACAGCTTGCGGGGGAATATTGTGAGTCAGTCGTTTAGTTGCATCGTGAGCTGAATCATATTGTCTGATGTTTGCTACGCACAAGGTAGCCGTATCGGTGTACAACGACGTCATTTGTATAACCAGGCCATCACTATACGATTATATTCAGCTTAGGACGGACCTATATGCATCATGAGGCGATGAGGCGTATTGTTATCTACAGTATATTACTCCCTTGACGCCAACAGATTCTTCCTAGACAGAATACAATAATATGGAGACATACCCTTTAGTGTAAATACAGGGTTAAAATGACGCCTCCGTATTAAAGGGGTTAATGTTTTGAAGTTGTGAGGTATGTGCTTGCTGAGGGTTCTATTGATGCGTGTATGTTTTGTGTGTGCGTGTGTGATGTGTGTGCGTGTGTGATGTACGTGTATGTGCTTGCTGAGGGTTCTATTGAGTGCGTGTATGTTTTGTGTGTGCGTGTGTGCTGTACGTGTATGTGCTTGCTGAAGGTTCTATTGAGTGCGTGTATGTTTTGTGTGTGCGTGTGTGCTGTACGTGTATGTGCTTGCTGAAGGTTCTATTGTGTGCGTGTATGTTTTTTGTGTGCGTTTATGTTGTGTGTGCGCATGTGTGCTGTACGTGTATTTGTTTGTTGAAGGTCCTGTGGTGTGCGTGTATGTTGTGTGTGCGTGTGTGCTGTACGTGTATGTGCTTGCTGAAGGTTCTATTGTGTGCGTGTGAGGTTTGAGTGTGCGTGTATGTTGTGTGTGTGCGTGTGTGCTGTACGCGTATGAGCGTGTTGAAGGTCCTGCAGTGTACTTGTGTGTGCATGTGTGGAGGTAAGCGTGGGACTTGGTTCGTGTTACTGTGGGAAATTGTCTGCATGTGTGTGTGAGACTGATGATGAATGGTTACACACGATATTCGCTATCGTTTGATGCGATACCATATGCTGATGTCAGAATAACCTGTTTCGAATTTACAAACTATTTTTTTTTTTTTTTATATATACTGAATTTCTGTCTATAGTAATTGTCTTATATAACTGTTTTCACCATGATGAATTATAAATAAAGGCCTACAGTTGTATCAATATGATACAATGTAGTGAGTGTCTGGATGTATAAGCAATAATATGTATAATAGAATAGCTACGGTATATGCATGTGTTCATACCGTATGTATATTATTGAATATAATAATTCAATATACGTTTGCCTTTACTTTTTGCCTTGCCATTAACCTTTTATTGCTTTCAACTTGCTGTATATCGTGTGTGTATTGAAATGTGTACAATGGAATACACATATCGGTACATCAAAGGGCCTTTATCCCACCATAGTAATCTGGCCCACACCACCCTCCACTCCTTCACCTACACATGACATACGCCTCTTACAAGATATCAATATTTGGCCAAAATGGGTGTTTTATGCAGTATACTGTATGTACAGTATATATATATATATATATATATATATATATATATATATATATATATATATATATATATGGCATGTTACACAATCACAAATGTATTTAATTATTATTTAAAACATAATAGTATTCAAGTTTAACATACAGTATATATTGTATTTATTATCCATGCAATATATATTAACATAATCAGCTTAATATGCTGTGTTGCATAATGAGTCTGATTCCACATACATTTGTATTGCACTAATAACAAACTAATGTACACAGCAATTCAATATAACAGTAGTTTTGTTTTTAGCATTTA
>CM064519.1:47490719-47550719 GCA_032716605.1 Paralithodes platypus | reverse complement strand
TGTCAGGGTTAGAGAGGAGGACCAGGTGGGAGAGGCATAGGTGAGCTTAGGGAGTATGAAGATGTTATATATACTCTTCAGCTCATTCTCCGGCGCCCCAAGGGATCTCAACCGCCTTAGCATAAACAACTTGTATGTGGCGGTCCTGACTGTGGTAGACACATGTTTCTTCCAGTTCAGCTTGTTGTCCACAGTGATTCCGAGGAGTTTGGTGGACTCAACAAGCTGAAGGGGATGAGGACCAATTGTGACAGTGGGTGGAGGAAGGTCGGTAACGGAGGTGTTGATGTGCATGACCACTGTCTTGTCATGATTGATGGTCACATGATTGACTGTGGTCCAGGCTTGAAGACGGTCGAGGATGTCTTGTAGGGGGTCATAGCTAGGGGAGGTGTTATCGACAGTAATGCCGACTGTCGAGTCGTCCACGTACTTCCAGTGGAATGGAGTGTCCTTTAGGGCACCATTAATCAAGATGAGGAACAATAGAGGCCCCATCTTTGTGCCCTGTGGGACTCCACATGTGATGTCTAGGAAGGTGGAGATGAAGCCTTGATATCGCACTGCTTGCCGTCTGTCACTAAGGAAGTCGGTCAACCACGCAACCAGGGTAGGATGTAGCCCCAACTTTATGGCCTTGTTTTTTTTTTTTTTTTTTTTTTTTTTTTTTCTATGTGATTGAGGGAGGCAAAAGGCATAACTGCCTATAGCGAGTGCCTCCCCCATAGTTGAAAGAGTGACAGGGCCAAAATCAAGGGACGTTCGCCAAAATGCCTGGACACACGGAGTTTGAAGCAATTTAAGTCATAGGAAGAGGGAAAGACTGATTCTGGGAGAGAGTTCCAGAGCTCAGATATTGAGTAGAAGAAAGTTTGAGAGTAACGTTTCACTCTTGGGTTGGAGAGTTGCACAGAGTAGGGGTGGGATTGAGTTGCAAGACGGGTACCACGTGCCCTACGTAAAGGAGGTGGTATGCACTGGGATAGCTCTGAGGAACACTGATTATTATAGTAGCGATAGAATAGCGAGAGAGATGCAACATTGCGGCGGAGAGAGAGAGATTGCAGAGAGTTGGTGAGTGGACGGGAGTTAATGATACGAAAGGCCTTCCTTTCAACTTTGTCTAGGAGAGCGGTGTGAGAGGAACCTCCCACACATGTGAACAATACTCAATACAAGGGCGCACTATGCCCCTGTACAGAGCAAGAAGCTGTGCAGGGGAAAAGAACCCCCTAAGGCGGTTGAGCACACCCAGCTTCTGGGAGGCTGCCTTAGCAAGACTGGTAATATGGTCCTTCCAAATGAGAGCAGAAGAAAAAGAGACACCAAGAATATTGAGAGAATATGAAGGGTTGATTTTTGTATTGTTGAAGAACAAGGGATAGTCCGCTGGGAGATCCTGACGGGTAGATAGATGGAGAAATTGGGTTTTGGAAGCATTAAAGTTAACAAGGTTTTCTCTGCCCCAATTGGAAATAGTATTTAGATCAGAATTTAAGAGTTCTATGGCTTCATTACGTTTGTCGTTGAGGGATTGCTGGCTGGGGCGTTCTGAAAAACTAATGGAGTAGTGTAAGGTTGAGTCGTCTGCGTATGAATGGATGGGAATTAAGGTACAGTTAAGGAGATCATTTATAAAAATTAGAAAGAGAATAGGAGATAGGACAGAGCCCTGAGGAACACCGGAGTTTATAAGGTGAGGAAGTGAACAATGGCCGTCCACAACCGCAGCTATGGAACGGCCGGAAAGGAAATTAGAGACAAAGGCACAGATAGAGGGATAGAAACCGAAGGAGGGTAGTTTAGAAATTAACGATTTATGCCAGACTCTATCGAAGGCTTTCGATATGTCTAGTGCAATAGAAAAAGTCTCACCGAAGTCCCGAAAGGAGGATGACCAAGAGTTAGTAAGATATGAAAGAAGATCACCAGTAGAGCGACCCTTAAGGAAGCCATACTGGCGATCTGAGAGCAGATTATGAGAAGAGAAATGCTTAAGAAATTTGGAAGCAAGAATAGTTTCAAAAACTTTAGAAAGACAAGAGATAAGAGCAATTGGACGATAGTTGGAGGGTTGAGAGCGGTCACCCTTCTTTGGGACAGGTTGAATGTGAGCAAACTTCCAGCATGAAGGGAAGACGTTAGAAGATAGACAGAGACGAAAGAGTTTGCCTAGGCAGGGAGTCAGCACGGAAGCACAGTTTTTGAGAACAACAGGAGGAACACCATCAACATCATCATGTTGATGATGATGGTGTGGTCAACAAGGTCAAATGCTTTCCTAAAGTCAATAAAGGCAAGAGCGAGGGAAGTCTTTCTCTTCTCAAGATTTGTGTAAATATAATCTAGGAAGCTAATAAGACAGTGAGTGGTGGAGGAGGTTTTTACGTTGCCAAACTGTTGGGGATCTATTAAGTGACAGATTTGTGAGTAAGCCCAGGTGAATACAAAGTCCTCACAGATTAGACTAGGGATGGGCGTTATGGCAACTGTTCTGAGTTCATTAAGAGAATGTGGGGAGGGGGTTTTGGGAATTGGAGTGACGTATGAAGTTTTCCAGTCTGCAGGGCATTTACTTTGCCTTAAGGAGGCATTAATTATCGAGCAAAGGGGGTGGCAAATTCAACCGAAAATTCTTTGTATATTTTCATGGGTAGGTCTACTGGGGTTGTTGATCTTTTTTATTTGAAACTGGAAAGCTTTTTGGCCACTTCATATTCTTGAACAGTTACTGGGGGGGAAGGGGATGCGAGGAAGGCAGGGAGGTTGGTGCGGTCTAGTTTGAGGAGGGTCTGGCATATGATAGAGAAGTGATTATTTATCAGTTCAGGTGCATCTTCACGAGGGACATGGGAAACACAGGGGATCGAAGGAATCCCACTACTTAAGCCACAAAGATTCTTAATTTTAGAGTACCACTGACTGATATTGGTTTGTTTTAAATGATGAATCTTTGTAGGGTAGTAGGACTTCTTTGCCCAATGGATCTCCCTTATCACAATGTTGCGTAGGTCCTTGTAGCGATTGTTGTCCGTGTAGAAGGCCTTATTCCGATTCTGCATCAGTCTCTTGATCCGAGGAGTATTCCATGGGACGTCAGAGGGGTGCATTTTGGTCATCTTGGTGGGGAAGAAGTGGTGGTAGGCTTCGGTGGTGGTAGATACGAAGTTGTCCCATTTGGCATTGACATCTTCTTCAGTGAGAACCTCCGTCCACGGGTAATGAACCAACCACTGCCCGAACCCCCGCATTGCAGAGTCTGGCGTTGGTCGGTAGGTCCAGATGACGGGGGTCTGTTGATGGGAGGTGGTAGGGGCAGGTGACCAGAACACAGAGAGATGAGTACTGCGTCCCACAGGAGGTAAAGGTTCAGGTGGGAGGTACTGCTCATCCATGTCCGTCAAGATAAGGTCAAGAGTGTTGTGGTTGTGGGTGGGGAAGTCAACAATTTTTTAAAGATGCTGCTGTTCTTGAATCTCACTGGTGTCTAGTTCATTGAAATCCCCACAAACCACCAACTTGGCTGATGGAAATTGGAGTTTGAGATCATCACATGTATCGATGATGTGGTTGATTAGTGCGGGGCCGGTGGGTGAGCGTGGTGGGTGGTAAATCACACAGTAGATAATGGAGGCAGTGTGACGAGGGTGGGAGGGGGGATTAACTCTCATCCAGTGTGCTTCGATTCCCTCCGGGACCTCAATATCCAGGCGAGATGCACACAGCTGTTTCCGGGCGAAAATAGCTACTCCTCCCCCCCTCCTCTCTGTCCGAAGTTGGTGAAAGAGGTCGTAGTCTTGTATCACGCATATTTCTGGGGTGATTTGCCATGCTTCAGTAAATGCTACAATATCAGCACTAATTTGTTTAGACGAACAATAAGTTCGTCGAGTTTATTGCACAAAGAGGTGACATTGGACAGTAGCAACGATGAGAGGTTATACCAAATACGGGGAACCTCAAAATGTGCGTATGGTTTCTTTACTGTCACTTTTTTAGGTTCTTTTTTGTGTGTTTTTATGATAGGAATTCGCTTGGGGACATTCCTACCTCCTCTCCGGCCATGATTGTGAAAAATTTCAATTCTTTTAAACACAGGGGATCGAAGGAATCCCACTACTTAAGCCACAAAGATTCTTAATTTTAGAGTACCACTGACTGATATTGGCTTGTTTTAAATGATGAATCTTTGTAGGGTAGTAGGACTTCTTTGCCCAACGGATCTCCCTTATCACAATGTTGCGTAGGTCCTTGTAGCGATTGTTGTCCGTGTAGAAGGCCTTATTCCGATTCTGCATCAGTCTCTTGATCCGAGGAGTATTCCATGGGACGTCAGAGGGGTGCATTTTGGTCCTCTTGGTGGGGAAGAAGTGGTGGTAGGCTTCGGTGGTGGTAGATACGAAGTTGTCCCATTTGGCATTGACATCTTCTTCAGTGAGAACCTCCGTCCACGGGTAATGAACCAACCACTGCCCGAACCCCCGCATTGCAGAGTCTGGCGTTGGTCGGTAGGTCCAGATGACGGGGGTCTGTTGATGGGAGGTGGTAGGGGCAGGTGACCAGAACACAGAGAGATGAGTACTGCGTCCCACAGGAGGTAAAGGTTCAGGTGGGAGGTACTGCTCATCCATGTCCGTCAAGATAAGGTCAAGAGTGTTGTGGTTGTGGGTGGGGAAGTCAACAATTTTTTAAAGATGCTGCTGTTCTTGAATCTCACTGGTGTCTAGTTCATTGAAATCCCCACAAACCACCAACTTGGCTGATGGAAATTGGAGTTTGAGATCATCACATGTATCGATGATGTGGTTGATTAGTGCGGTGGGTGAGCGTGGTGGGTGGTAGATCACACAGTAGATAATGGAGGCAGTGTGACGAGGGTGGGAGGGGGGATTAACTCTCATCCAGTGTGCTTCGATTCCCTCCGGGACCTCAATATCCAGGCGAGATGCACACAGCTGTTTCCGGGCGAAAATAGCTACTCCTCCCCCCCTCCTCTCTGTCCGAAGTTGGTGAAAGAGGTCGTAGTCTTGTATCACGCATATTTCTGGGGTGATTTGCCATGCTTCAGTAAATGCTACAATATCAGCACTAATTTGTTTAGACGAACAATAAGTTCGTCGAGTTTATTGCACAAAGAGGTGACATTGGACAGTAGCAACGATGAGAGGTTATACCAAATACGGGGAACCTCAAAATGTGCGTATGGTTTCTTTACTGTCACTTTTTTAGGTTCTTTTTTGTGTGTTTTTATGATAGGAATTCGCTTGGGGACATTCCTACCTCCTCTCCGGCCATGATTGTGAAAAATTTCAATTCTTTTAAACGCACTATAGTGTCTGAAGGTGGGTATCCAGCCCCCTTTTTAATTCTAATTAAGGAGGAGGCAGAGTAGCAAGGCGACATGGTTAATTATACTGAAATGTTCGTATTTCCTGTTTGCATGTCTAGTTCGTTTGGTAATTCACAATGACACTGTAAATTACACTTGCACTTATCATAAATAGATTGTTGACTTAAGGTAAAAAATACGGCGATGGAGTCGAGGATGAACTGTGGTGAGGGTAAAGGGTCACAAATCCGACCCGGGCGGCTACGAGAGCGCCTTAGAGCACGTCTTCACCTCACGGTATCAGGCGGCCGAGTGAGTGTGTTACTCAGTTACTTGTTCGTCAAGGGGAATCCACGCAATGCGAGCTAAGCTCATTATTATCGCGCCTCCTTAACTGGGAATGTATTGCGTGAAATGCATGTTAAGTGTTTTATGTACTGTTGGAATGGCTGTGGATGTGTGTGTAGTCTTCGGCAGTACTTCTTTGATTTCCCATGGAATGATTTCTGCTTCCATGGCCGAGGACCCTCGGAGAGTGCTGAACGCATTACCGAGGTAATCCTATCGGGCATGGAAGCATACATTCCATTCTCTTTCTCTCAGACTAATGCTAAAAAATCTTGGTTTACTCACGCCTGTTCTACTGCTGTCCGCAATAAGGAGGAAGCATTCAAACGGTACCGACGCCTTAAAACTCAAGACTCTCATTCTTCATATGTTTCTGCCCGGAATCAAGCCAAATCTGTTCTTCGACTTGCCAAACACTCTTTCATCAATAATAAATGCACTGAACTATCCAACTCTAGCTCTTCCCAAGCTTTCTGGCATCTAGCCAAAAACCTCTCCAACAATTTCTCTTCCTCGTCTTTCCCTCCCCTTTCCCACTCTGATGGCACAACCATCACTTCTTCCTCTGACAAAGCTAAACTCTTCGCTCAAACTTTTGCTAGAAACTCCACCTTGGATGATTCCGGTGCTATTCCTCCCTCTCCGCCCTCCTCTCTCTTACTTATGCCTAATATCCTAATCTCTTCTAAAGATGTACTTTCTACCCTCTCTGGGCTTAACACTAATAAGGCGTACGGTCCGGACGGTGTTCCTCCTGTTGTTCTCAAAACTGTGCTTCCGTGCTGACTCCCTGCCTAGGCAAACTCTTTCGTCTCTGTCTATCCTCTAACGTCTTCCCTTCATGCTGGAAGTTTGCTCACATTCAACCTGTCCCAAAGAAGGGTGACCGCTCTCAACCCTCCAACTATCGTCCAATTGCTCTTATCTCTTGTCTTTCTAAAGTTTTTGAAACTATTCTTGCTTCCAAATTTCTTAAGCATTTCTCTTCTCATAATCTGCTCTCAGATCGCCAGTATGGCTTCCTTAAGGGTCGCTCTACTGGTGATCTTCTTTCATATCTTACTAACTCTTGGTCATCCTCCTTTCGGGACTTCGGTGAGACTTTTCTATTGCACTAGACATATCGAAAGCCTTCGATAGAGTCTGGCATAAATCTTTAATTTCTAAACTACCCTCCTTCGGTTTCTATCCCTCCATCTGTGCCTTTGTCTCTAATTTCCTTTCCGGCCGTTCCATAGCCGCGGTTGTGGACGGCCATTGTTCACTTCCTCACTCTATAAACTCCGGTGTTCCTCAGGGCTCTGTCCTATCTCCTATTCTCTTTCTAATTTTTATAAATGATCTCCTTAACTGTACCTTAATTCCCATCCATTCATACGCAGACGACTCAACCTTGCACTACTCCATTAGTTTTTCAGAACGCCCCAGCCAGCAATCCCTCAACGACAAACGTAATGAAGCCATAGAACTCTTAAATTCTGATCTAAATACTATTTCCAATTGGGGCAGAGAAAACCTTGTTAACTTTAATGCTTCCAAAACCCAATTTCTCCATCTATCTACCCGTCAGGATCTCCCAGCGGACTATCCCTTATTCTTCAACAATACAAAAATCAACCCTTCATCTTCTCTCAATATTCTTGGTGTCTCTTTTTCTTCTGCTCTCATTTGGAAGGACCATATTACCAGTCTTGCTAAGGCAGCCTCCCAGAAGCTGGGTGTGCTCAACCGCCTTAGGGGGTTCTTTTCCCCTGTACAGCTTCTTGCTCTGTACAGGGGCATAGTGCGCCCTTGTATTGAGTATTGTTCACATGTGTGGGGAGGTTCCTCTCACACTGCTCTCCTAGACAAAGTTGAAAGGAAGGCCTTTCGTATCATTAACTCCCGTCCACTCACCAACTCTCTGCAATCTCTCTCTCTCCGCCGCAATGTTGCATCTCTCTCGCTATTCTATCGCTACTATAATAATCAGTGTTCCTCAGAGCTATCCCAGTGCATACCACCTCCTTTACGTAGGGCACGTGGTACCCGTCTTGCAACTCAATCCCACCCCTACTCTGTGCAACTCTCCAACCCAAGAGTGAAACGTTACTCTCAAACTTTCTTCTACTCAACAGCTGAGCTCTGGAACTCTCTCCCAGAATCAGTCTTTCCCTCTTCCTATGACTTAAATTGCTTCAAACTCCGTGTGTCCAGGCATTTTGGCTCGAACGTCCCTTGATTTTGGCCCTGTCACTCTTTCAACTATGGGGGAGGCACTCGCTATAGGCAGTTATGCCTTTTGCCTCCCTCAATCACATAGAAAAAAAAAAAAAAAAAAAAAAAAAAAAAAAAATGTATTTTAGCCAATTGGCGACATTGGAAACGAAGGCTTAGGGTGGATCTGTATGGTACCATTCTCACTATAGACGGTACCGTCTCGCCCGAAGGCTTAGGTAGCCATCAGCTTAGGTGAACCATATGATACCCATCTCGCCTTGTACCATTTTTGCCAACCCCAGATTGGACGTCACAACGTCGTCCACTTATTCCAGGTACCTATTTACAGCTAGGTGAACTGAGGCTAACACATGAAAGGAGACAAGCCCAATTTGTCTCCGCCCGGCCGGGATTGAACCCCCGACCCCTCGTGTGTGAGACGAGAGCTCTACCTACTAGGCTACGGGTGTGTGTGTGTGTGTGTGTGTGTGTGTGTGTGAAAGAGCGAGAGATTACTGTACTTATTAGTTAACGTGTGTACATTAGTTTGTGTTAAAAAGTGAGAGAGAGAGAGAGAGAGAGAGAGAGAGAGAGAGAGAGAGAGAGATGACATTTAGTTACCGCCCCATGTAAAGAGTGCGTAAATATAATTTAGTTTATTTTCCTAAATGTAATTAATTTACTGCAAAATTATGTTATACCATGACTATTAGATTACAATTGCCATTCACTTTAAGTGGGGATGGTTTACTTTTTGGTCGAATTTTGTTAATGTATTTATTATTTTTCTAGTTACCTCCCCAGACCTCCATCTTCCTTTAAAAACACACCCTAGATAAATTTGTAAATTTTTCGGTAGAAAAATGTCCCGACCGAAGGCCGATTTCTCCTAAAACTACAGTCTCGCTATCGCTCGACAGGACAAATATTGACACATAAATGGCACGACAGGTCCTAATATTGACAAAGAAATGTGGTGAAAGGTCTGAAAATCGCCAAACTAATGGAACGAAATTCCTAAAATCTCAAAAAATAATAGAGCTAAATATGAGGGAGAAGGGGGACCAGAAAAGGCGACCCATCTCCCCTTAAGTGGCAGTATTATGGGGCGAGGTTGGAAGCTGTTCCTGTTTTCTGCTAATATAAATAAATAGTATTCATCAAAGAAAACAATAATCATGATTTTGCTTTATAATCAATTACTAAACAAGACCTTGATTTTAATATATATATAACTCCTATTCTGCCAAGGCTAACTTCGTAAACAATAAAACACAATTACATTAAAAACAAATCAAAGTAAATAAGCTTCATGGAGGTTTAGAGAGGAAACTAAACAATAATAATGAAAATAATATATAAATAAATAAAAATATCCCTTAAAAGTAAAGAACAATGTCCCTTTACCTGCCATATCATAATTAATACACCTTGCACAGTCGAGTAATTAAGGAACACCCCATTCTTAACATTAATCATCCATTACAAACCCCAATGCACTTGAATAAACTAATGAAAGCATATGGTCCTCCCGGGATTCGAACTCGGGACACCACACCCAGAGCATAAGCACCTAAACCATTACATCACCAACATACCATCATGATAATTACCTGAGGCCAAGGGAATCCAGGAGCGTTCAACAGGTGTTTCAGTAATGATGTCATCATGTATGCTACAAACAATTACATGCTAAATATTGGGCAGTTTATATTACAACTGCCTTGCAACTATTAGGGGGGGGGGGGATTAAGAGGAGGTTTTTAGTTTGTTCCCTAGACCTCCATCCATTTTTCTGGCCCCCTTCTTCCTCATGTTTAGCCCAATTAGTTTTCAGATTTTTAAAGATGGCTGGCCCATATTTGTCGATTTTAAGACATTTCACCCTTTTTTTTTGGTCAATATTAAGCTCTTTCGTGCTAGTTAGGTGTCGATTTTTTCCCTGGCGAACGATAGTGAGCCTGTAATGTTGGAAGCTACCGAAAGAATTACAAATTAATCTAGAAGGGGGAACTAATGGATGTTTTTTTAAAGTTGATAGAGGTCTAGGGAGGAAACTAAAAAATACATGAATATATAAATAAATAGACCCCAAAAATAACCACTGTCCCCCTTGGTTTGTAATGTGTTCCCTAGACCTCCATCAAGCTTCAAAATATACATGAAATAATCGACCAAAAAATATACCCTTCCCCCCGTAAGCGTAAACGTCGGGCAAATTACAGTGCAATTACAAAGTTTATGAGCAAGAATTACGGCGGACAATAGTTATAATTATGTATGTGTTTTAAGGGGACAGTGGATATTTGTTGGGGTCTTTTTATTTATATATTCATATATTTTTTAGTTTCCTCGCTAGACCTTCATCAAGCTTAAATATATACTCTCTAGACCCTCTTTCAAGATGAAGGTGTACATTTTTCGATAGACAAATTTTCCGGCCGAAGGCCGGTTTCTCTTAAAATTACAACCTCGCTATCGCTCGCCAGGAAAACATCGACACGAATGGCACGAATGGCCTTGATATTGATATACAAATGGGACGAAAGGTTTTAAAATCGACAACCTAATGGGGCGAACATCATAAAATCTGAAAACTAATGGGGCTAAACATAAGGGAGAAGGAAGTCTAGAAAACTGGTATCGTTTTCTCTCTCTATATATACGTATATATATATATATTTTTAAAATCCCAGCTGACGGTAAATTAAATCTCTTAGTTAGTGATTTCTACATACTTAGTGGATATAATATGAAACTGCTATGTATCTGCATCATATAATTACCACGGTTTCATAATTAACAAACTATTTTGTTTATAAAATCCTCCCAATAGCTGAGTAATTTACTACTTCAGTTAGGGTGACGCCTGATATTCTGCCTATTATTAGACGATTATATGCAGCTTAGGAAGGACGTCTAGTAATCAGAGAGGTGCATTAGAACTCCAATAATTCGTTGACTATCATAATTCCTTCCTAAACAGAGTAACATTGTGTAATGATAACCAGATTATCATACATTACCCGTATGGCAAGGGTTAAGATGAGGACATTGCAAATTACTGTCAGCTTAAACTAAACAGACTATGCTCGAGTTGAATACATATTCAAAAGAAAAGAGAAAGAATATTTGATGAATAGTGAAATAAGTTATCTATAAAGTAGTGTTTAGTGTGAACAGATTATTATTATTGACGGAAATTATTGTAATTGTAATAAGATTAATTAGTTTTTTTCTAGCACAATTTGTTGATGACTGACTTGTATTAATGTAACAAATTTATAGGGGACACGTATGAAGGATGGCATCAGTTCCCTGTTGTCATAGGGTATATAGGATGTTTGTATGATATACCGGTACTTTATGATATGATTATAATATTGATGTAGGACAATAAACTTTTTTGAAATCTTAAAATTTAAATATTTTGTTGAGTCCTGGTACAGTCTTCTACTTCTATACTCTCAACACAATGAACAAGGAACCAGTGGCCCTGACCCTCCTTATATTACTGTCAGCCGGAAATAATTTGTCGCTGCACTAATTCTGACTTATAGGACACAGGGAGCACTTAATACTGTAATTAGAAGTAATTATATTTAATAATACAACAGGTCATTTGGTGGTGGGGCCATTCTCGCTTTCACTTTTCTTTCAGTAGCCGTAACAGGTGCAGTCATAGCTACTAATCGACGATTTTACTCAGCTTAAAAATGGCCTCCAGCAATGTACAGGCTTCGAACTATCTCACTTCACCATTTGTACTACCACAGATCCTTCATAAACCTCTCAAATCATCTAAATACAGCTAGAAGGAAATGAAAAAACATCGCCGGTACAGAAGGGGTTAAGATGGAGGTAAGTCGCTTTTTCTGGACGCCCTTCTCCCTCATGTGTAGCATATTTGTTTTGAGATTGTATGACGTTCTGCCCATTAATTTGGCGATTTAAAGACTTTGAAATAGAATAAAAGAGTATTATATGCATTTAATGCTCCATAATATTACTCAGTAAGCAAATCAAATTGACTAAAAGAAACAAAACTCAAGAGAACAAGAGTAGATATTCATGGAGACACAAAACATGCAGAACAATAGTATCTAGTCATTGCAATAGAATCTAGACATTGCAATGGAAAATATATAGATCTAAAGATTAATGATACCACTCAGTAAGCAAAGACACATTTATATAAGAACAAGAACTCTTTTAGGTATGATTTGAAATTACGGAACACCCCGTTCTTAACATTAATTCTCCATTACAAACCCCAATGAACTTGAATACATTAATGAAAGCATATGATCCTCCCAGGATTCGAACTCGGGACGCCACACCCAGAACATAAGCATCTAAACCATTACACCACCAACACAGTTAAAGACAGATAAAGATCGTGAAAGATGATGGAATAACGAAAGAAGGAAGGCCTTCATATGACTATGATGGTACAGGTAGGGTGGTGTGGTGGTGAGAATTACAATCCACGTCATCACCACCACCATCACCTTCACCATCCACTCCTACCTCCTCCACCACCTGACCGAGAAATTTATAAGCAAATTTCAGACTTAAGTAACACGCATGATACCGTAATTTTTGGCGACTTCAACTTACCTGTGACCTAGAAGGGAGATAGTATTACTTCACACTCTGGACAAGACCTGTATGCAAATTTGCAAGAGAGTTCGCTATATAAATTTGTTAGATCTCCAACCCGTGGAAATAATGTCCTAGACCTTGTACTTTCAACAAAAGAAGAATTGATAGAGAATTTGAATGTCGGTGATGAATTCAGTAACAGCGACCATCGTACGATAACTTTCAGTTTAAAGTTTACTAGTAACGAACCAAATAGCAGCATCGAAAAAAAACCTAATTTCAAGCAGGCAAACTTTCGTAAACTTAGAGCAATGTTTAAAGAAACTGACTGGAGCTCTTTAATTAACAATAACGACATAAATAAATCTTGGGAATCATTCGCAAACACTTACCTAAAAGCAGTCCAAGACTGCACACCATCGAAAATACGGCGTACAGGCCATAAGGATAAGCCCAAATGGTGGAATAAAGATATTTCAAACGGTCTGCTTGCTAAAAAGTTTGGTAATGATAAATTAACATCCTCACCAAATGACGAAGAACGGGTGAAATTTGTAGAACTACGACGCAAAGCCAAAAGGTTAATTAAGCAAAGTAAAAAGACCCTGGAGTTACATGTTGCGAATCAAAGTAAAACAAACCCATAAGAATTCTATAGTTATATCGGAAAGAAGAGAGTAGTTACTTACACTATAGGACCGTTAGTCGATGAAAATGGAGAATATACCAAAGATGAAGTAAAATGAGTAATGCCCTCAATACCTTCTTTGCATCAGTTTTTACAACAGAAGACCTCATTGATATCCCTACAGCATCGCCGATTCAGATAGATAATTCTGATGTTCTAAGCAATATCACCATTACAGAGAGAGAAGTATTGAAATGTTTAGATAAACTCAAGGTAAATAAAACGCCCGGACCTGATACAATCTCACCTAGAGTTCTAAAGGAAGCTAAAGATGAGCTCTCCAAACCACTGACATTGCTATTCAAGTAATCCTTGCAGTCTGGAACTATGCCTGATCAGTGGAAGCTAGCTAACGTAACACCGACTTTAAAGAAAGGCAGCAAATCCCTACCCAGTAGCTATCGTCCAATTAGCTTAACCTCAGTTGTATGTAAAATGCTAGAAACGCTCATAAGAGACGGACTCGTAAATCACTTAGAGGAAAATAACATACTTAAAGATACTCAACACGGCTTTCGTAGCAAACGTTCCTGTTTAACAAATCTCTTAGACTTCTTCCACGATATCCTCAACCTCTATGATGAGAGTAAAGCTGTAGATATTATATACCTTGATTTTCAAAAGGCCTTTGACAAAGTTCCCCACAAACGTTTACAGCTAAAACTAAAAGCGCATGGAATACAAGACGGTGTGTTGAAATGGATAGAAAATTGGCTCAGCGACAGAAAGCAAAGAGTAATCATAAACGGTAAGACATCTAAATGGACCAATGTAAGTAGCGGGGTACCCCAGGGATCGGTACTAGGACCAATTCTCTTTCTAATTTACATCAACGACATAGATGAGGGTCTCACCTGTACAATCTCAAAATTTGCTGACGATACAAAAATTGCAAATAAGGTACTCTCAAAAGAACAAGTTGACGATATGCAACACAATCTGGATAAGTTGTCACGTTGGGCCCAAATTTGGCAAATGTGTTTCAATGCAGATAAATGTAAAGTACTACATATCGGATACCAAAATGAGAAAGCAAACTATTTGATGAATGGCACTCAGCTTAAGAATGTAAACAGAGAAACCGTCTGGGAGTAACAATGTCGAATAACCTAATACCGAGTCAACAATGTTCAGAAGTTGTTAAGAAAGCAAACAAAATAATTGGCTTTATAGGCAGGTCATTTGAGCATAAATCCAAAGACGTTATCCTAACTCTGATACTCACAGACTCAGATGACGAAGAGGAAATAGAAGAAATCCGGCTCGTGGGAGACTCGATGATACGTGGTCAGCTCACAGAGTTTTGCGACAACCTAAGACCAGGAAGCGTTTTTGTATCCCTGGTGGTGGTGTGGACGATGTAGTTGCTGCAGTTGACGAAGTATCAAAGCTGGCCCCTGCTAATACAATGTACGTCATCCACGTTGGATCCAACGATGTACAGCGAACCCGGTCGGAAGATTTGCTTTTAAAGTACCAGCAGCTGATCAAGTCGTTTAAGGAGAAGTCATCAAGGATCATCGTCTCAGGAATCGTCCCCTGGCTCGGTGTAGAGACCCGATTTTATAACATAGCCACCAGCACAAATCGTTGTCTAGCAAACCTCTGCAGGAAGGAGAACGTGGGATTCGTCGACATCTGGGACAATTTCTACTACGATTACTATTTGTTTTCGGACGATGGAGTTCATCTGAACCAGGTGGGAGCAGCACGTTTTGGGCGTCTTCTCAACGATGCGGTGAAGGATTTTCGGAGAAGAAATCGACTCGGCACAGGACAACCAGGAAGGAGGACCGAAGACAGCGAGGACAGCAACCTGCAAAGAAATTAAATGCTAATCCGTCAAGAACCGCGAATTTGGATAAAGCTCCACCAATATGACCCAAATTCAAAACCGCCAGGGATAACGACCGAGGACCGAGGACAGCCATGAATGTAAATGTAGATCCGACCAGAACCAAAAATTTGATTAAAGAACGTTCTGTGAGTTCTAAAATAACAAATTTAATGGTTTTCTATGCAAACGCTCATAGCATACGCAATAAATTTTCAGATTTAGAGGAACTAGTGTTTACAGAAAATTATGATATGATTGGCATAACAGAATCTTGGCTCAATACGGAAGATAGAGACTTTTTTAGCAGAGTATTCACTTCCCGGTTATGTAATGTTTGAGAACAGCCGAATAAATAAAAATGGAGGTGGCGTTTTATTTTCTATCAAAGAAAGTCTTAACCCGACCCTCGACCCTCTTGTCAAAACCTCAAATTGTGAACGTCGACACATCTTTTGTGCTAATAAAGAATAATAAAGGTACAAAAATAATACTTGCATTAATATACAGTGCAATAATTAATATCAGTGCAAACTGACCGAGAAATTTATGAACAAATTGCAGATGTAAGTAACTCACAAGATACCGTATTTTTTGGCGACTTTAATTTACCTGTGACCAAGTGGGGTGATACTCTTACTTCACACTCCGGACATGACTTGTATGCGAACTTGCAAGAGAGTTCACTCTATCAATTTGTTCGATCGCCGACCCGTGGTAATAACGTTCTTGACCTTGTACTTGCAACAAAAGAAGAATAAATAGAGAATTTGAATGTTGGTGATGAATTCAGTAACAGCGACCATCGTACAATAACTTTCACTTTAAAGTTTACTAGTAACGAACCAAATAGCAGCATCGAAAAAGTCCCTAATTTCAAGAAAGCAAACTTTCATAAACTTAGAGCTATGTTTAAAGAAACTGACTGGAGCTTTTTAATTAACAATAACGACATAAATACATCTTGGGAATTATTTGAAACCACTTACCTAAAAGCAGTGCAGGACTGCATACCATCGAAAATACGGCGTACAGGCCATAATAATAAGCCCAAATGGTGGAATAAAGATTTTTCAAACAGTCTGCTTGCTAAAAAGTTTGCTAATGATAGATTAAAATCCTTACAAAATGACGAAGAACGGGTGAAATTTGTAGAGCTACGACGCAAAGCCAAAAAGTGAATTAAGCAAAGTAAAAAGACCCTGGAGTTACATATTGCGAATCAAAGTAAAACAAACCCGAAAGAATTCTATAGTTATATCAGAAAGAAAAAAGTAGTTACTTCAACTGTTGGACCGTTAGTCGATGAAAATGGAGAATACACCAAAGACGAAGTACAAATGAGTAATGCCCTCAATACCTTCTTTGCATCAGTTTTTACGGCGGAAGACCTCAGTGATATCCCTACACCATCGCCGATTCAGATTGATAATTCAGATGTTCTAAGCAATATCACTGTTACAGAGAGAGAAGTATTGAATTGTTTAGATAAACTCAAGGTAAATAAAACGCCTGGACCTGATACAATCTCACCTAGAGTCCTAAAGGAAGCTAAGGATGAACTCTCTAAACCACTGACATTGCTATTGAATAAATACTTGCAGTCTGGAACTATGCCTGATCAGTGAAAGCTAACCAACGTACCACCGATATTCAAAACAGGCAGCAAATCCCTACCCAGTAACTATCGTCCAATTAACTTAACCTCAGTTGTATGTAAAATGCTAGAAACACTCATAGAGACAGACTCGTAAATCACTTAGAGGAAAATAACATACTTAAAGATACTCAACACGGCTTTCGTAAAAAACGTTCCTGTTTAACAAACCTCTTAGAATTCTTCCACGATATCCACAACCTCTACGATGTGAGTAAAGCTGTAGATATTATATACCTTGATTTTCAAAAGGCCTTTGACAAAGTTCCCCACAAAAGTTTACTGCTAAAACTAAAAGTGCATGGAATACAAGACGGTGTGTTGTAATGGATAGAAAATTGGCTCAGCGACAGAAAGCAAAGAGTAGTCATAAACGGTAAGGCCGACCAATGTAAGTAGCGGGGTACCCCAGGGATCGGTACTGGGACCAATTATCTTTCTAATTTACATCAACGACATAGATGAGGGTCTCACCTGTACAATCTCAAAATTTGCTGACGATACAAAAATTGCAAATAGTGTACTCTCAAAAGAACAAGTTGACGATATGCAACACAATCTAGATAAGTTGTCATGTTGGGCCCAAATTTGGCAAATGAGTTTCAATGCGGATAAATCATATCGGATACCAAAATGAGAAAGCAAACTATTTGATGAATGGCACTCAGCTTAAGAATGTAAACAGAAAAACCGATCTGGGAGTAACAATATCGAGTAACCTAAAACCGAGTCAACAATGTTCAGAAGTTGTTAAGAAGGCAAACAAAATAATTGGCTTTATAGGCAGGTCATTTGAGCATAAATCCAAAGACATTATCCTAACCCTTTACCAATTCCTTAGTCCGCCCTCTTCTGGAATACTGCATTCAATCCTGGTGCCCTTATTACCAAAAAGATATAGACAAGCTAGAACGAGTTCAACGTAGAGTTACCAAAATGATACCTAGCCTAAAGAACAAACCATACGAGGAGCGTCTTAGAGAATTAAATCTATTTCCTTTAACCCAGCGCAGATTAAGAGGCGACTTAATTCAAGTGTTCAAAATCATCAAAGGCATCGACAATATGAACTGTAGTAAGTACTTCACTATCGACCAATCTAATTACACGCGGGGGAAACGACTGCAAAATTATTGGTAAATCTTTTAACTCACACCAAGCTAAAAATTTCTTCTTCAATCGAGTTGTCAACTTATGGAATGGGCTTCCCCGAGATGTTATAGACTGCAGCACCGTTGATTCATTTGAACTCCGCGTAGACAAATATCTCGCATCAAACCCGCGACTGACTGCGTTTGTAAATGAATAACTATTTTATCCTCCCCTCAGTTACTAACCCATCTGTCCCCTACTAACTTCCTAATCCTGCAACGGACATTAGTTCCAGGGCAGTAGTTCCCTTTCCAATGTTCCCTTACCCACTCTAAACCACTGTTTGGACACTTGATCCTCAGTGTTTTGGAGGACAAGCAGCCTAGAAGGGTCACCACATATGTTGTTGCTTGATTTCCTTTGTACTCCTTTGTACCTATCCCCTCAACCACCACCGTCCTTCTCCCACCCCATCCATCATCCTCCCTCTCCACTACACCCCTCCACCTCCCTCCGTCTCACGCCTCCCTCCATCGCCCCCTACCCCCCTCCAACGCTCTCATTTCCCCATTCCAATATCCTCTCCTCCACCACCCTCCCTCTCCACTACACTGCTCCACCTCCAATTGTCCCTCCCTCCTCCCTCCAACACTCTCAATTTCCCTCTCCACTACCCCCTCCACCACCTATATCTTTCCTCCCCCACCCTCCCTCTCCTACCCCTTCCCTCAGCACCCTCCTTCTCCCACCCCTTCCCACTCCACTACACTCCTCTACCAACCTCTTTTGCCCCTTCCCCCCCTCCAACACCCTCATTTCCTCATTCCACTGTCCCCTCCACCACTTACATCCCTCCACCACCCTCCCTCTCCACTACACCCCTCCACCACCTTCCTTCGCCCCACTGCCCCCTCCAACACCCACAGTTTCCCTCTCCACCACCTATCCCCATCCTCCACCACCCTCCCTCGCCCCCCTTCCCTACTCAAACATCCTCAATTCTCCATTCCCCTACACCACCCTCCCTCTCCTCCAACACCCTCAATTTCGCTCTGCACTAACCACTCCCCCCCCCCCTTCCCCCCCCCCCCCCCCCCTCTCGCTGCTCACACGCCTGCTCGACCGTGTAGGAAGTGCTGACGTTTATGTAGTTGCATAATGTTCGGTGCACCTTGCTTGATAATGGTGGGTGGGTGGGTGGGGGGAGAGCTCTCATGGGTGGTTCTTGCGGTAGGTTGGTGTAGTCACGAACGTCAATTTGTGCTTATCGTTTTGAATCGGTGTTAATACAAGACACATTTCTTTTAACCCCTGCTGTACCAGTGACGTCTATTATATTTTATTTCAGCTACATTTAGATTGTTTGATAAAGCTCAGGAAGGATATATGGTAGTTCAAATTATTAAATGAGGTAGTCTGCAGCCTTATAATGTGTAAACGTTCTTTCTAAGCTGAATAATATCGAATAATAGTTGCTAGAATATAATGAAAATGACGTCACCGGTACTGAATGGGTTAACTATTGTTGAATATGTGTATATATTTAATCCAAATGTTTACTTCTTAGAACTTGATACTAACCCCGATATTATAGAACCACAGCTAAGTGCTTCCCTAAACCTGCATGAACGAAATGTGCAGAAATAATTAGTGATCTTTCTGAAACTAAATTACACTTAGCCTTTTATCAAAAATTAACACGCAGTTGTTTTATTTTCGTTGGATATCGGGTTAGGGATGCATTTTTTTTTCTTCTACAGTATGTGAGTGAGGGAGACAAGACAGAACTGCCTGTATCGAGTGCCTCCCCCAGAGTTGAAAGAGTGACAGGGCCAAAATCAAGGGACGTTTAAGCCAAAATGCCTGGACACACAGAGTTTGAAGCAATTCAAGTCATAGGAAGAGGGAAAGACTGATTCTGGGAGAGAGTTCCAGAGCACAGCAGTTGAATAGAAGAAAGACTGAGAATAACGTATCACTCTTGGGTTGGAGAGTTGCACAGATGGGATTGTGTTGCAAGATCCCTTTCACACCCAACCCATCTCACCCATATGTTTTCCCTGTATTTTGAGTATCCGGCCTCTGTTCCCCCACGAAGCTCACGCCAATAGTGGTTTACGTGGCGGCTGACCCTGAACAACAACAACAACAACAACAAAGACAACAACAACAAAGACAACAACAACAAAGACAACAACAAAAATGACAACAACCAAAACATCATAATCATAAAAAAGAACAACAAAAACAACATCATCATCAACAACAACAACAACCAATCTTCATCATCAACAACCACAACCACAACATCAACACCACCAACAACAACAACAATCACAGCAACAACAACACCTTCCTCATCGTTGCTCCACTCTTGGTTCCTATTATATTTTTTCCCTCCCACGCTTATACCTTTCCTCTCGAGCTATTTCCGTGTTTCGATTTTGATTATATTGGATCTTCCGTATCTGCTTCCTCATGCCATAATTAGCTAATCTCTATTCATTATCTCGAATTCAATTATATGATTATTATCAATCAAGAGCTGTAATTATTTTCCTGTGTTTGTGTGTGTGTGTGTGTGTGTGTGTGTGTGTGTGTGTGTGTGTGTGTGTGTCTGTGTGTGTATTTTATCTGATATACAACAGACAACCTATTTAGCCAACTAGATGTGATATGTTGGCTAAGAGTTGCTATGTGTTTCTCCACTTTCCTATTCATATTGTATTTTCAATATTCTTTCTCCTAATTGTGTTACATAATACACTTATAAATTATATTTTTTTTCCTGAACCAATTTTGCTATATTTACGATTACAAACAGCAAGATTGAAGTGTTCAACATTACAAATACATCGAATTTTCTTGTATTTTACTGTTCACCTGTACAACATTTCCTGACCAAATTTTCCCTGTTCCTTCGTTCTTTACCGTTATATAACATCCCTATTCAATTTAATTTCGACTATTAATGCAACCAAATTTCATAATTAATATTAATTGAAGCCTTTCCACTTGTATATCACCACTAACCTTATACAAAACCTATTCTGCTTCAGTATGTGAGGATACTTCAAATATTAATGTCTTTTCTCCCACCACCAGGCATACGCGACCTTTTGTATTTCTATTATGACGTCCTATTTCTTTAGACCTTTTCCACCACCTCTACTGTAACCTGAAACCTTTTCTATTTATATTTTCGTCCCCTTTTATAAACCTTTTCCACCACCACTTTGGTAACGTGAAACCTTTTGTATTTATATTTGTGTCCACTTTTATAGAACATTTCCACCACTACTATAGTAAGTTATATATCTTGAACATAACAGTTTCCTTCTATTGTCCTATCCGACCTTCCCTTAGAGTCTTTTCCGCCCTCTACTCCCTCAAATCATCTGACCACTCCAGATCACCATGCCACTCCCTTTTACCACCCCCTCACCCACTCCAACACCCCAAACACTCACTTACCCTTGTCCTGGGCTCAAGTGGGCTGTGTGGGGGCTACAAGGAAGGACTACACTCCCTTACCCTTGTCCTGGGCTGAAGTGGGCTGTGTGGGGGCTACAAGGAAGGGCTACAGAGGCTACCTGATAGAGGACTTCCTAGGTCTCAAGTGTAATATACGAGTGGCCTTTTTACACCAAACTCAAGCACCTGTACAAGTATTGTCAGAGTAAAATTCGATTAAGGGGGGTGACCTGTTTTTGTTCTATCCTTTTCTATCTTTCTCTGGCTTGTATCCATTTGGCCCCATTCAGCCTACTTTTTTAAGACGTTTATCCCCATCCAGGTGTCAATTTTTTACTGGAGAGCGATAGCGAGCCAGCATATTTTTTGTTTTTGTTTGACAGCATAGCCTGCTGTCAAACAAATTTTTTTTTAAATTTTTCGATAGAAAAATTTCTCCGGCGAAGCCGGATTTCTTCATCTAATGCTGGCTCGCTATCGCTCGCCAGGAAGAAATCGACACCTAGATGGATATAAACGTCTTAAAATAGTTGGCTGAATGGGGCCGAATGAATACAAGCCAGAGAAAGAGAGAAAAGGACAGAAATAACAAAAAGCAGGTCACCCCCCTTAAGGCGTATTGTAATTTGTCTGTTGTTTGAAACTGTATTTAATATAACATGTACTTTATATTATATATATACATCTATCGTTCTTTAATGCGTTTTCATTGGACACGCAACAACAGATTCATTGCAAATTTTTGGAATACCAAGTCGAGCAGTATTGTGTACACGCAGAACATCTGCTTTGCTAAATTAATTTATTCTCCAAACCTACTTTTTCTGTTATTATCTTTCTCAGAGTAATGTTCTGCCTTCCCTCAATCCATAGCAGTTCAATTCCTTTCTTACGACAATCTCATGAATGCGTGAGCCATTAGCTGTATAGATTTTGCTTTTATTGACTATACTTTTCCTTTTTATCATTCTTCCTTGGATAATTAAGTAAAACATTAAAATTACTGACAACTTTGAGATAAAATCTCGCAGTTTGGGTCTTATTTTGTATATGCACTTAGCCATTACCTGACATGATTTATTATCGAACGTTGCGTGAAATGCAATTCAATGTTTAACGAGACTAGTGTTTGTACATTGCTTGGCATAATAATAGGTGTAATTACATCATCGAGTTGGGTTTAATTGTTGTATAACATGACATTGGATGAATATAATAATGTATGTAGAAGAGACAAAAATAGGCCTGATGGTATTGACAATCTAGGATGTTTCTGGTGGAATAATGAGATCAGAATTCGTTTGTAGTAAGGGTTAAAGAGAGAATATTAGAAGGCGTCTTGATTATATATATATATATATTCCCGTTTGCTCAAGTATATATTGACATTTCAATCCAGCATTTTTTGTCATGTACAGTTGGTCAAGGATGAAAGTATACAGTTTTTCGTCTGCTATAGCCACACATAGTTTGTCATGTTGGCAGCCCTGGTAGCCATGTCTCAGAGCCCGCCCACCTTATACAGGGTGTTTATTTTCACACGTGGTAATATGTGGCTAATAATGTAGGGTATGCTGATATCAATGTTGCAGTTGGTTTGCAGGTTTTCTGCTGATAAAAATAAAAATAATAATACTAAATAAATATATAAATAAAAATCACAAGTAAAGCCTCATTATGCTTCGAAGACTGACTCATAAAGCAATGGCGCTCGCAAGATGAGTAAAATTGCTGGGTCATTACCCTATTAAATACACAGGCTTCCTTACGTCCACTTTTAGGAATTAGATTTTTGTGTATCTAAAGTAGATGAATATGAAGTGGCTATAAAAGATATTACGATATACACTTAACATTATAAAATTCATAATAAATAAGGAGTAGAAAGAGGAATCTAATAATACTTGTTAATTAATAAGTAGGTAAATATTGATATTTCACTTTCATCCCCAAGAATGGATTATATGTGATCCAAAGGGCAATGAAAAGGAGGCGAGCGCCGCGGCTACGCGCTGTTCCAGCCTATGCCCCCAGCTTTGTTTTGCTATCTCCATAACAGTATTTAGTCACCCTGAAGGTTTATGAATAATTCTCTAACTTTTTATATTTATGGAAACGCTTTTTCGAAGCACTCCGTATATTAATTAATGTATCAATATAGTAAACCCCATGTGTGTTGGGATGGTTTGGGCTAGTGGAAAGGCTGTCATGGCTGCCAACATGACAAACCATGTGTGGCTATAGCAGACGAAAAACTGTATACTTTCATCCTTGACCAACTGTACAGTAGATATACACATGCTTCATTAATAATTATATAACAAATTCCCATTTCATACGATATTTTCCTGCACTACAACATGACATCTCCTCAATCCAGCCCGTCCCCCTAGTCCATTAAAATTGGTCTGTGTTGAAAGGCCTGGACTTACTCCCTGTCAGTCCGTCAGTCAGTCACAGCAGCCAACCATCGTACGGTACACTTTACCTCACTCTCTCATCAATCCACGGACAGTCGGCCTAATAAGTGATGTCTCGGCACCAAGAATATTTTGATCAATAATTGGTATCAGCAACATTTACAACTTGATTTATTCGTTTCGAGTGAGATATACAAACATGTCCCTACACTTACCCACCCTATTCAACATCGGACAGACATTAATACAGCACAGAGCGAACCAAACGTAATGACAGCGGAGACATGACTTATTAGGGCAACTGTACACACTTCTCACGAGGCACGCTACACTTTGGGAGGCTACAGTCACAATCAACAGTTGCCAAGAGAAAAATAATAATGTGTGTGAAATCTAGAGAGCGTGATACTAATTCAAAATATCTCCTATGTGATATAATACATGCGTGTTACGGTGTCTTTGAAACTGATAAGGGTTGTCAAGGAAAGATGATAGTAACACAAAATACGCAAATTAAGAATAGGAATTTCGGTGAACTATTTTGTTCTGACTGTTCCATCCATCCTCTCTATACCACACACGCACCTTTCATGTAGATATGTACTGCCGGAAAAAAGGATATATTCGTTAATGGCTATCAGATAAAAAATGCTGAAGTATGTGAAGAACATATTTGTTGAAGGTTGAAAATATTGCCATGCGAATATTCAAACCAAAAAAGTATTATATATGTGTGTAAAACTTACTTAATTTGCAAAATCACAGATGGATGATGGCGTGAGTGAATGAACGAGAACGACATTCCTTTAAGGGGAGAAGGTTGTTTTTCTGGTCCCCCTTGTCCCTCCTGTTTAGCCCAATTACTTTTGAGATTTTGAGACTTTTGCGCCATTAGTTTTGCGATTTTAAGACCTTCCGTCCCATTTCCTTGTCAATATTAAGACCTTTCGTGCTATTTAGGTGTCGATTTTTTTCCCAATCGAACGACAGTGAGCCTGTAATTTGTGAAGAATCGGCCTTAGGCCGGGAAATTTTTCGACCGAAATTTTTTTTAAAATAATCTAGAAGGGGGATCTAATGGATGTTTTTTTAAAGTTTGATGGAGATCTAGGGAGGAAACTAGAAAAATAAATAAAAAAATCGACCAAAAAGTGAAACATCCCCCCATACGCCAAATAAATACCCTCATTGTTCCCTGATTAAATAGCACTGTATGAATATTCCCATATTCAAAATATGCTACAGGGGGACAATGCAATAGTGAGTTCATTGCTCAATAGGTGGCGTTCTGAGAGTGAGGGTTCGAGTCTAGGAGGTAAGACAGTGAAGCACTGGAGCGAGGCAGCTTTAGAGATAAGTCTGCTTCGAGCAGTGATTGGGCAACTAAGCCCCATGCATCCTGCGAAGGCAAGATGGCAGGGGCTGGTTGCAGCTAAAAGTGATTCACATGTCTCACCCCCTAGACTGGAACGAGACCTCACGGGCTTCACCGTTCATAACGGTTTAATGTACAGGCTCTCAGCCTATGCCCGAGAGGAAGTAGTTGGAAGATAGAAAAAAAAAAAAAAATAGTGCAACTATTAATTATGCAAGCACATTAGTGAGTTAAAGTTTTATATGCGAACGTAAGTTTATTAGTGTATGATACTAGATAGGTTGGTGGTCGGTTATATTTTACCAGAAATATTTCAACATAATTATACAGAAATATATTTTGCTCCTATATGAAACCTTAATTATAGATTAATTAACGAATCCTGTTCCATACTTATCCTACCTTGGATTATTTCCATATAATTTAGTGTACCGAGAAAAAAACATATGAATAGTGTTATCCTTAAAATTATAAGTCATCGCAATACTTCATCGAATATATTACACAGTATTAAATAGAACGAAGATAACATTAGCATAGCGGAAATAATAACACAGACGTCTAAGGGGGGAAAAAAAAGGTCTTGAGGGAGGTGTAGGAAAAAAGGTTAAAATATGGGAAGCGGGACTCCGTAATTATGTCCGTGAGCAGTGTAATTGTGGGATTATGCAAGTCTGGCGGTCCTCCGGCGAGCGCCCTTGGCGGTTACGGGGGACGGGGGGATGGGGGGGAGGAGGGATGGGGAGGGGGGGTAAAGAGTTTGGGGGAGGGGGGAGATAGGGAAGTTAAAGAGACGAGAAGAGGGCGAGTTGCTGGGTGAGTGGTTAGAGTGCGTTAATACTGTTGCATACAAAGAGTGAAACGTTACTCTCACACTTTCTTCTATTCAACAGCTGAGCTCTGGAACTCTCTCCCAGAATCAGTCTTTCCCTCTTCATATAACTTAAAGTACTTCAAACTCCGTGTGTCCAGGCATTTTGGCTCGAACGTCCCTTGATTTTGGGCCTGTCACTCTTTCAACTCTGGGGGAGGCACTCGCTACAGGCAGTTCTGCCTTTTGTCTCTCTCACTCACATACAAAAAAAAACCGTGAGCCTAGGACAAGTGCGTTAAATGAGTGACAGGCTTGCATGTTCTCTCATGTTTATATTCAGGTTGGAAGTAAGCTTATGAATTTTACCATTTTGTAATAAGGTTGTCAGCATTGGGTAAGCCCATGTAATCACATTAAAACTATAAAATGTACTTGCTAAGGTAGCTAAATATAGCAATCTCTACACATAATTTGTCCGAATTCATGTGGTGGAGGCTCGAATCCTTTAAGAATCGGACGAATTTGAGGGGTGGATTCTCGCATTAATTGACACCAATTCTGCAACAAATATAATAACAGCCCAAACCCGACCACTGTTTCTTCTATTTCACTTCCTGTACCTAGTCTCTTTCCAAGGTGTATGCAATTAAGGGGAGCTGGGTAATTTTTGTAGTCCCCTTTCTCCCTCGTGTTAAGCCCCATTTGTTTTGAGATAGCGTTCGGCCCATTAGTTTGGCGCTTTTATCACCTTTTGCCCCATTTCGTTGTCAATTTTAGGACCTTTCGTACCATTTAGATATCGATTTTTTCCTGGCGAGCAATAGTGAGCCTGACATTTCAAGAGGAGCCGGCCTTCGGCCGGGAAATTTTTCTACTGAAAAATGTATAAATTTATCTTGAAGGGGGGTCTAGGGGGTATTTTTCTAATCTTGATGGAGGTCTAGCGACGACACTAAGAAATATAGGAATTCATAAATCTATAGGCCAAAAAAAAAAAACGGCCCATATTATTTCAGTCTCTTAGAATATTATAAAATAATTCTAGTGTTAATAATTGCAATGCAAAAATGCTAAGGAATCGTACAAGAAAAGACTTGCTCATCGAAAATTGTCGGAAAAATCGCTCGTATGACATCGCCGTTAGGTCGCAGAGTCGGTCTGGTATGAGTTTAGATAGTTCTGACTTTTGAAGGAGTTTGCGAGGTGAAATCCCAACAATTGATAGAATGTGTAGGTCAACGGAGATTTAGTTTGACAAAGAGTTGCTAGGACAAGGCTAGGACCGGCTCAGTAATGTAATAGAGTGTATTTATAGTCGTTTCTTTTCAACTGGCGGTAAATTGCAAAGTTCCCATCAAGATTTCTCAGTTATTTTGAAGATTTTGTAGTGATATATTTTTCTAATGATATACACTTGGCCTTATTATGATGCAGAGGCATAGTAGTTTCATATATTTCCATTAGGAATCGAAAAATTAGCTGCGAAGGGATTACATTTATCGTCAGCGGAAAAGAGTTATATGTCTTCCACCTGGGAGACCCGAGTTCAATCCTCCGCTCAGGCAAAACAAATTTTTGCATACACTCGTAGCCGTTACCATTTCCCTTGAGCAAGAGAAGGGAATATAGTAATATAGTCTACAAAGACCTGTATATTATAATTATTATTATCGTCATTATTATTATTATTAGTAGTAGTAGTAGTATTAGTATTACTTAGGATGTTAATTAGTACAGATCAGTTTGTCGATCAAAGGCAGTTTGTTTTGATAAAATTAGTTGTTAGGATAGGGATAAGTTAATTAGTGTGAATGAATGTAGTATTGCTGGAGCTCAAGGCTGTCGGGAGTATGGGCTGGGCGTCAACAGTGGCATTATTTATTTACGGAAGTCTGTCCGCACATGAGATACGTTGGCAGTGGTGACAGAGTTAACGGGGCGTATTTATTTGATCATTTTTATATTTGTTTAACATTATTTTAGTTTCATCCCTAGACCTTCATCAAGCTTTAACAGCCCCCCCCCCCCCCTCCCCAACCTGCCTTCAAGATAAATGTGTAAACAAATTTATAACAAAATTGTCCTGACCGAAAGTCAGTTCCTCTTAAATAACAGGTTCGCTATCGCTCGCCAGGAATAAATCGACACCTAAATGACACGAAAAGCCTTAATAGTGACAAACAAATGGGGCGAAAGGTCTTAATTTTGCCAAACTATTGAGCCAAACGTCATTGAATCTGAAAACTAATGGGGCTAAACATGAGGAAGAAAGGGGACCAGAAAAAACGACCCGCAGTGACTTGGCTGGGGGACGAATAAAATGTCTAATGGCCAATAAAGTACACGGCCAGAGAGATTCGAAGGGCAATTTACTTCACGATCACCAGCCACCAACGTGACTATGTACCTGCATCATCACCTGCCTGTGTAAACAACATTGGCCTTGGTTATCACTATTAGTGAGTGTTCTATTTGTGTATTATAGAGTTAGAAGGGAAGCTTAAGGGGGTAGTGCTTGTTTGTTTGGTCTACTGTATGTATATATTAATACATTTTTTAGTTTCCTTGCTAGACCTTCATCAAACTTTAAAAAAACACCCCCTAGACCCCCTTTCAAGATAAATGTGTACATTTTTCAATAGAAAAATGTCCCGGCCGAAGGCCGATTCCTTCTAAAATTACAGGCTCGCTATCGCTCGCCAGGAAAAATCGACACCTAAATGACACGAAAGGTCGTGTCAATATGACAAATATTGTGTGTGACTAAATATTGACAAAGAAATGGGGGCGAAAGGTCTCATGATCGCCAAACTAATGGAACGAAAATCTTATAAAATCTAAAAACTAATATGCTAAACATGAGGGAGAAGGGGATCCAGGAAATGCAACGTTAGTGGAAGTGGTGTAGGTGTTGTGGTGATGGTGCAAGTGGTGTGGTTGTCAGTGAAAGTGGTGCAAGTGGTGTCAGAGGTGGTGTAGGTGTCAATGTAAGTGGTGTCAGATGTGGTGTCAGTGATGGTGTAGGTATCAGTGTAAGTGGTGTCAGAGGTGGTTTAGGTGTCAGTGGTGGTGTAGATGTCAGTGGTGGTGTAGATGTCAGTGATGGTGCAGAATCAGGCTGGTCCAACTGGCCACCTGTGGCCCGCGGGCCACAGGTGGCCCGCGGGTTGATTATTTGTGGCCCACAAGCACTCAACTCTCATTTAAAATATAACACTAAAATGGTATGGTACATGATGTCTTCATACATTAGTGAAGTCTCTCTCTCTCTCTCTTCTGACCCGAATG
The DNA here is from genome assembly GCA_032716605.1 of Paralithodes platypus. Lineage (NCBI taxonomy): Eukaryota > Metazoa > Arthropoda > Malacostraca > Decapoda > Lithodidae > Paralithodes > Paralithodes platypus. The sequence continues at coordinate 47,521,596 of CM064519.1, read as the reverse complement.
TGAACCGTTACTACTTGTCTAATTCCTGTTAATTCTCTCTCTCTCTCTCTCTCTCTCTCTCTCTCTCTCTCTCTCCTGCTCCAATCGTGATACGTTACTTACTACGTGTTCATTTCCTGTTAATTCTCTCTCGTTCTCACTCCTGTACAGCCCAGTGTAGCAGATTTATCAATTTCTCGCTAGATCTTGAGAAATGTGACTTAGCATTAATTACTGTTACCGTATCTAACAACGGAAATCCTAAATATATTCTGGATTCTGAATATTCAATATTTTTGTATCTACGTATTGTATTAGATTCCCAGCAACATTAACGAACATTATACAAAAATTAACCTTGAATCTTTGAAAGAAAAACCGCAAACAATGGCAACCCTGACAGTAGGCCCAGTCTGAGTCACCAGACTCACCACCCGTCAGTTTGCCTCCGTTTTGCAACCTAGTAAGTGCCTCACATATCATATTTCCAACCACCTCTCAAAATGAGTTTAGTTCTTTTAGTTTTAGCTATACCAGGTACTAGCCTAGTACTGGTGTCGGTGTAGCTTGAAACATGCAGTTTGCTTTGTGTGTTTGTGAAATTGTGTGTGTGTGTGGCCCACGGCATGAAAGGTATATGCTGAAGTGGCCCATAGTTTTCTAGAAGTAGGACCAGCCTGGTGTAGATGTCAGTGTAAGTGGCGTCAGTGATGGTTTAGATGTCAGTGGTGGTGTAGGTGCCAGGGAAATTGGTGTCAGTGGTGGTGTAGGTGTCAGTTATGGTGTAGGTGTCAGTGTAAGTGGTGTCAGTGGTGGTGTAGGTGTAAGTTATGTCAGTTGGTGTAGGTGTCAGTGTAAGTGGTATCAGTGATGGTGCATGTCAGTGTAAGTGGTGTCAGAGGTGGTGTAGGTGTCAGGGATAGTGGTGCAAGTGATGGTGTAGGTGTTAGTGTAAGTGGTATCAGTGGTGGTGTAGGTGTCAGTGATGGTGTAGGTATCAGTGTAAGTGGTGTCAGTGATGGTGTAGGTGGTGTCAGTGATGGTGGAGGTGTCAGTGTAAGTGGTGTCATTGGTGGTGTAGATGTCAGTGGTGGTGTAGGTATCAGTGTAAGTGGTGTCAGTGGTGGTGTCGGTGTCAGTGTAAGTGGTGTCAGTGGTGGTGTAGGTGTCAGTGTACGTGGTGACAGTGGTGGTGTATGTGTCAGTGTCAGTGGTGGTGTAGGTGTCAGTGTAAGTGGTGTCAGTGGTGGTGTAGGTGTCGGTGTAAGTGGTGTCGTACGTGTCAGTGTAAGTGGTGTCAGAGGTGGTGTAGGTGTCAGTGTAAGTGGTGTCAGTGGTGGTGTAGGTGACAGTGTAAGTGGTGTCAGAGGTGGTGTAGGTGTCAGTGAAAGTGGTGTCAGTAGTGGTGTAGGTGTCAGTGTCAGTGGTGGTGTAGGTGACAATGTCAGTGGTGGTGTAGGTGGCAATGTAAGTGGTGTCAGAGGTGGTGTAGGTGTCAGTGAAAGTGGTGTCAGTAGTGGTGTAGGTGTCAGTGTAAGTGGTGTCAGTGGTGGTGTAGGTGACAATGTAAGTGGTGTCAGTGGTGGTGTAGGTGGCAATGTAAGTGGTGTCAGAGGTGGTGTAGGTGTCAGGGAAAGTGGTGTCAGTGGTGGTGTAGGTAGTGTCAGGGAAAATGGTACAAGTACAAGTGTGGTGGCGCCACGTGTTAGACCCCCCTGGGAGGTGTCGCCTACCACTGTTTAATATATGTTTACCGCCACCCCTCACACCCACCTACACCATCCACACCCACCTCACACCCACCTAAACCATCCACACCCACCCCACCTACACCATCCACACCCACCTCACACCCACCTAAACCATCCACACCCACCCCACCTACACCATCCACACCCACCTCACACCCACCTAAACCATCCCCACCCACCCCACCTACACCATCCACACCCACCTCACACCCACCTAAACCATCCACACCCACCTCACACCCACCTAAACCATCCCCACCCACCTCACACCCACCTAAACCATCCACACCCACCTCACACCCACCTAAACCATCCACACCCACCTCACACCCACCTACACCATCCACACCCACCTCACACCCACCTAAACCATCCCCACCCACCCCACCTACACCATCCACACCCACCTCACACCCACCTAAACCATCCCCACCCACCCCACCTACACCATCCACACCCACCTAAACCATCCACACCCACCCCACCTCACGCCCACCTACACCATCCACACCCACCTACTCCCACCTAAAACATCAACACCCACCTACACCGTCAACACCCACCTACACCATCCACACCCACCTAAACCATCCACACACACCTACTCCCACCTAAACCATCCACACCCACCTAAGCCATCCACACCCACCTACTCCCACCTAAGCCATCCACACCTACCTAAACCATCCACACCCACCTATTCCATCCACACCCACCTAAACCATCCACACCCACCTAAGCCATCCACACCCACCTAAACCATCCACACCCACCTATTCCATCCCCACCCACCTACATCATCCACACCCACCTAAACCATCCACATCCACCTACTCCCACCTAAGCCATCCACACCCACCTAAACCATCCACACCCACCTATTCCCACTTATACCATCCACACCCACCTACATCATCCACACCCCCCTAAACCATCCACACCCACTTAAACCATCCACACCCACCTACACCCAGACTTATCCCATCTACACCAATTTACACTCAAACACATGCCACCCACACTCATCTACAACTATTAACATGAAGGCCCATCTAACGTACACCCTTATCCTTCCCCAAGACACACATCTCTACACCCAGAGGCATCCTATTTACACCAAGACCTATCCTATTTACATTAAGATTCATCCCATTTACACCTAGGATCACCCCAACTACACCCACCAACTCACCCCACCTACACCCACTAACACACGTACCCCACCAACAACAACCAACACACCCCATCTACACCCACCAACACACCCCACCTACACCCATCAACACACCCCACCTACACCCACTAACACACGTACCCCACCAACACACCCCACCTACAACAACCAACACACACCATCTACACCCACCAACACCCATTAACACACCCCACCTACACACCCCACCTACATCCACCATCACACCCCAGCTACACCCCCCCCCCCACCCCCCCCCCCCCCCCCCGACCTACAACCACCAACACACCCCACCTACAACCACCAAAACCCCCCCCCACCTACAGCCACCAACACCCCCCACCTACAACCACCAACACCCCCCCCCTACAACCACCAACACACCCCACCTACAACCACCAACACCCCCCCCCCACAACCACCAACACACCCCACCTACAACCACCAACACACCCCACCTACAACCACCAACACACCCCACCTACAACCACCAAAACCCCCCACCTACAACCACCAACAGACCCCACCTACACCCACCAACACACCCAGACCCACATCCCACTTACACCCACCAACGCCCCCTCACAATTACCAGACCCCAGGAAATTAGTCATAGAAAATATGTACACAAGTAATAGATACAAAAGCAACAGGAAATATCTACAAAGCCTTACACATGCCATACATTATGATATTCATATTCGTTAATTTGCCTAACCAATCCTAACCTTGCCTAACCAAACTTAATTAAAATTGCTAGGCTAGTCTATTCGCTGTAAGTAGGCGAGGAATCATGACCTCTATCCTATGTAACTCAAAAAGGGCTAGAGCAAATAGGCTGTAAATTCCCACATCTATTCCTTGACTGACACTGCCCAAATGGTAGATATATTAGCTCGATTACTCTTGTAATTTTTGAGTTACAGAGGTTAGAGTTCATGATTTCTCGCCTACTTACAGCGAATAGACTATAGTATCTTCAAATAAAAACAACCCTCAATTGTGTTCTAAGTCATCCATACTTCTTATGGTTTATCATTATCTTCCAATGTGCTATATTGTCATTATATGTTTTATATTTCAGACATTTAATTATAAACATTCTCTCTCTCTCTCTAATTTGGTCTATGCATTATCAAACAAAACTGACAGCATCTTTTAGTCATATATAACTTCTATCATTAATCGTGTTTAGGAGTAAAGTTGGTTGGTGGAGAGAACATACTAATTGTATGCTAATCCACGTCTTCATATTATCAAGTCATAACATATGCTACGTTCTATAGGCAAACTTTCTAGGCCGTAAGTTGTGTGTTTGTATAACAGATGATATAAACTTTAGAAAAACAGGTACACATTCTAACAAATTTAAATTTAAATTTGTTGCATTTAGAAAGCTTTACTAATATGGCAAATATTTCAGAAAATATTTACAATAAAAATAACTGATGTTGCCCAAGAATGTTTTTGGATTGTTATGCAAAATTATCATTACACAATTATACAATTATCAAACTATGTGTATTCTATATTGCACACACATTATTGTTTTCAATATTTTCTCTATCCAACTATTTATCAAGTCATATATCCTGTACCTACAAACACTTTATCACACACTCACTCGGTATAGTGCCTTTGTAATCTATCTTAAGGGGGGTGAACTGCTTTTGTGTCTCTCCTTTTCTCTCTTTCCTTTCTCTGGCTTGTATCTATTCGGCCCCATTCAGCCTACTGTTTTAAGACGTTTATTCCCAACCAGGTGTCGATTATCGCGAGCCAGCATTATATGGAAAAATGCGGCTTTGCCGGAGACATTTTTCTATCGAAAAATGTACAACTTTAGCCTGCTGTAAGAAACTATTTCAAAAAATATGCTGGCTCGCTACCACTCGCCAGGAAAAAATAGACATCTGGATGGGGATACACGTCTTAAAACAGTAGGCTGAATGGGGCCGAATAGATTATAAGCCAGAGGAAGAGAGAAAAGGAGATAAAAAAGCAGGTCACCCCCCTTAAGTGCATAATATACAAGGCCTGATGAAGCTCTATGCAAAACGTTGCCATCAAATTGTTCCTTCTCTTAAGGTGTTTTTATTCAAGTTGTCCATTCACGTTTCATCCTAATATTACCACCTAAGTTTGTTACCTCCCTCCCACCGACGAATATACATCCACTTGCGAAATCCGATCATTCTTCAATAATAAAAATAAATAAATAAATAAATGACTAAAATCGATGTTTATGGGTGATAGAACAAAGCTTCGATATGAAGAAAAAAAAATCATGAACAGCCGGACAAGTATGAACATTGCAAATTATTATTATTATAATTATCATTATTTTGTTGTATTATTATTATTATTATTATTATTATTATTATTATTAATATTATTATTATTATTATGTATAGAAAAATACTACTTGCTGATACAACATTAAAAGAGTCCAGGCGGTCGTCCACACACGCCCAACCCCGCCCCAAAATATGCTAATGACTGTCCAATTACGACAAGATGAGAGAGAGCAGCACACGGAGACTGCAGGTGAGAAGACCCACACCTCACCCTAGTTCACACACACATACACACATACCAACAGTCCAACACACACACATACACACCAACGGTCACATTCACACCAACATTGTCCCATATTGTTTGTTGTTCTATAACTCTGATCTGGCAACTCCTAGCACATGTTCTTGTAAACATATATCACTTATATTAATCTACCTTCAGTCTAGTTGCCGATACCAGTGCAATTAGTCTCAAAATGTTGCCCAAAATATAATTGCCGTTCGAAAATTGCCGGAAAAAGCCCTCGTGTAAATCCGCCTTAACGTACAGAGAACATAAACGACGGTAAACAGATTCCACTAATGATAGAGGCCCATGGTTAATGCCTTGGTTCTCTTTCAAGGGTAATTAGAAGTGTTGCCCTCATTATCATAATCATGCATTTCATTATCATCTTTAGTTTCACCTTTATTATACAGACCACCAACTTCGCTTTCGTCGTTATCATTATTTACATAATCGTGACCATGTCTTGAAACTTTAACTGTCTTGGTGGTGCAATGGTTAGAGCGTTTACGTGTGCATGTCCTCAACTTGAATCCAGCGATGATCACATGCTTACATTAGTTTAATTTGGGAGTGATTGGTGTTAAAAATATAATGTATATCCATTAAGATTACTTATATTGTTCATATTTCATCCTCTTCTGGACCATGAAGTTACCCATCCTCATCAACATATAATTTCCACATTTATCATTATAATTATATCCATCAACTTCGGTAGTGCTACACCTATCTTGCTATAAGTGTTATATATGGTATGGCATAATGCATTAACGAAAAATTTTAAATACAAGGGTAAAAAGGACAAAATAATAATAATAATAATAATAATATAATTATATACTGTATATATATATATATATATTACTATATACTGTATATATATATATATATATTATATACTGTATATATATATATATATTTTTTTTTTTTTTTTTTTTTTTTTTTTCTTTAATACATACGAGGTTGAAAGAAATAGCAATTTCTGCCCAACGACCCACCGTCTACTGTAGATACGTGGATGACATTTTCGTGCAAATCAAGGACCTCCACGAACTACAGGAACTCCAGCGTCGCTTCATGACCTCCTCCGGACTTAACTTCACCTTTGAAAAATCTAACAATGGACAACTCCCCTTCCTCGACATCCTCGTAGCTCTGAACGACCATGGGTTCAAAACCACCGTCTACATTAAACCAACTAACACAGGACAATGCCTCAATGGCGATAGTGAATGCCCCCGCCGTTATCTTCTATCCTCCATCTCCGCCTATGTTAGGAGAGCCCTCACGCACTGCTCTACCTGGGCCGACACCACCAGGAACTAGAAAGACTATCCCAAGTTTTAGTAAATAACGGATACTCCAACTCCGACATCTCCAGCACATCAACCACCATCTTGAAAAATGGTACACCCAAAGCCCTCCCAACATTGACCCCCCCAATGAAATTAAGATCTTCTACCGCAATTTTATGTCCTCTGAACACAAAAATGACGAGGCCGTCTTAAAAGAAATAATCTCCAAGCATGTCCACCCAACCAACCCGGAAAACAAAATCAAATTAATAATTTATTACAAATCCCCCAAGACCTCCAACCTCGTTCTCCGCAACAAACCAGCTTCCACCAAGATAAAGAGCCCGATGACCGACGATCACGTCATTTACCAACATACCTGTAATTATGAGGACTGTGGACCTCATTCCTATATTGGTATGACGCAGACTCGTCTTTCACGTCGGTTAACTCTTCACCTTCAGGCTGGAGCCATCAAAGACCACTATCTCACCCCTAACCACCCCCACCTCACACGCAACGAGTTAGAGAAACACACCACCATACTCGAAAAAGAAAGTGACCCAAGGAGATTACCTATACTCGAAGCTTTATATATCCAAGCCTTACATCCCAACATCAACAACCAAACTCTGGACCTTCAGATCCTTCCTTCTGCCAAAAGGCACTTTCCTACAGGACCTAACACCCCCCCTCGCCCCCCGGAGCCCTTGACGCAGCCCCCCGCGCTACCTCCTTCAGCTTCGTCTTCGGCAGGCGCCACACGTACTACACAACTTAGGCCACGCCCCTCGACGCAGCCAATCAGCTTCGACCCCACCAACCGACCACCATCCCGCATCCAGTGCACATGCGTGAAGCGGTTCTCTCTTTCTCTCTCCTAGAATACCCCTCCACCAATAGCAGACTTTTTCCCCCAGATTTTCGCCTCCTCTGATTCTCCACCCTCTATATATACCCTTCCTGTTTAGCTTTTATATCATTCTATCCTTACTTGATAATGCTGGTTGTCCAGTGAAACGCGTCGTATATCCTGTATCATCATGTACATTAATGTAACCCTGTACCACCATGAATTTTGCTCATCTCCTTCATCTACTTCCTGCCACCCAGCGAAAACTCATCAGAGACCTGGAAACTTTGAATAATAAAATTTCCAACGCAGAAATTGCCATTTCTTTCAACCTCGTATGTATTAAAGAAAATTTATTACCTGGCTTTACTAACATATATATATATATATATATATATATATATATATATATATATATATATGCAAGTAAAGTTGAAGATGAGTCAATCAATAAATAAGTGTGGATACTTACAGCTCGTTTGTCCCAGCCCTTGCCGAGTAGGTAATTAGAGTGAACTGACTATAGCAAACCGACACGTTATATACACTAATGAAGACTGGGGAGGAAGGATAGAATTTTACGTTTGGTCTCAATCGATAAGCAGAGGAGGTCTTCACTGCTCATGTGGCTGAAATACATATATTATACATGTGAAGTGAACGGGTTGATTGGCCGGCTGACAAATAAATGGTGACATGATGAATATTATAGATAGAAGCATTACTTTCTCTATTCTATCTATCTATCTATTGCCTGACGCCGTGATCCCCGAAGGGGTGGCCACGAACGAACCGCCCCCATGCACCTCTGTCCCCAGTCAGTCGACGCCCCTCCCCCCAACCAGCACCGCCTTCGTTCATGTAGTTCCTCACTCCATCCTTCCACCTCATATTCGGTCTACCTCTCCCCCTCTGTCCCTCCACCTCGCTCTCGTACACCCTCTTAGTCATTCTCTCGCTTTCCATACGTTCCATATGGCCGAACCATCTCAAGTTGTTCCTTTTCACACATTCCAGCACATCTACCTTCACACCACACCTCCTTCTTACTTCCTCATTAGTCTGTCTATCCCTCCATGTAACTCCGCACGCACTCCTTAAGTAATTCATTTCCACTGCTCTCACTCTTGGTCTGAGTCTCTCAACCAACGTCCATGCTTCGCTTCCGTAAGTCAGTGTCGGGATTACCACACTGTCATGCAAGGACTTCTTCACTTCCATACTGACCACCCTATTTCTTGTTACTGCTTTTAGCGTTCCTACAACCCTCTTCCCCTGTTGTACCCTCTCCCGCACCTCTTCATCCATAGTCCCATCTTTACTCAACACACTGCCCAGATACTTAAAAGAGTTGACGATCTCCATAGCCTGACCGTTCAGCTTCACCTCACACTCTGTGACTTCACCCCTTTCGAAGACCATAACCTTGCTCTTCCCGTATTTACCTTCAAATTCCGTTTTTCGCACACTGTTCCAAACTCATTTACCAGACCCTGCAACTCCCATTCATTATCACTCATCAGAACTGTATCATCCGCAAACAGCAGTATAGGTAGCTTCCACTCAATTCCCTCCCTTTTCAGCGATGCACCAACATCCACTGCTCTTGATAGTATTTCTTTCATAACTCCATCCATATATACAGTAAACAACCACGGGGACATCACACACCCCTGTTTCAAACCAACATTCAGGTCAAAGAACTCGCTCTGCTCACTCTCCACACGTACTGCCGCCTTTGCACCCTCATACATGCTCTTCACTGCTTTCAGCAACTTGCCCTCTACTCCGTATATTCTAAGTACTTTCCACAAACCTTCTCTATCCACTCTGTCATAGGCCTTCTCTAAGTCCATAAAGGCAACATACACCTTTTGTTTCTTCTCCAGATACTTCTCCACAACACAATTCAGGGTAAAAATCTGATCTACACATCCTCTTCCCTTCCTAAAACCTCCCTGCTCGTCGCCTATCCATTTCTCCGTTCTCACTCTCACTCTCTCAATCACTACCCTACTGTATACCTTCCCTACTACGCTTAGAAGACATATTCCTCGGTGGTTACCACACACTCCTCTTTCCCCTTTGCCCTTATATAGGGGGACTATTATGCCAGTCTTCCAGTCATCGGGTGCACTCCCCTTCTCCCATGCTAGTTTGCACATTTTCCATACCCATTCTATCACTATCTCACCACCATACCTCAACATTTCCCCACACACTCCATCTGTTCCTGGTGCTTTCCCCAACTTCACTCTTTTCATGGCTTCCCACACTTCTGACCTCCTGATCCCCACCTCCTCCACTACTTCTCTTCTTCTCCCTCCCATACCATATCCAGCTATGTTTGCTGGCTCTTCATTCCTTTCATTTAGCAACTCACTGAAGTACTCCCTACATCTTTCGACTCTCTCTTGCTTCTCGGCTAGCATTCTCCCATTCTTATCTTTCACACCCTTACTGTTTCCCTTGCTACCTTCCCTAACTTTCTTGACTTCTTTCCAGAACAGTTTCTTACTCTCCCTCCATTTTACACTCAGATTCCTTCCAAATTCCTCATCTACTCTTCTCTTACTTTCCTTCACTACTCTCTTCACCACCCTCTTACTCTCCACGTACCTCGCTCGTTTCTGCCTCTCGGAATCTTCATTCCCTCTACTACCCAACCACTCTCTATATGCTTTCTTCTTTTCTTCCACAGATATTCTTACCTCTTCTGTCCACCATGCTGTACCTTTCACTCCCCTCCCTCTTCTCCTCACTCCACACACCTCCTCACATGCTGCACAGATCTCATCCTTAAACACCTTGCTCATCTCCTCCACTTCCTCCATAACTTCCAGATCGAACCCACCTAGTCGTCTTTCCACTGCTCTCCTGTACTCCTCCCTGACTTCCTCCTCCTGCAACCTCTCCACCCTCCTCACCATTCCACCCTCCTCTCGCCTCCCACCCGCTCTCCTCAACCACTTCTTTTGTATCCTAACCTTAGCTACCACTACATAATGATCAGACAGACCCCCTCCAATACCCCTATACACCCTAGCATCCATCACAGATTTCTTCATTCGTTCATCCACACATACATAATCAATCAATGACTTTCGTTCCACCACTGTCTTATCCTTCATCGTCAACATCCGTTTCCACGTGTACCTGTGGATCATTCTGTGTCGGAAGAAGGTGTTGGCTATCCACAGCCTCCTCCCCACACATACGTCCACAAGTGCACTACCATTCCCATTCACCTCTGATGGTACCCCCCACCCTCCCACCACTCCCTCAACTTTCCTATCACCCACCTTACCATTCATATCCCCAATCAGAAATATTCTTTCGTTCTTGTCAAACTTCTCCAGGCACGCCTCCACATTCATCCAGAACTCCTCTTTCTTTCTTTCAAGTATATCCTCTGTCGGGGCATACACGCATACAATCACCCACGTTTGTATTCCTACTTTCATTCTCACCCACACAATCCTTGAACCCACAGACCCATACTCTCTTACACATTCCTTCCATTTGCTACTTACAAACAAACATGCACCTTCTCTCGCTGTTCCTTCACTCACTCCAGCACACACACCCATTCCACACTCCCACTCTCTCACATCTGAACCTTTCCATTTGGTCTCTGTCATTCCACATACATCCAGCCTGGCATTCACTAACACTTCCAGAACCTCTCTCTCTTTTGTGTCATCATTCATGCCACTAACATTCCACGTAGCCATTCTCAGAATGTCCGAAGGCATGTCCTTAGTCGGTCGTGGTTCGTCAACGTTGGTTCCGTCCGCATCCGAGGCTGTTCGTTCGTTTTTCCTTGCTTAGATATTTTTTCCGGGTGGGGGTCGCAAGCCCACCGACCCAACCTCTTTAGTCGCCTCTTACGACACGCAGAAGGCACGTTATATATTTATTTATAATGTTTTTTTGGTTTTGTTTTTTAAGTTTCCCGTAATAATTGCTGGTAGTTCCTAAACCCGATGACTATAGCGCGTTCATTCTAGGTTGGGCAGAAATCGTAACCTCTAACCTCTCTAACTCAAAAAGGGCTAGAGCAAATGAGCTGTCAATTTCCACACATATTCCCTAGCCAAGTCTTCCTATTTGGTAGAAATATTAGCTCAATTACTTTAGTCCTTTTTGAGTTATGAGAGGTTATTAGTTACAATTTTTGCCCAACCTAGAATGAACAGACCATTACTTCCTGATCTGCTAGGACATTGAGTGATAATGTTATGCAATGATACATTCGAACAAGTATGATATAATATTTGTTGGTGTTATTACAAACAAAGGCAATTCTAGAAAACTTAAGTAGGTAAGATTACAGCAATGAATATCACCTTCAGCCCGAGGACTCCTTATTTACCCATTATCCTGGCTAACATTAAACGATTGTATGCAGTTTAAGGGGGTAGTGCATGTTTTTTGGCCTATGTATTCATGTATATATTTAAATATTTATGAGCTTCCTCACTAGATCGTCTAATAGTTGCCATAATATGATGAAAAGGACGTCCCTGGTATTGAATGGGTTAAAATCAATGTTTACGGCTTCGACTTCCTTATAGCCCCTTAAACTCGCAAGTGTTTAATTGAGTGCACCGGCAAATAACTAAGCAAGCCAGCATGAAATGAAAAAAGACGTCGTCATACTGAAACAGGTAAAGGACAGTGGTAACGGAGACAAAACATATCTACGACAAACTGTTGGTAAAGACTGTAGAACTGCAGGAGAGGATGGTGCTGTAACCCACACCGACCCCACGTGCTGTTAACACACTAACATATGTGCTGCATATACACCACCCTCTATATATATATACACACACACATGCCATGATAACTGATAGCTTGGGCCTTTGTTATTGGAAACCATTAGTTACATTTACTTAGTTATTTGCCGGTGCACTCAATTTAACACTTGCGAGTTTAAAGCTACAAGGAAGTCGAATCCGTAAACATCGATTTAAATAGAATTGCAATACTAATGTAGGTTCCTGGTGGATAGGTAGTATGATAATTTTGGTTTTATGTATTTATATATTTATGCACTACAACCGTATTTATATATGCACTACAACCGTATATATATATGCACTACAACCGTATTTTAGCTCATGATTCTGCTAAATATCTATGTCTACAGATTCAACTTACAGCTCAAAACTTGATTTCGACAGTGTAACGCTGGAGTGTGTGAATAAGTTCTGCTACCTGGGCGATACGGTTTCCGCCGGAGGTGGCGCTGAAGCTAGCTCCATTGCTAGTCAGAAGTGGCTGGGGAAAGTTTAGAGAGCTGTTGCCACTCCTGCCCATGAGAGGACTCCCATCCCACCTTAAAGAGAAGGTGTATACCTCGTGTGTTAGGAGCGCTGTATGTATGTATGTATGTAAGTCATTATCTGGCAGTCAAAATTAGTTATTAAATAAAGTATTGAAGCCATATGAGGAATAAACACTTTCTTTCAATTTTAAAGTCCCCAAACAGGTGTCATCTTTAAGAGATCACTAGGGGCGCACCCCTTATATGCTATATTGGTTCTGCTTAAAAGAAAAAAAAAAAAAAAAAAAAAAGTAATTCGTATCCTCTTCTTGCGTAAATTTCGGGAGAAAATAAATATGTACACAAATATATAATAATAAATAAAACCTAAAAGGTGTCATCCACAAATTATGAAATACTATAATGGCAGTATATTATGTGTTTATGAGACTTACAAATGCAAAAACTTTAAAAAAGTTATATTATTTGACAGATCTTCACTGCCACAAACACTGCTAACTTTACAATATTCAGGAACCTTGGCCTTGCTCGGGGCCTTGGGGCTGTTCGGCCAGGCAGCTTGGGGAACAACAACAACAACAACAACTTGGTCATTCCAAAACGAAAGATGACAACGGCGGGCCTACAATAACTTAATCATCATATATTTCTGGTAAAATTCATAGAACCTCAGATTGAAAATCAAATTTTAGCAATTCAGGTCATAGTCCCCTAGATACATTATTATCATAATTATGTTTACACTAAACTTAATCGAAGGTTAAATAATAAAAGTAAGAGATGGATTTTGAGCGTGATAATACTAGTAGTTTTGATTATGTTGCTATTTCTATATGTAGTAATATTTCAGATTTTTTTTTAAAGTGTTGTTGTTGTTGTTGTTGTTATCGTTCCCTAAATTGCCTGGCCGAACTGCCCCGAGTCTCTAAGGAAGGCCATGGCCACGGTCGGGCTTTCCTACAGTTTTGTCAGAAGATAAAAGCTCAAGCTGGGGAACTTTAAAATGTCTACTGTACAGGATTTTATTGTATATGTATATATAAATGAAAGGTTTTTATATATAATTATTTAGCTATAATGTAGTTGAATATAATTTTGATTAATAGGCTACATATTTATATATTATCATTCAATTTAGCTAACGTCCGATTTGGTGTACAAGTTGTAAATTTATTTTTGAACCTTTTTGAAAGGTTAGTGCCAATTTCCATCCCTGACTATACTTAAGGGGAGATAGGCCGTTTTTTTAGCCCTTCATCTCCCTCATGTTTAGCATATTAATTTTGAAATTTTAAAATGTCCATTCCATTAGTTTGGCGATGTTAACACCTTTCGCCCTATTTCGTTGTCAATGTTAAGACCTTTTGTGCCATTTACTGTAGGTGTCGATTTTTTCCTGGCGAGAGACAGCGATCCTGTAATTTTAAGAGGAACCGGCCTTTGGCCGGCATATTCTTCTACCGAAAAAATATACAAATTTATCATGAAGGGAGGTTTAAGAAGTGTTTTTCTAAGGTTGATGTAGGCCTAACGAGGAAACTAAAAAATACATGAATTAACAGACCATAAATTAAACAGCCACTAGCCCCTTGAATATGAGGCAATCAAAGTAGTGTGTGTGATACCCTCTTGGTGCCACAGACCAGCTGTCGCTCAGATCACAACACAACACACCAGCTATATTATCTCCACTAGAATAACAACACCCCACAGGCCTCGACAGTAGTTAATGCTTCAGATTAAGTGTCAGCATGGACAGTGTATGCAGATTAAGTGTCAGCATGGACAGTGTATGCAGATTAATTGTCAGCATGGACAGTGTATGCAGATTAAGTGTCAGCATGGACAGTGTATGCAGATTAAGTGTCAGCATGGACAGTGTATGCAGATTAGGCTGAACATACACAGCTAGACACGCACGCGTACATACAAACAAAACACCACACACATTCACATAATCACCACACACACACACATCCACATCCACATAAGCACACACACCTACATAAGCACACACACATATTATACACACCTACAAAACCAAAAAATAGCACACACATACACACGCTCATATAAGCACACACACAAACACCACAGTTACACACACACACATTCACATAAGCACACACACAAAAGCAAATACACATATATAAACACCTACAAAACAAAATAAACACACAACCATACCCACACACATGCTTAAAAAAAAAAAAAAAAACAAAAAAAAAACACACACACACACACACATAAACACACTAGCATGCACCCCACCCCCAGCAGAGATATACACTGCAGTTCCCATGTGTCAGCAAGTTATGACCCTCACAGCCGCTCATCTCCCTCTCTAAACACTCAACTATCGACTGCTGCTCTACTGGGAGAGGTCATCTGGTTAAGGGAGCCCACCTCGCTTTTTTTCTCTTTCTCTCCTTCTCTATTTGGCTTGTATCCATTCGGCTCCATTCAGCCTACTGTTTTAAGACATTTATCCCCATCCAGGTGTCGATTTCTTCCTGGCGAGCGATAGCGAGCCAGCATTGTATGGAAAAATCCAGCTTCGCCGGAGACATTTTTCTATTGGAAAATGTACAAATTTAGCTTACTGCCAAAACAAAAATATATATATACTGGCTCGCTACCGCTCGCCAAGAAAATATTGACACTTGGATGGGGGTAAGCGTCTTAAAACAGTAGGCTGAATGGGGCCGAATAAATACAAGCCAGGGAAAGAGAGAAAGGGAGAGAAAGAGAAAACAAAAGCGAGGTGGGCTCCCTTAATGTTACAGCCTGACTTGTATGCTTAGATATCGTCGTGTACTTGCTCGGTACAGTTACTTATGGACCCCTTTCGTATTTGTTGTATGCAAATACAGCCAATGGTATGAAGGGAAGGTTCTTTTTCTGTCGAGCGATAGCGAGGCTGTAATTTAGGAGGAACAGCTTTCGGCCCGGATTTAAAAAGTAGAAATTTGATCTCGAAGGGTGGTCTTGAAGGATTTGTATTAGCTTGATAGAGGTTTAGGGAGTAAACTAAAAGAAAATCCCTTAATGTATGGACGATTTTTTTATGACATGATAATGTATATATGATTAATGTATACGGCATTGTTTTCATTAAACAACTTACACGTACTGTGTTCAGTATTCTGAAATTCCTCCAATAGTACTTAAGAATTGCTCCTTGGTGCTCGCTCCTGTATTGGCAAAATGTTTCCGTCTGTGTACTCATACCTCATGCTTCCCAGTACCCTGGAAAGAAGCAAACATCCATCCAGTTCCTAAAAAAGGTGCCTCTTCAGATCCATCAAACTACAGACCAATAGCTATAACTTCCACTCTTGGTAAAGTCTTTGAAATTATATTAAATAATCACATAATTAAGCATCTTGAGAATAATAAATTAATCAGTGATAGGCAATATGGTTTTAGACGATGTCGATCAACTGCAGACATGCTTTGCCTTCTTACGCATCAAATCAACCAAGCTACAGACCAACATGGTGAAACACATACAATAGCATTGGAGGCATTTGATAGAGTCTGGCATCAATCCTTATTGTCGAAGATGTCACACTACGGCCTTGCATCATTAGTTCCACTAATTTCTTCTTATCTTCATAACAGAAAAATACGTGTAATGGTAGATGGCCTTTATTCTCAATTTCACTCAATAAATGCTGGTGTTCCCCAGGGATCAGTTTTGGCCCCAATTCTGTTCCTCATTCATATCAATGATCTCATATCTACCACTCATAATCCAATACATTCCTATGCAGATGACTCAACACTCCACAGTTCCTTCACATTTACCAATTCTTTCACCCAACCCGATCTTATAAATTCAAAAATAAACACTGCAATTTCTCTGAACCAGGACCTTTCTAGAATTAATGGATGGGGACAAAAGAATCTAGTTTCCTTTAATGCACAGAAAACCAAGTACATTCAATTTTCTAACCGACAGAATCTCACTGACTCCCATATATTTTTTAATGATGTAAATATTCCCACTTCCCCTAGTATTGACATTCTCGGTGTAACATTAACTACTAACTTGAGCTGGACACATTATGTTAGAAGCATTGCTAAGAATGCCTCTAAAAAACTGGGACTCCTGTACAGAGTTCGAGAATTCTTCACTGACGAGCAGTTGGCCGTGATATATAAAAGTCATGTGCGTTCTCAGATGGATTACTGTTCACCTCTGTGGGGTGGAAGTGGAGTGGTTGCATTGAGGCAGTTGGACAAAATTCAAAATAAAGCTATTAGATTAATCAATAACCCTGCAATCACACAGGACCTTCCTACATTATCCATACGAAGAAACGTTGCATCCCTTGCATTATTCTACAGATATTTTCACAGCAATTGTTCCGAGGAACTTGCTTCAATTGTGCCGCCTCTCCACATCTTTCCCCGTAGAACTAGGGCAGCTGAGAGCGCCCATGAATTTACACTTTCTCCTCCACAATGCAGAACTTCTGCTTATCAGAATTCATTTATCCCCAGAGCTACTACTCTTTGGAATTAACTTCCCTCGAATTGCTTTCCACAAACTTACAATCTACAAATGTTTAAATCCAGTTGTTACAAACATTTTATGAATGGAGGATGCCTTTAGGCACATGGACCTTTTTGTTTTATCTGTGTTTTTCCTTCCTCCGTTCATTGTCTCTTAAAAAAAACAAAACAAAAAATAATGAAACAATTAATAAACGTCCACATTATATTATGAGTAGCTGTGCTTATTCGTGACATTAACCCCTTCTGTACCGACGATGTCTTTCTTATTTGATTTCAGCTCCATTTAGACGATCTTTTGAAGCTTGGAAAATATATATGGTAGCCAAAAGAATTAATTGAGATAGTCTGTAGCCTTTTAATGGGTAGACGTCCTTCCTAAGCTGAACAAAATCCTCTAATGGTTGCCAGAATATAATGAAAAGCACATACCCGATTTTTAAACATAATTGAAGGTGTTTTATTATAATTAGCAATGCATGCTATAGAATACACATAATTGGCAGTGAAGGAGGAGTATTACCTGTGGTGTACTACACTCTTGAAGGGCTGGATCTAATGGGCTGTAAACTTTGACTTTGGTTTCCCGGTTTATTCTCTTCAAATTATCGAAATATCAGCTTGATTTTTCAAGTCCTCTTTCAGGTTTCTTACGTTGGGGAACAGGATTTCAAGTCTTGCCACAATGAATAGTCCATAGGTAATATTATTCATACATAGTCGTATATAGACATTTTGCTAATTCAAGTATACAAATAAATGCAACCACCTTGATGCAAATGTTATACTGATTCGCGATATATCACTGTAAATCAAGTGTTCTTAGTAAATAATAATAATAGTAGTATACCGGTACTGCATAATCTATTAAATTGACTATCTATATTCCATAATAACACCTATGTAATGTGACGTCGAAATAGATGCATTTTGATCGTGATCTACTTTTTCATATTCTACATGTTGTCACTGTATATGTTGTCACTGTATATGTTGTCACTGTATATGTTGTCACTGTATATGTTGTCACTGTATATGTTGTCACTGTATATGTTGTCACTGTATATGTTGTCACTGTATATGTTGTCACTGTATATGTTGTCACTGTATATAGAGTATACAGATTATGAAGAAGGATATACAAATTCCATGGAAACATCTGGATAATACTGTTCATCATAATATTATCGACCATGCATGAAACATTAAGTGCCAAACATGTGATCACTTGCTATTATGGAGTAGAACACAGAAGACAAAGTAAACTATCTATCTATCTATTGCCTGACGCCGTGATCCCCGAAGGGGTGGCCACGAACAAACCGCCCCCATGCACCTCTGTCCCCGGTCAGTCGACGCCCCTCCCCACAACCAGCACCGCCTTCGTTCATGTACTTCCTCACTCCATCCTTCCAACTCTCATTCGGTCTACCTCTCCCTCTATGTCCCTCCACCTCGCTCTCGTACACCCTCTTAGTCATTCTCTCGCTTTCCATACGTTCCATATGGCCGAACCATCTCAAGTTGTACCTTTTCACACTTTCCAGCACATCTACCTCCACACCACACCTCCTTCTTACTTCCTCATTAGTCTGTCTATCCCTCCATGTAACTCCACACGCACTCCTTAAGTAATTCATTTCCACTGCTCTCACTCTTGGTCCGAGTCTCTCAACCAACGTCCATGCTTCGCTTCCGTAAGTCAGTGTCGGGATTACCACACTGTCATGCAAGGACTTCTTCACTTCCATACTGACCACCCTATTTCTTGTTACTGCTTTTAGCGTTCCTACAACCCTCTTCCCCTGTTGTACCCTCTCCCGCACTTCTTCATCCATAGTCCCATCTATGTAAGTTATTTACATGCGGTTTGTCTGTATATTAATTTCAACTAATCAGAGACGTAAAATCTTCAGAAATTGAAACGAACTACCTCAAGGAACGAATTTGTTTAAGGGGGGTGACCTGTTTTTTGTTATTTCTGTCCTTTTCTCTCTTTCTCTGGCTTGTATTCATTCGGCCCCATTCAGCCAAATATTTTAAGACGTTTATCCCCATCTAGGTGTCGATTTCTTCCTGGCGAGCGATAGCGAGCCAGCATTATATGAAGAAATCCGGCTTTGCCGGAGAAATTTTTCTATCGAAAAATTTACAAATTTAGCCTGCTGTCAAACAAAAATAAGAAAATATGCTGGCTCGCTACCGCTCACCAGTAAAAAATTGACACCTGGATGGGGATAAACGTCTTAAAACAGTAGGCTGAATGGGGCCAAATGGATACAAGCCAGAGAAAGATAGAAAAGGACAGAACATAAACAGGTCACCCCCCCCCCCCTTAAGAAGACTTGTAAACTAGTCAAAATGAAGAAAAAATAGTCCAGATAAAGTCTGGATGTTCGTGTCTAACAAGATGTAGCTGGCCATATGAACATATGACGTTGCTTTAATTAGTTATTTTTTCTGCTCTTTCATTAATAATAATAATAATAATCTTCTGGTTACTTATATAGCGCCCGTATCTCCTCCTTCGAGGATTCACAAGCGCTTGGCTTTCTTTAGTCTACCAGAGACCATTACCCATCCCCCTTGCTCATGGGGAGATGGTAACCGCCGGCTGTGTCCCAGAAAAACTTTTCAATCTGAGCGGGGATTGAACGCGAGACTTTCAAGATGGGAATCAGGCACGCTATCAACTGAGCCAGCCGGACGGCTAATATCATATGCTTAACCCCTTCTGTACCGGCGATGTCTTTTTAATTGGATTTTAGCGATATTTAGACGATTTTGTACAGTTTAAAAAAAGATCTATGGTAGTAAAAAGGGTTTTATGAGACAGTTGGAAGCCTGTTAATTGATGGGGACCTTTTTTAAACTGAATATAATCGTCTAATAGTAACCAGAATATAGTTAAAAGCACGTCGCCGGTACGGAAGGGGTTAAGTTTGTATACATATTGAGTGTTCTGGTATCTATTGCTCGAAACAATGGCACAGGTACAGCAAGAATTAGGTATTGGCATTTACGTAAATCGTCTGAAATATTATAGAATTAACTCATAAAATATCCTAATTGCATAATAAGTCCAAATAAATGATACTATAACTAATGTATTTTCACGCAACCACTTGACTATATAATATTGTACACTAGGAGGGGTACCCGGCGTTGCCCGGGTTTAAATTCTACTACCATAATCACCATCATCAATCACTACTACCACAATCATCACAATACTACTACTACCATAATCACCGGCCTCGACCTCCCTGTGCCTCATTAAACGGCGACCTCGATTTCGGCCACTAAATGACCTCCGATTTTGGATCTGACCTCATCCGTACCCCCATTTGGGGAGCTGCGAACAACTTTCGTTCCATACACCTTTTCGATCGGAGGCCTCCTTCTGCCCCAAACGGCCATTTTTTTCGCATTTTTTTCGCTCCCGTATACTACATAAGTTCTGCCGAAAATTTTATTAAACAAAAGTGTCTCTGATTTCCACTAAACTCGCCTAAAACCATCTCCAAAGCCTGGGCTTTCCAACGGTGCCCCACACTCCCACCTGGCACCAAAACTGTGGGAGGAGTTTAGTAACAAAGGTCGGGTAACTGACAGACAAACATTGACCTTTATTTATTAAGATTTGTTTATATAAATGTTAATAAGGTAACGAACAAACTTTTGCTTCCAGATACAAACTTACTACTTAATTCAAATTTACATGTGAATGTATCGTTTCCACATTCCAATTAATCAACACACTTTTCTTGTACAAATCGATAACCATAACCAAAATGACGCGAACGGTTTCATAGAAGCATATCACTATACGTGTTATCCCAATATTCTGCTCCATAAGTTTGGCTTCTAAATGTCTTATATGTTCACAGTCTTCCGCACGCATGCCACTTAACTTCACAATATATGCTACACCAAAACTTTTAAAGTCAATTTAATATAGTTGAAATATTTCTTGCAACATTTCTGGAATCTTTGGCACTGTTATCAGAAACTAGATTGACGTTTTATTATTCCAGGCAACCGAGTTTATTTAACAGTTTAAGGGGAGATAGGTCGTTTTTCTGGTCACCTTTCTCCATCGTGGTTAGTCACATTAGTTTTGGTATTTTAATACGTTCGTTCCATTAGTTTGGCGAATTGAGACCTTTCACCCCATTTGTTGTCAATATTAAGACCTTTCTTACCATTTAGGTGTAGATTTTTTCCTGGCGAGCGCTAGCGAGCCTGTAATTATAAGAGGAACCAGCCTTCGGCCTGTACATTTTATACCGAAAAATTTACAAATTGATCTTGAGGGGGGGGGGGGGTCTAGTTTTGTTTTTCTAAGTTTAAGGGAGGTCTAGCGAGAAACCTAATCAATAAATACATTAATTAATTAATAGACCAATAAAACAGCCACTATCCCCATAACTGCCGAACTCCCGGACCAAAGTTCTCCATACCAGGATTTACCGGATTTACTGCCCGATATAAACTTCTCTCTTTTTCCCCTTAAGCAAAGTAAATGTTAACCCCGTTAGGATTGTGACGCGTTTTACCAATGTATTCCAACTCTCACTAGACGATTGTATTCAGTTTAAGAAGGAATTGTGGGAGTCAGAGGGATGATTGAGATAGTTGTTACCCCTTTGACTGCTAAAGGGCATTTTAAACTAAATAAAATCGCCTAACGATAGCCAAAAAATAGTGTCTGTCCTATGTTAACATCGGTTTTTATTTCTATTGACATTCAATATTATTTACGTGGCAGTCCATAAAGAATACTCCTAGACATTCATTAACAACATGTACATTTATATAGATAGTTTACTTACACACAAATACACACCGACCTAATATACATATACAGTATACCCACCACATTCACATTATTTCTACAAACTATAGATCTGCTATATATATAAAATTACAATTCTCTCTCTCTCTCTCTCTCTCTCTCTCTCTCTCTCTCTCTCTCTCTCTCTCTCTCTCTCTCTCTCTCTCTCTCTCTCTCTCTCTCTCTCTCTCTCTCTCTCTCTCTCTCTCTCTCTCTCTCTCTCTCTCTCTCTCTCTCTCTCTCTCTCTCTCTCTCTCTCTCTCTCTCTCTCTCTCTCTCTCTCATATATACAATCCACTTCGTACCGAGCTCAAATTACAAGTCCCGTTCGTCCCGCCGTTCTCTCAAACTAGGCTCGACTTGCCAGAACAACCATCAAGATAAAACTTATGCCCCGCTCCCTTCATGATCCCAACTCACGCGAGCCTGTCAAATGGCCCAAGGGGGAGATGGGGGCGTTTTTCTAGACCCCCTTTTTCTCCCTCATGTTTAGCCCCGTTGGTTTTCAGATTTTAAGACCTTCGGCCCATTGGTTTGGCGATTTTAAGATCTTTCGCCCCATTTCTTTGTCAATATTAAGACATTTCGTGCTATTTAGCTGTTGACATTTTTTTCCTGGCGAACGATAGTAAGACTGTAATATTGGAAGAACCGGCCTGGACATTTTTGTACCGAAAAATGTACAAATTAATATAGAAGGGGGATCTAAAGTTTGATGGAGGTCTAGGGAGGAAACTAAAACAAAATAATAGAAATATGAAATAATCGACTTAAAAATATACCCTTTCCCCTTAAGGGGGTAGTACTCGCTTTTTCTGGACCCCCTTATCCCTCATGTTTAGCATATTAGTTTTGAGGTTTTAAGACGTTCGTTCCGTTAGTTTGGCGATTTTGAGATCTTTCGCCTCATTTTTAAATAAATATTAAGACCTTTCGTGCCCTTTAGATGTCGATTTTTTTCCTGGCGAGCGATAGCGAGCATCTTATTTTAGAAGGAACCGGCCTTCGGCCGGGAAATTTTTCTACCGATTTTGTTTACAAATTTATCTTGAAAGGGGTTCTAGGGGTTGTTTTTCTAAGCTTGATGGAGGTCTAACGAGGAAACTCAAAAATAAATTAATAAATAAATATATAGACCAAAAACCAAGCATTACCCCCTTAACTTGGTGAGTGGGTCCTGACAGCTCCAAACATTACATTGGGGAGGCGAAGGGCTATGTCATGACACAAGTGCACTCATTCAAAAGGGGGTTATTGCCCCCCTCTGATCCGGAGGTCATCGTTCGGCTTTCTTCTCATTTTCTGTGTGTGTGTGTGTGTGTGTGTGTGTGTGTGTGTGTGTGTGTGTGTTTTTCTTCTCCTAGATGACGATGCGAGTAGGAAGAGTTCTCGTATCTTCTGTTAGCGAAAAAATATTAGCCCCTTCTGCACCAGTGATGTACTGTACTTGTCATTATATTCTGGTAACTATTAGACGATTTTGTACAGCTTAGGAAGGACGTCTACTCATTAAAAGGCTACATACTATCTCAATTAATCCTTTTAGCTACCATATATCCTTCCTCAGCTTCATAAAATCGTCTAAATGTAGCTGAAATAAAATATAAAAGACGTCGCCGGTACAAAATGGGTTAAGGCAACAAATGTTGAGTTTAGTAGAACTGTATCGTTTTACATATATTTTCAATGGACTAAGAATAAACTTTTATATTTCCATATACACAGTCCCCAAATTATGGCTACATTGGTCAAGGTTGTTATTAATAGTTTGTGTCATGCCCCAACCAGGGTTCGAACCCAGGCCAGTAGTGCAGCACTCCAGCACCTAAACCACTAGACCACCGAGGAGCTTAAAAGTAGTGGCTTCATTTGGAATTATATCCCATCCACCACCACCCGCTCAGATTCGTGATTAAAAAAGTATATATGGCATCATTGGAATAACACCGAATATTATAACCAATCACAATACATAATCACGTATTATTATGTTATATCCAACAACCAACTCTACTCGATGGCGGGTGCCCAACCCCGAAAGGGGTTGAAATAGGGGAGCTATCCCCCCGCCAAAGGCGGCTTTCTAGGGCCTTTCCTAGCTGATGCTGAGAGGATTGGGTTCTAGTCATGTGGTGATGGGCTGGTCTATCAGAGTGAGAGCTGAGCAATCTCTGCCATACCCATAGCTTACTCTGACTGTTCCTTTAACTTATATATTTCTAGATCTCAAGTGACGGCGTCTCTTCCGTGGATTGACCTCCCAATCTACCAAGATTGGAAGCCAAAACGTCACATTTTTCCCTTGCCCCTCCACTTTCTCTTCATAATTGCTGAGGGGCACAGGGCCCTGGGTGGGGCTTTGGTTTCCCGGGCGTTTCCGCACCCTCCTCAGCTCCCCGCCATGGAGTGGCTTCGGTCACCCAGGCCTTATTGTGGTCAGCAGGGAGGGTTCTGTGGGGGCGCTCGGTTATGGCCTTGGAATTGCTCGGGGCCTTGGGGCTGTTCGGCCAGGCAGCTTGGGGAACAACAACAACAACAACAACAACTCCTAAAATCGATTAATGAAATATTACAAACACATGTGGCAGTCCGTGGATTCGAACCCAGGACGCTCACACCGAATATCAACACCTTATGCACTACACCACGAAGGCAATTCTCCTCTATTCTTCCTCTTCACACTTCTTATCCAGTCCCACCGCCTTAACTCACCATTTTATCTCGGAATTAGTTGTCCTTATCTACTCTCTACCTCATCTCGCTATCTCACCGCCTATCTCTCCTTACAGATCTTTAAAGGAGGGTCACCGGCTTTTTTTTATCTGTATCTCCTTTTCTCTCTTTCCCTGGCTAATTATATCCATTCGGCCCCATTCAGCCAACTGTTTTAAGACGTTTATCCCCATCCAGGTGTCGATTATTCCTGGCGAGCGAAAGCGAGCCAGCATTGAATGGAGAAATCCGGCTTCGCCGGAGAAATTTGTCTATCAAAAAATTAACAAATTTAGCTTGCTGTTAAAACAAAAATATATATATGCTGGCTTGCTACCGCGCGCCAGGAAAATATTGACACCTGGATGGGGGTAAACGTCTTAAAACAGTAGGCTGAATAGGGCCGAATGGATAAAAGCCAAAGAGAGGGAGAGAAAGAGAAAACAGCGAGGCGGGCTCCCTTAAAGGCTCATCTCACTGCCTAATTCCTTTGGTTCATCTTCCTGTCTTATCTGCGGTCCCCATCTTGCTCCGCTTAGAATATCTCAGCAAGTAATTTCAATGCATCATTAGCCCTTCTTGTATCGGTGACGTCTTTTGAATTTGATGTCAGCATCAAGACGATTTTATGAAGCTTAGGAAGGATATATGGTAGCTAAAAGGAATAATTGAGATAACCTGTAGCCTGTTTAAGGGTAGACGTCCTCCTAAGCTGAATACAATTGTCTAGAAGTTGCAAAAGGAAGTCCCCGGTGCTGAATGGGTTAACAGGGCTTATTTCACTACCTGAGCTCAGTCTCTCCTCTAGGCTCGTCTCACGCTCCTATCTACTTGTCTTGCCTCTTCGCTCTTATGTCTTCTTGTCCTTGTCTACAATACATCCTTCTCTCCTTCATATCTTTAATAATGTTCTATTTCATCTTATTCTCTTCTTGACTTCATCCTTTACTTTTACTTCCCCACGTCTCTGTCATCCTTCTATCACTGTTTATTATTTACTTCATCCTTTACTTCCCCACGTCTCTGTCATCCTTCTATCACTGTCTATTATTTACTTCATCCTTTACTTTTACTTCCCCACGTCTCTGTCATCCTTCTATCACTGTTTATTATTTACTTCATCCTTTACTTCCCCACGTCTCTGTCATCCTTCTATCACTGTCTATTATTTACTTCATCCTTTACTTCCCCACGTCTCTGTCATCCTTCTATCACTGTCTATTATTTACTTCATCCTTTACTTCCCCACGTCTCTGTCATCCTTCTATCACTGTTTATTATTTTCAACACTTCGCTCTTTTTTCATTCACATCTCTACAATCTAAATTTACCTTCAATCTTCTATATTCTTTCCTTCATATCCCTATAATCATGCGATGTCGTTACACGGTCGTGCTGGTAATTGAAGAGAGATATATAGAGGCGTGACTGGGCAACTCAAACAGTAGACCATTTCAACTAGTAGTTCTCAACCAGTCCCAAATCAACCAATATTGTAAAATTAGGTTAGGTATTATGTCAAGTTAGGTTAGTACTATATATATGTTGACACCGGTTCGGTTGGTCTTGGTTGCCGTGGTTTAGAGCTACTGGTTGATATGGTCTACTGGTTGAATTGTCCAGGAACCATATAGAGGTTCTGTTTTAGCCCATTCGGTACCGGTGACGTCCTTGTCATCATATTCTGGACACAATTAGACGATTTTATTGAGTTTAAAAAGGGCCTCCAACAATTTAACTGGCTTCGATGTATCTCACTTATATAACTCTTTTTACTACCACAGATCCTTGTTAAACTGCACAAAATCGTATAAATATAGCAAGAAAAAAATTGATAAGACGTCGCCGGTACAGAAGGGGTTAAGGTTGGATGGTTCACATTTAGGTATTTTTTTCATTTATATATTAGTTGTCTAGCTTCCTCCCTAGACCTCCATTAAACATAAATTAGATCCCTCGTCTAGATTAATTTGTACATTTTTCGGTAGGAAAATGTCCCGGCCGAATGCCGATTCTTCCAAAAATAGGCTCACTATCGTTCGCCAGGTAAAAAAATAAACACCTAAATAGCACGAAAGGTATTAATATTGACCAAAACAATGGGACGAAAGGTCTTAAAATCGACAAACTAATGGGCCGAACGTCCTAAAATCTAACAAAACACCAATGGGGCTAAACATGAGGGAGAAGGGAGACCAGCAAAAGGGCCCCTCTCCCCTTAAGAGTGGTGGTGGTGGTGGTGTCGTGCCTAGAATGAGGAAAACTTGGGGTGGTGGTCAATTATTGTAAGTGAGTATAGGTCGTCGTGTGTGTGTGGGGGGGGGGGGGGGGGTAGTGCTATTAGGTCGTACAGAGAGATGGAGTGGGGTACTGAATGAACAGTGGTCGTGTTATGGAGGGATATTGTGTGAAAGGTGGTCGTTTCTATTGGTTGTATTGAGTGAAAAGTGGTCGTACTAAGGAGATATATTGAATGAAGGGTGGTCGTATTAAGGAGAGGCATTGGGTGAAATGTGGTCGTACGAAAGAGAGGTATTGAGTGAAAGGTGGTCGTATTAAAGGGTGGTACTGGGCGAGGGGTAGTCGTAACAAAGGGAGATACGGAATGAAGATGGTCGTATTAAGGAGTGGTAGTGAGTGAAGGGTGGTCGTATTAAGGGGTGGTACTGAGTGAAAGGTGGTCGTATTAAGGGGTGGTACTGAGTGAAGGGTGGTCGTATTAAAGGAGTGGTAATGAGTGAAGGGTGGTCGTATTAAGGAGTGGTACTGAGTGAAGGGTGGTCGTATTAAGGAGTGGTACTGAGTGAAGGGTGGTCGTATTAAGGAGTGGTACTGAGTGTAGGGTGGTCGTATTAAGGGGTGGTACTGAGTGAAGAGTGCAGTCGTATTTAGGGGTGGTACTGAGTGAAGGGTGGTCGTATTTAGAGGTGGTACTGAGTGAAGGGTGATCGTATTTAGGAGTGGTACTGAGTGAAGTGTGGTCGTATTAAGGAGTATTACTGAGTGAAGGGTGGTCGTATTTAGGGGTGGTACTGAGTAAAGGGTGGGCGTATTAATGTGTGGTACTGAGTGAAGGGTGGTCGTATTTAGGAGTGGTACTTAGTGAAGGGTGGTCGTATATAGGAGTGGTACTGAGTGAAGGGTGGTCGTATTAAGGAGTATTACTGAGTGAAGGGTGGTCGTATTTAGGCGTGGTACTGAGTAAAGGGTGGTCGTATTTAGGGGTGGTACTGAGTGAAGGGTGGTCGTATTTAGGGGTGGTACTGAGTGAAGTGTGGTCATACTATTTTTTTTTTTTTTTTTTTTTTTATATTCCAACTACTCCTCTCGGCCATAGGCTGAGATCCTGTATATTCAACCGTTACACATTGAACGGTGAAGCCCGTGAGGTCTCGTTCCAGTCTAGGGGGTAAGAAATGTGAAGAACTTTGAGATGCAACCAGCCCCTGCCATCTTGCCTTCGCAGGATGCATGGGGCTTAGTTGCACACTCACGGCTTGAAGCAGCCCCATCTCTGAAGCTGCCTTACTCCAGTGCTTCACTGTCTCACCTCCTAGACTCTGACCCTCATTATTAGAATGAACCTATTGAGCAATGAACGCACTAGGCATTGCCTCCCTGTAGCATGTTTTGAATATGGGAATATTCATACAGTGCTACTTAATCAGGGAACAATGAGCGTATTTATTTTAGCGTTTCGGTGTGCTTTGTGGTAATGCACTGATACTAGGTACAGCACAAATTCCATCCCAATAATATCTTCCCATTGACAAATCGGGATTCGAACCCGGGTACATTGGATTACCAGTCCAGTGGCAAAACCACTCCACCACACCTCCCCTACTGTGTGAAGGGTGGTCGTATTCAGGAGTGGTGTTTTTTTTAAACACCGGTATATATAGTTGTTTTAGCTTGCTCCTTAGACTTCTATTAAGCTTATGAAAATTACAAAACCCAAAGATAAATTTGTACCTTTATCGGTAAAAAAAATTCCCGACTG
This sequence comes from Paralithodes platypus, assembly GCA_032716605.1. NCBI lineage: Eukaryota > Metazoa > Arthropoda > Malacostraca > Decapoda > Lithodidae > Paralithodes > Paralithodes platypus. The sequence continues at coordinate 47,492,574 of CM064519.1, read as the reverse complement.
AAGGCCGATTTTTCCTAAATTACAGGCTCTCTATCGCTCGCCAGGATAAAATCTCATAACTAATGGGGCTAAACACGAGGGCGAAGGAGGTCCAGATAATCCCTCCTTTAAGGAGTGGTAGTGAGTGAAGGGTGAACGTATTAAGGGGGTACTACTCGCTTTTTATGGACCCCCTTCTCCCTCGTGTTTAGCATGATAGTTTTGAGATTTTAAGACGTTCCTTCCATTAGTTTGGCGATTTTAAGACCTTTCTCCCCATTTCGTTGTCAATTTAGACTTTTCGTGCCATTTAAGTGTCGATATTTTCCTGGCGAGCGATAGCGAGCCTGTAATTTTAAGAGGAAGCGGCCTTTGGCCGGGAAATTTTTCTATCGAAAAATGTAAAAATTTATCTTGAAGGGGGGGTTTAGATTTTTTGTTTTAAAGCTTGATGGAGGTCTAGCGATTAAACTAAAAATATATATAAATAAATGAATTAATAGACCAAAAAGCAAGCAGTACCCCCTTAAGAACTGCAGACGGCCGTGACGACCTTCACTTAAGAGGGAGGCGTGTTGACGTAACAAACACCACCCTATATTCATTGTTTCACGTACTGTATGTGTGTGTTAGTGCTTAATGAATAGGTGTGTGTGTGTAGGTGTGTGTGTGTGTGTGTGTGTGTGTGTGTGTGTGTGTGTGTGTGTGTGTGTGTGTGTGTGTGTGTGAGTGTATGTGTGTGTGTGAGTGGATATTGTATGTGTGTTAATGCTTAATGAATAGGTGTGTTTGAGTGAGTGCGTGTGTGTGTGTGGGTATGAACTGTATGCGTATTTATGTGTGTTAGTGCTTAATGCATAGGTATGTGTATGAGTGAGTGCATGTATGTATGGATTTGCACTATATGTGTATATGTGTATGTTAGTGCTTAATGAATAGGTATGTGTATGAGTGAATTCAAGTATGTGTGGGTATGTATATTGAAGTATATGTATGTGTTAGTGTTTAATGTATTGATATGTGTACGAGTGAGTGCATATATGTATGGATATTGATATTTATGTGTGCACTATGTCTGAGTGTGTCTGTATATGTATGTTAGTGTAAAATGAATATGTATAAGCATGTGTGAGTGCTTCTAAATGTGTGTGTGAATATATATGTGTGTGAGTGTGTATCTGGCTCTGCAAAAGTACTCATGCGCCTCATAAAAAGGTTCAAGAGAGACTGTACGTACTTGGAAGTGCCTTGTTTGTGTATATGAGCATACGTTTATGAGTTTCATATGCACTAGACCCCAGTATTTTAACCTTCGTCCCTCCTTTGCTTAAGGGGACTGTGGTTATTAATTGGTGTCTGTTTATAGATACATTCATTTATGGATGTATTCTTTGTTTCCTCGCTAGACTCTCATCAGGCTTAAAACACACTCCCTAGACCCACCTTCAAGATAAATTTGTAATTTTTTCGACAAAAAAATGGCCGGTTTCTCTTAAAATTACAGGCTTGCTATCGCTCGCCAGGAAAAAAATCGACACCTAAAAGGCACGAAAGGTCTTGATATTGACATAGAAATGGGACAACAAATTTAAAATCGCCAAACTAATGGACCGAACGTCTTAAAATCTAGTAATCAGAGAGATGTATTATTATCCCCATTAAATTCATTGACTATTATAAATCCTTCCTAAACAGTAAAATCGTCTAATGATAGCCAGAATAAACAGATAAATAACTTCACTCGTACTGAAAGGGTTAAGACACCGACCATAAAGAAGAAGGGGTAATTAAGTTTATATATTAATTTGAAGTTGATTTAATGGAATGGCTGTGTAAATGGATGTGGATAGAAACGGGTTAGAGACATTTATATATT
>CM064519.1:47293219-47488219 GCA_032716605.1 Paralithodes platypus | reverse complement strand
TACACAAAACATTGAACTTATTAAATCCATCGGTAATACTACACATTATGAATCGCATATTACTCCTCAATATAATTATTAATCTATGGTTTAATGAGCGAACTCAAACATGTCTGGGAAGGGCGTGATGCCAATAAGAATAATATAGTCCATGAGCCAAGACCCGAATTTTGGGATATCGGTACCACCCGGGGTGACTAATTCTCTTAGGTGTTTTTAGCTTGCTACATGTCTCTAGTTTATGTTTTGATATGATAGCCCTTGCACATTGGTAGCTTAATGGTCGTTATCACTTCTTGAATAGACATACCCTACCGAAAATTCCGAATTTTTTTAAAATGTCAAATTTGGGGACAGGAATGCCTAAATGTCAACAAAATGCATATAGTAATTGTCACATTTAATACAAGTCCTGTAAATACACACTAAGCATGCCATGGGCTTGTACATACTATTATGGCAAATTACTACTCCTAAATATCATCTACGTCAGACTCGGAATCTGACTGTTGTGCCACCGGCTCTTCTTCAATAGCCTTGTTCTGACATGTCTGTAACCTGCACATGTCCGTGCATTTTAGACCATTGCTGAGGCAAGTACACTTAGGGAGTTCGCATGACCGCACACACTTGCAAGACAGTAGCTGCATAACAGCATCTGGTGCTGGTGAGCCTCGCATCCAGTTGACGGCAAGCTTACCGTCCTCATCTGTCATCCAACCGCAGTCTGTTGGGTTCGCAACAAATGGCTGGCTCTGAAGACTTCTCCTCCAGATCGCAGCCTGGTAGTTTGCACGCAGTGCATGCATGAAGAGGCAGTCCTCACAAGGAGGGAGTTGACTTGACTCTACCTCTCCACGTCTTGCACAGAACAGCTCATACCGAAGCTTGTTTACCTTAGTTGTGTGGGTAGATGGTAGGTACATGTGGCAGGTGATTTCCTGTAGCTTCTCAAAGAGTTCAGGAGACACTTCCCATGAGCGTCCAAGTTCGTGAAAAGCATGCTGGTATGTCTTGTCCATCTTCACCTGCTTGAGTGTCGTCATCTTCCCTCGGCCAGCGAATGCACTGACGGTATCACAGCCTGTAAAGGCATGCATACCAATCAATGAATCACACACGCTGCCTCCCAGTGTGCGGCTCAGTGTGGTGATATCCAGGAATCTTGTCCGGTTCTTCGTCCCGCACTTCTGGAACAGATGGGATGGGATCTTGTGGCACATGCCAAGACACAACACCATGACGTCTGTATCTTCTGCAGTGATGATGACAGACTTGTTCCCAGATTCTGCTGCATGAAGTGCATGGAGAAGAAGGCGTGTGTCTGCTTCTTCTTGAGTTGACTTAAGCTCAGGAGCCTCTTCCCACTGCTCTGGGAAGACACACATCTGGCCAAATAGGTTCCTGTCAGCCTTTAAGATAACCTCCTTGGCATGGTCTTGTGAGCGTGGCTTCATTCTGATGTTAGTGAACGTTCTCAGTTTCGTCTTCGTCATCGTGTCATGAAACTGTATAGTTGGCGTATCGATCTCCAGGCGCTCTTCCTTGAAGGCTTGATATGCATCCTCTCCTATTCTGTAGGCCCCTAGAAGGTCTTTGACAACTTCTGGTGGTGCCATAGTCGCAGTTGACAAACTGACAAGATCTTCTTGCTCTGCGTTGAAGGGGTTCAACCAGCTGGTCTCCATCAGTTGAACTAAAGATTGGACATCGGCCTCATCTCTTCTAATCCTGGGCATCTGTAGGTCTGGGTGGCTGAAGTCAGTATACTTTTGGCCTACTACCATAGTCCTGAGCTGCCTTAAGTACCTGCTGCGATACTCCGATGTCAGGTAGTACCTGGCGACAGCTCCGCCTTTCAGGCTGAAGCCTTTTGTGCCCCCTGGTGTCTGGGTGTCTTTGTTGATCGTCTCTTCGATTGTCTGGTCCACAGGGATCCGTCCAAAGGGATTCTTGCTACCGATCTGGACCGAAAAGCCACCTTGCATGAAGTGTTCATGGACCTCTGGGTGTTCAATGGGCAGTCGAGACATCAAGGCATAGTAGTAGGTTAGGAACCGGGCATAGTTCACTTTGTCATAGGCAAAACACCACGGTATCATCTGTCGGATTGCTCCTAGGTGGAGCATCCAGTTGCCTTCTCTGGAGGCTCGAATTAAGTCCAGCATGATCTCAACCATGTCCAGGTATGACATCCAGAATGCTGAGAGGTTGTGTTCATCTCTGAGGGTCTCAAGATAAACTTGGAAAAGCTTCATGATATGTGTGCATGATTCACTCTCCATCAGCTCTTGAAAGAGTCCCTGAGACACATTGCTGTGAAAGCTGTTGATGTCCTTCAGTGTTTCATCTAGATGGTGTATGTCCCTTGAATGGTTTTCTTCTAGCCATGAAAGGAAGCCTTTCCATGCAAGCCTCATCAGTGCTTCATACACGAGCTTGTGTAGTCTCACTGCTCTGTTGTACCTCTTGCCGTTCATCACTCCTGACACTGATCCTTCTGCGATGATACCTGATTCCACACACAGATCTCTAAGACCTGCATCTTGAAACCTCTTTCCTATGGTGGAGATGAGATTACAGATTGTGTGGAAGACGCCCATCCTGATGATAATGTTCTTGAACTTCTCTTGTTTCCAGATAACTTCGGCAGCTTTGGCATAGAGTGCTTGATCAAACACGCACACAATCTTGTTAAGCTGTAAGGACTGCATGATAGCATGCGTTTGTTCCAAGATTTCATTAACGGTGGACATTTCTGTTGCGGGAGCATTGATAGTGGGCAGGTAGCTTACAGTGTCCTGAACCACTGCAATGTCTCTGCGCATTTTGATGTTGAACCCAGTCCAACTGCTGATGGACTGGTCCTCATGGTCTGACATTCGAGTAAGAAGCCAGATATGGTTCTTTGTCTTTGAATCCTGGACTTCCTTGGTAGTGTCGACATACGCAGTCTCAATCCTAGGTGGCCCTGCCCGCCGCCCAACATTGTATATTGGCAGCATTGATGATGTCTGAGTGATGCTTCTTATCTTGGACTTGGTAATCTCTGGCAGGACTTTCTCTGGCACAGAGCCTGCAACCTTGGACTGGACAGCAATGCCATTGACTCTATGAGAAGTACCTGCTCCACTTAGGGTCTCTTCAAGTCGGTCAATGTTATCCCAGGCCAGGGTTGTGAACACACCAGGGTAGATGTTTGCTGGCAGTGGAATGTCATCCTTTGAGCATTCCAGCTTCTGGATACAAAGGGCTGTATCGATCTCCTCAAACATTGAGTAAGACACACAGTGACCAAGACGATTCAGAGTTCGGATCAGTTCTGTGTTTCCTGTCAAAGACTTTACAGCATTGGTCAGCAGTACGTGCTTGGGTGGTTTTGTCTTGCCACTGGTAACAGCAAAGACCAAGTCACTGCCAAAGGAAGTGGCAAGACGTTGAGCTCTTTCAGAGGGAGTTTCACACTCACACTCTCCTGTCAGCAGGGTGTGCAGGAATTGAGTGACTGCTGCAGGAATGACATTCTGATCTGTATCGGGAGGCCATGGCTGACTCACATCTTGTTTATTGATCTCATTCCTCAGCTGCATTCCTGCTTTGGTTAAGACATCTTCAGAGTTAGCTGCTCTTGCTTCTTGCAGGTCTTTTGCCATTTTGTGTGCTTGCCGGGCAAGGTCGTCCATTGAGAGGCTGCGTGGATAGATTAGAAGCTTTCCTTTCTCATCTGGGACAAAGCGTAGTGATTCTCCAAACTCGGTTTCAATCTTTCGGCGAACATGTTTCTTTGTCGCTGGTTTCAGTTGGATAATACCACGGGACATCATGGATCTCTCAAGCCTAGATGTGAGGTTTGTCATAGGCAGTACCTCTGGGTTGGGGAATAATTTGGTCCTTATATACAAGCAGAGTTCCTCGAGGGCTTCTGTCTCAACCTCTTCGTAGCGTGCTTCCTCGCTTTCTTCCTGATTTTCACCTGCACCCGACCTGGCGGCCGCTGGGAAATCATCTTTTGTGAAGAGTTTGTAGCACGACTTGTGGTAGTGACCCTCTGCAGCAACAAGGTCTCTGCTAACTAAACCAAGGATTCTCTGGTTGAGTTTCCTTATTGCTGCTCTGCGAATCTTCTCATCTGCTCGTAGCTCAACACACTGTATGAGTGGCTCCCTTGTCTTTGTTGTTTTTATGTACTTGCTTGACTTCTCGCAGAAGATACATACTTTGTCATACACCCTGCTAGTACTAGGGGCATCCCTTGATGCCCTCCTCCTGGGGTCGACGCTTGCTGATTCTATCTTGACACCCTTGGCAAGGATAGAATCCAGTGACTTCTTCATTGTAAAGAGACTACGACATTTACGGTGATAATGTATGTGTGGTATTCCTCCTTCTTCAAGGCCCTTGGCTGCTTCCAGGACTGGATCATGCTGCCTGATTTCTGCAGCCCTGAGCAATGTGTTCCAGGAGTCCAAATCCTGTGGTGACACCAGAGCATCGCTGTCATCATCAGAGCAGTGGATGATACAGTCGATCCGTGCTCTCTTCCTCGCAGATGGTTCCATCCTGCCGTCAAACAGTCGACACACACCTGCAAAAAATATCACCATTAAACCATGAACAAACAAACACATTACATGGAAACCACTCTACATATGTTTGCTCCTTCCAATAATAAATTATCCCCAAAAATAACAAAAAATCCCCAAATATGAAATAAACCCCTAAATATGGAGAAACTTGAAATACACATCGGAATAATTCTTGTAGAGAATCAAATAAGCTACAAGAGCTGTTAGAATATATTTTTCAATGTTCCCCATATTTAAGGATTTATTCTAGATTTAGAGGAAAATACCCAAAATATAGAGTATATTCCGAAATATGAGGAAATTTGAAAAATACCTAGGAACAACTCTGGTAGAGAATATAATTCTACATAGGTGTTCAAAGTTTCGCGATGATTGTGTGATGGATTTTAAAGAAAATGAGGAAAACGCCGAGCGTCACGCTAAAAATCTTTATTTTTGGGTAGCGCCCCTATTGCATCAAAAAAATTAGACTAAGCTACCAGTGCGAGAAGGCTATCATATCTTAATGTACTTACAGTCACTCTATAAACATTTTAGTACCATTCGTGTTTAGTCACCCCAGGTGGTACCGATATCTGGCCTGGCTCATGGACTAATAAGCACACCCAAAGGCATCATTATCATTTAACGTACAACATGGTTATGATAGCGTTGTGTACTAAATACTATTAATGGTGAAAGATCAAACCTACTACCATATTATTATTATTATTATTATTATTATTATTATTTTACTGAAGGACAGCGAATTATTCAGCTTACCAACACAGCATCCTCTAGTATATTCATTCCTTTCATATACTGGCATTCCTTTCACGCATCTGTTTAAGAGGAGGTTTTCAGTTTGTTCTCTAGACCTCCGTCAAGTTTAAAAAAACAAAAACTCCTAGATCCCCCTTCGAGACAAATTTACTATTTTTTCGGTTCAAAAAAAATCCGGTCGAAAGCTGGTTCCTCCCAAATTACAGGGTCGCTATCGCTCGCCAGGAAAAAATTGACACCTCAATGGCACGAAAGGTCTTAATATGGACACAGAAATTAGGGTGAATTTTTTTTAAATCGCCAAAATAATGGGGAGAACCTCTCAACCCTTTGAGTACTAGCGACGTGTGTCATATTTTATTCTAACTATATCTAGATGATATTATGCAGCTTAAGAAAGGTCTTTGATAGTTAAAAGGGTTGGTTGAGATAAATTGAAGCGTTATTATTGCTAGAGGTCCATTCTAAGCAGAATAATATCGTCTAACCATTGCCATAATAATATAATTAAAAGGACATGACCGGTACTGAACGGGTTAAAAACTCAAAATTAATGGGGCTAAACATGAGGGATAACGGGGTTCAAAAAGCCCCCAAATCTGCCCTAAGCCTTTACACTGTATATTAACTAATCTCATAGATAACCACACCACGTGGCTTTCTTCATAACCCATTTCAAGCTCAATGGCACCTCCTACACTTGATGACTACTTTGACCTCTCTCTACCACTCCACACATACAGCTAACTCAATACATCCACCAGCACATGTATCACACCCTTAAACTGTGTCAAATTCCTTCATTTCATTTGTTGCACAACACGAAGGAAACATGATACCACTCAAACCATTCTGAATCCTGCACCTGCTTCTCTCAATATTTCAGCACATTCAACACAGCTAAATATTGAAAATAAACACCATGTGAGGAAGAGCACCTTATTGACAACGTTTCGCATATAGCTTCATCAGGCCAATGCCATACACCAGAAGATTTTTCCGGTCAACAGTTTCTTCTCTTGTTTAATGTTCGTGCATGAATCCCTCGTGGATGTTTCTTAACCCCTTCAGTATTATGAAGCGTTTAGACAGGTTATTCTGGCTATTAGTAGAAGATTTTATTAAGATTAGGAAGGGTATATGGAAGTCAGAGGGTTCATTTAGATAGTTTTACCCTTTAAATTCCCGCATATTCTTCCTAAGCTGTATACAACCGTCTAATGATAGCCGAATTAAACTGTCAAAACGCCGAAAAAGGTTGCTATTATTCCACACTCATCCCAAACTCAATTATACAGCTCACACCTAATTGACCTCTTTCACCTCCTGCTCTGCATCACTCAATAAAAACTAGCACACCCAATATTTCCAAGCCTCTCTTTGACCGTTAGAGTTCACGTTTAGTATGCCACATTATCTTGCATACTCCTTAGTCTTATCTCCATTACACATCTGAAGCTCTACCACCTTCTTTCTACTTTCAATCACTCCGCTCATTTCACTAACCCATATATTTTCTTAAGCCAAGAACTTTCACAATTCATAAATCTCTCATTTATGCTCCAGAGTCACCTACTCTGTGCAACTCTCCAACCCAAGAGTGAAACGTTATTCTCAATCTTTATTTTATTCAACAGCTGAGCTCTGGAACTCTCTCCCAGAATCAGTCTTTCCCTCTTCCTATGACTTAAATTACTTCAAACTCCGTGTGTCCTGGCATTTGGCTCGAACGTCCCTTGATTTTGGCCCTGTCACTCTTTCAACTCTGGGGGAGGCACTCGCCACAGGCAATTCTGACTTTGGTCTGCCTCACTCACATAGAAAACAAAATAATATAAACAAAAAAATCACAATTCACCCTTTTAGATTAATTTGTAAATTTTTCGGTAGAAAATGTGACGGCCAAAGGCCGATTCCTTCAAATTACAGGCTCGCTATCGCATGCCAGGAAACAAATCGACAGCTAAAGGGCACGAGAGGTCTTAATATTGACATAACAAATGGGACAAAAAGGTAATAAAATCGACAAACTAATGGAGATAAGCATGAGGAAGAAAAGGTACCAATAAAACAGCCCATCTCCCCTCAAGCCCTTCACCTCCTATCCATCTATAGCTCCCCCCCCCCCCCCCCCCTTCAACCCGTTAACTCCCAGCTACTGAACGGTGTCGCTTGCAGGCCCTCGATCCACATTGTTTTCTCTCGGCCCTTTCAAAACGCAGAGGCGAACCCAGAGAGGCAACAAGGCCATCTCGTTCCCCATCCAACTCGCTACCCAGCACTAAAACATTCATTACTAAACGTACCTATCTTAGCCTACCTATTCTAACTGAAATTTGGTCAGACTTAGTTATTAGGTTCTCCGTAATCAGTTACCTTTACATATGGTGAACACGAACGTATAGAAAGTAAGACCTTTCAGAGAGAACGTATAGAAAATAAGACCTTTCAGAGAGAACGTATAGAAAATAAGACCTTTCAGAGAGAACGTATAGAAAATAAGACCTTTCAGAGAGAACGTATAGAAAATAAGACCTTTCAGAGAGAACGTATAGAAAATAAGACCTTTCAGAGAGAACGTATAGAAAATAAGACCTTTCAGAGAGAACGTATAGAAAATAAGACCTTTCAGAGAGCCTTCTGTTACTATAGTTGTGGATATCAGAACAAACTAACTAAATCTAATCTAAACGAACTTTAAACGAGTATATTATGTTTGGAAAATTAGATTATCAAGCGCATGTTCAGCTGCTCGTGCTTTTGATAGCGATGTGGCGAGGCAGCGAGGTGTCCTGGTCGGGAGGCAACAGGTTCCTCTAAATCCCCCCCCCCCCCCCCTCCCCTCTCAGTGTTTGCTCCCACTACCATTACCGTCTGTGGCACGATGCTGGGGCCGGAGAGAGAGTCATATAGAACCAGGTAGCTTGGTTTTCTGTGTCAATATTTGGCCGGGGGTGCCCTTTCTGCCCGGATAAAAACATGCTGAGGGAGGGGGAGGGGGGAAGGGAGGGAGAGGGGAGAAGAAGGGATGGGGGGCTGCAGAGGAAAGGGGAGGGGGAATTGGTAGGGGTGGGGGAGAGGAAGGGAAGGAGGGCTGCATGGATGGAAGCAGCTCCCGTCGAAGGAAAAACAAAAATGAAAGCGCTGATGAATTCTTGATTGTCAGGGGGGAAGGGGGAGGGGAGATGCATGTGTATTGGTGTGTGTGTGTGTGTATATATATATATATGTGTGTGTGTGTGTGTGTGTGTGTGTGTGTGTGTGTGTGTGTGTGTGGCTAAAACATGAATAGATAAGGCTGAGATTGGTTTATTGAGGAAAGAATCAGTCGAAAGGAACGACTGTGTCGGCAGTGTAAAATAACGAGGATAATTCAATGGCAAAATGAAGAAATCGGTGAAACAATGAAAAAAAAAAAAAAATCTGAAATAAGAATTAATTATTAATCTCACTATACTGTAGGTAGCGCCAACGAACTTGACAATAATCTTGACCCCTTAACTTCTCATAACTCAAAATTGCCTAGAGCAAACTGGCTGTAAATATCCACACCTATTTCCTGGTGGGCTCTTCCCAAATCATAAAAATGTCAGCTCGGTTGCTTTCGTTAATTTTGAGTTATGAGAAGTTAAGGGTTCAAGATTATTGTCAAGTTCGTTGGCGCTACCTACTGTATAGTCATACTCCTATATAGATATAATTCTATAAACTATTTACATAGAGACACGCTTTTGCACATGCACAGAGAGAGAGAGAGAGAGAGAGAGAGAGAGAGAGAGAGAGAGAGAGAGAGAGAGAGAGAGAGATTTACAGATACACTGACCACACAGACCTTACGATCCCAGCGAGGTAGTCAGGACTTAATTCTAGTAGAGATAGCTAACCCGAGAGTAAGGGACAATGGAAGGAAAGGATAGCAAAGAAGAAGGCTCTCAGAGAGAGAGAAAAAAAAGGGGGAGAGAGAGAGAGAGAGAGAGAGAGAGAGAGAGAGAGAGAGAGAGAGAGAGAGAGAGAGAGAGAGAAAGGGAGAGAGAGAGAGCATGAGTGAGAGTGAGTGTGGTGCGTGTGAATCCTCTACAACAACTAGGCTACTGTTTCTGTGGTGGTGTTCCCCGGAGATGGATGAGTGAGTCAAGAGCATAAATCCATCATATTATTCTCTTTCTCTCACTTCACAGAGCGTGGCTACATTACCGCCCTGCCTCACCTTCAGTATATCAGGGACCACGGATAAAAAGAGAGAGAGAGAGAGAGATGCGTGTGAAGCCTCTACTACAACGACTGCGTTAGTGCTTCTGTTCCCTCGGGATGGATCAGCGGGTCAGGAGTGTGGCTACATTACCTGTCCTGCCTCACTGATACCACGTAAAGGTGCAACTATTGGGTGGAGGAGAAGAAGGAAAAATGAGGTGGAGGAGGAGGAGGGTGAGAGAGAGGAGGAGGAAAAGTAGGGTGAGAAAGAAGAGGAGAAGATGGAGGGTGAGAAAGAGGAGGAGGAAAAGGAGGGTGAGAAAGAGGAATACAAAGGAATACAAAGGAATACAAAGGAGAACAAACTGCAACAGACCTATTGGTCCTTACGGGGCAGTTTGGATATCTAAAACTACTAATCTACTGACTACGAGGTAGAGAAAAGGATAGCAAAGAAGAAGGCTCCTCCCCACCCACCACTCCCTCCAGCTAATGCTGGCATGGAAACAGATAGGAAAAATACCATGCAGTATTGAAAAACTGACACGGAAATTCGAACAGGACAGGGAGAAAAAAGAAGTTGATTTGTAATCTAAGCTAACTCTATTTACTACAATTCTGAAAGGGAACAGATGTATGAAAATCAATATACATTGCGGTATGCGTTGACATTTCGTTGCGCGTTATTCTGAAAGAAACTGTGTTAATCGGGGGTTATTTGCCATGTGTTTATCCAGATGGTTCTTAAATGTTTCGACAGTATTACAGTTTACAATGTTCGAGGGTAGTCTGTTCCAATTATTCACAACGCGGTTGAAGAAGAAATGCTTCGCCTCGTGAGAATGAAAACGCTTGCCTATAATCTTATAACCATTGTTTCTCGTGTTTGCTTGATTGATCGTAAATAATTCGCTTACATTTAGGTTGCTGAATCCCTTGAAGATTTTGAACACCTCTATTAGGTCACCTCTCATTCTGCGCTTTGTTAAGCTAAACAAATTTAGTTCTTTTAAGCGCTCTTCGTACGGTTTATTACGCAATCTAGGTATAATTTTAGTGACTCTGCGTTGCACCCTTTCAAGTTTATTTATGTCCTTTTGGTAGTACGGTGACCAGAATTGCACGCAGTATTCGAGATGGGGACGCACCAATGAGTTGAATAGAGTAAGTATGATTTTTTCTGATTTGAATTTGAATGTTCTGCCGATGAAACCCACCAATTTATTAGCAGTTTAGCAGGAGGAGAATAAGTAGGAGGAGGAAGGGTAAGAGGAGGATGAGAAAGAGAAGGTATAATAGAAGGAGGAGAAGGAGGGTGAGAAAGAGAAGGAAGGGTAAGAGGAGGAGAAGAAAAAGGAGGAAGAGCAGGACAGAGATTATCAAGAAAATGTTGTGTGAGGAAGAGGATGATTACATAGAGAAATAAGACAGAAGAAGAATGGGAATAGATCGATAATGAGTGAACTGATAACGAATAGGACAGTAAGAAGGAGGAAGAGGAAAACATCATGAAGTAGGATAAGTAATAGCTGAAGAAAATTGGGAAAAGGAAGAAGACGAATGGGGAATAAAGAAAAGGAAAAATAGCAGAAGTAGGAATAAGAAAATGGCCAGTAGGGAAAGGTGGAAGATAAAGTTAAGAAAAAGGAAGATGAAGAAAAAGAATACAATAATAGGGGAATCAAGCATGAATACTCCAACAATATACATTATAACAATATAGCTAAATACTAGAGGACAAAAATCAAAGAACAATAAGGTCAACGCAGTCTTAGAAAACAAAAATACTACTAATGTGCACATGACGAGCAGAAAACAAGTGTTCATATAAAAACAATAATAATAAAGTAATTTCACTCACAGAAACATACACACTTTTTTTTTTAAGAAGAACAAATTGTAACATCTAAGTATCTTGAGCACCACCCTAATGTGCAGATGAGGAGCAGGAAAGAGGTATGCATAAGAGCAATAGCTAGCATGTTTGTCCGGGGGTGATATCATCAGAGCTAAGGAGGAGGAGGAGGAGGACCAGGGGAGGAGGAGGATTGCTATCTAGAGGGGAGGGGGTATGGGAGAGGGGGGGGGGGGAGGACACTGAGCAAGGGGTGCAGACTCATACTAGGATGGGGCTAATAAGTACGAGAAACTGGAGACCCGGGCCTTTAAGGAGGGGATGGGCGTATTTATTTGTTCATTTATTAATTTTTGTTATATTTTTATATATTTGTTTCGTCCCTAGACCTTAATAACCCCCCCCCCCCCCCCCTCCAGACCCTCCTTCAAGACAAATTTGTACATTTTTCGATAGGCCGGTTCCTCTTAAATTAGAGGTTCGCTATCGCTCGCCAGGAAAAATTCGACACCTAAATATCACGAAAAGTCTTAATATTGACAAAGAAATTGGGTGAAAGGTCTTAAAATCGCCAAATCAATGGGCAGAACGTTATAAAATCTGAACACTAATGGGTCTAAACATGAGGAAGAAGGGGGGCCAGAAGAACGACCCATCACCCCTTAAATGACCTTACATGGATAAGAACTTGTGAAGGAATGAGACTATTCCAGAAGCAGAAAGCAGATTTAGTATACTGCAATAGCCAAAGGCGAAGTAGTACAGAGGTTATATATATAAGGGAACAAGCTAAAAGTATTACAGGAATGAAGCAGGAGATAATATTTGTGAAATTCTGTAAATTAGTCATCTTCTTGAATTCGTACTTAATAAGCTCATATAATATAAGAGAAAATGTTTAATCAACAAATATTGCAATACTTCTATATATTCACTATCAAGGGAATAAATATAAGTTGAGCCTGCGACTATGGTACAAAATACACCGAATGTTACCGTACAATATGAAGCTTAGTAAAACAAACAAGTAAGAAAATATACAAGAACACAATCTAAAAGGAAAACTTAACAGGAAGATATATAAAGTGACAATTGTCAAACGATATGCTATTAAAGGAAGATAAATAAGAAGCAATGATGACTATATTAAAGCATAATAGGCATTACATTGACAGAGACAGAGGATGTAAAGAATATATATTAATATCTGGTAACATATATGAGGAAGGAAAAATATGCAAATATTACAGATAAATCATAATACAATGAAGATAAACAATATTAAGGGAGAGAAAATCTATGCATGTACAGTCGCGCTAATAAGTGATGTCTCGGCACCAAGTATGTGTTGATCAATAATTGGCATCAGTAATATCTAAGCTTCATTTCTGCATATTGAGTGAAATATATAAACATGTTCCTACACTTACCCACACTATTCAACATCTGACAGACATTAAAACAGCACAGAGCAAGCCAAACGTAGTGACAGCTGGGATATGACTTATTAGCGCGACCGTACCAGAAATTATGAGTAAAAAAAGACATAATGAATTCAAAACAAAATTAAGACAGTAAATATTATGAGTAACGAATACAGTTGTACATAATTCAGATACTCAGGAATGAAAATGCATAGAAATTAAGACACATATCAATAGGTAAAGGGGTGAAGAAAATACATGATGAAAATAAACCAAAAATAAAACACTATACAGAGAAAGCTAAAGATAATGCACGAAGATACACAATATATTAAAACATTATCCAAAGAAAGCTAAGGAAAAATGCACGAAGAAACAAAACATATTAAAACACTATAGGCTACAGAGAAAGCTAAGGGAAATTGACAAAGAAACAAAATACATTAAAACGCTATACACAGAAAGCTAAGTAAAGTGCACGAAAAAACAAAACAAATTAAAACTAAGGAAATCCCACAAGGAGCAAAGCAAAAATATAATGCTATACAGAGCAAGCTAAACAAAAATGCACGATGCAACACGATACATTTAGACCCTATACAGAGAAAGCTAAGGAAAATGCACGAAGAAAGAAAGCAAATTAAAGCGTTATACAGAAAAAGCTAAACAAAATGCACGAAGAAACACAATATATTAAGACCCTATACAGAGAAAGCCAAGGAAAATGCACAAAGAAACAAAACAAATTAAAACGCTATACAGAGAGAGCTAAGAAAATCCCACGAAGGAGCAAAGCAAAAATAAAACAAAAACACCAGCAGAATTCGCAGCTATGTTCAGTGGAGTGGCTCTCGTGTCTATGAAGTGCTTAGTCTGTGTTCAAGAGACCTGCTTAGTCATAGCAAGGCCGACTGCACAAGCCAAGCCGCCGCCTTTTGTAAATACTTATTGCAATCAACACTGCTGAATCAATCACCTGCACTGCCTCTTTGCTTTAAAACATTAGTAGCGTTGTATCAGTTTTACTCGGCTGACATGGTGTAAAGGCTGTTTCAACAAAAGGCAGCTTTGAATGTCATAGGGATTTGTGTTATGCAGTAGACGTTTATTTTATCCATATAAAATAAATGACATTATAGTAATATTTACACAATAGCGTATTCAATCAGCCTAGTTATTGTTATGGTTTTACCTTATACAATATATGCCTATTACCCATGAATGTGGGAAACCTTTCTTGCTTATTCCAAGAACAGGCATCAGCTACACATAATTAAATTACAAACAATCTATCTTTCCTTCACCAAAGTTTACTTCAAATTAGTTTACGTTCAACATGCGAGTAAACCATCCATTACTAGATTTAAAGTTGAATAATCATCAAAACATATTTAACCGTTTTTAATCTAAAATTCAGTTTATAGCATATATTCGACTAACATATTCATGTAATGCTGGTTCTCGATGTTGCTCCCTTATGCAAGCTGTTTACAACTTAAATAAATATACATATTCTTCAATAATCAGTCATATTCATGTCACTTGCCTTTATAGGTTTCGTATATAATATTTCTTCAGACCACACGATACCATGTTCATTATTATGCTTTTATGGTGTAGTGAAATCGGTGTATACAGAGCAGTAGTCTAAATAACAAACAATATATGTTTTCTTCCAAATATATTTGCACTTGCAGACATATTAGATTGAATTATGAACTCAGGAATAGCTTCGAATAGGATGCAATCTGATGTAATATATGACTAAGCAAAAGCAAGCATGCTTGGAATTTGGAACCATGAATAAACAAACTTATGAATTTATTTGTCAATTATTTATCGGTATATTTAATTAAGGAATTATGTCCATGAACTGTTTATTTATTTATGTTTTACTTCGATAGGTCTTTCTGAAGGTGAATAGAATTATCATCGTCAGATTGAGAGGCATAATATTTAGCCTCATGGTTTGGAGAGCTTTCCTTAGCGCCGAGTAAAATAAATACAGGATCGCCAACATTATAAAGAAAACAGAAATGTAAAAGTACTGGTTCAGAGTACATAGATCTGTTCCTTTAAACTGTTGTGTTATGCTAAGTAGGTCAACTTTCTATTTGTGTTCTCCTCAGCTCTTCCTGGTCATGCCTCTATTTTCAATATAATTGAACAATATATCACTATATATTCTCATTAATTTACATTCCGCTTTACATTAATTACTTTTTAATTTACATTCCGCTTTACATTAATTAACTTTTTAAATTAAATCAAAGCTTCTTTTAATCTTGTTTCTACTTCCGAAGTGTTTGCACATTTGGTTTTCCTCTTGCGAAATTATATATATATATATAATTTTTTTTTTAGCAAAGAAAAGTAACATATTCAGCTACATATCAATATCATTATTCAAGGTAAACCAAGGCAAAGTCCAAAAGGCTTCCTTCACCTGATCAAGTTTATAGCATGCACACTCTCTCTCTCTCTCTATATATATATATATATATATACAGCTCTCTCTCTCTCTCTCTCTCTCTCTCTGTCTCTCTCTCTCTCTCTCTCTCTCTCTCTCTCTCTCTCCTCTCTCCTCTCGCTCTCTCGCCTCTCTCTCTCTCTCTCTCTCTCTCTCTCTCTCTCTCTCTCTCTCTCTCTCTCTCTCTCGTGTAGTCCCACCCTCCCCAATCACCCTCCGTCAGTCAAAGGGTGACATTGGTCTCCTAGTATGGTGGTGGGACCGACCGTCCGCCCTACCTGCCTGCCTGCCCCGTCTGGTCCTAACCCTTAACCCTTTATATCACCTGATTACAATTTCATTTATTTGATTTTCGATTCATTCACACAACATATTCATCTAAGAACCGATACCGATTAACCAATGATTGAGGAACTGACACCTACTGTATACACTTCTATGGCTAGAGATAATTCCCAAATGCAGTAAACTCATTTGGGTAACAATGGAAAAATCCCCAATCTGGTCCTGCTCCTAACGCCTTCAGAACGATTATCCAATTGCTAGATTTTATTTGGGTTAGCATAATAAAAAAAAATCTCCCATGAGAGTTGAAACTGTCTATAAATGTTTAGTCGTTGACTCAAGGAGGAAGTTTCTAAGCTGGACAATTTAATCTAATGTTATTCTGAAAGAGATAATTACGCCATATTATTGAAGGGGGTAAAACGAAGTTACACGAACACTTTACTACGGTATACGTTTTCTATCTGCAAGCAATTCTTTGGCAAAATTTTAGGAAGAATTTTGCGTTGTTGTTAGCAACTAGAGGGAATGTACACTGCTAAGTGGTTTAAGGGGGTACTACTCGTTTTTTCTTGACTCCCTTCTCCCTCATGTTTAGCATATTAATTTTGAGGTTTTAAGACGTTCGTTCCGTTAGTTTCGCGATTTTGAGACCTTTCGCCTAATTTTTTGTATCAATATTAAGACCTTTCGTGCCCTTTAGGTGTCCTTTTTTTTCCTGGCGAGCGATAGCGAGCCTCTAATTTTAGGAGCCGCCTACCGAAAAATGTACACAAATTTATCTTGAATGGGGGTCTAGGGGGTGTTTTTCTAAGCTTGATGGAGGTCTAGCGAGGAAACTAAACAAAAAATAAAAAATAAAATATATATATATATATATATATATATATATATATATATATATATACACCAAAAACCAAGTACTACACCCTTAATTCGCACAAAACCTGTGTGCAGGGTCTTCCAGGCCAGAACTGAAGAAAATGTATGGCTGGAAAATATACCTTCTGTATTTCCTATCCTCTCCTCTGTGTAGCTGCTCTAACTAAAGGCAGTGTCACACGGGCAATTTTTCTGTCAATTTTCCATGAGCAAATTTTTTCTCGTATTTTGGGGGACTTTTTCGCACTGGGTAGATTATGTTAGGTGGCTGAATTCTGATGAAGTGGAATTTTTAAAGTTTCCAGACCATAATTGCCCGTAAAAATTGCTCGAAAAGGGGCTCGTGTGACATCCATCTAACTAAAGGTAGTATCACACGAAAAAAAAATCCGTCAATTTTTACGAGCAATGGTTGTCTGCCAGCTTGAAAATATGTGTTCCATGAGAATTAAGCTACCTAACACAATCTACCTTCGCTCTAGTTACCGATTCCAATGCAAAAGAGCCTAAAAATAGTAGTACGAGAAAATACTTGCTCGTCGGAAATTGCCGAAAAATGCGTTCGTGTGACACCACCATAACTCTACCCTTCTCTTAAGCCGGTGTCACACTAGCGCATTTTCGAGCAATTTTTTAGGGCAATTATAGTTTGGCAACTTCAAAATTTAAGTTTGACCTGAATTCAGCCACCTAACGTCATCTACCCTCTGTCTAGTTTCAGATCCCATTAAAACATAATCACGAAAAATTGCGAGGAAAAACTTGCTCATCGAAAATTGCCGGAAATAAGCGCTCGTGTGACACCGCCTTTACCTTCTCTGTACTATGCGTTCGTTCATTACTATACCCTGTTCCAAGTAAGTAGGCCATAACTCTTGGCCACTAACCTCTATAACTCATAAACGACTAGAGTAATCGAGCTAATACCTCTGCCATTTGGGAAGAGTCAGCCAGGGAATGGATGTGGAAACTTACAGCCCATTTGCTCTAGTCTATTTTAAATTACTGATATTAGGCTCACGATTTCTGGCCCACCTATTTGGAACCGAGTATAGAAGTGCTCCCGGTTATGGAATCTGTGATAGAATTATGTGATAATTGCCTGAAATGCGGCACTTATGTTCCTAGAGATTCCTTATTAGTCAGCGAATTTAAGACCTTTCGTGTCATTTAGGTATCGGTTTATTTCCTTGCAAGCGATAGCAAGTCTGCAATCCAGGCTGTTAAGAAATTTTTCTACCGAAATATGCACACATCTATCTCAAAGGGGGTTCTTCAAGCGGGGTTTTTTTTTTTTTTTTTTTTTAGGAAACAAACTACCCTCCCCCCTTCCCCCTTCATCACCATTAAATATATTTCATCATGGTTTTGTTACCATTAGACGATTTGCTTTAGTTTATAACATACTCCTACGACTCAAATGGATAAATACGATCTCAGTAAGCCCTCTTAATAACATACGTCCTTCTTAAGCGGCATAAAATGATCAAATTTAAGCCACAATCAAAGGTGAAAAGGGTGTCATGGAGCTGAAGGGGTTAATATTCTAGATACTTTAACCCATAGACCCTGGCATAACCATACCCTACCTGACCGCGTCCTCGCACAACAATGCTCTCTTATTAGCTGTCTTCTTTCGCGCTTAAGGGGAGACTGACCGTTTATTTGGTCTATTAATTTATTTATTCATATTTGTTTTAGTTTCCTCACTAGACCTCCATCAAGCTTACAAAAACACCCCCTAGACCCCCCTTTAAGATAAATTGGTACATTTTTCGGTAGAAAAATGTCCCGGCCGAAGGCCGATTCCTCTTAAAATTACAGGCTCGCTATCGCTCGCCAGGAAATAATCGACACCTAAATGGCACGAAATGTCTTAAAATTTACAACGAAATGGGGCGAAAGGTGTTAAAATTGCCAAACTAATTGGCCAAACGTCTTATAATCTCAAAATTAGTGGGGCTAAACATTAGGGAGAAGGGGTTCCCGAAAAACGGTCTTCCTCCCCTTAACCTCTTGCATAGCTTATTTTTCTTATCCGACCTTCGTTTCATGGTCTAAAGTGCTCTACTATGCTTTTTTTGCCTTGTTATCGTTGTCTGGCCTTGTTAGGGAAGATGCATACAAATGTTAAATATAAACTATCTAATATGGAATTAGAAAACTCAGACTGTGAGAAAGATCTAGGTGTGTTTGTTATCTATGATTTGAAACCTAGAAAACAGTGTATAAGCGTTCGTTCGTAACAAAGCAAACAGGATTCTCGGGTTCATCTCTAGGAGTGTGAGTAACAGAACTGCTGATGTTATCTTAAGACTTTATTTGTCATTAGTGAGACCCCATATGGATTATGCTGTTCAATATTGGTGTCCTTATTGCAGAATGGACATAGATTCATTGGAGAGAGTACAACGTAGAATGAAAAAAAAATCCATAATATTAGAAATCTTCCGTATGAAGAAAGGTTGAACAAATTAGGCTTACATTCGTTAGAGAGACGCAGAGTTAGAGGGGATATTATAGAGGTGTTCAAGTGGGTTAGTGGGATTAATAAAGGGGACATGACAAATGTACTAAAGCTCAGTGATAGCAAAAGAACTCGAACTAATGGTTTCAAAATATATAAATTTAGTTTCAGAAAAGATATAGGCAAATACTGGTTTGGTAACAGAGTTGTAGATAGGTGGAATAGGCTACCGAGTGACATGGTAGGATCGAGAACGATAGGGAGCTTTAAGATAAAATTAGATAGGCATATGGACGAGATGGGTTGGGTATGAGGGGGGATCTGCCGGTTGTGGGTCAATCTGCACTCCGTAGATCCCCGTAATCTTGTTACGTTTTTGTGGGGTCGGTCCCCAGGGTATTGGTGAGTTGGGCCTATAATTAGGCCTTGTAATTGAGGTTGGGTGTGACAGGGATCTGCCTTGTGTGGGCCGATCCTTTCTTCAGACTCCCATATTTTCTTATGTTCTTATGTTATCGTTGTATTACCTTGTTCATGTTGCCTTGCCTTGTTCTCGTCTGTCCTGGCTCACACTAACCTATTGAAGAAAAAGAAAAAACGTGTTAATAATTTCAGCATGCTTTACTATGCTGACATACATACAGTACTTGCCTATTTCCATCACCAATCCCAAATACCTTCTACGAATGGTATAACCCTTCGAGGATCATGACACTTTTAGGTATTTTCTTCTAGCTATCACTAGACGATTATATAGAACTATGGAAGGATCTGTGGGCATGAAAAGTGTAAAGCCTATCTCAATTAACCCTCTGACTTCCATATACCATTCCTAATTTGCATAAATTCGTCAAATAGTAGCCAGAAAATATAAAAGAAATGCGTCCTAATCCTCAAGGATTTAAACTGTATGTTGCTTTGTAATGTTTTCCCTTTATTAAGCTATAATACATTGTGTGTCATCAATCTCATCAAACTTCTTTTACATCATATACATTTCCATATTTTTCATAATTATTATCATATTTCAATTAAATAATCATTATCTATACACCACTTACTAAAAAAATAAAATAAAATAAACACTCACCCACCCACGCACACTCAAAACCCCCTTTTGAGACATAATTTGTAATTATGTTAGTAGAAACATGTCCTGGCTCCTAAATGACCAACTTGCATTCGCTCGCCAGCAAGGAAATCGACACCTAAATGGCACGAAAGGTCTTAATAGGAAATGAGGCGAAACGCCTTAAATTCGCCAAGGTAATGGGGCGAACGTCTTAAAATCTTAAAAACTAATGGGGCTAAGCAATTTAAGCTACTTTTGACTATCCTGCCCTTCACATCGCTATTTAGCCCAAGGTTTATAGACACTATGGACCTTGCTTTAGCCTACCCTACCTAACCCAACTCTACCCTACCGTACCTTAAGAAACTCTACTCCAACCATGCCAATCCTTCCCTTTGCTACTTTATTAAAGCATATCTACTCCACCCATTCCTTCTTTCCTATCCCCTATCTTTCCTCTCTCTTCCCTTCCTCCTCCACCTCATTCCTTCCTCTTCTTTCCCATCCCTTATCCTTTCTCTCCCCTCCTCCACCTCATTCCTTCCTCTTCCCTTCCTTTACTTCTCCTTCGCTCCGCTTCCTTTTCTTCTTCCTCCCTTTGTTCTCTTCTTCTTTCTGTCTTCCTTTCCTTTCCAGTTCCTTATTGTTTCTATTCCTCTCCCCTTCCTTCTTCATCCTTTTTTCCCTTCCGTCTTCATCCCTTCCTTCCCCTTTCACTTTTAAACTTTCTTACTTCCCTATACCATCGCTTCCTCCTCTACCTTATCTCTTCCTTTTGTCCTTCACTCCTACCTTCCTCTTCCATCCATTTTTGCTCTACCATCCCTACCTTCCTCACCTCTCCCTTTATCTCCATCCCTATTCCTTTCTTTTACCATCCTCATCTTTCCCAGTCCCCTTCCTCCCTCTAACCTCCCTTTCTTTCTCTCCGTCTCCTTCTTTTCTCTCCTCTCCGCTCCCCTTCTTTCTCTCCCCATTCTTTATTTCTATCCTCTCCCTTCCTCCTCCATCCAACCCCATCTTTCTCTCCCACCCCTTCCTTCATCACCCCATCCCTTCTTCCTCTCCCCTCCCCTTCTTTCTCTCCCCATTCCTTCCTTCCCCCCATCCCTTCGTTCTCTCCTCTTCCTCCTCCATTCCATCCCTCCTCTCTCTCTCTCTCGGTTCCCCTCTTGACCCCTATCAGAACGTGGGTACGGTATATGGAAATGAGGCCGGGCCAATATATGGGGGTATGAGGGTTGGGCACTCGGGTGTGGCAGGCAGAGCTATGGGCAAGTACTGTAGGTAAGTAGGTATAGGTAGGTAGGGGGGTAGGTAGATAGGTAGGTAGGTAGGTGGGTTGCTAGGTGCAGTAGATTGGTAGGTTGGTAGGTTGAATAGCTGATAGGTAGGTTTATTGGTAGTAAGGTAGGTAGGTAGGTAGGTTCGTGGGTTGGTAGGTAGGTGGGTTGGTAGGTAGGTATGTAGGTAGGTAGGTGGATTGGTGGGTTGGTAGGTAAGTTGGTAATTAGGTGGGTTGGTAGGTAAGTGGGTAGGTAGGTAAGTGGGTAGGTAGGTGGGTTGGTTGGTAGGTAGGTAGGTAGGTAGGTAGGTAGGTAAGTGGGTGGTTTGGTGGGTGGGTGGGGGGTAGGTAGGTAAGTTGGTTGGTAGGTAGGTAGATAGGCTAGAAAATAGGTGAACAAGTTAGTAGACAGATAGGATATACGGTAAGTAAGTAGGCAAAGATAAATAAATTCGGAGGTAGATAGGTAAGTATTCAAATAGAGAAACAGACAAGTAGGTTAGTAAACGAGCTAACTGCCAAGAAAATAAATGTAGAGAAAGGAAAGTTGATATGCAAGTAGGTTGGTAAGTAACAAGATAGAGAGACAGATGAGTAGATAAACAAGTAGGTTAAGAATGCATGAAAGTAAGCAGACATAGGGAATGGTGGGTAATATGAGAAAATAGGTAAGTAGTTAAATACTAGAAGAAGGAAGGTGAGTATGACTATGTAAAACATTATTTTAGATAGGCAAGAACGTAGAGAGATTGCAATGCAATCAAGTGACTATGGGCGGTTGGGAGTGACCCTCCCCCATGCACATAAGCAAGCTGGATAGTCAAACGAATTACCACCGAATACGAAATCATATGTAGATGATTCATTCGTGTCCAGCCCCTCGAGGATCAGGGCGTCAGATAATATATAAATAAAATATGATAGACGAATATAGCAGAGCAGGTGGACAGGAAGGCAAGTACTGTGAGGAAATAAGGAAGTAGCTAGGATCACATATGGACAAGGAGGTAGTTCGACAGGCTTTCCAATGAACACGATAATGAACATGATGATGATGATGATGATGATGATAAGGATGATGATGATGATGATAAGGATGATGAAGGTGAAGAAAATGACAATGACGATGATGATGATGGTGAGGAGGAGGATGAAAATGAATATGATGATGATGATACAGATGAATACAATAAATAGGATGACCATGGCCATGACGATGATGATGGTGATGATGACGATGATGATGCAGAATATAAATGTGTTAATAATTGCTCGCAGGTAATCAGACACAAAGGCATGCAGGAAGGTAGGCCAACTACAGTAGAAGATGACAGACAAATTGACATGAACAAATACACAACAACATAAGCCATCTAGCCTAGTTGATAGATGCAGTATGTTTCAAAATAAAATAAATTGAAGCAAAGATAATAATGGCTTAGATAGTTATACAAAAGTCAACAGATAAAAAGAGGAAACAATCATACATAGTTAAGTGTGAGAGCAGCGTGACAACGAAAACAGAGCAGCATAAACTATCTAATTTAACCCCTTGAGGACTTGACAGTTTATTCTGGCTATCATGAGACGATTGTTTACGTCTTAGGAAGGATTTATGGGAATTAAAAGGGCATAGACTATCTCAAGTAACTCTCTGATTTTCATAGAGTTATCCTAATCTGATTAAAATCTTCTAATAATAGCCATAATATACTGTGCAAACACGTCATAATCCTCAAGGGGTTAAACCGAGTTAAATTATTTCATGTGTCGCATCAAATTGACATCGTTTAAAAAAAAGCAATATGTGTGCCGATTTTTCCAGTTTTTAATGACGTATTCTTCTATCTTATTCTGGCTGATAGTAGACGATTATATTTGGATTAGTTAGGATCTGTGAGAGTTAAACATTTTAATCGCGATAAAGTTAGAACTCCTTCGATTGATACAAAATTTTCCTAGGGTAGAACATTTCGTCCAGTGGTAGTAAGATTAATAAAATGGAAAATAAGCCCAGTTACAGAGAGGATTAAAATGGCAGGGTGACTATTATGCTGCAGGTGGTGTCACACGAATGCAGTTTTCGGCGATATTCGTTCAGCAAGTTTTTCTCGTTCAATTTTGAACCTCTTTCATATTGGAATCGGAAACTAGATCGAAGGTAGATTGTGTTAGCTAGTTTAATTCATACGAAGCCAACATTTTGAAGCTGCCAGACTACAACTGCCCTTAAATGTTGACTGAAAAATGGTTCGTGGGGAAGCGACTAAGAATAGGCAGTGCAAGAGAGTGGAGTGAGTAATATATGACCCGGGCAGGTTGACAGGAAGGCTAAGGGGGTATAAGCAGGCTGGGCAAGAGCAGGCAGTCAGGCAGGCAGGGTGGGGTCAGGGCTATATCTATGAGGAGAATTTGGCAGTCTTAGCCTTTATAGATGCCTTTTGTTGGTATTCTCGATCGCTTTCTTTTTTATATATTAGTTTTCTTTTGAGTAATTATTTGAAAACAAATCCCAAACTAAGAATGTCTTTAGTTTCGAAAATGTATAGACGGTAAAATATTATATAAACTATTCCAAAACACCTTGCACAGGTATTTGAAATTTCATGTAGAATAAATCATTCAGTATAACTAGTTCCATACGTGATCCTAGATAGTGCTCAGTATGGTCACACCTGACATGAACAGATTAACAAAATGTATCTCTGTCTATATTCGAGCGATGTATAAATGCATGCCTTTGCGTAACTAATGAAAACAATAAAATAAATATAGTTTGATTAAATATTCAAAGTTCCTCTACCCTTAAATTTTTATAATATCCAACCCATACCCTAACCTACCTTCACTATTCTATCCTTCTCTTTGCTGTTGTACTTTACCCTACCCGATCCTACGCTGACCTGTCCTAACTTACCCAAGTCTACCCTACTCTACCCTATCCTACGCTGACCTGTCCTAACTTACCCAAGTCTATCCTACTCTACCCTGCCCTACCCTACCCTACGCTGACCTGTCCTATCTTACCCAAGTCTATCCTACCATACCCTACCCCACCTGATCCTACGCTGACCTATCCTATGTTACCTAACTCTCCATACCCTACTCTATTCTACACTGACCTATCCTATCGTACCCCTGTCTACCCTACCATACCCTGCCCTACCCGATTCTTCCACTAACAAGTCAACCCTACCTTCTTCCTCTACTTTGCCTGTTATACTTATCCCTACCTTATCCTACTCTATCCTATCCTACCCATCCCCACCCTACCAGTCTCTACCCAACCTACCCTTTCCATTCCCTTTGCTGCTCTACCCCACCCACACTTCTTCTTCTTCTTCTTCTTCTTTTCCTGTCATACTTAAAGTGGGGGTTAGTTTGCTCCCTAAAAACAAAATAGAGAGACAAAATAAATAACAAAACCCCCTTGGAGATATACTTGTAAATAACGAAACCCCCTTGGAGATATACTTGTAAATAACGAAACCCCCTTGGAGATATACTTGTAAATATTGTTGGTAGAAAAATGTTCATGCCGAAGACAGTTTCCTCTTAAAATACAGGCTTGCTATTGCTCGCCAGATAAAAAATCAAAACCTAAATGGCATGAAAGGTCTTAATTTTGACCAAAAATGGGGCGAAAGGTCTTAAAATGTCAAGTCTAATGGGGTGAACGTCACTAAAATTTCAAAACCAATGGGTCAAAGCATGAAGGAGAAGAGGGTCCAGAAATATAATTCCATAATCTAACCCTATATCTTGTCTTATCCTACCTATCCCCACCCTACCAGTCTAAACCATCCCTTTATCTTGTCTTATCCTACCTATCCCCACCCTACCAGTCTAAACTATCCCTTTTCCTTCTTCTTCCTTTCGCTTCTCTATCCCACTCAACCCAAACCTCACAATGCTAGGTTTGCAAGATGGCGGTCATATAAAGCCAGTTGGTGTATGTCTCCGGTATAGAGATGTTTGCAAGATGGCGGTCATATGAAGCCAGTTGGTGTGTGTCTCTGGTATCGCTATGTTTGCAAGATGGCGGTCATATGAAGCCAGTTAGTGTATGTCTCTGTTATCGCTATGTTTGCAAGATGGCGATTATATGAAGCCAGTTAGTGCATGTCTCTGTTATCGCTATGTTTGCAAGATGGCGATCATATGAAGCCAGTTGGTGTGTGTCTCCGGTATAGAGATGTTTGCAAGATGGCGGTCATATGAAGCCAGTTGGTGTATGTCTGTGGGATCGGCTGTTCTCTGGGCGGGGTGAGAGTACAGTTAAACTAGGTCACTTGACATTACCACCCGCCTCTACCATACCCGCGACACTCACTAAAGGGGAGTGACCTGCTTTTGTCTCTCTCTGGGTTATATCCATTCGGCTTCATTCAGCCAACTGTTTTAAGACGTTTATCCCCATCCAGGTGTCGATTTCTTCCTGGCGAGCGATAGCGAGCCAGCATTGTATGGAGAAATCCGGCTTCGCCGGAGAAATTTTTCTATCGAAAAATGTACAAATTTAACAAAATATATATATATATGCTGGCTCACCTGGCTCGCCAGAAAAATATTGACACCTGGATGGGGGTAAACATCTTAACACAGTAGGCTGAATGGTGCCGATTGGATACAAGCCAAAGAGAGAGGGAGAGAAAGATAAACAAAAAAAGCGAGGTGGGCCCCGTTAAACTGGGTCACTTGACATTACCGCCCGCCTCTACCATACCCACGACACTATACTGTACACATGGTATTTGACTATAGGGCCTACATTACCGCCCGCCTCTACCATACCCACGACACTCTACTGTACACATGGTATTTGACTATAGGGCCTACATTACCGCCCGCCTCTACCATGCCCACGACACACTACTGTATATATGGTATTTGACTATAGGGCCTACATTACCGCCCGCCTCTACCATACCCACGACACTATACTGTACACATGGTATTTGACTATAGGGCCTACATTACCGCCCGCCTCTACCATACCCACGACACTCTACTGTACACATGGTATTTGACTATAGGGCCTACATTACCGCCCGCCTCTACCATACCCACGACACTCTACTGTACACATGGTATTTGACTATAGGGCCTACATTACACCCGCCTCTACCATACCCACGACACTCTACTGTACACATGGTATTTGACTATAGGGCCTACATTACCGCCCGCCTCTACCATACCCACGACACTATACTGTACACATGGTATTTGACTATAGGGCCTACATTACCGCCCGCCTCTACCATACCCACGACACACTACTGTATATATGGTATTTGACTATAGGGCCTACATTACCGCCCGCCTCTACCATGCCCACGACACTCTACTGTACACATGGTATTTGACTATAGGGCTTACTCTACAACTATTGCAATTAAGGGAGCCCACCTCGCTCTTTTTGTTTTCTTTCTCTCCCTCTCTCTTTGGCTTGTATCCATTAGGCCCCATTCAGCCTACTGTTTTAAGACTTTTACCCCCATCCAGGTGTGAATATTTTCCTGGCGAGCGATAGCGAGCCAGCATTTTGTGGAGAAATCCGGCTTCGCCGGAGACATTTTTCTATCGAAAAATGTACATATTTAGCCAGCTGTCTAACTCATTATCCAAAATTTGGTGGCTCGCTATCGCTCGCCAGTATAAATCGAAACCTGGATGGGGATAAACGTCTTAAAACAGTAGGCTGAATGGGGCCGAATGGATACAGCCCAGAGAGAGGGAAAAAAAAGCAGGTCACCCCCTTAAGAGCACTTGACTAGGGCCTACTCTACAACTAGTGCAATTAAAATAATATTACTCATAAAATAACATTACTAATTCATTGTCTTAACCCTAGTTCGTGAGATGTGATCGAAACTGAAGTCGTCTGATTATGGCTAGTCGAATTTAATTTATCATTGTACGTACACACTTTCGAGAATGTGTTTTTCTAATAAAATATAATATCGATTTCGCCATTATTTTTGTGGAAAAAACACAAAAAATCTGATATGATAACACCCTGAATCTGTTAGAACAGCATCTTTTCTACTTTGTCTAGGAGTGCGGTGTGAGAGGATCCTCCCCCCACATGTGAACAATATACTCAATACAAGGACGCACCGTGCCCCTGTACAGAGCAAGAAGCTGTGCAGGGGTAAAGAACTCCTTGAGGCGGTTGAGCACACCCAGCTTCTGGGAGGCTGCCTTAGCAAGACTGGTAATACATTACCGGACACTCTCCAAGGTATCAGAAATCAAATTGCATTTATACCAGGAGGGTAAACACAAATAGATGTTAATCTTCCAAAACCTGTTGAACAAGACACGCAAGAATATCATGCGAGTGCCTGAATGAAGTTTAAGGGGAGATTTCCACTTGAGGGACTTTTTTCTTGACCCTTTTCTCCCTCATGTCTAGCCCCATTGCTTTTGAGATTTTAAGCCGTTCGCCCCATTAGTTTGGCGATTTTAAGAACCATCGCCCCATTTCTGTCAATTTTAAGACCATTCGTGCCATTTAGGTGTCGATTTTTTCCTGGCGAGCGATAGCGAGCCTGTAATTTAAGGGGAATCGGCCTTCGGCCGGGACATTTTTCTACCGAAAAATTTACAAATTTATCTTGAAAAGGGGTCTAGGGGAGTAATTTTAAGTTTGATGGAAGTCTAGGGAATCAACTAAAAACTTACCCTTAAGCTCCACGAGAAAATATAAGATGGTGGCTATAATAAGACAGGGGTAAGTTTTAACCCTTACTGTAGCGGTGACGTGTTATAGATTGGATGTCAGCTACATTTACACGATTTTAGTAAGTTTAGGTATTATATATGGCAGCAAACAGGATTATTTGAGATAGTCTGTAGCCTTATCATGGATAAATAGTCCTTCCTAAGCTGAATAAAAGCGTCTAATAGTTGCCAGAATATAATCAAAAGACCGTCGCCGGTACTGCATGGGTTAAGGGGGGTCACCTGCTTTTGTTATCTCCTTTTCTCTCTTTCTCTGGCTTGTATCCATTTGACCCCATTCAGCCTACTGTTTTAAGACGTTTACACCCATCCAGGTGTCAATATTTTCCTGGCGAGCGGTAGCGAGCCAACATATATATATATTTGTTTTTGACAGCAAGCTAAATTTGTACATTTTTCGACAGAAAAATTTCTCCGGCGAAGCCGGATTTCTCCATACAATGCTGGCTCGCTATCGCTCGCCAGGAAGAAATCGACACCTGGATGGGGATAAACGTCTTAAAACAGTTGGCTGAATGGGGCCGAATGGATACAAGCCAGAGAAAAGGAGAGAAATAAAAAAAAAAAGGTCACTCCCCTTAAGGAGATACTGTATATGTTGCCAGTGTTCAGTGTTCCCGTGTTGTGTAGCATTTCCAAAGCTGAAGATTGGTTAACACATTGACTGGATCTAAAACACCAAATGTGGTGTAATAGGTAGTAGCAAGTAAATAATTATGCATAGGACCATTATTTTCATAGGAAAATGTTTGTGCTGCGTCCGGATGCAGGCAGATGTGCCAGGTGAATCATACCTGAAGATCCGAATCAGGTTTTGACAGCTCATAATCACCGTTTTCCCAATTATTCACCACAGAAGTCCAACCTTACCCCATCCTTACTTTAGCCTATTCAACCTCGTGAGGATTAATTGATCTGTTGTTGCTTGCTTACAGTTAAAATCGTTCGTTCGATCATAGCTAAAATTAAAATTTTGTTTCGTCTAGCTACTGTCATTCGTTGAGCTCATTCTTACATTAATACTATTTTATAATGTATACAATTCTAGATGTGTGTGAAGTTGTGTTTTGTTTTTGTGTGTTCATAGTTTTCTGTTGTGTTGTGTTGTCCCTATTCGGGCTCTGTCTTGAGTCGGCCACCCCCAGAAAAGAAAAAAAAAAACAGAAAAAGGGAAAAGTGGGGAATGGGCCTGAGTAAATACATACATACATACATACAATACCATTTACGTTTACGTACAGGTTATCAAAATGAAATAGCAGAACTGCTTTGCAATATTTCACCCCAGGCAATATATAAAAATCATAATGCACGTTATCTTTCATGCGACACGTTTTAGCTTATACACATTTATTAATTGACATACCGGCATGTATGATACAACCGGTATATAGTCTCCTTTAAGATTATCAATATGCTATCACCATAAATGCTATTTACTAGCCTTATAAAACTTATTTTATTCATATAACTCCTTCATGTTTGACCTTATGACTTCCTTTTCATGATTCTACCAAGAAATTGTTATATTCCGATCTCTAGTACAATGATGTGATTTTATATTCGGCATGTGCCCTCCCCGAGTTGACCCTTCATATTTGACTTGCAAGGTTTGTGCATAATGTGTTAACACTTTTTCTCGTCTATTTTTGTTTTGCCATTTTCTCTTTCATAAAGTCATGTTCAATAGTCGTACCTCACATTGTAATATTATGTTATATTACATACTGAAAATCTAGTTCATATATACTCACAATGTAATGTCATTTAGAAACTTTCATTCAGACGCGCCAAAGAGCAATTTCGACGCGCAACTATGGAGAAAATTATGCAAAAGCATGCCACAACCTTTGCCCGTGACTGTACTTTAGCTAAGTTATTCATCTCAATCTTGACCGACCAAAATCTCTCCCTTATTGAATCTACCGCCCCTACAATTTTCCGTCTGCCCTGATCTTAACACTCCACAACCCACCCCAACGCAAATTCTCGTATTTTATCATGTACATCGGGATCATTATCTCTTTCCTTGAATGCACGCCAATTCCTTCAATACTCCCATTATATCCCTGCCATCTTCCCCGCTTCCCACAAACCAGTACATTAAGTCCAACCCAAATTCCGACTGGTTCTTACTTAATGTTATATATATATATATATATATATATATATATATATATATATATATATATATATATATATATATATATTAATTTATATTCATTAACGAACAATATCTAAATACTTTAAACTGTTTAACTTCTCTCTCTCTCTCTCTCTCTCTCAACACACTTCCAACTTGGGTAAGAGGTATCCTCACCAGGATTCGAACCCTCACTCAAGGTATATTTGGGAGAGTCGGGCACCGTAACCACTCGGCCATGAGCAACATCCGCTCATGGCCGAGTGGTTACAGTGCCCGACTCTCCCAAATATACCTGGAGTGAGTGGGTTCGAATCCTGGTGAGGATACCTCTTACCCAACCTGTCGTACTTAATCGTACATAATTGACACTTCCAACTGTTTTCATGTACGGGAATTGCCGGAGGGGACGGAGGGTGGGGAGAGAGCCTTCTTTTTTTGCTATAATTTCATTCCACTGTCCCTTACTCTCGGGTTAGCCATCTCTACTAGAATTAAGTCCTGGCCACTGGGATCGTAAGGTCTGTGTGGTCAGTGTATCTATGTAAAGCTATGTAAATATATATCTCTCTCTCTGAACTATAAACCCTGTCCTGGCCTCTTTATAATAATATGGTTCCCCACTACCCCCTCTTGCCCTGCTCCACCCTTCCACATACCTGTATAATATGGTTCCCCACTACCCCCTCTTGCCCTGCTTCACCCTTCCACATACCTTTATAATATGGTTCCCCACTACCCCCTCTTGCCCTGCTTCACCCTTCCACATACCTTTATAATATGGTTCCCCACTACCCCCTCTTGCCCTGCTCCACCCTTCCACATACCTTTATAATATGGTTCCCCACTACCCCCTCTTGCCCTGCTCCACCCTTCCACATACCTTTATAATATGGTTCCCCACTACCCCCTCTTGCCCTGCTCCACCCTTCCACATACCTTTATAATATGGTTCCCCACTACCCCCTCTTGCCCTGCTCCACCCTTCCACATACCTTTATAATATGGTTCCCCACTACCCCCTCTTGCCCTGCTCCACCCTTCCACATACCTTTATAATATGGTTCCCCACTACCCCCTCTTGCCCTGCTTCACCCTTCCACATACCTTTATAATATGGTTCCCCACTACCCCCTCTTCACCCTTCCACATACCTTTATAATATGGTTCCCCACTACCCCCTCTTGCCCTGCTCCACCCTTCCACATACCTTTATAATATGGTTCCCCACTACCCCCTCTTGCCCTGCTTCACCCTTCCACATACCTTTATAATATGGTTCCCCACTACCCCCTCTTCACCCTTCCACATACCTTTATAATATGGTTCCCCACTACCCCCTCTTGCCCTGCTCCACCCTTCCACATACCTTTATAATATGGTTCCCCACTACCCCCTCTTCACCCTTCCACATACCTTTATAATATGGTTCCCCACTACCCCCTCTTGCCCTGCTCCACCCTTCCACATACCTTTCATTCTCCTCGCTTTCCATTCTCGACCCCCTCTTCATATTATATCTGTTGTAGCCGCTTGCTTTTCTTTGTCTGTCCTAATTTACGATTCTTTAGCTTTTCCCTGCTTACCCTAACATGCTTACAAATATCATTGTTGTTCTGTTAAATTGTGATCTGTGCGGTTTTATACCCAATAATCAATTATCCCCTTATTTTCCTAAACTAGCATACACAGTTGAATTGACTAATCTAGACTTATTTAATCCTATTTTCAGTGCACCGCCATGCATCTACAGCATCGCATGTATTAAGTGTCCCATTCTTTACCTCGTTTTAAAATGTATGGAGAAATTATGAATATATTAAGCCAACCAGTAAAACCTGTAAGCCTCCCTGTTCCACTTAAACACCACATAATACCGTGTGCAATCTAGAGCTCCTATAAATTAATATTTCCAATAATCGATGACACTAATTGCTATAAAATGTTATTCCCTAACCGAACCGGCTTTTAAATATGCACACTATCTTGTCCTGCCATTGTTTTCTCTTAGCTTATTTAGTATACAGAAAAAGCTATGCGTCTTTTCCTAGAATCGAATCTGGGCTAGATAAAGGAAAGTCCCACCGTTTACGTCACAATCCTACAAAACTAAACAAACATTATGACATATTATATTTCTGTTTTGGTTTTGTAGGGTGTTGGCGTAGGGTGTGGAAGCTAGATCCCAGACATGGATACTTTGGTCCATTTCTCTAGAGTCTAGACAAAAACCCCACCATTGTTGGCGGTAATTTCTATAGTTCTGCCGTTTGCCAAGCCACTCGATCTAACAAGCTAGGTGTTGCGATTAGAGTACTTTCATAATGTTCCATCATTACTCATTGTAGTAAGTACAACTATAGTTTTTTTACTTTCAGCTGAAGGTAAAATGCAGTGTCAGCTATTACGAAGATTTTGAAGTGAAATATGCTGTAAATTATGACAGCCTAGTATACAGTATATAACTATATATGATGCAGAGACAAAGTAGTTTCCCCTTCGGGGATCACGGCGTCAGGCAATAGCTAGATAGATAGATCAATAAATCAGTTGCTAAGGGATTCAGTTTACAGTCAGCTGGAAACAAATAGGGGAGGTGTGGCAGATTGGTCTTGCCACTGGACTGGTAATCCAATGGACCCGGGTTCGAATCCCAATGTGTCAATGGGAAGATATTATTGGGATGGAATTTGTGCTGTACCTTGTTTCAGTGCATTACCACAGCACACCGAAATGCCAAAAAAATACCCGCATTGTTCCCTGATTAAATAGCATTGTATGAATATTCCCATATTCAAAATATGCTACAGGGGGGCAATGCCTAGTGAGTTAATTGCTCAATAGGTGGCGTTCTGAGAGTGAGGGTCCGAGCCTGGGGGATGAGACGGTGAAACGATGAGGCGGAGCAGCTTCAGAGATGCAGTTGCTTCGAGCAGTGGGTGCTTCGCATATCTCACTCCTTAGGCTGGAACAAGACCTCACAGGCCTCACCGTGTACAGCGGTAGAATGTGCAGGCTCTCAGCCTATGCCCGAGAGGGAGTAGTTGGAATATAGAAGAAACAAAAATGTAGCGTATTGTATTGAATGGCTCTGAATACAGTATAATAATTATTGTAACTATCACCGACAATGATGGATTTTGTCTAGCAATATGGGATATAATGATACCTAAACACGTAGTCGGCATTTCAAGCCCTTCTGTACCAGCAACGTCTTTCTATTTGTATTCCAGATATATTTAAACGATTTTGTGCTGGTTGAAAAGAATCTGTGGTAGTAAAAAGTAAAAAAGTGAAATAGATCGAAGCCTGTTAACTACTGGAGGCCTAATTTAAACTGAATAACATCGCTATATAATAGCAAGAAAAAAATTATAGAAACGTTGTTGGTAGAGAAGGGGTTAATTAATCAACTATACCGCAGGTCTATTATATCCTAGAAGCAACCACTACACCACATGTCGTCCTTGCTAGAAGTAAAACCCACAAGTCATCTGCATCATGGCTTTCCCTGTCTTCCTAGCCTGCCTGTGTGGCCCCCCCCCCCCCCCCCCGCTGCCCTCATCCCCAACAATATATATCAAGCCCCACTTTGGTCGGTCACTATCTTATCACAGGCGGCTATCTCTGCATCCCCACCCCACGCACACCCGCCCGCCACCCACCCGCCTTTGCTAAACCAGGAGACGGTGGCTGGGAGAAGGGCTGGTGAAATTCGGAAGAGGTGAATAGAGGAATTAAGATAGAAGAAGGAAGAGTGAAGTATGAAATGGAGGAACAATGATAGAAAACAATTTTCTATGTGTATGTAGGAGACAAATTATATAATTCCAACCAACAATAATACACTTTTGAAAATATAAACGATATACATCTCTCTTTCTCTCTCTTTATTTTTATATATACTGTAGTATATATATCTATCTATCTATATGCTCAGGCCCAATCCCCATTTTGGGGGTAGGCGACTCAAGACAGACCAAGAACAGGGAAAACACAAAAACAACAAATAAACACAGATAAAAAGCACAACCTCACACACATCCAGGTCACCCAGGAGCTATATATATATATTGTTACGTATCTTGATCCTCAAGTGGTTAACTTGATGAATCTAGATAGCACAGAGATATATATTAAGGTATCAGTCAGCTGAAGGCAAAACAAAAGTAAAATCTAATCAAATTATTTCCTGTTGTTGCTTCCTTTCCTTTTGGATCTTAGGACTTGGTATCCTTTATTGACTGATACTCTTTAATTATGGAAAAATACTGAAACTAATTAAAGTCATGTAGTATTTATAAAGAATTATTATTTAACCGAAGCTTAGTAGGCTATTGTTATGAACCGAATAAGTTATATCTAAAGAAGGACTATTAATTCTATAAAAGTCTTGAAAGATAAATATTAAAGTAAGAATATTTCTGTCTCTTACCCTTTTTGAAATGAATAGATAGTTTTCTTATATCATGTCCTTTTATTTATATTTAATGTAGTTGTTGTTGTTGTTCCCCAAGCTGCCTGGCCGAACAGCCCCAAGGCCCCGAGCAAGGCCAAGGCCATAACCGAGCGCCCCCACAGAACCCTCCCCGCCGACCACAATAAAGCCTGGGTGACCGAAGCCACTCCATGGCGGGGAGCTGAGGAGGGTGCGGAAATACCCGGGAAACCAAAGCCCCACCCAGAGCCCTGTGTCCCTCAGCAATTATGAAGAGAAAGTTGAGGGGCAAGGGAAAAATGTGACGCTTTGGCTTCCAATCTTGGTAGATTGGGAGGTCAATCCACGTTAGAGACGCCGTCACTTAAGATCTAGAAAATATATAAGTAAAAGGAACAGTCAGAGTAAGCTATGGGTATGGCAGAGATTGCTCAGTTCTCACTCTGATAGACCAGCCCATCACCACATGACTAGAACCCAATCCTCTCAGCATCAGCTAGGAAAGGCCCTAGAAAGCCGCCTTTGGCGGGGGGATAGCTCCCCTATTTCAACCCTTTTCGGGGTTGGGCACCCGCCGTATTTAATGTAGTTATTATTCTTGGTTCTTGTTTACATTAATAGTATTATCTTATTATTATCAGGATTAATATCAAAGTCACATAAAAAGTTAGATATATATTTAATAAGTAGATAAATGTATTTCTTAACCACGTAACATGGAGGTTTGATTATGAGTAAATTAAGTTACAGGATCGCTTCATAGATTCGATTCAGGTCTCACTCAAATAATATGAAAAGCAAAAATAATATTTTGAAGCTAAAAGAATTTTCTTCAGCTTAGGAAATCACTAGAAGTAACATTAAAACAGCCATGTTAGTCTAAGGCGATATTACTAATAAGAGACAATAGTATCACCGTTCTTGTTCTTACCAGCAATGTAAGCAAATGAAAGAACTCGTAAGTATTAATATAAAACAATAGTATTACTTTTATCATAACCCAATTAGTTGAAGAGTTGCTTTAGTCCACAAGTCAGTCAACTAAAATAGTTAAGTACATAATAGTAGCGTTAACGTTAATTCCCAATCACATATCTCACTAACCAACATAACGTAAGTGGTTACACCGAACACACACTTATATAATCTGACTGACAGTCACAATCCCATTATAATACTTCACCCCGTCTTCCTCCAGCTGCAAGTTCACCTTCCCAACTCCAAATGAGACTGATTTGAATGCCCACTACTCGGGTCTTATATACTAAGCAATGATGGTGTAGGAACGAATCAGGAGGCGGGGGATGGTGCGCGCCCCAATCACAGCTCCTCTAGTTGCGTAAGAGGTGCGTGGTCCAATGGCGTCGATTGGCATCGATCATCGTTATAGCGTCGGGTCATCGAAGTAGTTTGCAGGGTCCCCTATGACGCACGCAGGTGTGAAAGCTTGTTTGCTGGTATGCAGACGAGCTGGTTTCCCACTCGCTGGTTCGCTCGCTGGTCTGCTTCGCCGGCTGGGTGATTCGGCACTCCTTCAACTCTGAATTCTAACTCTTAAATAAACATACAGGGCTCCGTATGTCAGAATATATATGTATATGTATATATATATATACTGTATATACACAATATATACTTTTATATATATACATATATACTGTTTGTCTGGCTCAGTTGATAACGTGTCTGTTGCCCATCCTGCAGACTTGCGTTCAAGCCCCGCTTAGGTTGAAAAGTGTTTCTGTGATATAGCCGGCAATTAACGGCCTCCCCTTGAGCAAAGGAGATGGGAAACGGTCTCTGGTTAATTAATGAAGGCCAAGTACTTGTGAATCCTCGAAGGAAGAGATATGGGCGCTATATAAGTAACAGGACGATTATTATTATTATTATTATTGCATATATTTTGTTATGCCGAATCTCGAGGCGCAGGTGCAGAAAATTGCCATTAATCAGGAGTCTGCCCTACCACCAACAAGCTATATAGTATGGAGACAGAACCAACGTCCCCGTCTTCTTTTACCTTAGCCCCGCTATGGCTTGAACAAGAAACTCGGGCAACAGGGCAAGCCACGTCTATTAACCCACTGTAACCCAAGCGATGAAAAAGTACACTTCAGGACCAGCCACTTGTCAATTTGTTTGTTTTCCTGAAAACATATGGGATGGGTTAGTAATGAAGGAATAACAACATTAAACTGCTCACCTAGGTCTGGACTTGGAGGGTTGCTAACCATCGGTATAGTTCCGTGGGATCCTAAAGTACATTATATGAACCCTCTAGGTGCCATAGGCCAAGAGTAATTAAAGTGGACGCAACCGTTGCGTCGCTGGTACTGTGCGTTACACACATAGTTACACATAACGTGTGTCCCTGGGGTCGAAGGGGTTAAGACCCCTGGAAATCCACAAGCCAGGCCACTTTTCCTGTTACCTTTGATATCCCCGCTCCCCAAGACTCCAGGATGAGACGGGTTTAAACGCCATCCATGCAGGAGCGGAATTTGGACCTTCTTGCTCAGAAGGAAAGAACCAGTAAGCAGAGAAGAAAATTCAATGACTACATCAGTAGTGATACTGAAGACAGCTCATCTTGCTAACGCAACAGCTCCATCTCTGGCTATTCCGTGAGGTAGGGGTCTGTGATTCTCGACCACTGACACGAGACGCTCCGTACCTCTGGTTACGAGGTACCCTAATCTCTGTCTTCAGCAGCTCATTTAAGTAAAGCATGGCGATTGCATCATGGAGGTGAGAAGCTCCATTCAACTTGTGTTTGCAGTCACCAAACCCTGGTCTTCAGTAACTCATTCAGGTAGGCCTGAGCATTCCGCCCCTCTGGATAGAGGTACCCTAATCCCCGTCTTGAGTAACTCATTCGGTTTAAGCCTGTCTATTCTGGCATGAATGTGAGAAGCTTCATCCAGCCTGTGGTTGAAGTCACCTAACTTATTCAGGTAGGCCTAATATACTCGACTGTCGACTGTCGGTGTGAGCATTCCACCCCTTTGGCTACGAGGTACCCTAATACCCCTCTTGAGTAGCTCATTTGGGTTAAGCTTGAGAAACTCAGCAATGATATGAGTAGCTCTGCCAACTTCTAGTTAGAG
Organism: Paralithodes platypus; assembly: GCA_032716605.1. Classification (NCBI taxonomy): domain Eukaryota; kingdom Metazoa; phylum Arthropoda; class Malacostraca; order Decapoda; family Lithodidae; genus Paralithodes; species Paralithodes platypus. Next base: position 47,450,499 of record CM064519.1, on the reverse strand, counting down.
TCAATCGACCCCTCACCCGTACCAGTCAATGAAGCAACCCAAAGAAGGAGCAACAGAGAACTATCAAATTCCGATGAGACAATCTCCCTACATACGACACCCGGCCAGACCACCTCAAGATGGACACATTAAATACAATTGTCCAAGAGTTTCATTGTTCCTTGATGGGCCCTAAGAAGATTATTTATAAACAAAACACACCCGATCATTAAATCTCTGCCATCATAGACTTAACCTTTGTTACACCTGGGCGATTCCACTTTTGTAGTAAGAGTATTGAAGATCTTAATTAATTGCCTCTTACAACACCCGCTTGACACACTCTTAATTATATAGCTACCACGCTCCATCAAGATTTAACTTAACCAGTCACACTTACCTTCGTGGAGTAACACATTGGTAATACAAATAATTATAAAAAATAGGTTGTATGCATTATCCATATAGGCTATTGTACTTTGGCTGATAGTTTGTTTATTGCCAAATGTGTATATTTCCTATGTTTCAATTTAACTATAGGTACCCTCGAGTGCCTTTGCTGTCACAATAATGTATACAGTATATGTTACTTGCATTCATTATTATATATACAAAACAAAAACATTTAATACCAGCATATTCTGTTCATTGCCTGACCTACCCCGTCAATAAAAGGACTTTCTATCCAGTTCAATAAAGATTACACCATCCCCTTACAACAATGTCCAAGGGCGGTATTATTATATAATTATATATATATATATATATATATATATATATATAATAAAACCTTCGATCCCCACTGAGAGATTAGAAACATATATATATATATATATATATATATATATTTGTACAACACGAAGCAGGCCTGTCCGCCGTCAGAAAGACAACCCATGCCAGTTAATTCAAAGACTTTAGGGATTGACCAATTAACTTAAAGGCCATCTGATTTCTTGGCCCTCGATCTATGCATTTTTCTAATACTATTTTTTCAACAGTGGTGGGTGGATTGTCCATCCACCAACCCTTAGGCGATCAGTAAGAAATTGTATAAGGTTTACTACCCTAAATGGGTTTCCAACCAAGGCTGACGAGTCTCATCTACCCATAATATATATATATATATATATATATACTGGTATATATATATATATATATATATATATGAGAGAGAGAGAGAGAGAGAGAGAGGGAGAGAGAACGCCCAGATATCATAAAAGGCGGTAAGCAGACAATTGCAGGTTAGCTTCGTTCGAAATGTGTGGGTAAAACTGAATAGGAAGATCCCAGACATCGCTGTGATTGGGGGTCACAGGGGAGCACGGGGGTGGGGGGGAGAGAGAGATGTACATAGATTTACATAGATACACTGGCCACAAAGATCTTATGATCCCTGCGAGGTGGCCAGGACTTAATCCTAGTAGAGATAGCAACCCTAAGAGAAAGTGAAAGGAAAGGATAGCAAAGATGAAGGCTCTCTCCCCACCCTCTGGCAGAGAGCGAGGGAGAGAGAATGAGAGGGAGTGAGAGAGAGAGAGAGAGAGAGAGAGAGAGTGCGAGTGAGAGGGAGTGAGTGAGTGGGAGGTGGGGCAGGCGGTGGACAGAGAGACTAGGGTTAGAAACACAATATAATATATTCATTTGAGTACGGTACATCAAGTATTACACAATCGTAGTGTTTGAATATGCCGACACTACAGAATATTTTGTTTTTAAATATTTATGGTTACAGTTGATTATAATTTTACAATGCAAATATTTCGAAGCTATGCTTACATACTCTCAGTTTTATAATGATACATATCATGAAAGATAGATTTGGTTGCATTTTAATGATATTTATCAATCTCGAAAATCATTTCATCTCAAGCAGCCTTTTCCTATGCTATTGTTGAAAGTTTGCTCTGATATCACGAGGTATGTTATCCAAAGTTAGGATACTTTGACCAGCAATTGAAGCTATAAACCTTAGGGATATCACCGACATTAAATATACTGTGTTTTACAAGGACAGTTATGAACATAAAAACATTCTATACAAATTAAGCAATTTTTTTCTTTTAATTTGAACGTCATTATCAATGAATAACTGCATAATAGTAATAATTATTTTACAATTTTTGTACTGACAATCAGCAAAACTTACCGTTTGTCTAAGATTCTATATTACTCAAGGTTAAACAGTTTCTGATTATGATAGGGGATACAGAAGGAGCAAATTGGAACAAGTAAGATATATTTTGTATATATATATATATATATATATATATATATATATATATATTTTCTTTAATACATACGAGGTTGAAAGAAATGGCAATTTCTGCGTTGGAAATTATATTATTCAAAGTTTCCAGGTCTCCGATGAGTTTTTGCTGGGTGGCAGGAAGTAGATGAATGAGATGAGCAAAATTCATGGTGGTACAGGGTTACATTAATGTACATGATGATACAGGATATACAATGCGTTTCACTGGACAACCAGCATTATCAAGTAAGGATAGAATGATATAAAAGGTAAACAGGAAGGGTATATATAGAGGGTGGAGGATCAGAGGAGGCAAAAATCAGGGGCAAAAGTCTGCTATTGGTGGAGTGGTATTCTAGGAGTGTAAAAGAGAGATCCGCTTCACGCAGGCGCACTGGATGCGGGAAGGTGGTGGTCGGTTGGCGGGGTCGAAGCTGATTGGCTGCGTGTCGAGGGGTGTGGCCTAAGTTGCGTAGTACATGTGGCGCCGGCAGAAGACGAAGCTCAAGGAGGTAGCGCGGGGGGCTGCGTCAAGGGCACCGGGGGGCGAGGGGGGCGTTAGGTCCTGTAGGATAGTGCCTTTTGGCAGAAGGAAGGATCTGAAGGTCCAGAGTTTGGTTGTTGATGTTAGGATGTAAGGCATATATAACGCTTCGAGTATAGGTAATCTCCTTGGGTCACTTTCTTTATCGAGTATGGTGGTGTGTTTCTCTAACTCGTTGCGTGTGAGGTGGGGGTGGTTAGGGGTGAGATAGTGGTCTTTGATGGCTCCAGCCTGAAGGTGAAGAGTTAACCGACGTGAAAGACGAGTCTGCGTCATGCCAATATAGGAATGAGGTCCACAGTCCTCATAATTACAGGTATGTTGGTAAATGACGTGATCGTCGGTCATCGGGCTCTTTATCTTGGTGGAAGCTGGTTTGTTGCGGAGAACGAGGTTGGAAGTCTTGGGGGATTTATAATAAATTATTAATTTGATTTTGTTTTCCGGGTTGGTTGGGTGGACATGCTTGGAGATTATTTCTTTTAAGACGTCCTCATCATTTTTGTGTTCAGAGGACATAAAATTGTGGTAGAAGATCTTAATTTCATTGGGGGGGTCAATGTTGGGAGGGCTTTGGTTGTAACATTTTTCAAGATGGTGGTTGATGGTGCTGGAGATGTCGGAGTTGGAGTATCCGTTATTCACTAAAACTTGGGATAGTCTTTCTAGTTCCTGGTGGGTGTCGGCCCAGGTAGAGCAGTGCGTGAGGGCTCTCCTTACATAAGCGGAGATGGAGGATAGAAGATAACGGCGGGGGCATTCACTATCGCCGTTGAGGCATTGTCCTGTGTTAGTTGGTTTAGTGTAGACGGTGGTTTTGAATCCATGGTCGTTCAGAGCTACGAGGGGTTTCGTCTTCCCAAATCCGTAGAAGAGCATCTCGTTCTTTACGAAGGTTGTTGGCGAGCTCTCGTTTTTCAATTATTTCGTCCTTCACCCGTTCTTCACGAAACTGGAGGGTGAAGAACTGGTGAACGACAAAATAACTGAAAAACGAGAGCTCGCCAACAACCTTCGTAAAGAACGAGATGCTCTTCTACGGATTTGGGAAGACGAAACCCCTCCAGACCATCTCAAAGCCGAAATCAACACAGCCCTCGAACAACTCCTTGAACAACACAGAAGACAAGCCGAAAACACAACCATAAAAAGGCTTGCCCGTCTTTATGGCGGAAACATAAAACTTCCCAAACCAACAAAAGGATACATAAACCTGACTAACACCATTCTGACCCTGTACCAAGAAGACCTCCTCAACAAGGGCCTCAACTGCCACTACAGCTCCAAACCTGGCCCCCACCGGAAACGCCTAGAAACGGATATCCTCCTGGACGACATCCTACGACTCAAGAAGGATGGCAAGGTCACCACTACTCCCGCCCTACAACCCACTCTCCTCACTGAAGCCGCCAAAACCAGAGGAACTCACCATAGCAAAATCCTCAACAAACAACACTTCCAAGCTGCCAAACAATTAAGAGACAACCCCAACATCATCATCCGTCGTGCGGATAAAGCTTCCTGCCACGTGATTCATGACAAGGAGGAATATCTTAGGAAAATGGATGTCATCTTAAGTGACAACACAAATTTAAAAGGATCACCCGCAACCCAACCGACGAAATCAAACGTACTGCCAACACCACCATCACTGCCATCAACGCCAAACAAGGAGGGGTCCACCTTAAAAAACTCGGAGAATACACCCCTGGTTATGCGTACGGAACCATCAAAACACACAAACCTGGGAACCCCCTCCGCCCCATCATCTCCCAGATCCCCACTGCCACCTACCAGATCGCCAAGGCCCTAAACAACCTCCTCACCCGCTACGTGCCCTGCCAATACAACCTTAACTCAGCCCACGATTTCTTGGAAATTTTACGAGACGCCCCCCGGAACAACAACCACACAATCGCCTCCCTCGACGTAGAAAGCCTGTTCACCAACGTGCCAGTGGATAGGACCATTGACATGATTCTATGTCGAATTTACAATTGCCCTGATACACCAACACTGGACATCCCGGAGAAGGCCCTGAAAACACTGCTGGAGCTATGTACCAAGGAGGCCCCCTTCCTTTGCCCCCGGGGCAACATGTACAAGCAGATAGACGGTGTAGCGATGGGCAGCCCCCTAGGAGTTCTTTTTGAGAACTTTTTTATAGGTACTATCGAGGAAGAGCTCCTAGCTGCCCAACGACCCGCCGTCTACTGTAGATACGTGGATGACATCTTCGTGCAAATCAAGGACCTCCATGAACTACAGGAGCTCCAGAGTCGCTTCATAACCTCCTCCGGACTTAACTTCACCTTTGAAAAATAAAACAATGGACAATCCCCTTCCTCGACATCCTCGTAGCTCTGAACGACCATGGGTTCAAAACAACCGTCTACACTAAACCAACTAACACAGGACAATGCCTCAACTGCGATAGTGAATGCCCCCCTGCCGTTATCTTCTATCCTCCATCTCCGCTTATGTAAGGAGAGCCCTCACGCACTGCTCTACCTGGGCCGACACCCACCAGGAATTAGAAAGACTATCCCAAGTTTTAGTGAATAACGGATACTCCAACTCTGACATCTCCAGCACCATCAACCACCATCTTGAAAAATGGTACACCCAAAGCCCTCCCAACATTGACCCCCCCAAATGAAATTAAGATCTTCTACCGCAATTTTATGTCCTCTGAACACAAAACTGACGAGGCCGTCTTAAAAGAAATACTCTCCAAGCATGTCCACCCAACCAACCTGGAAAACAAAATCAAATTAATAATTTATTACAAATCCCCCAAGACTTCCAACCTCGTTCTCCGCAACAAACAAGCTTCCAACAAGATAAAGAGCCCGATGACCGACGATCACGTCATTTACCAACATACCTGTAATTATGAGGACTGTGGACCTCATTCCTATATTGGCATGACGCAGACTCGTCTTTCACGTCGGTTAACTCTTCACCTTCAGGCTGGAGCCATCAAAGACCACTATCTCACCCCTAACCACCCCCACCTCACACGCAACGAGTTAGAGAAACACACCACCATACTCGATAAAGAAAGTGACCCAAGGAGATTACCTATACTCGAAGCGTTATATATCCAAGACTTACATCCTAACATCAACAACCAAACTCTGGACCTTCAGATCCTTCCTTCTGCCAAAAGGCACTATCCTACAGGACCTAACGCCCCCCCTCGCCCCCCGGTGCCCTTGACGCAGCCCCCCGCGCTACCTCCTTCAGCTTCGTCTTCTGCCGGCGCCACATGTACTACGCAACTTAGGCCATGCCCCTCGACACGCAGCCAATCAGCTTCGACCCCGCCAACCGACCACCACCTTCCCGCATCCAGTGCGCCTGCGTGAAGCGGATCTCTCTTTTACACTCCTAGAACACCCCTCCACCAATAGCAGACTTTTACCCCCTGATTTTCGCCTCCTCTGATCCTCCACCCTCTATATATACCCTTCCTGTTTACCTTTTATATCATTCTATCCTTACTTGATAATGCTAGTTGTCCAGTGAAATGCGTCGTATATCCTGTATCATCATGTACATTAATGTAACCCTGTACCACCATGAATTTTGCTAATCTCATTCATCTACTTCCTGCCACCCAGCGAAAACTAATCAGAGACCTGAAAACTTTGAATAATAAAATTTCCAACGCAGAAATTGCCATTTCTTTCAACCTCGTATGTATTAAAGAAAATGTATTACCTGGCTTTACTAACATATATATTATATATATATATATATATATATATACCGGTATATATATAGTATATTAATACAGTACATATATAACCAAAAGAGGTAAGGAGGGTTGTCTTGGAGGATTTAACTCCCACACCCACCTTTAGCATAAGATACGACTCATTATTATTGAAACATACTAATTGGTTTAGTGGGCAGAGTAGAAGTAAAGTGAAGCGATAGAGTCGAGGATATATTGGGGATCCTGAGCATAAGTAAGCAGGGTAAGAATATATTTGAGTGCTGAAGGAGGTGGGTGATGATGGGGGAGTTGGAAGTTTTATATCATCAAGTAGGTGCCTGAAACTCGGAAGTGCTCTAGTTAATCATACAAACATATGTAACATGAAAGGGATATGATTATTTATATAGGTACACTCGAAAAGTATATTGTATAATAAAGGTTTTTTAGGATTAGTGTGGTGTTATTCTTGATTGAAGCATTTTAAGGAAAGGAGGTTGAGGAAATAGGGAAGATGGGGGAGGGGGAGTGGGGTGAAGGAGGGGGCAGGGGAATAGAGGGTGGGGTGAGGGAAGGAGAATAGAAGAGGGGAGGAAGGGAAGAGGAGAGGAGAGGGATGAGGTAGAGGGAGGATGGAGTAGATGGAGGGGAGGGGGAAGGGATGACAGGGGGGGGGGAGGGAGAGGATGGAGTAGGAGGAAGGGGAAAGGAGTAAGGGGGGGGTAAGAGAATGGAGTATGAGGAGAGGAGAGGGGGATGGAAGATCTAGAGAGGATGGAGGAGGAGGATAGGGGGGGGGGGTACTAGTCGTGATCGTTGTCAATTTCTCAGACGTCGAAATTTTGGGTCATTTTCCAATTTGCTTTTCCTGACTATCGATCACGTCTGTTTTGGTGGTCGGATCAATTGGTTTGTACTTTATTCACTCTTCAGTCGTTTGCGAAAAGAAAAATACTTTAATTTTTGAAGAAAAGTCTAAACTTAATGTATGCAATTAAATGGAGTGATAAGAAATAATATATATATATATATATATATATATATATATATATATATATATATATATATATGTTAGTAAAGCCAGGTAATAAATTGTCTTTAATACATACGAGGTTGAAAGACTTTTGCCCCCTGATTTTCGCCTCCTCTGATCCTCCACCCTCTATATATACCCTTCCTGTTACCTTTTATATAATTCTATCCTTACTTGATAATGCTGGTTGTCCAGTGAAACGCGTCGTATATTCTGTATCATCATGTACATTATTGTAACCCTGTACCACCATGAATTTTTCTCATCTCCTTCATCTACTTCCTGCCACCCAGCGAAAACTCATCAGAGACCTGGAAACTTTGAATAATAAAATTTCCAACGCAGAAATTGTCATTTCTTTCAACCTCGTATGTATTAAAGAAAATATATATATATATACAGGGTGTTTCAGTTGATGTTTTCATAAATGACAGGACGTATTCGTCAGGCAATAATAAGACTATTTTATTCTATGACGTTCAGGGTGAGTATTTATATGTACGGAGATATTACACATTGAAAGTTATCGATAGATACAAAAAAATGCAGTCTATGTGGTAAAAACGAATATTTCAAAGCTAGCACAGGGCAGAAAGGCTGTCACTCTTATTATTACCTGACGAATACGTCCTGCAATTTATGAAAACGTCAACTGAAACCCCCTGTATATATATATGCCATAAAAACCGCCAGGCTCATTGGTAATATCATATCATCAACATCGTATATTGGCACTCCCTTTAATCCAATGTGCACATGTCAGTCATGATCCTAATTAAGGGCTGATTAACCCTTTCACGTTTTTATGACGCAGAAGTTGTCAGATTAGCAATAATAAATAAAGTTATCTCACTCTTATAATTACCTCTCCAAAATTAGTTTTCTGCCCACACCTAACTCAAAGACAACTGCAGAGGTTGAAATAACTAAACTAAAGGTTTCTAAATACCCCTGATGGTAACAAAGGCTTTAAGATATAGGCTCAAAATTGCGTCAAAAACGTGAAAGGGTTAAGAACTTGCTTTCACATGTACTACTAGGTAACTTATGTAAGTAAATACTGAGGAGAATATAGTTTAAGGAGACGTTGTTATTATTTGGTTTATCTATTTATTTAATTATTGATTTCATAGTTTCCTCGCTAGGTCTCCATCAAATTGTAAAAAAAACTCTCCTTAGACCCACCTTCAAGATTTTTTTTACATTTTTCTGTAGAAATTTTTTCAAGCTGAAGGCCGATTTCTCTTCAAATTACAGGCTCGCCAAGACACAATCGAAACCTAAATGGCACGAAAAGTCTTAAATTTTACCAAAAAAATTAACAAAAGGTATTAAAATCATCAAACTAATGAGGTGAACGTCTTAAAATTTCATAACTAATGGAGCTAATCATAAGGGAGAAGGGGGTCCAGAAGCGGGACAATACGAGCATAACTAATGAGGTGAACGTCTTAAAATTTCATAACTAATGGAGCTAATCATAAGGGAGAAGGGGGTCCAGAAGCGGGACAATACGAGCCAAAAACTCAATTCCTGTCAAACTACAATTACGAATTACATTTTATTTATTTTTTTTTTTTTTTGTATTAGGTGACCGTTACAAATTGGTGTACAATCTATCTTATTCTTATTCTAGTTACATTCTAGTTTATCTTATTGTACCAGTACCTCCCTACAATCAACCTAGTTGTTCCCCGATTCGGCCCTCCGCCACGACCATTTCAAAGTCCAAGTCTCTCACTCTTGTCCTCTGTAGCGGGGAGGACCTTGTACCCCTGAGACATAAGAGTGTAGACCTGAGAAGAGAGAAAGAGAGCCGGCATCTCATCCAAGTTATGACTTGGCTTCTATGCTGGCGCTTTTTCTCCGCTATTTGTTCAGCTAATCTGGCATAGAAGACACTTGCAGAAGGTCCCATTCCTCCCAACGATGAGAAGACCAGAGGAGTAAAGTTTCCTTGATCCCTGTTCAAAATTCTTTCTTCATAAGCGCGTTTTTTCTCACTTTCGTTTCTCAAGTATGCCGCCTTGAGTCCTCGCTCGCGATATGTTTGTGCTCTTGGATTGAAGATTCTGATGTCGAAAAAAGCCTGCTGTCGCCTCGTCCAAAAACCTCGAGCACTTACGTCTACTCTTGCTTCATTTGAAGTATTTGCAGTATTGTGAGCCAAGCGCTGTCCGTCCATAGGCAGAAGTTCCGGTTCGATTCTGACATCATGGCACACCTCGTCCAGCATTTGTGCAGTGATGTCTCGTACTTCATCATGCCGGATACAGATGAATCCTCCTTTCTTACAAGTCATACAGTGGTCTGAGTTGTTTATTTCACCACATGCACATTTCAGCGGCAGGTTCGAAACTGGCCAACCATACCTCAAGGCTACGGCATCATTGAATTCTTGTTTATTTAAGCTGAAGCCTTTTTTCCTTTATTGGTAATGAAGTGAGCCAATTTGAAGCCCCCGTGTCTTGTGCCATCTCAACTCTCATTTTCAGTTCTTCCCTACAGTCGGTCTTAATTTGTTCTAGGCTATGTTTCTGTCTCTCTTCTCTGCTCTTTGTAATTTCCTGTCTTGCATTTCGTTGTTCCTCTTCGTCCACCTCATCATTTTCAATTTGCTCCCGTATTTTTTCTGTCAGAGACTTAGTAAGCTTAAGGGAATTTTGGTACCGTACTCATGTGGTGCCGCCTCTCACATACACACACACACACACACACACACACACACACACACATATTGTATACCGCACACACACATGCTAACAAACAAAACCAAGCACACACACACACACACAAACCCACACACACATATACACCATCAAATCAAGTGTACTATACAAACAGGAGTGACGTTTGTGTGTCCTGCCTGGCTGAGTGACAGACGGTCCAGGGAGGGGGACAGGACTTAAACTTTCTCCCTCTGCCTTTCTCCGGACTTATACTCTTATTCGGTTTCCATTGCTGGCCCTTCTCTGAGAGAGAGAGAGAGAGAGAGAGAGAGAGAGAGAGAGAGAGAGAGAGAGAGAGAGAAGTGAGACAGAGAGAGAGAGAGAGGGAGGGAGGGAGGAGAGAGAGGAGAGAGAGAGAGAGAGAGAGAGAGAGAGAGAGAGAGAGAGAGAGAGATATAGAGATAGAGAGAGAGAGAGAGGAAGAGAGAGAGAGAGAAAGAGAGAGAGAGAGAGAGAGGATGAGAGAAGAGAGAGAGAGAGGATGAGAGAAGAAAGAGAGAGAGAGAGAGAGAGAGAGAAATCTAGAGTAGGAGGAGAGATCAGAGGGGAGAGAATTTGATTTTGCCCCGAGGGGCGAGTTTTATTGAGCAGCGCCCCCCATCCTGTAGGGGACAACTAGTAAGGATATACATACTGCTCAAAGAGCCATTATTCCACTGAAACAACAGCATCGTCGTCTGGTTACATTCATATTTGTGTTTATAAGTCAGGTTGGCATTATTCAGATGTGTTATTATAGTTTCCTCATTTAATTGTCACATGGTCTGTATAAAAAAAGCAAGCAAGCTTGTAGTGACTGAATTATTAATTGACAGGTTGTAAATAATAGCACTACAGAACTAGTGCAATCGTATGAGGAGACGAGAGAGAGAGAGAGAGAGAGAGAGAGGTGCATTTGATTGTGTGGTGTGGGTGTATGTGTGTGTGTGTGTGTGTGTGTGTGTGTGTGTGTGTGTGTGTGTGTGTGTGTGCAGTCAACTACATACCGGTACCCGATTTGTATGATACTTAAATATGTGAAAGGGAGACAATTATCTTGCATGAACATTCCTACAGACCCTATATGTTTTTGAAGATAACCTAATTTCTCAAGACTAAATCAACAGAGACAAGTTGACACATACAAGTATAACGCACACACACACACACACACACACACACATATATATATATATATATAATCATACATACATTCACACACACACAGAGGGAGAGCACTTACAGAGAGTCAACATGGAAGACACAGATAAGAGTCGTGTTTATTCGGAGTCCATAAATGAAATGCTCACGTGAGGGGAGCATAGGTGAACCACGCTCGCTTATGCATGCACGCATAGGCAAACACACACACGAATACACACATACACATACATACACATATGACTGCAATCACTTACTCGCGCACACAAGTAAAAGCAACACATCTATAAATCTGATAAACAAACACGCACTTATTATTATTACACGCACACACACAAACACACACAACCCCAACACACACACAGGCACTCACATACCCCCTACAAGACATCCTCGACCGTCTTCAAGCCTGGACCACAGACAATCATGTGACTATCAATCATGACAAGACAGTGGTCATGCACATCAACACTTCCGTTACCGACCTTCTTCCACCCACTGTCACAATTGGTCCTCATCCCCTTCAGCTTGTTGAGTCCACCAAACTCCTCGGAATCACTGTGGACAACAAACTGAACTGGAAGAAACATGTAACTACCACAGTCAGGACCGCCACTTACAAGTTATTTATGCTAAGGCGGTTGAGATCCCTGGGGGCGCCGGAGAATGAGCTGAAGAGTATATATAACACCTTCATACTCCCTAAGCTCACCTACGCCTCTCCCGCCTGGTCCTCCTCTCTAACCCTAACACAACAACGTCAACTGGAGAGAGTTCAGAGGAGGGCATGCAGGATCATCCTGGGTGGCACATATCCAGGGTACGAGGAAGCTCTCACCACCCTTAGCATACCTGCACTTTCAACCCACCACTACAACACACTCAAACAGTTTGCATCTAAGCTGCTTGTTCACCCACGACACAGAAACTTACTTCCACCAGACGCCCCTAGACCTACACGTGCAGCTCGTCATTTCAACACACACTCCAACCAATAAGAGCAAGAACTGACAGATATAAAAATAGTCCTATCCCAACCATTGTTAATTATTAATAATGTGTAATAACGGTCTGTCGCAACCATATATACGCGCCCACCTTTAATAATATATGCATAAGTGTGTGTGCGTGTGTGTATTAGAATATAATTATGTATGTATTTGCTTGAGTTTGTTTATGTATATGTGTATATATGTATCTATGTATGTGCAGTATATGTGTATGTATGTGTGCGTATATGTGTATGTGTATGTATGTATGCGTTATTTATGTATATATATATGTGTATAGTGTATACTGTTTGTGGTTCGAGCCCGGCTGAGAGTATCAGGTAGGATAAGAGAAGAGCATATATGCATGTAATGTGCATATATTTATGTATATGTATGTCTGTGTGTACGTGCTGTCAATGGTTCGAGCCCGGTTGAGAATATAAGGTATATAATATATATATGTACTGTACGTGTATTTATATTTATATGGTCATATGCACATATGTATGTAAATATACGTACATATGAGCGAGAACATATTGCTCACTAGCGCAACTTCTGATTATAAATCTATGCATAAGCATTATCTATTATTAAGTGTTCGCGTATCTTCATCCATGTATTTCCACCCTTAACAATAGAACGCCCAGCTCTTCCATATTTCGCCTTCTGTCACACACACACACACACACACACACACACACACACACACACACACACACACACACACACACACACACACACACACACACACACACACACCCACACACACACACACACACACACACACACACACACACACACACACACACACACACACACACACACAACCGAGGATTAACCTCCCATTGTAGTACCCGCACCCTCTTTACCTGACCTTACCAAAACAGTTTCTGTATGTATGTATGTTTGTGTGCATACGTGAGCGTTTGTGTATACGGACATGTACACACTTACTGCATGTTCTTATGTTCCTATATATGTATGTATATGTATGTGCGCACGTACGTGTATATACGTATGTTCTGTATATGAGTAAGTCAATAAATGTGTATATGTACTGTATATCACTTACTCTCATGGTTATTTTATGATAATTTGTATTCTGCACATGCATCATTATTGTATTTATTTATTTTGTTTGAAAACTAAGCTTACCATCCTCATATCTGTACATCTCATGTTCATCCACTAAATTGTAAAATGTGTATTTTCAGCTCATGAGGCTGCCTTTCTTTAATAAACCGTTTATTATTATTATACACACATTATTCAATACACTATCAATTTGTTTTCACTTGCTTCAATTCAACATATTGTGATATATTTCCCTCTCCGCTGCCCTTCCTTCCATTTTCAAATTGATTGTCTTCAGTATTCTTCATTATTGTGTTATAATATGTTTACCGCGGGCGGTGTCACTTAACCCTCTGAGGATCGAGGACGCACTTATTTTCTGTGTTCTGGCTATTATTAAACGATTTTACTCAGATTAGGAAGGGTATATGGACGTCAGAGGGTTAATGGAAATATTCTTTACCCTTTCAATTCCCACATACCCTTCCTAAGCTGTATATAATCGTCTAATGATAACCAGAATAAACTGCAAAAACGCGTCATATCCACAAGGGGTTAAGCGCGTTTCCCGTCATTTATTTTTCCAGCCTATGAGAGCGCACTTGGAAAGTGTGTACAACTGTACATGCTTAGATTGATATGCAGGATTCGAAACTGCATAATAAATTGTAGGCTTCTCCACCTTTCTTTAACTGTCTTCGTGGTGCAATGCATAAGTGTGTTGATTTTCGGTGTGAACATCCTAGGTTCGAATCCCCGGACTGCCACATGTGTTTGTTAATTTCATTAATCGAGTTTAGGAGTAAAGTTGGTTGGTGGAGAGAAAATAATAATTGTAGTTTGGCAGCTTTAAAGTCTTAGTTTTATTAGAACTCTGCCACTTAACATAATCTACCTTCAGCCTAGTTTCCGATGCCAGTGCAAAAAAGCCTCAAATATTATGTGAACACATTTTTTTCATCGAAAATGCTCCTGTGCAACCGCCTTCATCTTATTCGTACATGTTCTTCATACGTGAATTATATTTTCTTAAGGTATAATCTTTATCTGTTTTCTCAATATTGTTTTGTTCTACTCTTCTTTATCATGTCAATACATTATCCTACTCTCCTTAAATATTTTATCTCTTAAATCGCTTCTCTTGATTTTTTTTTTTTTTTTTTTTTTTTTTTAAAGAGACAATGAACGGAGGAAGGAAACACACAGATAAAACAAAAAGGTCCATGTGCCTAAAGGCATCCTCCATTCATAAAATGTTTGTAACAACTGGATTTAAATTTTTGTAGATTGTAAGTTTGTGGAAAGCAACTCGAGGGAAGTGAATTCCAAAGAGTAGTAGTTCTAGGGATAAATGAATTTTGATAAGCAGAAGTTCTGCATTGTGGAGGAGAAAGTGTAAATTCATGGGCGCTCTCAGCTGCCCTAGTTCTACGGGGAAAGATGTGGAGAGGCGGCACAATTGAAGCAAGTTCCTCGGAACAATTGCTGTGAAATATCTGTAGAATAATGCAAGGGATGCAACGTTTCTTCGTATGGATAATGTAGGAAGGTCCTGTGTGATTGCAGGGTTATTGATTAATCTAATAGCTTTATTTTGAATTGTGTCCAACTGCCTCAATGCAACCACTCCACTTCCACTCGACAGAGGTGAACAGTAATCCATCTGAGAACGCACATGACTTTTATATATCACGGCCAACTGCTCGTCAGTGAAGAATACTCGAACTCTGTACAGGAGTCCCAGTTTTTTAGAGGCATTCTTAGCAATGCCTCTTAACATAATGTGTCCAGCTCAAGTTAGTAGTTAATGTTACACCGAGAATGTCAATACTAGGGGAAGTGGGAATATTTACATCATTAAAAATATATATGGGAGTCAGTGAGATTCTGTCGGTTAGAAAATGTTGAATGTACTTGGTTTTCTGTGCATTAAAGGAAACTAGATTCTTTTGTCCCCATTCATTAATTCTAGAAAGGTCCTGGTTCAGAGAAATTGCAGTGTTTATTTTTGAATTTATAAGATCGGGTTGGGTGAAAGAATTGGTAAATGTGAAGGAACTGTGGAGTGTTGAGTCATCTGGTAGGAATGTATTGGATTATGAGTGGTACATATGAGATCATTGATATGAATGAGGAACAGAGTTGGGGCCAAAACTGATCCCTGGGGAACACCAGCATTTATTGAGTGAAATTGAGAATAAAGGCCATCTGCCATTACACATATTTTTTCTGTTATGAAGATAAGAATAAATTAGTGGAACTAATGATGCAAGGCCGTAGTGTGACATCTTCGACAATAAGGATTGATGCCAGACTCTATCAAATGCCTTTGATATATCCAGTGCTATTGTATGTGTTTCACCATGTTGGTCTGTAGCTTGGTTGATTTGATGGGTAAGAAGGCAAAGAATGTTTGCAGTTGATCGACATCGTCTAAAACCATATTGCCTATCACTGATTAATTTATTATTCTCAAGATGCTTAATTATGTGATTATTAAATATAATTTCAAAGACTTTACCAAGAGTGGAAGTTATAGCTATTGGTCTGTAGTTTGATGGATCTGAAGAGGCACATTTTTTAGGAACTGGATGGATGTTTGCTTCTTTCCAGGGTACTGGGATGCATGAGGTATGAGTACACAGACGGAACAATGTTGCCAATACAGGAGCGAGCACCAAGGAGCAATTCTTAAGTACTATTGGAGGAATTTCATCTGGACCAAGAGCCGTATCTGTTGAGAGATTCTGCAAAATAGTTTTGACATGTCTGGTGTGGATCTTAAGTGTATTTGTTCTTTTTCTACGCATTTCCCTTCGTGTTAAGGGGATGCTGTTAGTTTAATCCCTAAACCTCCTTCAAGCTTTAAAAAAAAAAAAAAAAAAAAAATCCCCCTTCGAGATTAATTTGTACATTTCTCGGTAGAACTATGTCCCAACCGAAGGGTGATTACTCGTAAAGTGCCGGGCCGCTATCGCTTGCCAGGATGAAATCGACACCTAAATGGCACGAAAGGTCTTAACATTTACAAAGAAATGGGGCAATAGGTCTTAAAGTCACCAAGCTAGAGGGGCGAACGTCCTAAATGTTCAAAACTGATGGGGCTAAACATGTGGGAGAAGGGTGTCCAGAGAATACCCTTAAGTGTAAGACTCCCCTTAATGCATAACCCTCTCTCCTGTGTTACATTTTGTTCACCATATATCACTTTCTTCTACTTATCAATTTTGCTTTTCTCCGTCCTTCTTTTACCATTTTCATAAACTTCCTATACCCTGTTCCAAATAAGTAGGCCAAACAAAACTCTTGAACATTAACCTCTATATGTCACAAACAACTAGAGTAATCGAGCTATTATGTCCACCATTTAGGAAGCGTCAGCCAGGAAATAGGTGTGGAAATTTACAGTCCATTTGTTCCAGCCCTCTTTGACTTATAGAGGTTAAGGTTCACGATTTCTGGACTCCTTATTTGGAACAGTGTACAGTATATCTCGTCTATTCGACGTTTTGTTCTCAACTTTTCCTCAATGATTCTTCAGTCCTTCCTCCCTATACCTTTTCCAGTGATCATTCTCGTCACCCACATTCTATTTTTTTTTCTCACATGAATTACGTGTCATGATTTTTGTTCTCAATTCTTCTCATCGGTGTTCATTCATAATCTTCTCCCAAACGTTATCATTTTTCTTCACATATTTTTTGTTCGACTTAGTTTCTCTATCAATTGTATTCCTTTGTATCTCTCTTAGCCTTCGTTTTCATGTATATTATTATTCCCTACTCTACATTTTTCTCTCATAAGTCAATTGTCTTGACATTTCTTGATGTGTTCGTATTTTATTCTCCTTCCTCTCCCTCCCTCCCTCCTCAATCCTTCCCCTCCCTCACTCCTTCCCCTCCCTCCCTCCCCCAACCTCTCCCTCCATCCCTCCTACCCCCCTTCCTCCCTCATTCACTCCTTCCCCTCCCTCCCTCACTCTCCTCCCTCATTCACCCCTTCCCCTCCCTCCCTATCTCCCTCACTCACCCTGACCCCTCTGCTCGTCAATCCAGTTCATCTGCTCGTCCCTGTACTACCCCTCCCTCGATGTACCTTGAACTCCCTTTGAACTCCCTCCCTTCTCCTCCTCAACTCACTCCCACTCTCTCTCTCCACTGAAGTTATATATATTTTAACCGTAGAGTAGTTTAAGAAGAGAGTAGATAGCATTTTGCACACTCTGCAATGAGTGTACTGCACTACACAACCTCTCGCTTTCCACTCTGAGTATCTCCTCAATATGGATTGGGAAGTGCTGTTGATATACTAGCATTGTATTGTAACTCCTCATAACATTTTGTCCTTATATATACTGTATATATATATATATATATATATATATATACCGGGTGTGTATATATGTCTATGTATCTATATATTTATCTATCTACAGAACCTAGCTTTTCAGTAGATCTGTATCTATCGATCTATCTAAATGTCTGATTATGTATAAGAGTGTGTATGTATGTATGCATGTATGTATGTATCGCAATTTAGATTATAAAATGTTATCCAGGTGTTACAAGATTTCCAAAATTAGTCCATGAGTCCCTTTCCATATTCGTCCTTACTCGCCTTCCACGTCCTTCCTGCCTTAAGTTTGGCTATTTCAAGACCTTTCACCCATTGCTTTGTCAATATTAGGACCTTTCGTGCCGTGTGGGTGTCGATTTTTTTCCTGGCAAGCGATAATTAAAAGAGCTTGTGAGTTAGGAGGAACAGGCCTTCGGCCGAGACATTTTTTCTACCGAAAAGTGTACATATCTACATCCAAGGAGAATTATGGGGGTGTTTTCATAAGCTTGAAGGAGATCCAAGGAGCAAATTACCCCCCCTTAAGAATGCACTTGCAGTTTGTACTGGAAGGACAAGTTGATTGTCCACTTTCCGTATTATAGGAGCTACCGTATCTCCCGTTACCTTCACCCCCTGCACGCGCCCTCATCAGTAGTGCATGCTACCGTCTCTTCACACCTTCACTCGACTTTGGTAACCCTTTTAGAATCATGACGTGTTTTAGCAGTGTCTACCAGCTATTATTTAGCGATGTTATACAGCTTAGAAAAGACCTCTTGCTGTCAAAGGGATACACTCGATCTCACTTAACCATTTGAATCACGTAGCTTCCTCCTTTACTCAATAAAATGGGTAAAATATTAGCCAAAATATACTATACAAAAGCGTCGTAGTTCTCAAGGGGTTAACTTATGGGAAATTTAACTCCTTTAGCAGCTCATTTCTCGATAACAAATGGACAAAGATGTAATTATTATCTCTTCGCATCATATTATTGTACATTGTTCATAAATAATAGCATCACTGGCTATACAAGTGTTGTAATCTCCCAGTAATTAAGATGGGAACATTTTCTCGCTATCTTAAGGGGGGTAACCAGCCTTTTGTTTATCTTTCACTCCTTTTCTCTCTTTTCCTGGCTTGTATCCATTCGGCCCCTTTCAGCCAACTGTTTTAAGACGTTTAACCCCATCAAGGTGTCGATTTCTTCCTGGCTAGCGATAGCGAGCCAGCATTGTATGGAGAAATCTGGCTTCGTCGGAGACATTTTTCTATCGAAAAAAATAAAAAATTTGCTTGCTGTCAAAACAAAAATACATATATGCTGGCTCGCTACCGCTCGCCAGGAAAATATTGACACCTGGTTGGGGGTAAACGTTTTAAAACAGTAGGCTGAATGGGGCCGAAGGATACAAGCCAAAGAGAGAGGGAGTGAAAGAGAACAAAAGCGAGGTGGGCTCCCTTAATATAATATACAGACTATAATATTTATGTCTCGCCTTTTGCATCCCAATCACTTTCACTTTTTGCTCCCCGTCTTTGCGGATCCTCTCTCGACCTGGGCTTGCATCTTCACATTCATTCTTCTTGGTAGCGTAATGCATAGGTGCGCGGAATTGTGATGTGAGTATCCTAGGTTCGAGTCCTTGGAGTGCCACATGTATTTGTTGATTTCATTAATTGAGTTTAGAGGTGAAGTTGGTTGGTGGAAAAAACATAATAATTCCATCAAAGGTTTCCCAGATCTTTCCAATCTCATTGTTTGACACTATATATATATATGTTGTGTCGAAAGGTTAATTAAAGAGCATACAGATATAATTGTGTGTTCTATTATGTATTTTCCTTTAATTAATCTTATGCCTGATGTATGTTTCTGCCTTTTCTATAATATACTTCATCTTACATTTATCTCTGTGTTTTGCTAGGTAATATAGTTTCAATGTCTAATCCACTCGTATCGACATTCTCTCCCGTACCCTCCTACCTCAAACATACAAGCATACAAACCACTACCTTACCTACCATACCTTTAGGGGAGGTTTTTAGTTAGCTTCCTGTAGACCTCCATTAAGCTGTAAAAAGTATCCCCAAGGCCCTCCTTCAAGAATATTTTGTACATTTTTCGGTAGAAAACAATCCTCCTAAATTGAGGGTTCGCTATCGATCGTCAGGAAAATAAAGGACACATAAATGGCATGAAAGATCTTAAAATTGACACTAGAAATAGGGTGAAAGACGTTAAAAATTTCAAAATAAATGGGCGAACTTCTTAGAATTTCAAAACTATTGAGCCAAAAACAAGGGAGAAGGCGATCCAAGAAGAAAACACCACTTGAGTGAAATTCTCCCCTTAATTGCACTCAATCTTATACTCCGCCCTCTACCTTCCCCCGTTCTCCTTCTATTGCATTTTGCCTACACTTCCTTCAAAATTAATATATTTAAATTTATCTTTTCTAACTCTTCCCACCCTCCCCTACTCCTCCACCACTCCTTCTCCACCCTCCATCAATCCTGCCCCACCCTCCACCACTCCTACCCCCCTCCCTAACTCCCACCCCAACCTCCACTTTCCCTACCCTCCTTCCAACTCTCTTTCCACCATCCCTACCCTCCCTCCGCTCCCCTCCCTCCCACTCCTACCCCCTCCCTTAGGCGACGACCACCGTCCTCCGAACACTACCACCCCCCCCTTCCTCCACCCCCCGCGGAGTGACCCCTGGCTGACCCTTTGGAGAGGTAACCTGGTTCCTGCTCACCTTCTCTCTCTCGCTCAATCGTCCCCCTTCCCTCCCCGTCCTTCTCCTCTCATCTCCAAGCCCCGTCTCCTCTCTGCTCTCCTCTCTCTCTCTCTCTCGGTCCCCTCCCCTCGCTCACGTCTCCGCTCTCGTAATCTCTCTCATCTCAGCCAATCTCTTCTCTCTCTCTCGCTCTTCTCTCTCTCTCTCCTCTCTGCTCTCTCTCTCTCTGCTCTCTCTCTCATCTCTCTCTTCTCTCTCTCTCTCCTCTCATCTCTCTCTCAATATCTCCTCTCTCTCTCTCTCTCTCTCTCTCTCTCTCTCTCTCTCTCTCTCTCTCTCTCTCTCTCTCTTCTCAGCTCTCTCTCTTCCCTTCTCACTCCTCTCCTTCTCTCTCTCTCTCTCTCTCTCTCTCTCTCTCTCTCTCTCTCTCTCTCTCTCTCTCTCTCTTTTGATGACAGATAGTTTGAGCCCAATCGTAACTGAAATATTGTAGCACATATTATTGTATCGAAATATATTATTGTTTGGAAGCATCCATTATGTAGGGTGGCAAATAGAGGTTATTGAGTCAAGTCTCAGACAGTTGTGCTATAGCATTCTGTTGACTACTGTATTTTATAACTAATTTTGATAAAGGTTAGTTACCCAAATGCATCAAAACCATACAATCTCCACAGCAAAAAGGGAATATATATCTACATCTCTCTCTCTCTCTCTCTCTATATATATATATATATATATATATATATATATATATATATATTTGTCTACCCCATTCTTTCATAGGATCTGCAATGGATGAAGATCCCTAAGCATGCACTTTCATACCTCTACTAATATATGAATGTCAGGTAAGTTTCAAGTCAGTTTCTCAAAAATGAAACTGCGACAAATGAAAATGGCCTTTGCTTCCCAACGTCAACTAGAAAAGAAAGTGTAGTAACTGTACTGTAGAGTGATGCCTTTAAGGGGATAGTGGCCGTTTGTTTGGGCTATTAATTAATTAATTTATTATTTTTTTATTTTCTTCGCTCGACCTCCATCAAGATTTAAAAAAAACACCCCCTAGACCCCCATTCAAGATAAATTTGTACATTTTTCGATAGAAAAATTTCCCGGCCGAAGGCCGATTCCTCTTAAAATTACAGGCTCCCTCTCGCTCGCCAGGAAAACATAGACACCTAAATGGCACGAAAGGTCTTGAAATTGACAACGACATGGGGCGAAAGATATTAAAATCGTCAAACTAATGGAAGGAACGTCTTAAAATCTCAAAAGTAATATGCTAAACATGAGGGAGAAGGAGGTCCATAAAAAGCGAGTAGTACCCCCTTAACACACACACACACACACACACACACACAGACACAGACAGACAGACAGACACACACAGACACACACACACCTGATTATGCACACACTATCACTCCTATTTATACCATCCATTCACAAGCACCAGTATACTAACCATCATAAATACGATCACCCACTTTCTACTACACAAACTCACTCTCTCTCTCTCTCTCTCTCTCTCTCTCTCTCTCTCTCTCTCTCTCTCTCTCTCGTGTTACATATCAGCTTCTCTATCACTGCTCCTTTTCATTTCTTCTTTCGCTATCCTCTCACATTCTCTATCTCTGCTTTCTTTCACCATAACTCGACTTAACCCCTTCTGTACCGGCGACGTCTTTTGTATCTTATTCTTGGAAAATTTAGATAACTTTGTGTAGCTTGAGAAGGATCTTTGATAGCAAAAATGGTTAATTAGGATAGTTAAAAAGCCTGTTTATAGCTAGAGGCCCTTCTTAAGCAGAATTAAATCGTCTATCGTCTAATATAGTTAAAAGAACGGCGCAAGTAGAGAAGGGGTTAAATTCTCTCTCTCTCTCTCTCTCTCTCTCTCTCTCTCTCTCTCTCTCTCTCTCTCTCTCTCTCTCTCTCTCTCTCTCTCTCTCTCTCTCTCTCTCTCTCTCTCTCTCTCTCTCTCTCTCTCTCTCTCTCTCTCTCTCTCTCTCTCGTTTCCTCCCTCCCAACTTCCGTCATTTTATCCGTCCCATCTTTACAACTTCGCGGCCTTTCTCTTAAATCTTAATCTCTCTCGCTCTCCCTGCCTCCATCCTTTTTCCTGTCTGTCTGTTTGCAGCTTTTCTATTTATTTATATGTTCGTCCGCTCGCTCGGTCTCACAGAACTTACACCCAATTTATCCTGACAAACGTGTAATACGAGATACCTGTCTTGTACACATTAATGATTTCTGTTAAGGGAGTTCTTTTCTCATTAGTTTGGCGTTTTTAAGACCTTTCGCCCCATTTCGTTGTCAATATTAAGATTTTTCGTGTCATTTAGGTCCTGAACATCGAAAGCGACCCAGGTTTTCGTTCCATTAGCTTAGCATTTTTTAAGACCTTTCGCCCATTTCTTTGTCAATATTAAGATTGTTCGTGTCATTTAGGTCCTTAATATCGAAAGCGACCCAGATTTTTCGTTTTCCCCTTAAAGCTTGATAGTGGTCTAGGGAGGAAACTATCCCCCCCCCCCTTTATAATTCGGCTGTAAAGATTATAAGTTCGTCTGCTTCTTAGAAAAACTCAGCAACATCTTATTAACGGATTAAGACAAAACAATACTCGGAATTTCACTTGCTACCCATAAAGATTTATTGATCCTCCTTCTCCCGCCCCCTTTAATGAACCACCAAAACATGATATATGTGTGAGTTTCAATTAAACTTATTCATGAAATCGTTATCTTTCTTGGTTATGTATATGCACACAGTTTTGCGGCGATTTTTATGAAACTAATTATATTATCTCCCTACATGTATGCAAGGAGTATCACAAAAACTGTTGACCACATTAGTCTTGTACCTTAGTCCAACATAATGTATCTGACTGTGATGCTTGTATCATCCTTAAATGGGCCATGGCTTCTATGACCCGTAACATTTTGCATGACCAAACCCAGTGCATAAAATAATATAAATATATTATTGACAGCAAATTATATTGAATTAACTTTTGGCATTGATTATATTAACCCCAATGAAATTGAGGTTTTTAGTCATCCCCCTTTTTTTTTTTTTTTTTTTTTTTCTATGTGATTGAGGGAGGCAAAAGGCATAACTGCCTATAGTGAGTGCCTCCCCCATAGTTGAAAGAGTGACAGGGCCAAAATCAAGGGACGTTCGAGCCAAAATGCCTGGACACACGGAGTTTGAAGCAATTTAAGTCATAGGAAGAGGGAAAGACTGATTCTGGGAGAGAGTTCCAGAGCTCAGCTGTTGAGTAGAAGAAAGTTTGAGAGTAACGTTTCACTCTTGGGTTGGAGAGTTGCACAGAGTAGGGGTGGGATTGAGTTGCAAGACGGGTACCACGTGCCCTACGTAAAGGAGGTAGTATGCACTGGGATAGCTCTGAGGAACACTGATTATTATAGTAGCGATAGAATAGCGAGAGAGATGCAACATTGCGGCGGAGAGAGAGAGATTGAAGAGAGTTGGTGAGTGGATGGGAGTTAATGATACGAAAGGCCTTCCTTTCAACTTTGTCTAGGAGAGTGGTGTGAGAGGAACCTCCCCACACATGTGAACAATACTCAATATAATATATCCTCATATTTTCTTTAAAAATAATCACATATTATTTATTGCGTATGGGAGGCGAGAGAATGACTAAGGGAGTGTATGAGAGTGAGATGGAGGGACAGAGAGGGAGAGGCAGACCGAGAGTCAGGTGGAAGGATGGGGCTGAGAGGTGTATGAGAGAATACGGTGTTGGTTGGGAGGAGGAGCATCGGCTGACAGGGGACAGAGGTGCTTGGGGCCGATTCATTCGCGGTCACCCCTTCGGGGATCATGCAGTCTGGCAATAGATAGATAGATTTATAACTATCTTCTTTACATGCCTACATGGTATTGACTGCCTTATAGTTAAGATTTGTTGTTCTTAAATGGTTGGGCACAGTCTTTCACCCAATAAATTTGTGAAAGGGTGCTTGCATATTTTCAGTTATTCCATGGAAATGTGTACCTAGTTATAATATGACTGAAAGAACCCAACAAGAACTATGTATTGACCCCGGTATTTTTTAGTACCATTATTTACACATACGAACATTCAGCTCAATAACAAATCCGCTGACATGTTCTATAATGCACTTGCTTAAGGGATTTGTTTTCTGGACCCCCTTCTCCTCCATGTTCAGCCCCATTAGTTTTAAGATTTTAAACTTGATAGAGGTCTAGAGAGTAAATTAAGATTCAATTTTGTTTAAGTTGCAAACAGGATTTTCTACGTCATTCTATCATACATAAATTGATCTTCCAAAGTCTTTTCTTGGATAGAGATTCATTTGTATTCACTTGGACTTTTCCATTTCGTTTCTTGGTGCCTTTCACATCAATCCAATCTTCATTTCTCACTTATTCTCTCTTTTGCTGTCTCCTTGTTCTCCTTCCTCTGTCCCCACTGTCTACGTATGCATTCAGAATATCTGTTTTTCTTCTTGTAAAAACTTAACATCTTATCCATCTCTCTCTCTCTGGAGGGTGGGGAGAGAGCCTCCTACTTTGCTGTATTATTCTTTTACCATAAACTGTTCCTCTCTAGTAGTATTAAGGCTGGACCACCTAGTAGGGACCGAAAGGTCTGTGTGATCCGAGTATCTGTGTAACTCACTCTCACTCTCTCGCTCTCTTTCTCTCTCACCACTCCTTCAATCTCATTTTTCGCCTTTTCACCCCCCCCCCCCCACACACACACACACTCAATGTCCTTGCCCTCTACTCGTTGTCGTGAGTCCTCCTCCTATTCCTCCTCCTCCACCACATTGTTTTATACCCTGTTCCAAATAAGTAGTCAAGAAATCGTGAACAACCCTAGCCTATGTACCGGTAACTAAAAAATGGCTGGAGCAAATGGGCTGTACATTTCCACACCTATTCATACCTTGTTCCAAATAGGTGGTCCAGAAATCATGAACAACCCTATACTAGCCTATGTAACTAAAAAAGGGCTACAACAAATGGGCTGTAAATTTCCACACCTGACCCCTGGCTGACCTTTCCCAAATGGTAGACATAGTAGGTTGATTACTCTGTTACTTGTGGGTTACAAAGGCTAATGTTCAGGAGTTTTGAACTACTTATTTGGAACAGGATATAACGGTCTTTTCTTAAAGGGGAGATTTCCCCTTGAGATACTTTCTTCTGGACCCCTTTCTCCCTCATGCTTAGCCCCATTGCTTTTAAGATTTTAAGACGTTCGCCCCATTACTTTGTCGATTTTTAGAATTTTCGCCCTATGCCTGTCAATTTTAAAACCTTTTGTGTCATTTAGGTGTCGATGTTTTCCTGGTGAGCGATAGCGAGCCTGTAATTTAAGAGGAACCGGCATTCAGCCGGGATATTTTTCTACCGAAAAAGGTACACATTTACAGTATATTGAAAGGGGGGGGGGGTCCAGGGTGTGTAATTTTAAGCTTGATGAAGGTCTAAGGAACAAACTAAAAACCTCCCCTTAACATTTGTGGAATATAATCATACACACATAGTCTCCTTTTCTCTTTTCCGACACCCACTGCGTGAGCAGTCGATTGGTTTTAACCCCTTGAGGGAAAGTTAGGACACATTTAGATGGTTTATTTTGGCTATCATTAGACGAATTTTGTACAACTTAGAAGGATATGTGGTCATGAAAAGGGTAAATAGTATCTCAATTAACACTCTCACTTTCATATTCCCTTCCTAATTTAAATAAAATCATCAAATGAAAGCTTGAATAAACTGTCAAACCACGTCATTGTACTCAAGGGGTTAACTTGCATCACAGAGGATCAAGATTTTGTACAAGGACTGAAAGTGTTGGACGTTTGCCATAATTCAGTCTGGGGTCCTGTTGCTGAGTACTAAACCCGGTTCCAAACAAGTAGGCCAAAATTCTTGAACATTAATTTCTATAACTCACAAATGACTAGAATAATTGAGCTAATATTTCTACCATTTGGGAAGAGTCAGCTAGGGAAAAGGTGTCGAGACCTACAGCCCATTTACTCTAGCCCTACTTGAGTGACCACTAAACCCTGTTCCATACAAATAGGCCAAAACTCTTGAACATTAATCTCTATAACTCACAAATGACTAGAATAATTGAGCTAATATTTGTTACCATTTGGGAAGAGTCAGCTAGGGAATAGGTGTCGAAACCTACAGCCCATTTACTCTAGCCCTACTCGAGTTACATAGGTTAGGGTTAATGGCTTCTGCCTACCTATTTGGAACAGGGCATAGTTCTCATTAAGGGGACAAACCAGCTTCAGCTTACACAATATTCTGGTCGAGCGTTCTTTCAGACTTTCCTTTCTATATGTTCTGCCTAAAGGTACATATCACACGAGCGCTTTTTCCGTCAATTATCGATGAGCAAGTTTTTCTCGTAATTGTTCTTGGTATGTTCGCATTATAATCAACACCTTGAATGAATCTATATGACCTCAAGAGACTGAAATTATATGCAATTTTTTTCAGAAGATGCCAGAACACAATCGCCTGACAAAAATGCCGGAAAAATCCCTTGTGTGACACCTACGTAACTCTGCCTAGTGTAGTTCCTGGTCCCATCTTAGCCCTGCATTCCTTCCAACTGACACCAAATTTAATATCCTCTTGTTCTCTCTTGGCTTCAGTGTGTTTTCTCCCCCTATTTTGACTACTATTGGTTTCCTTTCCATAGTTTGATTTATTTTTCTGGCTGTACCTCTTATTTCTACTTCATGGGGAGAGAGGGGGGTGGGGGTAGTAGTTTACTCCCTAGACCTGTATAAAGCTTTACAAGAGAAATAAGTGCCCAAAAGACCCTCACGCTTAAAGATAAATTTGTCTCTCCTAAATTACAGGTTCACTATCGTTCACCAGGATATATATAGTAGACAGCTAAATGGCACGAAAGGTGTTAATATTGGCAAAACAAATAGGGCAAAATATCTTAAAATCGCCAAGCTAATGGGGCGAATATCATCTGAAAACAAATGGGCCTAAACATGAGGATGACTTTTTTATTTATTTATTTTCAGCTGGATTTAGACGATTTAATGAAGCTTGGGAAGCATATATATTAGCTAAAAGGATTAACTGAAATAGTCTGTAGCCTTTTAATTGGAAAACGTCCTTCTAATAGTTGGCAGAATGTAATGGAATGGATGTCACCAGTATTGAAGGGGTTACAGTGTCACACGAGCGCAATTTTCGGCAATTTTCGATGAGCAAGTTTTTTCTCGTAGAATTTTGAGACTCTCTCGTAAGTTAAATCGAAGCTAAATAATATTGGGTAGTTTAATTCGTATGAAACTTATATTTTTAATACTGCCAGACTACAATTTCCCATCAAAATTGACGGGATTATAGCTAGTGTAACATCGCCATTATTTCACTTCCTCGTCCCTGTCTATATCGTCTGTCAATTCCCACAGCCATATTTTTTCTCCTCGTGCCCTGTTACTCGTATTATCTGCTTAAACCTGCTCGTATATTCTCTCCTTCTATCTCTAATATCCTGTCAGTGTTTCGTTGCTTCTACCAGAGTTCGCTAAACTTTCTCTCCTCGCCACATCAGTGTCTATCATCTTTAAGGGAAGATATATATATATATATATATGTTAGTTTCCTTCGTAGACCTCAACCACGCTTTAAAATATGCCCCCAATACCTGCAATCGAGATAAATGTGCAATTTGTTTGCTATAAAAATGGCCCTGTCCTAAATTGCAGGCTTGTTACGCTCACCAGGAAAAACATCGACACAAAAAAGGCAAGAGAAGATCTTAAAATCGCCAAACTAATGAGGCGAATGTCTGAAAAATATAAAAACACTAATGGTGCTAAGCATGAGGGAGAAAGAGGCCAGATAACCTTCCCTTAATATGCCTGCTCTTTGAAAATTCTTAACATTGACCTTTCTCTGTTGTTTTTCTGCTTTCACATTTTACTAAGCTAATTTGTTTGCATGTCGGTGTTTCTTGCCTATTCTCCTCCCTAAATATTTATCACTCTCTGTCCAAGTTTGATCAGCTCATTTTTTCTCAATCTTCGCCTTTCTCCTCTCTAAGGGCGGTATCACACGAGCGCCTTGTTCGTCAAGTTTAACGAGCAATTGAAGTCTGGCAGCTTCAAATTTTAAGCGGTATCAAAACTCAGCCACCTAACATAATATACCTTAAGGGGGGATGGGCTGCTTTTTTTTTTGTCTGGCCATCTTCTCCTTCGTGTATAGCTCAATTATTGTTTACATTTTAAGACGTTCGGCCCATCAGTTTGGCGATTTTAAGACTTTACACCCCATTTATGTGTCAATATTTAGACCTTTCGTGCCACATAGGTGTCGATTTCTTCCAGACGAGCGATAGTGAGCCTGTAATTTTGGAGGAACCAGGCTGGGAAATTTTTCTACCGAAAAATATACATGGGGGTGATCTTTTAAAGATTGATGGGGGTCTAGAGAGCAAACTAAAAACCTTCCCTTAGCTCTCCAAATTTGCCTGATCCTGCCTAGCTCTTCCTTGGCCCTATCTCTGCCTCTCCCACCACCTCCCCTCTGCCTCCCCCTGCCTCCTCCCCTCTGCCTAACCCTGCCTGACCCTGCCTGTCCGGTTCTGCTTCACCCCTGGAGTCAGTGTTCTTATATGGATCACGGCAGCGCCACTCCCCACTCAGTCACGGAGGAGTGGGGCGGAGTGGGGGGGGGGGGGGGGAAGCGGGGGTGGAAAGGGAAAGGAAGGGAAGAGAGAGTGAGAGAGAAGGAGAGGGAGAGGGAGAGAGAGAGAGTGTGTGTGAGTGTGTGTGTGTGTGTGTGTGATACAAGGAGTTACAAATAATAGTTAGTATCTCAGAGTCCTTACGGTCCATTCCTAGAAGATACTCGAGGTGGAAAGAGAGAGACTATTTAGTGTATTACACTCATTACAGAGTGTGCAAGATAGTATCTACTCTCTTCTTGAACTGCTCTACTGAAGAACTGATAACAACATCGAAGGGAAGTTTGTTCCAGGTAGAACAGATCTGAGAGAAAGAGAGAGAGTTAAGAAAAAGGAAGGTAAGAAATCAGATCAGTGTAATGCCATGAGAAAACATGGAAATGGGCAAATATAACAAGAGGAATTATGTGTAGATGGGAGTAAATCAGATTGTATATTTACCGAAGTACGATTGAATAAAACTGAAGAGATGGAGTATGAGCAAATATATACAATAGTTTTAATTAATAATAACCCAGGTAAGATTGTGCATGGCAAGACAACATAACAAATATCTAAGGACATGAGAATATTTGAATAATTAATTGACAGAAATACACGACGGAAAAGTATGGTGAACAATATATGAAAGGGAAGAAATGCAAAATATATGTTTTGTATAGGTAGTGAAGATTAAACAAAAAATAATAATAATAAAAGAAAGAACAAACAACGAAACAAAAAATTAAGGACGTTATGTATTATCATGTAAAATAAAGGTAATACAATATTGAAGTAAATGTATGAACGGTAAAAATTGAGAAACCTGGATGAAAAAATAGTATCGGAGAAATAAAAGAGAGGATGTGCGAATAAAAACAAAAAAAGTGCAACAAGGAAATATATATTAGAATATGTACGTATATGGAGAGAGGAGATGTAACTCAAGATGCCTGAACAGCTACAGATACAAACAAGGACTAAGACATACACAACTGGAAGGGATGCTGGATTATTGTAAAGGATTTTGTTTTAGCTGGATCCCTAGACCTCTAAGAAGCATAAACAAAAAAAATGTTTTTTAAATTGTTCAATATAAAAAATATCCCGGCCTTGATCATATTATTGACAAATAAATGGGGTGAATGGTCTTATCCGTCACCAAACGATTCGGTGGAAGGTCCTATAATCTAAACAAAATAATGGGGTTTAACATGGAAGAGATGGGGGTCCATAAACAAAAAGCTACCCTTAAAGAAGCAAAATGTATATTTAACAACGAATGGGCAATGTAAACCCTTTCAGTACGTTATAGCAATCAATTCCGCCAAATCAATTTCAATTAACAAATTTACATCACAGATATCTTCAAAGCTGTAAAATAAATCGCGTAATAAGTCCAAATAAGATGAGGGATTGCGCCATATAAAAAAATAGAATACAGGAATTCTCCATAGAATAGAGACAGGATGAATGGAATGACAGTGGAAGATGAGATGTTATGAGAGGAAGAGAACGGTGTATTGCATGGAGGTGTACACTACAATGCTACCGTCCGATGATTTTGTAAGAGGGATTTAAGGGTACTTCACACAGTCAGGAATGCGAGCTAGAATCACTAGGAGTAGCTGAAAATTCGGATTCCTGGGCCAATTCGCGGAGAAAATCGATACTCCTAGTGACTCTAGCGATATCCTAGTGATTCATGTTAGACTCCCATTGACTCCAAACCAGTCCCGGCCGATTGGCCCTGTCCGACAAAATGTTCACCGTGTTTAAGGTTCTCGCCGCGAATCGGACCACTCCCAGTGCTTCCCAGTGATCCCCAGTGACTCCCAGTGAGTCCTGGTGATTCTGGTGAGAACTGAAACCGAAAGCTGTCCGCGAATCAGATACGAAACACCGAGAATCACCAGGACTCACTGGGAGTCACTGGGGAATCACTGGGGATCACTGGGAATCAACTGGGAGTCGCTGGGAATGGTCCGATTCGTGGCGAGAACTTTAAACACGGTGAACATTTTGTCGGACAGGGCCAATCGGCCGCGAGTGGTTTGGAGTCACTGGGAGTCTAACAGGAATCACTAGGATATCGCTAGAGTCACTACGAGTCCTCGAATTTTCACCGCGAATAGGCCCAGGAATCTTAATTTTCAGCTACTCCTAGTGATTCTAGCTCGCATTCCTGACTGTGTGAAACCTGTAATACTTATCACGTGAAAGTAAATATACAGTATATACAGGTAGTTAACTTTTCTTGGTCAAACATTATAAATAGGCCTAGTATTAACCTGTGTAAGTACAATTTCCCACAAGCCATTGTATTCACCAAGTGATTGTGTGTAGAGAAGGAAATTACGGTAGTTGAGGTAATTAAATAATGTAAACAATGTATAGTCAATGATACAATACCCTACTTGTAGTCTACAAGTTCTGCAACTCCCCTTACCTAACATAACGAGAATGGTGGATACGTGTTTGTATGTGTTTTGAAATGTCAAGTTCGTTTGGTGGTGGACAGTGGAGTTTGGATTACTGCTTCGAGGGGCGTTGTAGTCGCCGGGGTAAACTTTGAGCCAGCATAATCATGGCTTGGTTTTTTAGGGGCCGTTGTAGTCGCCGGTTAATAATCTAGAAGTTCTGCAACTCCCCTGACCTAACCTAAGCAAACAATCACAACTTATAAGTGTTACCTACTGTGTATTAGGTAATCGTATGAAATATTACAGAACTCGGTAACGAATGAAAAGAAAAAGGTGGGAAGGATAAACTATCCACTATTTAGACAATAGTTTAAATATATTTGTTTCGTAAAGTATAGTAAGCATTGATATCATGACCTTACGGTACATAATAATACAGACTTATCGTATTATATTAATGTCTGTAATGATGTATGAATACAGTCATTGTACTTAATGATGATATTAGAGGACTGTAGTTATAGCCTACAAGAGACATACTTGAGGACAAATTAATTTCAATTATAGGGTCAAACACACAATGGGGGCCATGCCTGGCATACTCGCATCTCATTCCTAACAAATCCAAGTGATGCTCGGTGACTCCCAATGACTCTTATCTAATTCCCAGTGATTCATATTACTCCTATCGACTCGTATATTACAGTAATCCGAAATTTTAAAATTTTCAATAACTCGCACTTCATTCCTGGTTTTATCCAGGTGATTCCTGGTGATTCCTAGTGACTCCCAGTGATTCGCAGGTACACTCCCACTGGTTCCTACGGTGTTGTGAGTCCACAGGGAATTGCAGACATTCGCGGTGTATTCCCAGGAATCACCAGGAATCATTACTCCTAGTGATTCTAGCTCGCATTCCTGACTGTGTGAAGTACCCCTAAGGAGGGGGAGGGGGTTCTGTAACCCCTTCTCCCTCATCATTTGTTGTGAGATTTTAAGACATCCGCCCCATTAATTTGGTGCTTTTAATACCATGTGTGCAATCTAGACGTCAATTTTATTCCTAGCGAGCGATAGCGAGTCTACATTCTAGGATGACCCGGCCTTCGGCCGAGTCATCTTTCTACTGGAAAACGCACACACTAACTCGGAGGGGTGTCTTAGAGGTAATTGTTTAAGCTTGACTTAGGACTATGAAGAAAATTAAGACAAATATAAATAAATAAACAACTAGATAAAAAACCTGCCCCTAAAGCTCGGGTCACACATACACGTTCTAACGTCCCGTCCGTCCCCGACCAAGAAAATAACCTCTGTGTGTGTCCGTGTATTTCCCGTGGGTGTCCCGGCATAACATGTGTTCTGGCTGTTGCCCCGACCCACACGGACCATTTTATGCATGCACAAAAAGGGCGCCGCCTAGGCACGGCGAATTAAGAGGTCGGGGCCGGACTGGACGTTAGAACGTGTATGTGTGACCCGTGCTTAAGAGAAGGGCAGGAGAAAGGAAGCACAGGCTGAGTCGGTAATGGAAAGGTTAAATACATATTTGTTATTTGGTATATATATAAAGACAAAATGGAACAAGAACAAATAAAAACAGAATATGTCAATGGGATTATTTTGATAACCCATACTGTACCGGCGATGTCTTTTTAATTATCTTCTGGCTATATTTAGACGATTTTGTACAGTTTAGGAAGGATCTGAGGTAGCATAAAGGGTTAAGTGAGATAGTTCGAAGCCTGTTAGTTACTAGAGGCCCTTATTTAACTCAATATAATCGTCTAATAGTAACAAGAATATAATTTTATAAACGTAACCGGTCCAGGAGTTAAATATGTGTCGATTCACCTTGACTCAATGGAAGATAATAAATCCTACACACATATTAATTAAATCATATACATTGCACTATCATATAGTAAAACAAAATAAATATACAGTATATAAAAATAAATAAAAACATACGAATAAAAATACTAACAGCAAATTAAAATCAAGGAAACTAGGAAATGGAGGAAGATGCCAGGGAGGAAGGAGAGAAGTACACATAAAACACAGCTAAAGATTGAAGGAAAAGATAGGAAGGGGGAGAGGGAGGGAAATCGAGTGGAAGAAAGGGGAGATGACTAGGGACAATGTAAGTGAATACACAGAACAAGAATAGAATGTAGGATATACTATAATGTTTCATAGTAGGAAAATAAACTAAACAGTATGAAACACAGGATTAACCCTTTATGTGCCGGCGACGTCTTCATGTTATTCTAGCTATATACTGTATAGGCGATTTTGTGCAGCTCAAGAAAGATCTGTGGTAGTGAAAATGGTTAAATGAGATAGTTCGAAGCCTTTTAATTACCGCAGAACCTTTTTAAACGGACTAAAATCGTCTAATAGTAACCAGAATAGTTAAAAAAACGTCGCCGGTACAGAATGGGTTGATGGTAAACGAACACTAAAAACTATACCGGGAGCACCACAGGCGTGGGTTAACACCTTAGATGGGTGCCTCACTCACTGTCCTTCACATTCACTCACTGTCCTTCACATTCACTCACTCTCCATCACATTCACTCACTGTCCTTCACGTTCACTCACTGTCCTTCACGTTCACTCACTGTCCTTCACATTCATTCATTATCTTTCACATTCACTCACTGTCCTACACATTCACTCACTGTCCTTCACATTCATTCACTTTACTTCACATTCACTCACTGTCCTTCACATTCACTGTCCTTCACATTCACTCACTGTCCTTCACATTTATCTTTCATTAATAATGACTCATTCTCACATTCACTTACTTTCCCTCACATTTACTCCCTGTCCATCACATTCACTTACTGTCCTTCACATTCACCCACTGTCCTTCACATTCACCCAGTCATTCACATTCGCTCACTGTCCTTCACATTCACTCACTGTCCTTCACATTCACTCGTTATCCTTCACATTCACTCACTGTCCTACACATTCACTCACCAACACGACCCAAATTCAAAACCGCCAGGGATAACGACCGAGGACCGATGTCAGCCATGAATGTAAATGTAGATCCGATCAGAACCAAAAATTTGATTAAAGAACGTTCTGTGAGTTCTAAAACCGCAACTTTAAAGGTTTTCTATGCAAACGCTCGTAGTAGCATACGCAATAAATTTTCAGATTTAGAGGAACTAGTGTTTACTGAAAATTATGATGTGATTGGTATAACAGAATCTTGGCTCAATACAGTAGATAGAGACTTTTTAGCAGAGTATTCACTTCCCGGTTATGTAATGTTTGAGAAAAGCCGAATAAATAAAAATGGAGGTGGCGTTTTATTTTATATCAAAGAAAGTCTTAACCCGACCCTCTTGTCAAAACCTCAAATTGTGAATGTCGACACATCTTTTGTGCTAATAAAGAATAATAAAGGTACAAAATAATACTTGCATTAATATACAGACCTCCAGCTCAATCAGTGCAAACTGACCGAGAAATTTATGAACAAATTGCAGATGTAAGTAACTCACTAGATACCGTATTTTTTGGCGACTTTAATTTACCTGTGACCAAGTGGGGCGATACTCTTACTTCACACTCCGGACATGACTTGTATACGAACTTGCAAGAGAGTTCGCTTTATCAATTTGTTCGAACACCGACCCGTGGTAATAACGTTCTTGACATTGTACTTGCAACAAAAGAAGAATTAATAGAGAATTTGAATGTTGGTGATGAATTCAGTAACAGCGACCATCGTACGATAACTTTCACTTTAAACTTTACTAGTAACGAACCAATAGTAGCATCGAAAAAGTCCCTAATTTCAAGAAAGCAAACTTTCATAAACTTAGAGCTATGTTTAAAGAAACTGACTGGAGCTTTTTAATTAACAATAACGACATAAATACATCTTGGAAGTTATTCGAAACCACTTACCTAAAAGCAGTGCAAGACTGCATACCATCGAAAATACGGCGTCCAGGCCATAATAATAAGCCCAAATGGTGGAATAAAGATATTTCAAACTGTCTGCTTGCTAAAAAAAATTTAATGATAGATTAAAATCCTCATAAATGACGAAGAACGGGTGAAATTTGTAGAGCTACGACGCAAAGCCAAAAAGTTAATTAAGCAAAGTAAAAAGACCCTAGAGTTACATATTGCGAATCAAAGTAAAACATACCCGAAAGAATTCTATAGCTATATCAGAAAGAAAAAAGTAGTTACTTCAACTGTTGGACCGTTGTCGATGAAAATGGAGAATACACCAAAGACGAAGTACAAATGAGTAATGCCCTCAATACCTTCTTTGCATCAGTTTTTACAACAGAAGACGTTAGTGATATCCCTACACCATCGCCGATTCAGATTGATAATTCAGATGTTCTAAGCAATATCACCGTTACAGAGAGAGAAGTATTGAATTGTTTAGATAAACTCAAGGTAAATAAAACGCCTGGACCTGATACAATCTCGCCTAGAGTTCTAAAGGAAGCTAAGGATGAGCTCTCCAAACCACTGACATTACTATTCAATAAATCCTTGCAGTCTGGAACTATGCCTGATCAGTGGAAGCTAGCCAACGTAACACCGATATTCAAAAAAGGCAGCAAATCCCTACCCAGTAACTATCATCCAATTAGCTTAACCTCAGTTGAATGTAAAATGCTAGAAACGGTCATAAGAGACAGACTCGTAAATCACTTAGAGGAAAATAACATACTTAAAGATACTCAACACGGCTTTCGTAAAAAACATTCCTGTTTAACAAACCTCTTAGACTTCTTCCACGATATCCTCAACCCCTACGATGAGAGTAAAGCTGTAGATATTATATACCTTGATTTTCAAAAGGCCTTTGACAAAGTTCCCCACAAACGTTTACTGCTAAAACTAAAAGCGCATGGAATACAAGACGGTGTGTTGAAATGGATAGAAAATTGGCTCAGCGACAGAAAGCAAAGAGTAGTCATAAACGGTAAGGCATCTAAATGGACCAATGTAAGTAGCGGGGTACCCCTGGGATCGGTACTAGGACCAATTCTTTTTCTAATTTACATCAACGACATAAATGAGGGTCTCACCTGTACAATCTCAAAATTTGCTGACGATACAAAAATTGCAAATAGCGTACTCTCAAAAGAACAAGTTGACGATATGCAACACAATCTAGATAAATTGTCACATTGGGCCCAAATTTGGCAAATGAGTTTCAATGCGGATAAATGTAAAGTACTACATATCGGATACCTAAATGAGAAAGCAAACTATTCGATGAATGGCACTCAGCTTAAGAATGTAAACAGAGAAACCGATCTGGGAGTAACAATATCGAGTAACCTAAAACCGAGTCAACAATGTTCAGAAGTTGTTAAGAAGGCAAACAAAATAATTGGCTTTATAGGCAGGTCATTTGAGCATAAATCCAAAGACATTATCCTAACCCTTTACAATTCCTTAATCCGCCCTCTTCTGGAATACTGCGTTCAATGCAGGTGCCCTTATTACCAAAAAGATATAAACAAGCTAGAACGAGTTCAACGTAGAGTTACCAAAATGATACCTAGCCTAAAGAACAAACCATACGAAGAGCGTCTTAGAGAATTAAATCTATTTCCTTTAACCCAGCGCAGATTAAGAGGTGACTTAATTCAAGTGTTCAAAATCATCAAAGGCATCGACAATATGAACTGTAGTAAGTACTTCACTATCGACCAATCTAATTACACGCGGGGAAACAGTTGCAAAATTATTGGTAAATCTTTTAACTCACACGAATCTAAGAATTTCTTCTTCAATCGAGTTGTCAACTTGTGGAATGGGCTTCCCCGAGACGTTATAGACTGCAGCACTGTTGATTAATTTAAACTCCGCGTAGACAAATATCTCGCATCAAACCCGCGACTGACTGCATTTGTAAATGATTAACTTTATTTTATCCTCCCCTCAGTTACTAACCCATATGTCCCCTACTAACTTCCTAGTCCTGCCACGGACATTAGTTCCAGGGCAGTAGTTCCCTTTCCAATGTTCCCTTACCCACTCTAAACCACTGTTTGGACACTTGATCCTCAGTGTTTTGGAGGACAAGCAGCCTTGAAGGGTCACTAGATCTGTTGTTGCTTGATTTCCTTTGTACTTCTTTGTACTGTCCTTCACATTCACTCACTGTCCTTCACATTCACTCACTGTCCTTCACATTCACTCACGGTCCTTCACATTCACTCACGGTCCTTCACATTCACTCACTGTACTTCACATTCACTCACGGTCCTTCACATTCACTCACTGTCCTTCACATTCACTCACTGTCCTTCACATTCACTCACTCTCCATCACTTTCACTCACTCTCCATCACTTTCAGTCAGTCCTTCCCATTCACTCACTGTCCTTCACATTCACTCCCTCTCCCTCACTGTCCTTCACATTCACTCACTGTCCTTCACATTCACTCACTGTCCTTCCCATTCACTCACTGTCCTTCGCATTCACTCACTGTCCTTCACATTCACTCACTGTCCTTCACATTCACTCACTTTCCTTCACATTTATCTTTCATTAATAATCACTCATTCTCACATTCACTCACTCTCCCTCACATTTACTCACTGTCCTTCACATCCACTCACTGTCCTTCACATTCACCCACTCTCCCTCACATTCACTCACTATCCTTCACATTCACTCACTGTCCTTCACATTCACCCACTCTCCCTCACATTCACTCACTGTCCTTCACATTCACTCACTCTCCCTCACATTCACTCACTGTCCTTCACATTCACTCACTGTCCTTCACATTCACCCACTCTCCCTCACATTCACTCACTATCCTTCACATTCCCTCACTCTCCCTCACACTCACTCACTTTCCTTCTCCCCCTTCCTTCAGTCCAACCTCCTGACCCAAATATTCCCTTTCCTCGCCCTCTCTCTGCTTAATACTCCATATTTTGTTAAGGGAGCCCACCTCGCTTTTTTCTCTTTCTCTCCCTCTCTCTTTGGCGTGTATCCATTCGGCTCCATTCAGCCTACTGTTTTAAGACGTTTACCCTATCCAGGTGTCAATATTTTCCTGGCGAGCGGTTGCGAGCCAGCATATATATATATTTTTGTTTTGACAGCAAGCTAAATTTGTACATTTTTCGATAGAAGAATGTCTCCGGCGAAGCGGGATTTCTCCATACAATACTGGCTCGCTATCGCTCGCCAGGAAGAAATCGACGCCTGGACGGGGATAAACATCTTAAAACAGTTGGCTGAATGGGGCCGAATGGATACAAGCCAAGGAAAGAGAGAAAAGGAGAGAACAATAAAAACACCGGTGACCCCCCTTAATACCCCATCTTTTTATACACCGACTCCACTTCCTGGCTCCATTTTTTATTCGCCCCCTCTTTCTCACGAATTTCAAGCCATGTTTTCTCCGATTTTTTCCTCTCGTCCCCTTTTGCTCGCTTGCCCTTCCCCTGTTTTTTTTTTTTTTTCGCTTTGATAAGAATTTCAGAGACTCGTTCGTTTGATAATTTTGTCTTTCCCTGGTTGGAATACACCATTATTAATGTTGGCATGTTATTTTTATTTCTCCACTACATGTCAAAGATATATATACTGTGCATATATATACTGTATATATATATATATATATATATGTATATTGTATATATATATAATTTCTTTGGATGCGTTTACCTAACATACCTGATTAGGAATATTTTATTATTCATCGTGTGAACATTTATAAACTCACACAGGATGGACATATAGAGGGAAAATTCAAGAAGTGGGTACGAATTATATATTTTAATTAAAAGATAACAGTAAAGGACAATCTCTGAAGACGATTTATTTGTACTGAGTTAAAGGCAAAAACTATCCTAATCTGAAATAAATATATATATTTCTTGCTCGTAAGGTTTCATACATATTATAAGTGTATATTGTAAGTCAATTTAAAAAGGTATGACGGTAATATCCACTTGGTAAAACAAGTGAGTCATGACATCTGGTGCAGCAAATACATAGGTAAAGGTTATGTTAATTAAAGTACTATACAAAGGGTAATACACTTTGACACTGGTAATTAAAGTACTATACAAAGGGTAATACACTTTGACACTGTTATTTAAAGTACTATACAAAGGGTAATACACTTTGACACTGGTAATTAAAGTACTATACAAAGGGTAATACACTTTGACACTGGTAATTAAAGTACTATACAAAGGGTAATACACTTTGACACTGGTAATTAAGAGCATATTACTGTAAATGTAATAAAGTTAGTAGCCCCCATAATTTAAGAATGTAATTTTGAAGATACAGGTATGTTATCTTTAAATCTTAAATATACACGGCTTTGACTTGGTTCTGCTTTATATTTTCTCTGCATCTGTTCTACTACTATGGGTAAGAAGAGTTATCCTGTGGCTCATTGATTAGCCAATTCACCTCACAACTAAGATAATTCCAGTTCGATTATAGTAAAAGACAAGGAGATAGATGGGCAGTCTCCTCACACCTATGTTCTCTATCTACTAATCAGTAAATAATAACTTGGATTTAGTGGACAAACGTAACGCTCAATCTGTATATGCAAATTGTGGTTACCTGAATAATGCCGTGGCCCCTTTCTACCAGGTAGGGAAGCTCATCCATAACAGGCTTAATGGGAGATTTCCATTTGAGGGATTTAATTTCTGGATCCCTTTCTCCCTTATCTTTAACCTCATTATTTTTGAGAATTTAAGACGTTTTCTCCATTAGCCTGGCGATTTTAAGAACTTTCGCCCCATTTCTGTCAATTATAAGACCTTTCGTGCCAATTAGGGGGTCTATTTTTTCCTGGCGAGCGATAGCGAGCCTGTAATTTAAGAGGAATCGGCCTTCGGCCGGGACATTTTTCTACTGAAAAATGTACACATTT
This sequence comes from Paralithodes platypus, assembly GCA_032716605.1. Taxonomy (NCBI): domain Eukaryota; kingdom Metazoa; phylum Arthropoda; class Malacostraca; order Decapoda; family Lithodidae; genus Paralithodes; species Paralithodes platypus. The sequence goes on along the minus strand of CM064519.1, from coordinate 47,409,879 downwards.
ATCTTGAAAGGGGGTCTAGGGGGTGTAATTGTAAGCTTGATGGAGGTTTAGGGAACAAACTAAAAACCTCCCCTTAAAAGATCAATAATTTGGAGATGAACGCACTGAAAGCAAAGCCAATTGCAAACCCCGCAAATTTTAATATACTGTACATTATTATTGTAATATACTGTACATTATAATGTTAATATACTGTACATTATTATTTTGTGTGACTGGTATTTTCATGTACTGTAAATATCTTTTGGCATTATCAATTCGGGAGAGGGAGAAAGAGAGAGATTTTAAGATTCTACCTAGTTTAATAGTGATCATGCACTTGGTGGACATTGGAAATTAAAACTCGCATGACTTAAGTACTTATCGGTGTACTGACGGATTATCTTACAACACGTGCAGCATATCTAATACGAACATAATGGTTGTCATCTCGTAGATAAACATTTATGAATATTCACTTGGAACATAATTATTATATGAAAACTTATATACATACTGTACATGGAAGCAATTCATATACAGTAACCTTGCATAAAGAAATGGAAGATTTTTTGTGTTGACCTGAGACCCCGGACCCGGATATAAGCGAACCACATTCAGAGTAGCATGAAGAGGTGTGAACGGTTTACCTTTTTATACCAGGTGGTCAACTGACCTATTTAGATGGTTAAAAATAAAGAATGTGAAACATATAGATACAAATAACTATTCTTAGTATATTATATATTATATAATTTGACCAAATTACAGACTGCTGTCTGAAACAAACACACACACACACAGACACACCTCCCCGTGGCGTAACGGATAGCACGTCTTGCTCACAACCAGAAGGTCCCAGGTTCGAGACCCGGGCGGGGAAGAGACATTTGGGCAAGTCTCCTAACGGTGTAGCCTCTGTTCACCTAGCAGTATAAATAGGAACCTGGTATTAGTGGACGAAGTTGTGACGTCCCATCTGGGGTTGGTGATCGGTTACAAGGCGAGATGGGTATCGTACTGGTCAACCTAAGCCTTCGGGTGAGACTGGTACCGTAGTGAGAATGGTACCGTACAGGTTAACCCTAAGCCTTCGTATCCCGATGTCGCCAATTGGCTAAAATACAGACTACACACACATACACAGCCATTCCAACGATACATAAAACACTTACCATGCATTTCACGCAATACATTCCCAGTTAAGGAGGCGCGATAATAATGAGCTTAGCTCGCATTGCGTGGATTCCCCTTGACGAACAAGTAACTGAGTAACACAGCTCTTGTGGAGGAAGATATAAAGGAATTAGCCTGGGTAAATTATCAATCATAAATTATCAAGTCTCAGTGTTTGCAAAAAGAAGTACACGTGCCATACCAAATCACAACATATTGTGTAAGTATGAAGTTCTCAACATGATTACATATTCACCAATAATAGATAAACTAAATAGGTTCAAGTCGCATGAGTCAGATGGCTTTCTCCCCATATTGTGCAAATTTGAGATAAAGTGGTACCTATGTTGGCAGAAAGTTTCAACAAACCATTAAAACTGATTTATTCAATGAAGACAGGATGATGTCCAATGTGACCCTAAATTGTAAGAAAGGAGAGGAGATTTAGCACAAGTATATGTAGACCTTGTTTCGCTTATATCAGTTCTACCTGAATTGAGGAGAGGCAGACCGTTTTTCTGGACCCCCCTTCTCCCTAATGTTTAGCCCCACTAGTTTGAGATTATAAGACGTTCGGCCCATTAGTTTGGCGATTTTAACACCTTTCGCCCCATTTCGTTGTAAATTTTAAGACCTTTTAAGCCATTTAGGTGTCGATTTTTTCCTGGCGAGCGATAACGAGCCTGCAATTTTAAGAAGATTCGGCCTTCGGCTGGGAAATTTTTCTGCCGAAAAATTTACACATTTATATTGAAGGGAGGTTTAGGGGGGGTGTTTTTAAGCTTGATGGAGGTCTATGGAGGAAACTAAAAACATAAATGAATTAATAGACCAAACAAATGGTCAGTCTCACCTTAACTGCCACCAGAATGTACAAGTATGAACTGTTATAGTTTAAGGATTCAGTATATAGTAATATGTACACTTTGTATTAAGCATATTGCACTATCCAATCTCGCAGTGTTCACAAAGGCAATTCATTATTATAATTATCCTGTCTATTTGTGAATCATAGTGTACATAATCAATTAATGTTCACCAAGAGCATCTCACCGGAATGGACCGAAAGATCTTCGAGATATTAACTATTCATTCTCAACTCACTCACTCTCACACTTTCTCAAACTTGCTCTGAATAACCCTCTCAATCTCTCTTTCTCTCTCTCTCTCTCTCTCTCTCTCTCTCTCTCTCTCTCTCTCTCTCTCTCTCTCTCTCTCTCTCTTCTCTCGATAGAAATAAATCATAAAAGGAAAGATTTTAGAAACATATTTGTTTTCACTTAATAGCAGAAGATTGCGAAAATTTCATTATTCATAGGATTCGATATTAATTTCGACAAAAATCATGTAAAGTTCACAAAGTCAATAAAAGCTCATCAACTCGGGGATATGGAATGTAATGAAAAATCAGGAGAGCGAATCTCGATATCACAAAGTACTTCTTCACCTACAGTGTGGTCAACGAGTGGAACTGCCAGAGACAGTGGTACAATGTAATACAATTGACACATTCAAAAGAAGGGTAGACATCCATTTCGAGAAGACTGGAGTTAAATAGGTGAGAAAACAAAGGTTAAGCATCAGCGGAATACAATAGTTCTCAACTTCGTTTCTTACTATGAATTTCCCAGTAGAAATGTTCTTATTTTGCTGGGGGCCTTGTTTCCTCAACTAAATTTCATGCCGACCCAAGTACGGAGAGTGGTGGTTGGGGAGAAAGCCTTCTGCTTTGATATCTTTGCCTTCCACTTTGTAGCATATTCTATGTTAGAATTAATTCCGGACTGCCTAGTAGAGACTGCAAGGTCTGTGTAGTCTGTGTTGCTATATAATTATGTAACTCTCTCGACAGAGTATGCAAATGTTATAGATATAGTCTTGAAATTATAGTGATATTAGGAATTATGCACGGTAATTTTAGGTTTTTGAATATATAGTAGAATATTCCTCAAAGATCAGATCTTGTAGCATGAAGTTAAGTGTCTCATGCTACTTAGCGACAACCTGACTCTCGTTGACTATACATCAGGTAAACATATGAAGGGTTAGGGTTTAATCTGCATAAGCAATTATATGCATGGGATTTTTCTTGTGTACTAATAAGTGATAATTAATAAGCTAATAAGTGACGTCTCAGCACCAAGTATGTTTTGATCAATAATTGGTATCAGCAATATCTAAGCTTCATTTCTTCATATCGAGTAAATTATACAAACATGTTCCTACACTTACCCACCCTATTCAACATTTGCAGACATTAATACAGCATAGAGCAAGCCAAACGTAATGCCAGCTGGGATATGACTTATTAGCGCGACTGTACAGGCCACCTTCTTTTAAACTATACTGAAGACATGTTTTGACTGAGAGAATACACGTAAACTGAGTACAATTTAAAACTTTATTTAACACAGACCTGCATTTTATAAACTAAATAATACGTAATGATAATAACTAATCGTAATTTGTTCGTGTAACCTTTTAATGAAGACAAACTGTACCTCATAACAACAACTTGAGAAACAATTACCACTTGCGAGTTTCAGGCTATAAGGAAGTTGGAGCCATAAACATCGATATTAAACAGGAATACAATAATACTGTAGGTTTCTAATGGATAAACAGGATGTTGAATTGGGTTTTATGTATTTATATAAGCACTACAACCCCAATTTAGGTGATAATTCTGTTACTTATCGATGTCTACAGCTCCAACTTCCCTATAGACCGAAACTCGCAAGTGGTCAATTGAGAAACCATTGGTCAGTTTAAGCTTAAGTAAGAAGATGTTAATGCTCTTGGTGTTTATTTAAAGAACAGTTACTGGAACATCACATTCTTAACTTACCCAAAAAATATTTGGATCGTAGGAGACCAACAAGACTCCGAGAATGAAATGACCTTGGTATTTTGCACTACGTGAAGATATTGGTGACGAGTTCAGAGTTAAGGGAAGGCACTTGATTTTTCGAGTCCTCCTCCTCCCTCATGTTTAGCTATTAGTTATGAGATTTCAAGACATTTGCCCCATTAGTTTGGCGATTTTCAGACCTTTTGCCCCATTTGTTTGCCAATATTAAGACCTTTCGTTCCCTTTAAGTGTCTATTTTTTTTCCTGGCGAGCGTAAGCGAGCCTGTATTAAAAGAGGAATCGGCCTTCGGCCGGGAAATTTTTCTACCGAAAAATTTACAAATTTATATCGAAGGGGGGTCTCGTGGGTGTTTGTTTAAGTTTTATAGAGGTTTAGAGAGCAAACTATACCCCCTCCTTAAACCATTGAGCCGAACCAGTAAATTATGCTGCACAATACCGTCTGGGCTCCCTTAATCAATCAAACAGAAAAGTACAGGTATAGTTGAGAAAGGAGTGTACAGTATTAGATAAGGAGACTACATTATTTTGAGCTCAATCATTTTAGTCTACGAAGGTTTGTGAGAAGTGAGAAGTACAGTATGTGGCCAAGTGGTATCCTAATAAGCTGAAATCTTCAATATATCACCGAAATCTCTCTCTCTCTCTCCCTCTTACCGATTGATGGGTATAGTAGATAATTATCCTAGCTGTAAGTGAAGGAATATTTACAATGTTATAGACCAAAAGGAATCTGTAAATCTCTCTCTCTCTCTCTCTCACTTTTTTATCTAAAAAGAGTAGGCTACTGCTTTACTAGGCTACAGCGACACCAGGGCCATCTGTTGACACAGTATATTAACCCCTTGTGTGCAGTCACACTTTATTTTTATATAATCTCTATTTGGTGAATTGTATATTTAGTTACATATTCTGTTATATATATATTTGTTTAAGGTTAGGTTATCACACCTGGTAGCCTATTTCTGCGTATTTATATTTTATTATTTTCGGTTAGGCTATTCAACGCTGGTAGCCTATTGTTGCGTATTTCAATTTTTAAAAACACTTTTGGTTAGGCTATCGCCCCTGGAAGCCTAATTCTGCGTATCTCAACATTTTTGTTTTCGGTTAGGCTATCACCCCTGATAACCTATTTCTGCGTATTTCAACATATTTGTTTTTGGTTGAAGTGATTGAAGTGTTTTTAAAGTGAGTGAAGTATTTTAAAGTGAGTGAAGTGTTTTAACCCTTTATTGGCGGCGCGCAACTTATGTCGTGTGAAAGAAATTTGGACTAAGTGGCGGTTCACAACTTATGTCGTGTGCCATTTTCACCACGTAATGTTGCTGAGAGAGAGAGATAAGTGGTGGCAGGAGAGTAGCAAGCGTATGACTGCTCCAGACCACCGCGGCGGACCTACTGACATGAATCCCACCCTCCCCCACCCTCACGCACTCGCTACACAGGGAATTATGTAGGGAAACTACCTAATTACATGGTTTTTGCACTCGTGTTGCACGATCGTTGCAAGAAAACTAGCGGTCGTACAAGAATGGTTGGAGTGTCATTGGAAAGCTCTGTTTATGCCCTTTCAGGGATAGATATTTGTTTTACGCTCTGGGTCTTATTTAGGCATGAAAATGATCACGTAATCAACCCTATTTAGGGTCAAAACACCCCGCTGGGCGGTACATATAAATTACCGCCTAGGCCGCTCGTAAGGTGTTAAAGTGAGTTAAGTGTTTTTTTAAGTGAGTGAAGTGATCTGAAGAAAGTGACTGTCACCATGCCTCGCGCTTGTATGAACTGCGCCGGTAGGTTTGGTGAGTCCAGTCCATGTTTGCTACTGTCGATCTTCAAGTCTGCCGGCTCTGCCAGCAACGAGAGAATTTTACAGTGAAATTAGATGAAGCCTACAACAAGATCAACGTCCTCACCATGAAGCTGGAATTACTCCAAGAGTTTGTAACACTCAACGTTGGAGTACCACAAACTTCAATTGTCACCGCAACTCCAGCAGCCACCAACGCCCCAACGTCAACTGCCAACAATTCAACGCCTGCAGTAGCCACTTCAGCTGATGGTTCCAATACTCAAGAAACAAATAGTGACTCTCTTCCTCCTCAAGACAACTTCCGTGTCGTGAGGAACAACGTTTGTCCCACGACCAGGAAACCCATACCGATTACCGAGTGTCAAAACCGTTTCCAGATACTCACAGACTCAGATGACGAAGAGGAAATAGAAGAAGTCAGGCTCGTGGGAGACTCAATGATACGTGGTCAGCTCACAGAGTTTTGCGCCAGGGCACCTAAGACCAGGAAACGTTTTTGTATCCCTGGTGGTGGTGTGGACGACGTAGTTGCTGCAGTTGACGAAGTATCAAAGCTGGCCCCTGCTAATACAATGTACGTCATCCACGTTGGATCCAACGATGTACAGCGAACCCGTTCGGAAGATTTGCTTTTAAAGTAACAGGAGCTGATCAAGTCGTTTAAGGAGAAGTCATCAAGGATCATCGTCTCAGGAATCGTCCACTGGCTTGGTGTAGAGAGCCGATTTTACAACATAGCCACCAGCACAAGTCGTTGTCTAGCAAACCTCTGCAGGAAGGAGAATGTGGGATTCGTCGACACCTGGGACAATTTCTACTATTTCTGACTATTTGTTTTCGGACGATGGAGTTCATCTGAACCAGGTGGGAGCAGCACGTTTTGGGCGTCTTCTCAACGATGCGGTGAAGAATTTTCGGAGAAGAAATCGACTCAGCACAGGACAACCAGGAAGGAGGACCGAAGACAGCGAGGACGGTAACCTGCAAAGGAATTAAATGCTAATCCGTCAAGAACCGCGAATTTGGATAAAGCTCCACCAACACGACCCAAATTCAAAACCGCCAGGGAAAAAGACCGAGGACCGAGGACAGCCATGAATGTAAATGTAGATCCAACCAGAACCAAAAATTTGATTAAAGAACGTTCTGTGAATTGTAAAACCGCAACTTTAAAGGTTTTCTATTCAAACGCTCGTAGCATACGCAATAAATTTTCAGATTTAGAGGAACTAGTGTTTACAGAAAATTATGATGTGATTGGCATAACAGAATCTTGGCTCAATACAGAAGATAGAGACTTTTTAGCAGAGTATTCACTTCCCGGTTATGTAATGTTTGAGAACAGCCGAATAAATAAAAATGTAGGTGGCGTTTTATTTTATATCAAAGAAAGTCTTAACCCGACCCTCTTGTCAAAACCTCAAATTGTGAACGTCAACACATCTTTTGTGCTAATAAAGAATAATAAAGGTACAAAAATAATACTTGCATTAATATACAGATCTCCAGCTCAATCAATGCATGCACAACTGACTGAGAAATTTATGAACAAATTGCAGATGTAAGTAACTCACAAGATACCGTATTTTTTGGCAACTTTAATTTACCTGTGACCAAGTGGGGCGATACTCTTACTTCACACTCCGGACATGACTTGTATGCGAACTTGCAAGAGAGTTCACTCTATCACTTTGTTCGATCGCCGACTCGTGGTAATAACGCTCTTGACTTTGTACTTGCAACAAAAGAAGAATTAATAGAGAATTTGAATGTTGGTGATGAATTCAGTAACATCGACCATTGTACAGTAACTTTCACTTTAAAGTTTACTAGTAACGAACCAAATAGCAGCATCGAAAAAGTCCCTAATTTCAAGAAAGCAAACTTTCATAAACTTAGAGCTATGTTTAAAGAAACTAACTGGAGCTTTTTAATTAACAATAACAACATAAATACATCTTGAGAATTATTCGAAACCACTTACCTAAAAGCAGTGCAGGACTGCATACCATCGAAAATATGGCATGCAGGCCATGACAATAAGCCCAAATGGTGGAATAAAGATATTTCAAACTGTCTGCTTGCTAAAGATAGATTAAAATCCTTACAAAATGACGAAGAACGGGTGAAATTTGTATAGCTACGACGCAAAGCCAAAAAGTTAATTAAGCAAAGTAAAAAGACCCTAGAGTTACATATTGCGAATCAAAGTAAAACAAACCCGAAAGAATTCTATAGTTATATCAGAAAGAAAAAAGTAGTTACTTCAACTGTTGGACCGTTAGTCGATGAAAATGGAGAATACACCAAAGACGAAGTACAAATGAGTAATGCCCTCAATACCTTCTTTACATCAGTTTTTACAACGGAAGACCTCAGTGATATCCCTACACCATCGCCGATTCAGATTGATAATTCAGATGTTCTAAGCAATATCACCGTTACAGAGAGAGAAGTATTGAATTGTTTAGATAAACTCAAGGTAAATAAAATGCCTGAACCTGATACAATCTCACCTAGAGTCCTAAAGGAAGCTAAAGATGAGCTATCTAAACCACTGACATTGCTATTCAATAAATCCTTGCAGTCTGGAACTATGCCTGATCAGTGGAAGCTAGCCAACGTAACACCGATATTCAAAAAAGGCAGCAAATCTCTACCCATTAACTATCGTCCAATTAGCTTAACCTCAGTTGTATGTAAAATGCTAGAAACACTCGTAAGAGACAGACTCGTAAATCACTTAGAGGAAAATAACATACTTAAAGATACTCAACACGGCTTTCGTAAAAAACGTTCCTGTCTAACAAACCTCTTAGACTTCTTCCACGGTATCCTCAACCTCTACGATGAGAATAAAGCTGTAGATATTATATACCTTGATTTTCAAAAGGCCTTTGACAAAGTTCCCCACAAACGTTTACTGCTAAAACTAAAAGCGCATGGAATACAAGACGGTGTGTTGAAATGGATAGAAAATTGGCTCAGCGACAGAAAGCAAAGAGTAGTCATAAACGGTAAGGCATCTAAATGGACTAATGTAAGTAGCGGGGTACCCCAGGGATCGATACTAAGAACAATTCTCTTTCTAATTTACATCAACGACATAGATAAGGGTCTCAGCTGTACAATCTCAAAATTTGCTGACGATACAAAAATTGCACATAGCGTACTCTCAAAAGAACAAGTTGACGATATGCAACACAATCTAGATAAGTTGTCATGTTGGGCCCAAATTTGGCAAATGAGTTTCAATGCGGATAAATGTAAAGTACTACATATCGCATACCAAAATGAGAAAGCAAACTATTTGATGAATGGCACTCAGCTTAAGAATGTAAACAGAGAAACCGATCTGGGAGTAACAATATCGAGTAACCTAAAACCGAGTCAACAATGTTCAGAAGTTGTTAAGAAGGCAAACAAAATAATTGGCTTTATAGGCAGGTCATTTGAGCATATATCCCAAGACGTTATTCTAACCCTTTACAATTCCTTAGTCCGCCCTCTTCTGGAATACTGCATTCAATCTTGGTGCCCTTATTACCAAAAAGATATAGACAAGCTAGAACGAGTTCAACGTAGAGTTACCAAAATGATACCTAGCCTAAAGAACAACCCATACGAGGAGCGTCTTAGAGAATTAAATCTATTTCCTTTAACCCAGCGCAGATTAAGAGGCGACTTAATTCAAGTGTTCAAAATCATCAAAGGCATCGACAATATGAATTGTAGTAAGTACTTCACTATCGACCAATCTAATTACAATCGGGGAAACGGGTGCAAAATTATTGGTAAATCTTTTAACTCGCACGAAGCTAAAAATTTCTTCTTCAATCGAGTTGTCAACATATGGAATGGGCTTCCCCGAGATGTTATAGACTGCAGCGCCGTTGATTCATTTAAACTTCGCCTAGACAAATATCTCGCATCAAACCCGCGACTGACTGCGTTTGTAAATGAATAACTTTATTTTATCCTCCCCTCAGTTACTAACCCATCTGTCCCCTACTAACTTCCTAATCCTGCCATGGACATTAGTTCCAGGGCAGTAGTTCCCTTTCCAATGTTCCCTTACCCACTCTAAACCACTGTTTGGACACTTGATCCTCAGTGTTTTGGAGGACAAGCAGCCTAGAAGGGTCACTAGACCTGTTGTTGCTTGATTTCCTTTGTACTTTGTACTCTCTATCTCTCTCTCTCTCTCTACGACCTACATCCACACGCAATCTCCTTCCTCTCTCCATATCCCCCCCAGGGCCCCTCCGCAAATTATCCCCCTCTACAAGGAAACATAACAAAGGTCCTAGGGCTACATGGCATAATTAATCAAGGCATAAGGGGCGGGCAGGAAGCAGTGGCAGGGCTAGAAAGTCACCAGGGGCAGCGGGGGAGGAGGGGGAGGAAGAGGGGAGGAAACATGGGAGGAGGAGGAGGGCAAGGAGTACAGCAGGGGAGGAGGGGGAGAGGAAGGACAACAGGGGAGGAGGAGGAGGAGGTGGGGGAAGAATACAACAGGGGAGGAGGAGGGGGAGGAAAACAGAGGAAGAGGTGGGGGAAGAATACAACAGGGGAGGTGGAGGGGGAGGAAAACAGAGGAGGAGGTGGGGGAAGAATACAACAGGGGAGGAGGAGGGGGAGGAAAACAGAGGAGGAGGTGGAGAAGAATACAACAGGGGAGGAGGAGGGGGAGGAAAACAGAGGAGGTGGGGGAAGAAGACAACAGGGGAGGAGGAGGAGGAGGGGAAGGACAACAGAGGAAAAGGAGGAGTGGTGGAAAGGGAGGAAGATGGATGGTGGAAAGGGAGAAGTCAATAGAAGAAGAGGAGGATAGCAGGGGGGGACAGAAGGAGAGGAGGAGGGGGGAGGATAGTAGAAGAGGAGGAGTGGGGAAGGATAGTAGAAGAGGAGGGGATAGTAGAGGACGAGTAGGAGGAGGTCATCAGGGGAGGAGAAGAAGAGGGAAGAAACCAGGGGAGGAGGAGGAGGGGGAGGACAGCAGGGGAGGAGGAGGAGGAGGTGGATAACAACAGGAGAGCAGGAGGAGGGGGAGGAAAGCAGGGGAAGAGGAGGAGGGGGAGGACAGCAGGGGAGGGGAAGGAGGAGGAGGTGGATAACAACAGGAGAGGAGGAGGAGGGGGAGGATAACAACAGGAGAGGAGGAGGAGGGGGAGGAGAGGGAGAAAAGGGAGACGGAATTAAACCAGGGAGAAGGAGGGGGATAATTACAGGAGAGGAGGAGGAGGGGTAGGACAGCAAGAGAGGAGGAGGGGTGGTGGTAGGGGAAGAAATAGCAAGGAAAGAGATGGAGGGGGATAGGGGAGGAGAGTGACGATAGGGGAGGAGGAGGATAGCAGGGGAGATGGGGGAGGGGTGATGGTAGGGGAGGGGGAGGAGGAGGAGGATCGCAGGGTAGGAGGGGTGGTGGTAGGGGAGGAGGATAGCAGGGGAGATGGGGGATGGACAGGAAGTGAGGAGGTGGAGCAGGAGGGTGTTAGCAGGTGTTGAGAGAGAGAGAGAGAGAGAGAGAGAGAGAGAGAGAGAGAGAGAGAGAGAGAGAGAGAGAGAGAGAGAGAGAGAATAGGAAAATATGTAAACTATACAATGACCAATACTGTACATATGAGACAATAACTAAAATATATTAAATGGGGGTGAAGAAAATAGCAGATAAAAGGTGCTAAATGGATAAAGAAACTAATATAAAAAAATCACACAGCAAAAAAAATAATATATATATATATATATATATATATATATATATATATATATAATTATATATATATATATATATATATAATATATATATTATAATATATATATATATATATATACGTATATATACAGTATATATTTATATATATATATATATACATATATATATATTATATATAATATATATATATCTATATATATATATATATATACAGTATATATATAATTATAGTATATATATATTATATAATACAGTATATATATATATAAATAGATATTATATATATATACAGTATATAATATATATATATATATATATATATATATATATATATATATATATATATATAGTATATATTTATATATATATATAAACAAAGATACAGAAAATGAGCACATAATATCGTACAGGAGCAAATACGATCAAAACAAAAAGTGAGATTGAAGAAAATTGTATTGATGAAATTGTGGGAATTAAGTAAAAGATAAGGTTGCTCGAAATTAGGTGATGAGATATTAGGCGTGAAGGAAGCTGCGAAGGTCAGACAAGGGGAGAGAGAGAGAGAGAGAGAGAGAGAGAGAGAGAGAGAGAGAGAGAGAGAGAGAGAGAGAGAGAGAGAGAGAGAGACGATAGGCAGGAGCAGAAGGTGAGAACGTTGAGTAAAAATAAAGGAAGAACAAAAGAGCGAGAGGAAAGGGCAAAGGGAAGGAGGAAAGGAAGTAAGGAAGGATACTGAAGGGGAGAAAGAGGGGAGGGGGATAAGAGACAAGAGGAAGGAAGTAAGGAACAACAGTGTAGGAGGGAAAGAGAGGTGAGGGAGAAGAAGAAGTGAACGGGGTGGAGGAGAGAAACTAAGGAATAAAACTGAAGGAGGGAAACAAGTAGAGGGACAGAACTAAGAAATAAAACTGAAGGAAGGAAATAGAGGAACGAAATTAAGGAATACAACTGAAAGAGGGGATTAAGTAGATAGAAGGAACTAATAGGAATATAACTGAAGGAGGGAAAGAAGTAGAGGAAAGAAATTGAAGAATAAAACTGAAAGAGGGAAGGCAGTAGAGGGAAGAAAAGGAGGAATGAAACTGAAGGAGGGAAGGAACTAAAGAATTAATCTGAGGAGGGAAGGAGAGTAGAGAGATGAAATGCAAGGAGAACGAGAAGAGAATAGGAACTATTGATTAAAACTCTAGTAGTAAAAGAGAAGAGAGGGAGACGATGAAGGAGTAGGAGTACAGAAAAATAAGCCAGGAAGCAAACTGTAGACTACGGCAAGTGGAAGGGAAGGAAGAAGACAACAAAGAAGTACTGCAATGATTGAGGGTAGAAGATCGAGAGAAGGGCATGAACATAGTAAGAAAACACAAAGTAAAGAGAAAATGAAGAAGTTGAACAAAAACAGTAAAAATAACGAAAATAATAGAGATAAAAGCATGAGGAAAGAAGCACAAAGGGACACGGGAAAGTTATATTGGATAGGAAAAGGAAGAAGGAAAAGGGAAAGTGGAAGAAAGAGAGGACAAAGGATAGACTAAAATAATTAGGACACAAAAAGAAAAGTTTACGCAGATGAACTGAGGATTGAGAAAACTTAAGAAAGTTGCAATCAACATAAAGATAAGGCCATTAAGATGAATTCAACATATACAAAATTATGCAAGAACAAGAGAAATAATCGTAAAATATAAGAACCCAATGAAACGAAGGACAGGAGAGGAAGAGCCGATAAGCAGAAAGCAAAATGAGTTGCGAATGACGAGGGGCAGAGGAATGGACGGAGAGGTGAGACAAGTGGGAGGAGATGTAATCGGAGAGGGATTAAGGAAGCCCACCTCGCTTGTTTTTATCTTTCTCTCCTTCTCTCTTTGCCTTGTACCCATTCGGCCCCATTCAGCCTACTGTTTAAGACGTTTACTCTCACCCAGGTGCCAATAATTTCCTGGCGAGCGGTAGCGAGCCAGCATATATATATTTTTGTTTTGACAGCAAGCTAAATTTGTAATTTTGTCGATAGAAAAATTTCTCCGGCGAAGCCGGATTTCTCCATACAATGCTGGCTCGCTATCGCTCGCCAGGAAGAAATCGACACCTAGATGGGGATAAACTTCTTAAAACAGTTGGCTGAATGGAGCCGAATGGATACAAGCCAGAGAAAGAGAGAAAAGGAGATAAAGATAAAACAAGCAGGTGACCCCCCTTAAGGAAGTGGGAGGGGACGGAAGGGTAAAAAAAGAGATGAGGGTCTGGCGGAACAGGTGGTGGTGGTGATGGTGTGGGAGGAGATGGGAAAGGAGATGCAAGATAAGAAAAAATAGGAAGCCCTAAGGAGTTAAGTGAAATTATGAAAGTAGTAGAAGGGAGTGGAGAATCATAATATAAAGGAAGGGACAATTAAGAAACGCAAGAGGTTTGTACATAATACCAGTTTGTAAATCTTCTAATAAAACCCAATCTATAGGTGATGTCCACACGAAGTCGGTTAAATACACAGACATATCATATTTAAACGACACGTATACAATTTCTAGGCGACACTTTAATGTACAATTGCGCTAATAAGTGATGTCTCGGCACCAATTATATTTTGACCAACAATTGGTATCAGCACTATCTAAGCATTAATTCATCGTTTCGAGTGAGATATACAAACATGTCCTATCTGAACACACCCTATTCAACATCTGACAGACATTAATACAGCACAGAGCAAGCCAAACGTAATGACAGCTGGGTATTGACTTATTAGCGCGACCGTACAGTCAGCTCGATTAATCCGCAGTCTCGGAAACTTTAGTTATGCAATTATATTTTTTCAGATTGCTGTAGGAAACTGTGTTGCTTATACATTTCTTAATTCATGTATTTTCCCTTTTATACATTGCACATATATTTTATACATTAACTGTTAAGCTTTTCATAAGCCTAAATAATATTCTGAGACTGCGGATTATACGAGTTGACTGTACAATTTGTGGATTTGTGGATTTTTCTAAACCCCCGTCTCCCTCATGTTTACCCCTATTAGTTTTCCTAGTGTAAGGTTTTAGGCCCATTATTTTGGTGATGTTTAGAGTTTTCGCCCCATTTATGTGTCAATATTTAGACCTTTCGTGCCATTTAGCTGTCGTTTTTTTCCTGGTGAGCGATAGTGAGCCTATACGTCCTTCGACATTATTCTACCGACAAATGTACACATTTATCTTGAAAAAGGGTCTTGGGGTTGTTTAGCTAAGTTTGATGAAGGCCTAGCGAGGAAACTAACAAATAAATAAATATATAAATAGACCAAACAATAAACGCTACCCTCTTAACCTAATCATAGTGATAAGCTTAGTACGGTACCCACTTTACATATTTCCCACCCTAAGAATCTGATAAGCCGAAATTAATTCACCAGCTACTCACAGGAAGCACACACAAAAATAGTAAAAATTAAAGACCAAGATTAATATTCTGAAAGGGGTGGATAATTGGGATGGAAAGAAGAACATGGCAGGAAGGACGGACGAAAGAGTTGATAAAAGAAAAGCCAGGAAGAGAAATATTGTTTTCTTTTTAATTAGGACAGTTGATTGCACCAATATTAGTCTACACTGTCCACTGTCTCCCCTAACAAAACAATCCTAGCCTAAAATAATCACACTTAAGCCGGTATCACACGAGAGCATTTATAGTCAACATTTTTCTGGCATCATTTCTGGAATATTTTACACTGGTATCGGAAACTAGACTGATGGTAGATGAATTTAGGTAACCGAAATATTTTAAATGTTGACCTCATAAGCTGCCAGACCAGTTTTGAGGATAAATAGAGGGAAAAAAGCGCTCGTGTGATGCCAGCTTCACACATGCCAGCAGTCCATTTGGGTATGAAAAAACAAAATAATAATAATATATAAAAAACATGAAAGAACATCGCAGAACTACAATATCTCTCTCTCTCTTTCTCTATCTCTCTGTGTGTCAGGTGAGTTGTGGTGGTGAACTGAACTAAGTCGGTGGTATTAAGATGATTCTGCAACCTGGGATAGGTTAAATAACACTGCGGGATAGTGGGGGAGCTGGATGAAAGAGGCAGGAAACTGGAAGGAAGAAGGATAGAAGAAAGAAGACTAGAGTGATGAGGGCTACAGAGGAAATGAGATGCAGGACAATGAAAGGGAGGATGATAGGCAAGAGAGGACGATTAGAGAGGCGAAGTGTGCAGAGGAATTGAGATGCAGGAGAAAGGAATGAAGGAAGATATAGGAAAGAAGAAGACAAGAGTTAAAGGGTACAGAGGAAATGAGAAGACGAAATGGGAGGAGGTGAAACAAGCATAGACAGGGGAAGAAAACCAGAAAGATGAGGGGTACAGAGATAATGGGAGGAACAAATGGAAGGAGGAGAGACAAATATAGAAGAGGGAAGAAGCCTAGAGAAGTGAGGGGTACAGAGGAGCTGGAAGGACAAATGGGATGACGATGCAGACCAGACTAAGGAGGGAGGCTATAGGGATGAGGATAAGAGAGAGAATGGGAGGGAGAGGGATAAAGAACAAAGGGTAAAAGCCTAGACGATAAGATAAGTAGGATTGTGATGAACACTTGTAAAAAATGAACGATTTATAGAAAGATGCTACATATAAAGTGTAAATCGATTATTTATTCATATTACAACACGTAAACAATCGAAACACTTATTATGTGCATAATGTTTGCTATAGTCAAACTTTTAATTGTTTACAGTGTAGAAAGACAGATGAGAGAAGGATAGCAGAGGAATCAAATTGAGTGAGATGAGCAAAACATACGGATTAGAAGGTAAAAAGATGTGAAGAGAAGTAGAGAATAGGAGCTAAATGAGAAGAAAAAGAGAAATTGTGACGTAGAAAACAGTGAGAGTAGATTAGATCGGAAGAGTGAGTAGAGGAGGAGGAGGAGGGAAATGAAAATAATAAATAGATTTCCCCACGACAAAAAAGGGATCCGGGATTAAGCAAAAAGAGGTCGAGATAAAACGTAAGAACAAGGAAATCTGCATAAGCCCGACCAGCCCACACAAAGCAGGTCCCTTTCACATCCAATCCATGTCATTCATATGGCTATATATCCAGTTGCAACTTTCTACCTTTCCTGAGCTAATCACTGTACTGGAGCAATTTATGCCACATCCCTACAGCAATGTCTCTAAACCAATGCTTGCCTATATATATACCGGTAACTATCTAAAGCGGAACTAATTTGAAGCCATCTGTATGGGTTATTTTGAAGTTATTCTGCTTTAATATCTTCCTGATTGACAATTATCTCCAAAATTATTATGTGAAGTCTGCAACTAACCAAGAACTAGTACCTCGAATATACTGAATAGCAAACAATAACTTCTCATGGTCCGACTTGGAGGGCGAGGATATTTCTCAAAGTCAAACCAAAGTTAATGGGATCGTTTAGGGTACAAAATACAGGATCTGAGAAGTCTAGTCAAAATCCATTCATTTGTTCGCAAGATATTCTTTGCGAAGGGAATAAGTGAGAGGAAGTAGATATCTAAAAAAAAACCCGAATAGATGACTGGAGGGTAGGAGGAAGGGCGCCAGCATGACACCTGCATGTAAGGACAGTTTCCGGCGGGGTGGTGGTGGTGGGGGTCGGGGGGACTTGTTGCGTCACGGAATGTGTGCACCTGCCGCCCTCCAACATCCACAATTGGGAGAGTTTCACATGATTTTTACAGTATTCGAACTTGTCTACACTTTATATTGTAAATTGTAAAGCAATAAATCTATTTGCAGCTAGAACATCTGCTAAGATCTCCCATTATATGCATGTAGCCTGATGTTTCTGTAATCTTAGCTATGGCCACGGAAACTTTACAATTACACTTTGTAAATACAGTGCCAGACTGACTGTTTACTACCGAAATCCACTAACTTAATACAGGTGATGTATTAAGATAGTAAAATGCATGTCCCTTCAAACACTGTACACGAATGTTTCATGAAAATTACAGAGACGCCTTAGGAAACAGAAAATTGGTGTGCAAAATGGCGCCTCTAAAAGTAAAGGAGTGAGATAGCTCCCTATCGAGTATTGAACCTACCTGTCCCTCCCTCCCTCCCTCACCCCCCTCCACCCGCATCCCGACACGTTCGTTCTCCCGCATTGCTCCTCATCCTCGTTCCGTATCCTTCTTCCGCACCCTCACTCATCACCCTCACTCATCACCCTCACCCATCACGCTCACCCATCACGCTCACCCATCACGCTCACCCATTACGGTCACCCATCACCCTCACCCACCACCCTCACCCATCACGCTCACCCATCACCCTCACCCATCACGCTCACCCATCACCCTCACCCACCACCCTCACCCACCACCCTCACCCATCACCCTCACCCATCACGCTCACCCACCACCCTCACTCACCACCCTCACCCATCACGCTCACCCACCACCCTCACCCATCACGCTCACCCACCACCCTCACCCACCACCCTCACCCATCACGCTCACCCATCACCCTCACCCATCACGCTCACTCATTATGGTCACCCATCACCCTCACCCATCACGCTCACCTATCACCCTCACCCATCACCCTCACCCATCACGCTCACCCATCACGGTCACTCTCACCCTCACCCACTTTATTTGACTGATTGTTAATAGCATTGATAGATCTTAACGATTAAAGAGGCTGTATCATAGATATTACGTACTACCTCGTACAATAACAAGGATGCCAAACATAGCCTAATTATACTGTATTTAAAAACTGATTATATGTGCATGAAAAAGACAAAAAGCAGGTTACCTGTAACGAGTGTCTCCCCCAAAACCAAAAGAGTGAAAGAGAGCCAAATTCAAGGGAGGTTGGGGTCAAAATGCCTGGACACATGTAACGCAGTCTAAGTCATAGGATGAAGGAAAGGTTGAATGAGTCAGAGAGTTCCAGAGTTCACTTGTTGAGTAACTTTAGATAAACATAATAATCAGTAAATAGACAAAAACATAACTTTTCAAATTTATTATCAGTGAGTGTGAATGTGACACTCTTGAAATTCCCTAGCCATCCAAATCCATGACATACAAGCTCCACCGATGACGCTACTAAAATGTGCCTTAAGGTGGTGTCACACGAACGCTTTTTCCGGCAATTTTCGATGAGTAAGTTTGTTCTCGTAGTATTTTGAAGATTTTTCGCATTGGAATCGGAAACTAGACTGAAGATAAATTATGTTAGAGGGTTGAATTTTGATATAACGGAAATTTTAATGCTGCCAGACTGCAATTGCTCGTAAAAATTGACGGAAAAATCGCTCGTCTTTATACTTGGGTCGTAAATAATGACAAGTGCATAAACTGGCGTGGGAGACATAAAACCGGTGTCACAGGAGCGCTGTTTCCGTCACTTTTTTTAGGGCAATTGTAGTCTGGCAGCTTCAAAATTTAAGTTCCATAATAAATCAACTAGCTAACATAATCTACCTTCGATCTAGTTTCCAATTCCAGTGCGAAAGAGATTAAAAATAATACGGGACAAACTTGGTCATCGAAAGTTGCTGCCTCAAGGGTAGATGGGATGGCATTTCTGGCTCCCCTTCTACCTCGTGTTTAGTCCCATTAGTTTTCAGATTTTAAGATGGTTGCCCCATTAATTTTCCATTTTAAGACCTTTCGCCCCATTTCTTTGTCAATATTAAGACCTACCGTGCTATTTAGGTGTCGATTTTTTTCCTGATGAACGATAGTGAGCCTGTAATTTTGGAAGAACCGGCCTTTGGCCGGTAAATTTTTCTACCGAAAAATTTACAAATTAATCTAGAAGGGGGATCTAATGGATAATTTTTAAAGTTTGATGGAGGTCTAGGGAGAAAACTAGAAAAATAATGAATATATAAATAAATCTACCAGAAAGTGAACCAACCAACCTTAACACAGGAAAGAGCTTCAATTGATCATTCATCTACCGCCTCAGTGAGATGCAGTAGTGTCTATCCCGGATGTTATGTAATTCATTTGTCATTTTCTATTGTATTCATGCACACTTTTATCGACCTAACACCTACCAAACTATGAATGTACGATTTTATTCGGTATTATTACTAACGCTTTTTTTCTCGCGCCTCTGTTTACACATCATTAAGTCCACTAACCCTATTCTATTACAAATGTGTCTACCAGATTTCGTTCGTGTATTTTTTGTTTATTTTTCTGCATAACTCTTTCCAGTCTTACCCGATCACTCTTAATCCATACAAGCCTCCCCACACAACTATGCTTACCTTTTTTTCTGCAAATTCTATAAACCGGTCTGTCATTCCTTCGAGATATTATTTTGTATCCAAATATTTGTATTTCAAATTCGCATTTTTCAGTCATAACATGTCTTCCCATGGTGTGTGTGTGTGTGTGTGTGTGTGTGTGTGTGTGTGTGTGTGTGTGTGTGTGTGTGTGTTTCAATTGCTAGAGTTGTTACCGTTACTGTAAAATTTTCGTTGTTGGTGGTGCTGATAATTCAGGGTTATGAACATTGTGATTTATTGTTGTAGTACTTGATATACTGAGCTGGAGTTAAGTATGACCTATATACAAACCCTTGAGGGAAGACAGGTAGTTTTTCGGGTCCCCCTTCTTCCTCAGGTTTGACCCAATAGTTCTCAGATTATAAGACGTTCGGCCCATTGGTTTGATGATTTTAAGATCTTTCGGCCCATTTCTTTGTCAATATTAAGACTTTTCGTGTAATTTAGGTGTCAATTTTTTCCTGGCGAGCGATAGGGAGCCTGAAATTTAAGAGGAACCGGCCTTCGGCCGCGACATTTTTCTATCGAAAAAAGTACAAATTAATCTTGGAGGGTCTTGGGCGGATGTTTTGTTAAATAAGCTTGATGGAGGTCTAGGGAAGAAACTAAAAACAACAAATAAAAATATACAGTACATAAATGAGCAAATAAATACGCCCATCCCCCCTTAACCATAAATAAATACGCCCCTCCCCCCTTAACCATATTCTACTTGATACAAATACTTCACTATCAGCCCTATTAAACCAGTCAGAACAACATTATTACATTTTTACTTTGTTACCATATAAGAACTTCATCCATAAGTAATGTAAATCTCCAATCTGTATTATTGAATGTTAGTATTTAATTTTCCCCAAGTAATTTTCGTCTACACATGTTTGTACCCAAAGTAAATTTGTAATCCAATAATATTTGCACGCACAAGATAATTTAACTTTTAGTTAATATGTGTAAAAACAGATTTCTAGCTTATTAATAATTTCGCAAGAGATTAATTTTCACCTATAAGTAGTTTTTGAAAGAAAACAAAATCCATTAATGCACTCTATTTGCCAATAGTAGACTGTATTTTGACAAGCATATGGATATGTTCAGAAAAGTTATATGTTGCATGGTTAAAGCTGCATTAAGCTTTGTAAACAAACAACATAATTGTTGAGCATATCCGTTTTCTAAATAATTCCGAATTATACTCTTAATACAGTATCGCCACGCTATATGATTCCATCTTTTAGCCAATAATAGAGCTTCTTTATGAAGGCATAATAAATAGTTGCAAATTGTTGAGAAAAATGGAGAGCGTTGTACAGCACAGTTTATTGTGAACGTTTACGAAATTATTAATATGCATATTTTAAGACTATTTTTTATAGGAAAATGTCCATATAATAGAAGGGTTCGCTAATTAACAAAATACATAGTTCAGAAAATGTTGTTGTTTGAGAATAACTTTTATCTATCTACTATATCTACTGTATATACGTTAATCTACCTACCTACTTAATCAATCACATACACTAATCTGCTCACCTACGTAATCAATCCTGTAGACATTATATAGAAGCATTAATAATTCAGTTATAATAAATCTCTCTCTCTCTCTCTCTGAATCTCTCTCTCTCTCTCTCTCTCTCTCTCGCTCTCTCTCTCTCCTCTCTCTTTCTCTCCCTCTCTCTCGTCTCTCTCTCTCTCTCTCTCTCTCTCTCTCTCTCTCTCTCTCTCTCTCTCTCTCTCTCTCTCTCTCTCTCTCTCTCTCTCTCTCTCTCTCTCTTCTCATCTCTCTCTCTCTCTCTCTCTCTCTCTCTCTCTCTCTCTCTCTCTCTCTCTCTCTCTCTCTCTCAATTTTGATGTGTGAGAATAACTTGCATCTATCTACTATATCAACTATACATACATGATACATTTATCTACCTACCTACTTAATCAATCTTGTAGACCTTATATAAAATTAAAAATAGCGCAATGGATAAATGCACTGAATTTCGGTGTGAGCATCCTAGGTTCGAATCCCTGGACTGCCACATGTATTTGTTGATTTCATTGATTGAGTTTAGGAGTAAAGTCGGTTGGTGGAGGGAACATAATAATATATAATCTCTCTCTCTCTCTCCCCAACATCCGGTCCCCCCAAGCTTCTCTCTCTCCCTCCCCTTCTCTCCTTCTATTATCACTTCTATTATCCCAGGGGTAGACAGTTACACTCACACTACGTCTTTATTATCCCAGGGGTAGACAGTTACACTCAAACTACGTCTTTATTATCCCAGGGGTAGACAGTTACACTCAAACTACGTCTTTATTATCCCAGGGGTAGACAGTTACACTCAAACTACGTCTTTATTATCCCAGGGGTAGACAGTTACACTCAAACTACGTCTTTATTATCCCAGGGGTAGACAGTTACACTCACACTACGTCTTTATTATCCCAGGGGTAGACAGTTACACTCAAACTACGTCTTTATTATCCCAGGGGTAGACAGTTACACTCAAACTACGTCTTTATTATCCCAGGGGTAGACGGTTACACTCAAACTACGTCTTTATTATCCCAGGGGTAGACAGTTACACTCACACTACGTCTTTATTATCCCAGGGGTAGACAGTTACACTCAAACTACGTCTTTATTATCCCAGGGGTAGACAGTTACACTCAAACTACGTCTTTATTATCCCAGGGGTAGACAGTTACACTCAAACTACGTCTTTAGTCAGATTAAGGGGGAGATATAGTGGCTTTTTCGGACCACCTTCTCCCTCATGTTTAGTCCCATTAGTTTTGAGATTTTAAGACGTTTGTTTCATTAGCATGGTGATTTTGAGACCTTTCGCCCCGTTTCTGTGTCAATAGTAAGATCTTTCGTGACATTTAGGTGTCTATTTTTCCTGGCGAGCGATAGCGAGCCTGTAAATTTAGGAAAAATCGGCCTTCGGCCGGAACATTTTTCTACCGAAAAATTTACAAATTCATCTTGCCTAGTCTAGGAGTCTAGGGAGTGTTTTGATATATTTGTTTAGGTTTGATGGAGTTTTAACAAGGAAACTAATAAATAAATATATAAATAAATAAATTAAAATAAATATACCCGGTATAAATAACAAATATATAAACCACAAAATAACCACAACCCCCTGAAGGAAATGCACTATGAACACTTAGTCTGTATTAATAGCATGCATAGTCAATTAGGCAATTTACTGAGTACCGTTTAAAGACATATAAAAACTAGTATCAAATGTTAATAGCTTGTTGATCTTCTCTCTATCTCTATCAACGGAAGTTTGGGAGGCTAAGTAATTATGGATGTTTGTCTGAGCCTTGGTTTCTATTGTTGTATAAATGTCAAATTATATTTTAATATTACATAAAACTGGTTATGTTTTTAATTTAATTTCACTTGATGGTGATATAGAATTAAGTTACTATTCAAATATCCACACAAATACCATCAGCCTGAATATCAATATGGCAAAACATAATTATCAAAAAGTACACTAATTCATAAATGATACCGTGTTAATCATTTATTTCAAGTATGCAACAAAAGAGATACCTTCATTATGTTGGTTATTATATAATACTAACTTAATGCAAACGTTAAACTAAGGGAAAATAGTAGAGCCAAAAGTCACATATATGAATTGTGAAGAGGAATAAATACTCAGTAATTTGAAATTGCATACGTTCAAAAACATAGCAAATGCAAATATACAGTATATAATGATAATAATAAATATAATTTTAATAATAAAAATAATAATAATAATAATATTATTATTAATAATAATATTAATACTGACAATAATAATAATAAATACATAATAATAAATTATTATTATTTGTATTATTATCATAGAGGAATGATATATCCCTTGATGTACTTAGGTGTCCCTCTTGCAATCGTTCACTCTCTCCCTTCTTCCTTCCTTCCTCCCTGCCCTCTCTTATCCTCTTTCAACCCCTGTACGTCTCATTTGTATCCATATATCACCCTATTCTCATTTTTCCCTCTTCCGTTGCTTCCATAAATTATCATAGTGCCCTCCTTCCTCCTATATCATTCATTTGGTTGGGCTCCTTGTCTTGGCTTGGCTGCTTCTAACATTACAACTTCTTTATATCTGTTCGTTTCTTAATCAGCTTACAGTAATTTGACACTTTCCTCATCAATATTCTCTCTAACACACGATAGATAGATAGGTAAATAGACAAATAGACAGACAGACAAACAGACAGACAGGCAGATAAAGTATATCTCACATATATTCGTGAGTTACATAAATGTTTTTACTCTCAGCCGGGATTCAAACCACGGACAGTTAGGACAAGAGTCCATGTTCAAATCAACTACACCACGGTGTGATACAGAATAGTTAACCATTTCTTATGTATATGGACTTTCTACCTGACTGTCCGTGGTTTGAATCCCGGGTGAGTGAAAAAGCATTTATGTAGCTCACGTGTATTTGTGAGATAATTTTGTATATGCTATCAAAATAAAAATGTACATATAACATTTATGACTGCAACTGTACATATTACATTGGCATACAATATTATCCTCCTAATCATATTTATTTGGCTTACTACACACTATATGAATTACCGGTAATGTTATCATCAATAAGTTTCTGCAAGGAAACTATGCCGATTTTGTCAGCGTTCCTTCCTATTTATATTTTATTTTCTATGCGTATGAAGGAAACAAAAAGCAAAACAACCTGTAACAAGTGTCCCCTCTAAATTGAAAGAGTGATAGAGACACAATATATGTACGCTAGAGTTAAAATGCCTACGAACACGGAGCTTGAAGCAGTTTAAGTCATAGGATGAGGGGATGACAGATTGTGGGAGAAAATTCCAGAGCTTGCTAGTTGTTGTATGCATTCCTTTGTAACCTGTAAGCACTTGTTAAGCTTAGCATCTCTATTTATACAATTACCTCTTTACCTTTAATTTATATACATAGCTCTTTTGTAAATTATTTATTTGTATAAACCAATTATCTAACCATCAATCTTATTCTAACTACGCATTGTTTTCTTACATAATTCTTCAAAAATGAGTCCATATATTTGTATATCAATGATCTTGTCATCAGTATTATACTCATTCATGTTCTTACCATCAATACTTATCTATCTATTTATCATATTCGATCCTCTATATGTACAACTGGAACTACATATAGACGATTTTAAGGTGAAGTTTTTAGTTGCTCCGTAGACCCCAAAGAAAACCCAAGACTCTCCTTCAAGATGAACTTATGCATTTTTATTTCTTGTAGATAAATGTCCCGGACGAAGGCCGCTTCCTCATAAAATACAGGCTCACAATCGCTCGCCAGAAAAAAATATCGGCACCTGATTGGCACGAAAGATAGTAATACTAGAAAATAAATTGGTGAAAAGTCTTAAAATTGCCAAACTAATGAAGGGAACGTCATAATATCTCAACAATAATGGGGCTAAACAGATGGGAGAAGGGAGTCCAGAAAATATATAACACTTTCCTTAATCTATTTACATTCTTCTCATGTTTAAATGTAATTGCTCTCTTGCGTGTAATATCTAGCCCTGTATTAATTTATCATCTTTTAATATACCCTCATCATCAGTGGTCCTATTATTATCTGAAATTATCTAATCCCTTCTCTTCAGCTTTCATATATACTCTATTTCTTTTTCATCTACTTTTATATTTTCAATCTGTATATACCTAAACCCATTTCATCAATCTACGTTTCTTTCATCTAGCCATGTCTTCACATCTATTTTATCTATCTACGTTTCTTGCATCTAGCATTGTCTTCAAAATTTCTGTATAACTATCTACACTAATTAATCTAGCTATGTCTCTTACATCTATCTATATCTGCATCATCTCTTTATAAATATTTACATCTATTTCATCTATCTTCGTCGATTACATCTATCTGTCTTCATCATATCTGTGTAACTATATACACCTAATTCGTCTATCTACGCCTCTTAAATCTATTTATGTCTTCATCATAGCTGTAAGATTATAAAAGAGTAATTCATCAATCTACGTCTCTGGCATCTATCTATTTCTTGTTATCTCGGTATCTCTATCTACATCTATTTTCTCTATCTACGCTTCTTACATCCATCTATGTTTTCATCGTCTCTATATAATCATCTACGCTTATTAAATCTGCACAACTACCAATTATTTATCTCATATTATTAACTCCCCATTGTTCGATGCAACGTTTTTTTGTATATAGTATTCATCATATCAGACGATTTGACTTAGCTTAAGAAGGATCTTTTTTAATTGCAGTGATAAGTACCATCTCAACTAACCCTCTGACTCCCACAAACTCTTCCTAAACTGAATACAATAATTAAATAACAACCATAATATAATTAAAGAAATGCGTCCGAATACCGAGTGGGTTAATTTAATCTGTATCATGAAACACCATTATTATCTCTCTGTATGTTTGTATTGATTGTATGTCTATCTTCAACATTATCATAATTATTTTTCTTAGTAACAGTCTATGGGTGGTATTCTTAAACCATTCTTTCCCTTCGAAGCGCTGTTAATGGACGAAATATCCTGAAAAATGACATTACCTGTAGAAATGGAAATGCCAATCCATCTAATCTCTCTAAACTAAACTTATTTCCAAAGTATTCGTACGGTATCAGGTGCTGCAAAGGGAAAGAATGGTTTAATGCTACCACCCTATATCTTCCCCATTTGTACCCATCATCTGTTGTTATCTATCTTTAAGCCAGTTTCATGTGTCTTCTTTATTATTATCAATCTAAATCCTTAATATCATATAATCTATTTATCCGTTAATCGCATTAAACAATGTGCATGTCATTATTCTTATATAATTATTAACTTCCAAATTGCATGCATCTATTTACGCCTGCATAGTTTTTCGGTTTCCTTGCTGTCTGTCTACATTGTAATATATGTTTTTATATGTACACATAATTATATAATCTAACCTTTTTTTCTTATCTGTCTATCTGTCTGCACCTACAGTATCTTTAGACGCACCTACAGTATCTTTAGACGCACCTACAGTATCTTTAGACGCACCTACAGTATCTTTAGACGCACCTACAGTATCTTTAGACGCACCTACAGTAGCTTTAGACGCACCTACAGTATCTTTAGACGCTCCTACAGTATCTTTAGACGCACCTACAGTATCTTTAGACGCACCTACAGTATCTTTAGACGCACCTACAGTATATTTAGACGCACCTACAGTATCTTTAGACGCACCTACAGTATCTTTAGACGCACCTACAGTATCTTTAGACGCACCTACAGTATCTTTAGACGCACCTACAGTATCTTTAGACGCACCTACAGTATCTTTAGACGCACCTACAGTATCTTTAGACGCATCATGTATCAATGTTCTTATTACTATTCAGTATCTACAGTATATGCACCATTAACCCGTTCAGTACTGGTGACATCCTATTACTTACATTCTGGAAACTATTACACGATTATATTCAGTTTAAATTAAGAAGGGCCCCCATCAATTAACAAGCTTCAAACTATCTTAGTTAAGCCGTTTTATTACCACAGATCCTTCTTAAGCTGCACAACATTGTCTACATATAGCTAGAATATAATATAAAAGACGTCGCCGGTACAGAAGGGGTTAACAACTACTTCATTATCGTTCTTCTGAGCCTATATTATAAGTTCCATATTCAATATGTTATAATATCGTCCCCATTATCACATATCCCTTATTATCCACCTTTCCCTTCTGCATGCATCTTTATAAATTTGTCGCTATCTCCAACTGTCTCGCCTATCTATTTCTTAATCAGAATTGTGTATCTATCTCCCCCTTCTATCATCTATCTCACCCCTTCTTCATCTTCGAGTTACCTGACCCTATCCCTTCTTCTCCCTCTCCCTCTCCCTTCTTCCTTTCCTAAGTCTCATTCATCACCGGTTTCTTTTATTCCTTTCATTAATTCCATCCACCTTCCGCACTTTTATTCACTCCCTTCGCTTCTCCCCTTCCTAATGTGGGGTCTGTATATGTGTGCTCGTTTGTGTGAATGTGTGGGGGATGTGTGTGTGTGTGTGTGTGTGTGTGTGTGTGTGTGTGTGTGTGTGTGTGTGTGTGTGTGTGTGTGTGTGTGTGTGTGTGTAATTATAATAATATCCGGTTTATTAATAATTGCAGCCGTTAGCTGAAAATATACAGAGGAACAATGTGTAGCTTAACTCTTAATTATATTAACTTATAATAAGGACCAAACCAAGAGAGTGCTTATGAGCTAATTGATCACTTCAATTTAGGTACTAGGTTTGCATATGATTTTAGAGTTGAAATCATAGTTACGCATTTTACAAAGGTTGTGCTGAATGCTTGTGAGTTGATATACTGACTATGTTTACTGTTTATCTAGGATAGAGCTGACATGATATCTAGTATGACTATGTTTAATGTTTGTCTAGGATAGAGCTGATATATCTAGTATGACTATGTTTAATGTTGTCTAGGATAGAGCTGATATATCTAGTATGACTATGCTTAATGTTTGTCTAGGATAGAGCTGATATATCAAGTATGACTGTTTAATGTTTGTCTAGGATAGAGCTGACATGATATCTAGTATGACTATGTTTAAGGTTTGTCTAGGATAGAGCTGATATATCTAGTATGACTTTAATGTTTGTCTAGGATAGAGCTGATATATCTAGTATGACTGTTTAATGTTTGTCTAGGATAGAGCTGATATATCTAGTATGACTATGTTTAATGTTTGTCTAGGATAGAGCTGATATATCTAGTATGACTATGTTTAATGTTTCTCTAGGATAGAGCTGATATATCTAGTATGACTATGTTTAATGTTTGTCTAGGATAGAGCTGATATATCTAGTATGACTATGTTTAATGTTTGTCTAGGATAGAGCTGATATATCTAGTATGACTATGTTTAATGTTTGTCTAGGATAGAGCTGATATATCTAGTATGACTATGTTTAATGTTTGTCTAGGATAGAGCTGATATATCTAGTATGACTATGTTTAATGTTTGTCTAGGATAGAGCTGATATATCTAGTATGACTATTTAATGTTTGTCTAGGATAGAGCCGATATATCTAGTATGTCTATGTTTAATGTTTGTCTAGGATAGAGCTGATATATCTAGTATGACTATGTTTAATGTTTGTCTAGGATAGAGCTGATATATCTAGTATGACTATTTAATGTTTGTCTAGGATAGAGCCGATATATCTAGTATGTCTATGTTTAATGTTTGTCTAGGATAGAGCTGATATATCTAGTATGACTATGTTTAATGTTTGTCTAGGATAGAGCTGATATATCTAGTATGACTATGTTTAATGTTTGTCTAGGATAGAGCTGATATATCTAGTATGACTATGTTTAATGTTTGTCTAGGATAGAGATTGTGTGTGGTTTTTTTGTTGTGTTGTGTGTGTGTGGGTGTGTTATATGTGTTTAAGTGTGTGTGTGTAATATGTATGTGTTTACGTGTACACGTTCATGTGAATGTGAACGGACGATATTGCATATGCACGTACAGTATCTGTGTGTATTTTGTATGTGTGTCTGTGTATGTAGGAGTGTCTTTGTATCAGTGTGTCTGTTTGTGATTGTGTATGTGTCTTTGTATATATGGTTGTGTATGTATGTGTGTGTGTGTGTGTCGGCGTATGTGTGAGTGTGTGTGCGCACGCGCTTGATCGTGTGAGACTGATTTTGTATGCATGTTATAAAATTGGTTTCAGGTTGCTTTGATGAGAGAGAGAGAGAGAGAGAGAGAGAGAGAGAGAGAGAGAGAGAGAGAGAGAGAGAGAGAGAGAGAGAGAGAGAGAGAGATTTTTATGAGTGAATGTCAAGTACTTGATAGTAGTGGGCTTCGTGTTGCTTTGATGTGTGTGTTTCGATTTTTCCTTTCTTCGAGAGGTTACGGGAGGTCAAGTGCCATTCAATTAGCTCTTGTTGTTGTTGTTGTTGTTGTTGTTGATATTGATGTTTTCGCTGATTAAAAGTCTAAAATGTATTTATAATTTTTGTTTTACATCGTTCTTAACCCGAAATTAAATTAACAAATTAACGTAATTCTCCCAAGATTTGAGCCAAGGATACCATATACAGAACTTACACGCTCTAACCATTATACCACCAAGACAGTTAAAAGGACAGTACATGACCACGATTAATATCCATTTATCGAATGCTGAATATCAATCTAATCATGTACTGGACCCAACTGCACTATGAAAATCCTAATGCGAGAGGAAATAAAAAAATTTGGGCTACATATCTTAAAAGGACCGACCTCGCTACGAAATGTTCCTGAGGAGGGATGGAGGGACGAATGGGTATGTTAACCCCTTATGTACCGACGATGTCTTTCTTATTATATTCTAGCTATGTTTAGACGATTTTGTGCAGTTTAGAAAGAACCTCCAGCAATTAACAGGCTTCAAACTATATCACTTAACCTCTTTATATAACTCAGATCCTTCGTAAACTGCGCACAATCGTCTAAATATAACTAGAACAAAAGTACAAAGACGTTGCCGGTAGGGAAGGGGTTAATAAAGAAGGTGGCTTGGAGGGGGTTTGGGCGGTATTTTCATGGCATGATTTGGAGCCAGGATACTGAAGAACTATAGGAACGTGGTGATCATCTCTCATAAGCCCTCGCCGTTTTGTTGTGATACAGAGCCCCTGACGCAATTCACAATCAAAGCTATATCAACTAGATCACGTAACCCCCAACTACCTGTATCTAAGTGTGTATGTATATTAATATCGATGTGATTCGTCTGTATGTGTATTTTGATATCGATGTGATTCATGCATTTGCTTTTACATGTTATTAACTCAGATAGTAAAATTGTCGATGTAAATATATGAATCCACAGTAACGAATATATTTAGCTATCCATATGTAAAATGTTATTTAAAAAATTATATTAAAATCTTAAACAAATACATTTACATAATATAATATTAAAGTTTGTTACTGTGTGTTTGTGTATATTTTATTTATCATTAAGTGTAGCTGTATCTGTTCTGTCTATCTATAATTTGTTCTGTTGATCTCTCTCTCTCTCTCTCTCTCTCTCTCTCTCTCTCTCTCTCTCTCTCTCTCTCTCTCTCTCTCTCTCTCTCTCTCTCTCTCTCTCTCTCTCTCGTGGGTGCCACTACCGATATAACAATTCTTATTCTTCCATTTATATCCTATATGCTCTTTTTCGTAGCCTGAACATTTGTTGTGTATCCCTCACGTATTTAGTCTCTCTCTCTCTCTCTCTCTCTCCTCGCGGCAATTCGTCTTCTTTCTGTCTCTCCCTTCCTTCCTCGGTGTTTCCCCCTCTCCCTCTTCTTGGTTTGATTAGTGTTTCCCCTCTCCCCTCTCTACAGACGTCCGATCCACATGCCCTTCTCTTTGTATTAATCCTCTTTTAGCACGCTATAGTGTGTCTTCTTTTGTGTCTTATAGTTACGTTTTGTTCACATTCGTTCTTCGTCCACTTTTTCTCTCTATCGTCATCAACAACTATATCTCGTTTATTTTCAACTGACGGTGAATTGTAAAGTTCCCATCAAGATTTCTCAGTTGTTTTGAAAATGTTGTAGTGAAATATGGTGATAATGATATAAACTTGGTCTAAATATGATGCAGAGATATAGTGGTTTCATATATGATGCAGAGATATAGTGGTTTCATATATGATGCAGAGATATAGTGGTTTCATATATGATGCAGAGATATAGTGGTTTCATATATTTCCATAAGGTATCGATATTTTAGCTGCTAAGGGATTCAATTTACCGTCAGATGAAATGAAACAGTCTAGTTTTATCCTGATCATCATCTTCTGGATAATACTGATCATCATACTCATCACAATCATCGCTATTGCCCTTTTGATTTGTATCAGCATAAACAATTAATATGATAGCCATCGTCATTATTGTTTTTTCTTGTACCCTGTTTCTTTCAACTTTAAATTAGCTATTATGTTTTCTAGTGTTAGTATGATGTGCAATTAATCCCATACATTACAAGCCATATGACACTTTCTTCTTTAACCTATGCAACTGTATACTTCTGCGCTGATCTTTTAATTATGTATGTTGTCCACCATGAATCTAAGTAATACTTAAGTACGGTAGCAAAATATATATTGATATGCTTTAATGAACACACACACACACATTTACTATGACCTATATATTTTGAAGTACACACACAGATCAACACAATGTTGCACACAAACGAAGTTCCCCTACATATTATCCTTATTTGTTGTTTTTACAATTCAGATATATCTCTTTCATCTTACTTTTAATAACCGTATAAATTATCCCCTTCACATCACTGGTTCTATTATCAAATTTTTACATCTTACCCCTCAAGACTCTCCTTCTGCTTCTCCTTCTCCTCCTCCTTCTTCTTCTTTCTCGTCTCTCTTGTTTAATTTCTCCTTTATCGCACACCCTCTATTCCTTGTTTCGCTTCCCCTCTCCCTTCTAAGCTCATCTTGTCGGATTCTCCCTCTCATTTTCGCGTTTTTCTTGCCTGCTCCTTCCTTTTTTCTCCATTCTCACCGCTTGTATGTTCGTTTCTGCTTTTCATTAGTTATCGGTCTTATCATTATTATCTAGATTGTGGTTATCAGTATCCTCAGTACCATGATCATCAGTGTCATCATTATTCTCATCATCATACATATAATTTTCATAATCAGTATCATCACAACCCTATAATTTATTTGTATCACTATCTTGGTTACCGTACTATTTAATATAATTCAGTAGCTCCCTGATTATAGCTATCATTACTAGAACCATCATTATTGTTCTTATATTTACAGTCAGGATTATTACCACCAAAGCCAGACATGTATTCGTCAATGTTATCATCACTATTACCAACATCCTCATTTTAATCATCACCATTATGATGCAATTACACCCTTCAACCTAGCTACAACCACCTACATCCTATTTACACACTGACATACCCTCATATCTGGCTACACCAACCTTCATCCTACCTACACCCTCCCAGCAACACTCCGACACCCACCAACCTAGCTACACCCACCTACATCCTACCTACACCCTCCCAGCAACACTCCGACACCCACCAACCTAGCTACACCAACCTTCATCCTACCTACACCCTCCCAGCAACACTCCGACACCCACCAACCTACATCTTACCTATACGGTACCCTCCCAGCAACACCCTGACACCCACCAACCTAGCTACACCCACCTACATCCTACCTACACCCTCCCAGCAACACTCCGACACCCACCAACCTAGCTACACCCACCTACATCCTACCTACACCCTCCCAGCAACACCCTGACACCCACCAACCTAGCTACACCCACCTACATCCTACCTACACCCTCCCAGCAACACCCTGACACCCACCAACCTAGCTACACCCACCTACATCCTACCTACACCCTCCCAGCAACACCCTGACACCCACCAACCTAGCTACACCCACCTACATCCTACCTACACCCTCCCAACAACACCCTGACACCCTCCAACCTAGCTACACCAACCTTCATCCTACCTACAACCTCCCAGCAACACTCCGACACCCACCAACCTAGCTACACCTACCTACATCCTACCTACACCCTCCCAGCAACACCTTGACACCCTCCAACCTAGCTACACCAACCTTCATCCTACCTACACCCTCCCAGCAACACTCCGACACCCACCCACCTATATCCACCCTCCCACCAACACCCTGACACCCACCAACCTAGCTCTACACCCATCTACATCCTACCTACACCCTCCCACCAACACCCTGACACCCACCAACCTAGATACAACCACCTACATCCTACCTACACCCTCCCACTTACACCCTGATACACTCCAACATAGCTACACCCACCTACATCCTACATAAACCCTTTAAGCAACACTCTGACACCCACCAACCTAGCTACAACCACCTACATCCTACCTACACCCTCCCACTTACACCCTGATACACTCCAACATAGCTACACCCACCTACATCCTACATAAACCCTTTAAGCAACACTCGGACACCCTCCAACACTTCTACCTAACTACACCTATCTACAACCCACGAACAGTCTCTCATAAACATTCGTGGACCTCACCTTTGGTTAATTATGCATGTATATCTCTGGAAACTAATAGAGGATAGTAATACGATTAACATAAATTACAAAACAGTATATACTAATTAATTAAAACATGTCCCATAAAACAAGCAAAAATACCGAGATAGGAGTGTACCGTAAGCACTTTTACGACTGACTACATCCAGCCAGCAACTCCCTAAATACACCCTCCCACCTACACCCCACGCACACCCAACAACACCCTAAATACACCCTCCCATCTACACCCCACGTACACCCAGCAACACCCTAAATACACCCTCCCATCTACACCCCACGTACACCCAACAACACCCTAAATACACCCTCCCATCTACACCCCACGTACACCCAACACCCTAAATAGACCCTCCCATCTACACCCCACGTACACCCAACACTCTAAATACTCACTCCCATCTACACCCAGCAACACCCAAAATACACCCTCCCATCTACACCCCACGTACATCCAACACCCTAAATACACCCTCCCATCTACACCCCAGTACACCCAGCAACACCTTAAATATACCCTCCCATCTACACCCCATGTACACCCAGCAACACCCTAAATACACCTTCCCATCTACATCCCACATACACCCAACAACACCCTAAATACACCCCACGTACACCCAACAACACCCTAAATACACCCTCCCATCTACACCCCACGTACACCCAGCAACACTCTAAATACACCCTGCCATCTACACCCAACAATACCCTAAATACACCCTCCCATCTACACCCAAGAACACCCTAAATACACCCTCCCATCTACACCCCACGTACACCTAGCAACATCCTAAATACACCTTCCCATCTACACCCCACAACACCCTAAATACACCCTCCCATCTACATTCCATGTACACCCAGAAACACCCTAAATACACCCTCCCATCTACACCTCACGTACACCCAACAACACCCTAAATACACCTTTCCATCTACACCCCACGTACACCCAACAACACCCTAAATACACCTTTTCCATCTACACCCCACGTACACCCAACAACACCCTCAATAAACTCCCCCATTTACACCCCACGTACACCCAACATCCTAAATACACCCTCCCATCTACACCCCTCGTACACCCAACAACACCCTAAATACACCCTCCCATCTACACCCAACAACACCCTAAATACACCCTCCCATCTACACCCTACGTACACCCAGCACCCTAAATACACCCACCCAACAACACCCTAAATACACCCACCCAACAACAGCCTAAATACACGCTCCCATCTACACCCCACGTACACCCAACAACAACCTAAATACACCCTCCCATCTACACCCCACGTACACCCAACAACACCCTAAATACACCCTCCCATCTACACCCCACGAACACCCAACAACCTAAATACACCCTCCCATCTACACCCCACGTACACCCAACAACACCCTCCCATCTACACCCCACGTACACCCAACAACAACCTAAATACACCCTCCCATCTGCACCCCACGTACACCCAAGACCCTAAATACACCCTCCCATCTACACCCCACGTACACCCAACAACACCCTCCCATCTACACCCAACAACACCCTCCCATCTACACCCAACAACACCCTAAATAAACCCTCCCATCTACACCCCCCGTACACCCAACAACACCCTAAATACACCCTCCCATCTACACCCCACGTACACCCAGCCAACTACCCCCATAACAACCCCCACCCTCTCACCCAGCACTAACCCTAACAACACCTCTCACCCAACAACACACTAAATACACCATCTCACCCATAACTTCCCATCTACAACCCATATGCACTCGGCCAACTACCCCTAACAACACCCTCCCATCTACACCCTAAATACACCCTCTCACCCATCTACACCCAGCCAGGCATCTACACCCCTAACAACCCCCACCCTCTCACCCAGCATTAACCCACATCTGTTATCTGGGTACAATCAGACGCCTCCGGGCAGACCAATCAGATAACAGACCCGCTGCCCACTATTAGCAAAATGGCGTTAAAATGGTCGTAAGAGGAGGGGCAGACTACACTTAGGATTATATATATGTTTTTAATCCAACCGAGTTCAGGCGATGTATTCTATTAACCCTCTACATACCAGGGACGTGTTATATTTTATTCTAGCTATACTTAGACGATTGTATGCAGCTGTGGAAGGATCAGTGGTAGTTAAAAGGGCTGGTTGAGATAGTTTGAAGCCTTATTATTGCTAGAGGTCCTCCCTAAGCTGAATAAAAACGTCTAATAGTTGCCAGAATATGATGAAAAGAACGTACTTGAATAGGTATGAAGCCACGCACCTGGTACATATGCTGTGATGTAGTGACGAGGCTTTATGAGTGTGTATGTATATTAAGTGTATTCTTTATTTTTCTTGATGGTGTAATGGCTAGAGTGTTTAAGATCTGTATGTGGTAACCCAGGTTCGAATCCCGGGAGGATCACATGCTTTCATTAATTTCCTTGGGAGGCGTTTGGTGTTGGGAGTGAAAAAAATAAGTTAAATTAGGTTATGTTTACCCTACAGTTCATGTCCCAACACTACCGTTTCTGAGCTGATTAAAGTATTAGGCATTCTAGTTCACGTATCCACAACCCTATTTACAAACCAATGCTTACTTACTGTATGTAATTGTTAAAACCGAATGTATCTAGTATGAAGCAATTGTACGGGATATTTCGCAATTATTCATCTCCAATACTTTTTCTAATGTCCCCTTTATTGATTCCCTTCATCCACTTAAACACCTCTATCATATCTCCTCTACATCGTCTTTAGCACCTTCTTTACCGGCGACGCATTTTTAATTTGATTTCAGCTACTATTAGACGATTTAATTCAGCATAAAAGGGACCTCCATCAATCAACAGGCTTTGAACTATCTCAATCATTTTTACTACCACAGATCCTTCTTAAACTGCGCAAAGTCGTCTACATAATATAGCCAAAGTAAAATATAAAAGACGCCGCCGGTACAGAAGTTAATACCTGATTGACACCTTACATAATATACTCCAAAACTCCAATTTTCTAAATGGGCATTGACTAAAAATAGTTGTATATTGATACATAGAATGGCTTAGAATAATGCACAGTACGTTTGGTGAGTATAGATTGTCACGGAATATCATCTTTACTGTGAAGGTCATATTTTATACTGTAGGCTGGAAAAGGTTGACTCAAACAAATATAACACTTAATAATATTTTATACTGTAGGCTGGAAAAGGTTGACTCAAACAAATATAACACTTAATAATATTTTATACTGTAGGCTGGAAAAGGTTGACTCAAACAAATATAACACTTAATATTTTATACTGTAGGATAGAAAAGGTTGACTCAAACAAATATAACACTTAATAATATTTTATACTGTAGGCTGGAAAAGGTTGACTCAAACAAATATAACACTTAATAATATTTTATACTGTAGGCTGGAAAAGGTTGACTCAAACAAATAACACTTAATAATTTTTACCATGAACGTTTGTTTCATAAATTGATTTCGCCTGCATTTTGAAAATATTTTGCACCACTATTGACAATTAGAACTGATGTATACGATTATTATCGGTGGTAAAATGCGTATAACAGTTACAAATATTATGTGTCAGATAAATAATAATGAGAGAGAGAGAGAGAGAGAGAGAGAGAGAGAGAGAGAGAGAGAGAGAGAGTACAAAGGAGTACAAAGGAGTACAAAGGAAATCAAGCAACAACAGATCTAGTGACCCTTCTAGGTTGCTTGTCCTCCAAAACACTGAGGATCAAGTGTCCAAACAGTGGTTTAGAGTGGGTAAGGGAACATTGGAAAGGGAACTACTGCCCTGCCACTAACGTGGCAGGACTAGGAAGTTAGTAGGGGACATAGGGGTTAGTAACTGAGGGGAGGATAAAGTTATTCATTTACAAACGCAGTCAGTCGCGGGTTTGATGCGAGATATTTGTCTAGGCGGAATTTAAATGAATCAACGGTGCTGCAGTCTATAACGTCTCGGGGAAGCCCATTCCACAAGTTGACAACTCGATTGAAGAAGAAATTCTTAGATTCGTGCGAGTTAAAAGATTTACCAATAATTTTGCAACCGTTTCCCCGCGTGTAATTAGATTGGTCGATAGTGAAGTACTTACTACAGTTCATATTGTCGATGCCTTTGATGATTTTGAACACTTGAATTAAGTCGCCTCTTAATCTGCGCTGGGTTAAAGGAAATAGATTTAATTCTCTAAGACGCTCTTCGTATGGTTTGTTCTTTAGGCTAGGTATCATTTTGGTAACTCTACGTTGAACTCGTTCTAGCTTGTTTATATCTTTTTGGTAATAAGGGCACCAGGATTGAACGCAGTATTCCAGAAGAGGGCGGACTAAGGAATTGTAAAGGGTTAGGATAACTTCTTTGGATTTATGCTCAAATGACCTGCCTATAAAGCCAATTATTTTGTTTGCCTTCTTAACAACTTCTGAACATTGTTGACTCGGTTTTAGGTTACTCGATATTGTTACTCCCAGATCAGTTTCTCTGTTTACATTCTTAAGCTGAGTGCCATTCATCGAATAGTTTGCTTTCTCATTTAGGTATCCGACATGTAGTACTTTACATTTATCCGCATTGAAACTCATTTGCCAAATTTGGGCCCAACATGACAATTTATCTAGATTGTGTTGCATATCGTCAACTTGTTCTTTTGAGAGTACGCTATTTGCAATTTTTGTATCGTCAGCAAATTTTGAGATTGTGCAGGTGAGACCCTCATCTATGTCGTTGATGTAAATTAGAAAGAGAATTGGTCCTAGTACCGATCCCTGGGGTACCCCGCTACTTACATTGGTCCATTTAGATGCCTTACCTTTTATGACTACCCTTTGCTTTCTGTTGCTGAGCCAATTTTCTATCCATTTCAACACACCGTCTTGTATTCCATGCGCTTTTAGTTTTAGCAGTAAACGTTTGTGGGGAACTTTGTCAAAGGCCTTTTGAAAATCAAGGTATATAATATCTACAGCTTTACTCTCATCGTAGAGGTTGAGGATATCGTGGAAGAAGTCTAAGAGGTTTGTTAAACAGGAACGTTTTTTACGAAAGCCGTGTTGAGTATCTTTAAGTATGTTATTTTCCTCCAAGTGATTTACGAGTCTGTCTCGTATGACCGTTTCTAGCATTTTACATACAACTGAGGTTAAGCTAATTGGACGATAGTTACTGGGTAGGGATTTGCTGCCTTTTTTGAATATCGGTGTTACGTTGGCTAGCTTCCACTGATCAGGCATAGTTCCAGACTGCAAGGATTTATTGAATAGTAATGTCAGTGGTTTGGAGAGCTCATTCTTAGCTTCCTTTAGAACTCTAGGCGAGATTGTATCAGGTCCTGGCGTTTTATTTACCTTGAGTTTATCTAAACAATTCAATACTTCTCTCTCTGTAACGGTGATATTGCTTAGAACATCTGAATTATCAATCTGAATCGGCGATGGTGTAGGGATATCACTGAGGTCTTCTGTTGTAAAAACTGATGCAAAGAAGGTATTGAGGGCATTACTCATTTGTACTTCGTCTTTGGTGTATTCTCCTTTTTCATCGACTAACGGTCCAACAGTTGAAGTAACTACTTTTTTCTTTCTGATATAACTATAGAATTCTTTCGGGTTTGTTTTACTTTGATTCGCAATATGTAACTCTAAGGTCTTTTTACTTTGCTTAATTAACTTTTTGGCTTTGCGTCGTAGCTCTACAAATTTCACCCGTTCTTCGTCATTTTGTGAGGATTTTAATCTATCATTAGCATATTTTTTAGCAAGCAGGCAGTTTGAAATATCTTTATTCCACCATTTGGGCTTATTATTATGGCCTGGATGCCGTATTTTCGATGGTATGCAGTCTTGCACTGCTTTTAGGTAAGTGGTTTCGAATAACTTCCAAGATGTATTTATGTCGTTATTGTTAATTAAAAAGCTCCAGTCAGTTTCTTTAAACATAGCTCTAAGTTTATGGAAGTTTGCTTTCTTGAAATTAGGGACTTTTTCGATGCTACTATTTGGTTCGTTACTAGTAAACTTTAAAGTGAAAGTTATCGTACGATGGTCGCTGTTACTGAATTCATCACCAACATTCAAATTCTCTATCAATTCTTCTTTTGTTGCAAGTACAATGTCAAGAACGTTATTACCACGGGTCGGCATTCGAACAAATTGATAAAGCGAACTCTCTTGCAAGTTCGTATACAAGTCATGTCCGGAGTGTGAAGTAAGAGTATCGCCCCACTTGGTCACAGGTAAATTAAAGTCGCCAAAAATTACGGTATCTTGTGAGTTACTTACATCTGCAATTTGTTCGTAAATTTCTCGGTCAGTTTGCACTGATTGAGCTGGAGGTCTGTATATTAACGCAAGTATTATTTTTGTACCTTTATTATTCTTTATTAGCACAAAAGATGTGTCGACGTTCACAATTTGAGGTTTTGACACGAGGGTCGGGTTAAGACTTTCTTTGATATAAAATAAAACGCCACCTCCATTTTTATTTATTCGGCTGTTCTCAAACATTACATAACCGGGAAGTGAATACTCTGCTAAAAAGTCTCTATCTTGTGTATTGAGCCAAGATTCTGTTATGCCAATCACATCATAATTTTCTGTAAACACTAGTTCCTCTAAATCTGAAAATTTATTGCGTATGCTACGAGCGTTTGCATAGAAAACCTTTAAAGTTGCGGTTTTAGAACTCGCAGATCGTTCTTTCATCGAATTTTTGGTTCTGGTCGGATCTACATTTACATTCATGGCTGTCCTCGGTCCTCGGTCGTTATCCCTGACGGTTTTGAATTTGGGTCGTGTTGGTGGAGCTTTATCCAAATTCGCGGTTCTTGACGGATTAGTATTTAATTCCTTTGTAGATTGCCGTCCTCGCTGTCTTCGGTCCTCCTTCCTGGTTGTCCTGTGCCGAGTCGATTTCTTCTCCGAAAATCCTTCACCGCATCGTTGAGAAGACGCCCAAAACGCGCTGCTCCCACCTGGTTCAGATGAACTCCATCATCCGAAAACAAATAGTCATCGTAGTAGAAATTGTCCCAGGTGTCGACGAATCCCACGTTCTCCTTCCTGCAGAGGTTTGCTAGACAACGATTTGTGCTGGTGGCTATGTTGTAAAATCGGCTCTCTACACCGAGCCGGGGGACGATTCCTGAGACGATGATCCTTGATGACTTCTCCTTAAACGACTTGATCAGCTGCTGGTACTTTAAAAGCAAATCTTCCGACCGGGTTCGCTGTATATCGTTGGATCCAACGTGGATGACGTACATTGTATTTGCAGGGGCCAGCTTTGATACTTCGTCAACTGCTGCAACTACGTCATCCACACCACCACCAGGGATACAAAAACGCTTCCTGGTCTTAGGTGCCCTGGCGCAAAACTCTGTGAGCTGACCACGTATCATCGAGTCTCCCACGAGCCGGACTTCTTCTATTTCCTCTTCGTCATCTGAGTCTGCGAATATCTGGAAACGGTTTTGACACTCGGTAATCGGTATGTGTTTCCTGGTCTTGGGGCAAACGTTGTTCCTCACGACACGGAAGTTGTCTTGAGGGGGAAGAGAGTCGCTATTTGTATCTTGAGTATCGGAAACATCAGCTGAAATGGCTACTGTAGGCGTTGAATTGTTGGCAGTTGACGTTGGGGCGTTGGTGGCTGCTGGAGTTGCGGTGACAATTGAAGTTTGTGGCACTCCAACGTTGAGTGTTACAAACTCTTGGAGTGATTCCAGCTTCATGGTGAGGACGTTGATCTTGTTGTAGGCTTCATCTAATTTCACTGTAAAATTCTCTCGTTGCTGGCAGAGCCGGCAGACTTGAAGATCGATAGTAGCAAACATGGACTCACCAAACCTACCGGCGCAGTTCGCACAAGCGCGAGGCATGGTGACAGTCACTTTCTTCAGATCACTTCATTCACTTAAAAAACAATTCACTCACTTTACAACACTTCACTCACTTTAAAAACACTTCAATCACTTCAACCGAAAACAAATATGCTGAAATACGCAGAAATAGGATATCAGGGGTGATAGCCTAACCGAAAACAAAAATGTTGAGATACGCAGAATTAGGCTTCCAGGGGCGATAGCCTAACCAAAAGTTTTTTTTTTTAAATTGAAATACGCAATAATAGGCTACCAGCGTTGAATAGCCTAACCGAATATAATAAAATTGAAATTCGCAGAAATAGGCTACCAGGTGTGATAACCTAACCTTAAACAAATATATGTATAACAGAATATGTAACTAAATATACAATTCACCAAATAGAGATTATATAAAAATAAAGTGTGACTGCACACAAGGGGTTAATATACTGTGTCAACAGATGACCCTGGTGTCACTGAAGCCTAGTAAAGCAGTAGCCTACTCTTTTTAGATAAAAAAGTGTATCAGTCAAAGGTTATTACAAGATCGTGCAAGCAACAACTAAAATTACAGATATATATAGCTACAGTAGGATACCAAATACAATATCTACAAGAGTTAATAATAAAACAGATTGGCTGGCTATAGGCTAGGCTAGGTTTGGGTTAGGTTAAAAGCTTGGCAGGTTGGGTTAGGCTAGGTTAGTTTGTACAAATACCACCCTTAGCTTAAAGTAAAATCAGTCTGAGGAGAAAAAGTCAAGAATATATCTAGGGGGAAAAGATAAATGAATGCACTTAAATTTGGTACAAAATTTGCTGGAATTTAATATGTATAATCCCCAAAAAAGGTTTGTTTACAAAATGGTGTCGGCGTTAGTCCCTGTAGGCGGTTAGTTAGTAAACAATATTGTTTATTAGCAAATTAATATGCAAAGCTTTACTTACATACAAGGCAGTTAAATTGATACTTACTACAGTAGGTAATGGGTAAAATTAGGGGCTACGATTGTATATAAAATAGTAATAAGAGAGCGTTTGTTTACAAAGCAAAACAAAACAATAGATGGCGCTAGTGGCGCCCTGTCCGAGCAGGAGTCTTGTGATAAACACAAAGTTTTTCAGTCAATACACAGCGAAATATCGTGCAGTGTTACTTACTAAGCTACAGGATGGTTAAACGTGCTCTTAACCACCTTTCATGCACAAGAATGAAGAGGATGAGTAGTTAATACTCAAATTATGATCGATATCGTGAGAGCGTTGACAGAGCGTCTGCAGCGTCTGGCGGTAGCACGGGGTGAGAGAGAGAGAGAGAGAGAGAGAGAGAGAGAGAGAGAGAGAGAGAGAGAGAGAGAGAGATCCTTCATTGTGATGTACCCTTTATAGCAGTGTTAATATACTGTATGTACGAAATAAATAAAAAGATAAAACATTTCGATGAGATTAAGAAATCTCGCAGCCATTCTTGAAGAGAAGATACATGAATATTGAGATCTTTGAGTTTCCGTTTCATGGTAAGAGTAAACACGTAACTGATATAAATAAAGGCATATCACGAAATGTTTAACTATTTTTACTAACAATAAAGGCTATCCCGAAATGGTAAAACATATCTGGCTTCATAATCCTACTTCCACCTCCTCAAGGTAAGCAGGAGGCAACAGACGTTAACGTCTGTGAGTGAAAAACACGTTTATGATACGAAATTTTGCCGCTCTTTTGATATACAAATATCCGCACTTCCGTGGAAAACATGACGCGCTTTTGATATGTGAATCCTCGCTTTCGTGAATCGCCGTGTTTATATTAATCGAAATTTAATTTCGTTAATTGGTTAATTAATTGGTTAAGGCCCCATTAATTGCTCTTTCCATTCACATATGCATAGCCGTTTGCAGTTGGGATGTGTATGCTTAGATTGATATGCAGGATCGAAGTTGCATAATAAATCGTAGGCAGTGTCCACCATTCTTTAACTGTCTACGATGCATAGGTGTTGATTTCGGTGTGAGCATCCTGGATTCGAATCCACGGACTGCCACATGTGTTGTAAATTTCATTAATCGATTTTAGGAGTATAGTTGGTTGTTGGAAGGACATAATAATTGATTGGTTCAGGGTAATTTATCGAGAGGACTTCCCTAGTGGTTAGCCCATAATTGCTCTTCCATTCACATATGCATAGCCTACGTGAGTTGCAGTTGGGATGTGTGTACATGCTTAGATTGATATGCAGGATTCGAAGTTG
The DNA here is from genome assembly GCA_032716605.1 of Paralithodes platypus. Taxonomy (NCBI): domain Eukaryota; kingdom Metazoa; phylum Arthropoda; class Malacostraca; order Decapoda; family Lithodidae; genus Paralithodes; species Paralithodes platypus. The sequence continues at coordinate 47,365,668 of CM064519.1, read as the reverse complement.
CATAATAAATCGTAGGCAGTGTCCACCATTCTTAACTGTCTACGTGGTGCGATGCATAAGGTGTTGATTTTCGGTGTGAGCATCCTGGATTCGAATCCACGGACTGCCACATGTGTTTGTAAATTTCATTAATCGATTTTAGGAGTATAGTTGGTTGTTGGAAGGAACATAATAATTGATATTGGTTCAGGGGTAATTTATCGAGAGGACTTCCCTAGTGGTTAAGGCCCCATTAATTGCTCTTTCCATTCACATATGCATAGCCTACGTGAGTTGCAGTTGGGATGTGTGTACATGCTTAGATTGATATGCAGGATTCGAAGTTGCATAATAAATCGTAGGCAGTGTCCACCATTCTTAACTGTCTACGTGGTGCGATGCATAAGGTGTTGATTTTCGGTGTGAGCATCCTGGATTCGAATCCACGGACTGCCACATGTGTTTGTAAATTTCATTAATCGATTTTAGGAGTATATTTGGTTTGTTGGAAGGAACATAATAATTGATATTGGTTCAGGGGTAATTTATCGAGAGGACTTCCCCTAGTGGTTAAGGCCCCATTAATTGCTCTTTCCATTCACATATGCATAGCCTACGTGAGTTGCAGTTGGGATGTGTGTACATGCTTAGATTGATATGCAGGATTCGAAGTTGCATAATAAATCGTAGGCAGTGTCCACCATTCTTTAACTGTCTACGTGGTGCGATGCATAAGGTGTTGATTTTCGGTGTGAGCATCCTGGATTCGAATCCACGGACTGCCACATGTGTTTGTAAATTTCATTAATCGATTTTAGGAGTATAGTTGGTTGTTGGAAGGAACATAATAATTGATATTGGTTCAGGGGTAATTTATCGAGAGGACTTCCCTAGTGGTTAAGGCCCCATTAATTGCTCTTTCCATTCACATATGCATAGCCTACGTGAGTTGCAGTTGGGATGTGTGTACATGCTTAGATTGATATGCAGGATTCGAAGTTGCATAATAAATCGTAGGCAGTGTCCACCATTCTTTAACTGTCTACGTGGTGCGATGCATAAGGTGTTGATTTTCGGTGTGAGCATCCTGGATTCGAATCCACGGACTGCCACATGTGTTTGTAAATTTCATTAATCGATTTTAGGAGTATAGTTGGTTGTTGGAAGGAACATAATATTTGGTATAATTTTACGGAAATAATTGAGGCGGAGACACAACAAGAATTTGTCCCAAACAATTTGTCTCGACATGTCTTGTCAGACTGAAAAACAATGTGGTCATAATATTCAAGTATCCAAAAAATGTGTTTTCCTTCAGCCTAGTTTTCCTTCAGCCTAGTTATCCTTCTCAGTATACCACTATGTACTGTATACTTTGACTCTTTATAAACGAACTATTAAGTTTAGAAAGGGTCTATAGGAACCTAAGAGTTACTCGAAATGGATTGTATACATACTTTGTTATATGTACGCCCTTAATAAGTTTTGTATATCGTCTAGTGTTATCAAAAAACAAATGGGAAAAGACCCCAATAATGATACCAATCGAAAATTTATGGAACATGGTGATCGCTTCATACATCTTTAACCCTTTCAATGAGATAACAACCATTTGTGTTTTGTTCTACAGGTTCATACAACAAGGCGATTTTATTGAACTTATAATGAAATTTGCAGTTGTAAGGTTAATTGAGATAGCTTTTGGCACTTTGATTCATATTGGTCCTTCATAAACTGAGTCAAATCCTCCGGCAGATATAATTCCATTTACATGCCTTTCGGTCATGTACTGTCTTGCCCTATCTTAACTTAAGCCTCTATCTTAATACCCTACCCTGGCTAGCAATTCCTAGCCCTACTATATCCTTAGTTTTCCATTGGTAAATTGTTGCTTCCCGTTTAAAGGACTAATTTTGATAACATTCATATTGCTCATAAAATATTTTTTGCACAAAACTTGAAGCAGAGGGTTTAATTTGATATTATTATTATTATTATTTTTTTTTAAGTTTAGGTAAAATAATGTTGCTATTTAATAATTGCAATTCTATTTGTAATCTATGACCATGTAAAAATAATTTACCAGATGTTCTGTGGTGCCCTTGTTTCGGTCTTTGGGTCAAAACTCTTGCCCTACTATAGTCCGTTCATTCTAGGTTGAGCAGAAATCGTAACCTCTAACCTCTGTAAATAAAAAAGGGCTAGAGCAAATGAGCCGCCAATTTATACACATATTCCCTAGCCAAGTCTTCCTATTTGGTAGAAATATTAGCTCAATTATTCAAGTCCTTGTTGAGTTAAAATGTAAAACTTGCAAACTAAACAAACCAAAATTGGGACAAGGACAATATAAAGTCAAATTAAATTATCAAAATCGCTATGTGGAAACAACGCTTACTAAAATGAAAATTATTAAATAAAAGAACACAATCCACCACATAGGGTGTACATCACTACATGAGCAAGTTAATCTGTTTCCCAAGCAAACCAATCGCACATATAACAACGCACTATCGTCACGTTAAAGGAAGTAGTCAAGTTTGGGAAGTCCGGGACGTTCTGGCAAATTTTACTAAACTCTGCATGAATAAAGAAACTACATGTTAAATGTCAAAATATTATTTAAAACCAAATTTGCAACATGACAAGACATTAACAATAGTAAAAAATACAAATATTGATAAGATATCTATACTATTACAAAATAATATATAAAATACAGTACAGCACTCACTAACGATAGTGCTATCGGGTAGGTACCTGTAAGCATAGCATGCTTCAAGTGACCCCTATCAATAACTACCCTACAAATAACCTACATTTATAGCACAAATAAACTAAGGAAATCGCAAAAGTAAGCAATTGATACTATCGACAATGAATACATATAATATAAAGAGAAATAATTGCAAAATATGAAGTAACAACAGATTTAAACAAAGAGTACTCTTTTAACAAGAACAATAAATTTAAAAAATCATCAATATTAATAATAATAATAATAATAGAAAAAGAAAAAGATAAACAATAAATACAGACAAAAAGTAAGCAGAGGTTATACAAGAAACTTCAAGTTAAAAATGCTTGATTAAAATTATTGATGTCAAATTTTAGAATACAGTCACAATAATTGACCCTAAAAAGATTAAATTTATGGAACAATTTACTTGCCTCAAAACCTCTGTCCACTAAGAGTCTGTATAGTAACCTAGCTCTAGCCCAAAAGTCATCTACTTTAGTGCAGATTTTACAAAATCTTATTAATTGGGAATAAAAACAATTATAAGTGATTTTACTATCGATATTACTACTAGGGAAAGGAAAGTTTATTACGTTAAAATTAAAATCATCAACTTTGTGATATACTTTAAGTATGCACTGTTCATTAACAATCTCTATATTTATATCAAGAAAATTTTCAACTTTATAATTTACGTTACATTGTGTGAGGGGAATAGAATTAGGGTAAATAAGTTTAGCAACTTGATTAAAATTTAACAAATTGCAAACAAGAATATCATCAATATATCTACTATTATTACTTAACAGTTTAGCAAGTGCTAATTTTTCTGGAATTTTATTTTTCTTGCTACTGTCAACTAAGTCTTTTATATATTTAAATTCTAAAGCAAGCAAGAATAAGTCTGCAATTAAAGGGCTAGCATTTCCACCCATAGGAATTCCTAATATTTGTTTGAAAATGTACGGCCCGAATCTAACATAAGTATTGAAAAGGAGGAATTTAAGGGCATCTTTAAGTTTAGTTCTATCAAAATATACAGAACTAGTGGGAGTAGAGCTAAGTGATGCATTATTAAAATATGTATAAACATTTATGAAATAATTACCATTCCTAACGAACCTGTCAAAGTGCAAATCTATAATAAAGCAAAGCTCTGAATATACTAAATCTAAAGGCAAATTGGTATACAAAGTTGAAAAGTCGAAGCTATGTACCGAGGTAACTTTCGGCATGGTATTTATTTTATCAATAACTTCTAACGAATTGTCAACACTCCAATAATAGTTAATGCCAGTTCTTCTCATGATGGTATTACAATATCTTTTATGAGTACTTTTAATGTATTTTAAGCAATTTACTACTTGTTCTGATAGAGTTTTAGTGGTAGCAAATTTTGCTCCGGCAATAAAGCGATATTTATAAGGTCTTTTATGAAATTTAGGTAACATGTATAATTTTGCAATGCACTTGTTCTTATCAGAAAGTTTAATATCAAATATTATATTTTTCTTGGTATGTTCATCGATTAAGTTATCAATATTCAGATTATTTTGAATTTCATAAACAGAATTACCGCAAATATTTTTACGTAATATGTTACCCTTAATACCTAATTCTTTTTTCATATTTTCAAGATAAAATTTCTTACATGTGAAGCTATAATTATTGCTGGCTTTATCTACTGTAGTGATTACAAAATGTTTATGTAAATTTATTAAATCAGCTTTAAGCTTATTATAATTATAGTCTATAAAATCTGAAAGATTAAATTCATTTTTAAGCGAGAAAATTTTATTTCTAATTAACTTAATTAATAATTTAGACCATGCTTCTAGTTCTCTCGCATTGCAGCACGCAATTTTTAACAATTTATCTTTTAATTTATTGACTGAAAAAACAATATCTTTTAAAATTATGTCCCATGTTACTTTATTACTCCCTATTCTAAATTTAAACCCTTTACGACATAGCTCCGCTAATTTGTCGTTTGCAAAATGTTTAACTAGTTCTACATCACCTGTTAATATGTGACATATCGGACTATAAATGAACTTTGCTAGTGCATCACGTCTGCTAGCTGGCATATCCATGACTCTTTCACACACGCATTTATTATTATTGAAAATATCATTATCTGAAAGATTTCCTAAAACTTTATTATAATTACAAATAATAGACCCAACAGGTCGTTCATATGAATACACTATTAATGGTTTGAAATCTTTACAACCATCTGGTAATATGGACTTAACTTTCTTTGAATTAATAAGACTGTTAACATTAATTTTGTCTAAAATTTTAGAGGAATAATTTAAAGTGGACAGGACTTTATCTTTAATACGGTTATCTTTGGATTTCTTAGAATTAGCTCTAATATATCCCATAAAAGCAAAGACTATATTCTTAAATTTATTTGTGAAATTATGTTTATTATTTAGAATATTTTCTATAAAAGGAGCAAAACTTTTCTTTTGTAGGCCTTTCAATGAATCTTTTAATTTTTTAATTCCGAAATTTCGATATAATGAATATAAATTATTAACAATAATTATAATATCAGACCTGCTTTTCTTTTTATTAAATGTATTTAGTCTTCTATTACCGTGTCTACCAGGTCTTCTGTTTAAAACAGGGAAGTTAAAATATGGGTTATTAAAATCGTTTTTTAATAAATCTTTATACAAAATGTTGCCTACATTTTTTATTTGATTGTTAAGTCCAAATGGATAGATGGTCATTAATTTTCCAATCCAATAATTTTCTCTATCTAAAACATTTTGATTACTTTGAACAATTTCTATAATTTTGTATTTACAATCAAATTTAGTACAATCTGTGTTAAAATGCTTATATAGAAGAATCTTGGAGTCGATGCCGTTCTTAATTCCTGATCTATGCCCGTAGGCTCTTTCTCTTAAACATTGCTCCGTCTTTCCAACATATTGTATACCACATTTCTCACAGGTTATTAAATAGATAACATTTTTTACTTTACATGGAGATGTTACATTAACAGAAGAATTTAGAAACAAAAATTTTGTATTGGTAATGTAACTTTTAAAAAATGTTTGATGTTCAAAATCAAATTCATTCACACAGAGTTTACATTTACAGTTATCAACGAAAAGACGCCGGTTATTTTCATTTTTATTTTTCATTATTTAAGTTTTTATAATTTTGCCGGGTGCGTGGGTACATAGAATTTTCTGACACGTAGTCCGTGGCCGGTCCTGGTTCGTCAACGAGTACAAGTAAAGGAAGGGACAGTACATGGGGAACACGTCGTATACTAATGTTGCCACTAGTACAGACCGTCCTCACATCTATACTGTCCCTGAACCTATATAAATTAAAATGTAAAACTTGCAAACTAAACAAACCAAAATTGGGACAAGGACAATATAAAGTCAAATTAAATTATCAAAATCGCTATGTGGAAACAACGCTTACTAAAATGAAAATTATTAAATAAAAGAACACAATCCACCACATAGGGTGTACATCACTACATGAGCAAGTTAATCTGTTTCCCAAGCAAACCAATCGCACATATAACAACGCACTATCGTCACGTTAAAGGAAGTAGTCAAGTTTGGGAAGTCCGGGACGTTCTGGCAAATTTTACTAAACTCTGCATGAATAAAGAAACTACATGTTAAATGTCAAAATATTATTTAAAACCAATTTTGCAACATGACAAGACATTAACAATAGTAAAAAATACAAATATTGATAAGATATCTATACTATTACAAAATAATATAAAATACAGTACAGCACTCACTAACGATAGTGCTATCGGGTAGGTACCTGTAAGCATAGCATGCTTCAAGTGACCCCTATCAATAACTACCCTACAAATAACCTACATTTATAGCACAAATAAACTAAGGAAATCGCAAAAGTAAGCAATTGATACTATCGACAATGAATACATATAATATAAAGAGAAATAATTGCAAAATATGAAGTAACAACAGATTTAAACAAAGAGTACTCTTTTAACAAGAACAATAAATTTAAAAAATCATCAATATTAATAATAATAATAATAATAATAGAAAAGAAAAAAGATAAACAATAAATACAGACAAAAAGTAAGCAGAGGTTATACAAGAAACTTCAAGTTAAAAATGCTTGATTAAAATTATTGATGTCAAATTTTAGAATACAGTCACAATAATTGACCCTAAAAAGATTAAATTTATGGAACAATTTACTTGCCTCAAAACCTCTGTCCACTAAGAGTCTGTATAGTAACCTAGCTCTAGCCCAAAAGTCATCTACTTTAGTGCAGATTTTACAAAATCTTATTAATTGGGAATAAAAACAATTATAAGTGATTTTACTATCGATATTACTACTAGGGAAAGGAAAGTTTATTACGTTAAAATTAAAATCATCAACTTTGTGATATACTTTAAGTATGCACTGTTCATTAACAATCTCCATATTTATATCAAGAAAATTTTCAACTTTATAATTTACGTTACATTGTGTGAGGGGAATAGAATTAGGGTAAATAAGTTTAGCAACTTGATTAAAATTTAACAAATTGCAAACAAGAATATCATCAATATATCTACTATTATTACTTAACAGTTTAGCAAGTGCTAATTTTTCTGGAATTTTATTTTTCTTGCTACTGTCAACTAAGTCTTTTATATATTTAAATTCTAAAGCAAGCAAGAATAAGTCTGCAATTAAAGGGCTAGCATTTCCACCCATAGGAATTCCTAATATTTGTTTGAAAATGTACGGCCCGAATCTAACATAAGTATTGAAAAGGAGGAATTTAAGGGCATCTTTAAGTTTAGTTCTATCAAAATATACAGAACTAGTGGGAGTAGAGCTAAGTGATGCATTATTAAAATATGTATAAACATTTATGAAATAATTACCATTCCTAACGAACCTGTCAAAGTGCAAATCTATAATAAAGCAAAGCTCTGATTTATACTAAATCTAAAGGCAAATTGGTATACAAAGTTGAAAAGTCGAAGCTATGTACCGAGGTAACTTTCGGCATGGTATTTATTTTATCAATTACTTCTAACGAATTGTCAACACTCCAATAATAGTTAATGCCAGTTCTTCTCATGATGGTATTACAATATCTTTTATGAGTACTTTTAATGTATTTTAAGCAATTTACTACTTGTTCTGATAGAGTTTTAGTGGTAGCAAATTTTGCTCCGGCAATAAAGCGATATTTATAAGGTCTTTTATGAAATTTAGGTAACATGTATAATTTTGCAATGCACTTGTTCTTATCAGAAAGTTTAATATCAAATATTATATTTTTCTTGGTATGTTCATCGATTAAGTTATCAATATTCAGATTATTTTGAATTTCATAAACAGAATTACCGCAAATATTTTTACGTAATATGTTACCCTTAATACCTAATTCTTTTTTCATATTTTCAAGATAAAATTTCTTACATGTGAAGCTATAATTATTGCTGGCTTTATCTACTGTAGTGATTACAAAATGTTTATGTAAATTTATTAAATCAGCTTTAAGCTTATTATAATTATAGTCTATAAAATCTGAAAGATTAAATTCATTTTTAAGCGAGAAAATTTTATTTCTAATTAACTTAATTAATAATTTAGACCATGCTTCTAGTTCTCTCGCATTGCAGCACGCAATTTTTAACAATTTATCTTTTAATTTATTGACTGAAAAAACAATATCTTTTAAAATTATGTCCCATGTTACTTTATTACTCCCTATTCTAAATTTAAACCCTTTACGACATAGCTCCGCTAATTTGTCGTTTGCAAAATGTTTAACTAGTTCTACATCACCTGTTAATATGTGACATATCGGACTATAAATGAACTTTGCTAGTGCATCACGTCTGCTAGCTGGCATATCCATGACTCTTTCACACACGCATTTATTATTATTGAAAATATCATTATCTGAAAGATTTCCTAAAACTTTATTATAATTACAAATAATAGACCCAACAGGTCGTTCATATGAATACACTATTAATGGTTTGAAATCTTTACAACCATCTGGTAATATGGACTTAACTTTCTTTGAATTAATAAGACTGTTAACATTAATTTTGTCTAAAATTTTAGAGGAATAATTTAAAGTGGACAGGACTTTATCTTTAATACGGTTATCTTTGGATTTCTTAGAATTAGCTCTAATATATCCCATAAAAGCAAAGACTATATTCTTAAATTTATTTGTGAAATTATGTTTATTATTTAGAATATTTTCTATAAAAGGAGCAAAACTTTTCTTTTGTAGGCCTTTCAATGAATCTTTTAATTTTTTAATTCCGAAATTTCGATATAATGAATATAAATTATTAACAATAATTATAATATCAGACCTGCTTTTCTTTTTATTAAATGTATTTAGTCTTCTATTACCGTGTCTACCAGGTCTTCTGTTTAAAACAGGGAAGTTAAAATATGGGTTATTAAAATCGTTTTTTAATAAATCTTTATACAAAATGTTGCCTACATTTTTTATTTGATTGTTAAGTCCAAATGGATAGATGGTCATTAATTTTCCAATCCAATAATTTTCTCTATCTAAAACATTTTGATTACTTTGAACAATTTCTATAATTTTGTATTTACAATCAAATTTAGTACAATCTGTGTTAAAATGCTTATATAGAAGAATCTTGGAGTCGATGCCGTTCTTAATTCCTGATCTATGCCCGTAGGCTCTTTCTCTTAAACATTGCTCCGTCTTTCCAACATATTGTATACCACATTTCTCACAGGTTATTAAATAGATAACATTTTTTACTTTACATGGAGATGTTACATTAACAGAAGAATTTAGAAACAAAAATTTTGTATTGGTAATGTAACTTTTAAAAAATGTTTGATGTTCAAAATCAAATTCATTCACACAGAGTTTACATTTACAGTTATCAACGAAAAGACGCCGGTTATTTTCATTTTTATTTTTCATTATTTAAGTTTTATAATTTTGCCGGGTGCGTGGGTACATAGAATTTTCTGACACGTAGTCCGTGGCCGGTCCTGGTTCGTCAACGAGTACAAGTAAAGGAAGGGACAGTACATGGGGAACACGTCGTATACTAATGTTGCCACTAGTACAGACCGTCCTCACATCTATACTGTCCCTGAACCTATATAAATTAAAATGTAAAACTTGCAAACTAAACAAACCAAAATTGGGACAAGGACAATATAAAGTCAAATTAAATTATCAAAATCGCTATGTGGAAACAACGCTTACTAAAATGAAAATTATTAAATAAAGAACACAATCCACCACATAGGGTGTACATCACTACATGAGCAAGTTAATCTGTTTCCCAAGCAAACCAATCGCACATATAACAACGCACTATCGTCACGTTAAAGGAAGTAGTCAAGTTTGGGAAGTCCGGGACGTTCTGGCAAATTTTACTAAACTCTGCATGAATAAAGAAACTACATGTTAAATGTCAAAATATTATATAAAACCAAATTTGCAACATGACAAGACATTAACAATAGTAAAAAATACAAATATTGATAAGATATCTATACTATTACAAAATAATATATAAAATACAGTACAGCACTCACTAACGATAGTGCTATCGGGTAGGTACCTGTAAGCATAGCATGCTTCAAGTGACCCCTATCAATAACTACCCTACAAATAACCTACATTTATAGCACAAATAAACTAAGGAAATCGCAAAAGTAAGCAATTGATACTATCGACAATGAATACATATAATATAAAGAGAAATAATTGCAAAATATGAAGTAACAACAGATTTAAACAAAGAGTACTCTTTTAACAAGAACAATAAATTTAAAAAATCATCAATATTAATAATAATAATAATAATAATAATAGAAAAGAAAAAGATAAACAATAAATACAGACAAAAAGTAAGCAGAGGTTATACAAGAAACTTCAAGTTAAAAATGCTTGATTAAAATTATTGATGTCAAATTTTAGAATACAGTCACAATAATTGACCCTAAAAGATTAAATTTATGGAACAATTTACTTGCCTCAAAACCTCTGTCCACTAAGAGTCTGTATAGTAACCTAGCTCTAGCCCAAAAGTCATCTACTTTAGTGCAGATTTTACAAAATCTTATTAATTGGGAATAAAAACAATTATAAGTGATTTTACTATCGATATTACTACTAGGGAAAGGAAAGTTTATTACGTTAAAATTAAAATCATCAACTTTGTGATATACTTTAAGTATGCACTGTTCATTAACAATCTCTATATTTATATCAAGAAAATTTTCAACTTTATAATTTACGTTACATTGTGTGAGGGGAATAGAATTAGGGTAAATAAGTTTAGCAACTTGATTAAAATTTAACAAATTGCAAACAAGAATATCATCAATATATCTACTATTATTACTTAACAGTTTAGCAAGTGCTAATTTTTCTGGAATTTTATTTTTCTTGCTACTGTCAACTAAGTCTTTTATATATTTAAATTCTAAAGCAAGCAAGAATAAGTCTGCAATTAAAGGGCTAGCATTTCCACCCATAGGAATTCCTAATATTTGTTTTGAAAATGTACGGCCCGAATCTAACATAAGTATTGAAAAGGAGGAATTTAAGGGCATCTTTAAGTTTAGTTCTATCAAAATATACAGAACTAGTGGGAGTAGAGCTAAGTGATGCATTATTAAAATATGTATAAACATTTATGAAATAATTACCATTCCTAACGAACCTGTCAAAGTGCAAATCTATAATAAAGCAAAGCTCTGAATATACTAAATCTAAAGGCAAATTGGTATACAAAGTTGAAAAGTCGAAGCTATGTACCGAGGTAACTTTCGGCATGGTATTTATTTTATCAATAACTTCTAACGAATTGTCAACACTCCAATAATAGTTAATGCCAGTTCTTCTCATGATGGTATTACAATATCTTTTATGAGTACTTTTAATGTATTTTAAGCAATTTACTACTTGTTCTGATAGAGTTTTAGTGGTAGCAAATTTTGCTCCGGCAATAAAGCGATATTTATAAGGTCTTTTATGAAATTTAGGTAACATGTATAATTTTGCAATGCACTTGTTCTTATCAGAAAGTTTAATATCAAATATTATATTTTTCTTGGTATGTTCATCGATTAAGTTATCAATATTCAGATTATTTTGAATTTCATAAACAGAATTACCGCAAATATTTTTACGTAATATGTTACCCTTAATACCTAATTCTTTTTTCATATTTTCAAGATAAAATTTCTTACATGTGAAGCTATAATTATTGCTGGCTTTATCTACTGTAGTGATTACAAAATGTTTATGTAAATTTATTAAATCAGCTTTAAGCTTATTATAATTATAGTCTATAAAATCTGAAAGATTAAATTCATTTTTAAGCGAGAAAATTTTATTTCTAATTAACTTAATTAATAATTTAGACCATGCTTCTAGTTCTCTCGCATTGCAGCACGCAATTTTTAACAATTTATCTTTTAATTTATTGACTGAAAAAACAATATCTTTTAAAATTATGTCCCATGTTACTTTATTACTCCCTATTCTAAATTTAAACCCTTTACGACATAGCTCCGCTAATTTGTCGTTTGCAAAATGTTTAACTAGTTCTACATCACCTGTTAATATGTGACATATCGGACTATAAATGAACTTTGCTAGTGCATCACGTCTGCTAGCTGGCATATCCATGACTCTTTCACACACGCATTTATTATTATTGAAAATATCATTATCTGAAAGATTTCCTAAAACTTTATTATAATTACAAATAATAGACCCAACAGGTCGTTCATATGAATACACTATTAATGGTTTGAAATCTTTACAACCATCTGGTAATATGGACTTAACTTTCTTTGAATTAATAAGACTGTTAACATTAATTTTGTCTAAAATTTTAGAGGAATAATTTAAAGTGGACAGGACTTTATCTTTAATACGGTTATCTTTGGATTTCTTAGAATTAGCTCTAATATATCCCATAAAAGCAAAGACTATATTCTTAAATTTATTTGTGAAATTATGTTTATTATTTAGAATATTTTCTATAAAAGGAGCAAAACTTTTCTTTTGTAGGCCTTTCAATGAATCTTTTAATTTTTAATTCCGAAATTTCGATATAATGAATATAAATTATTAACAATAATTATAATATCAGACCTGCTTTTCTTTTTATTAAATGTATTTAGTCTTCTATTACCGTGTCTACCAGGTCTTCTGTTTAAAACAGGGAAGTTAAAATATGGGTTATTAAAATCGTTTTTTAATAAATCTTTATACAAAATGTTGCCTACATTTTTATTTGATTGTTAAGTCCAAATGGATAGATGGTCATTAATTTTCCAATCCAATAATTTTCTCTATCTAAAACATTTTGATTACTTTGAACAATTTCTATAATTTTGTATTTACAATCAAATTTAGTACAATCTGTGTTAAAATGCTTATATAGAAGAATCTTGGAGTCGATGCCGTTCTTAATTCCTGATCTATGCCCGTAGGCTCTTTCTCTTAAACATTGCTCCGTCTTTCCAACATATTGTATACCACATTTCTCACAGGTTATTAAATAGATAACATTTTTTACTTTACATGGAGATGTTACATTAACAGAAGAATTTAGAAACAAAAATTTTGTATTGGTAATGTAACTTTTAAAAAAATGTTGATGTTCAAAATCAAATTCATCCCCACAGATTTTACATTTACAGTTATCAACGAAAAGACGCCGGTTATTTTCATTTTTATTTTTCATTATTTAAGTTTTTATAATTTTGCCGGGTGCGTGGGTACATAGAATTTTCTGACACGTAGTCCGTGGCCGGTCCTGGTTCGTCAACGAGTACAAGTAAAGGAAGGGACAGTACATGGGGAACACGTCGTATACTAATGTTGCCACTAGTACAGACCGTCCTCACATCTATACTGTCCCTGAACCTATATAAATTAAAATGTAAAACTTGCAAACTAAACAAACCAAAATTGGGACAAGGACAATATAAAGTCAAATTAAATTATCAAAATCGCTATGTGGAAACAACGCTTACTAAAATGAAAATTATTAAATAAAAGAACACAATCCACCACATAGGGTGTACATCACTACATGAGCAAGTTAATCTGTTTCCCAAGCAAACCAATCGCACATATAACAACGCACTATCGTCACGTTAAAGGAAGTAGTCAAGTTTGGGAAGTCCGGGACGTTCTGGCAAATTTTACTAAACTCTGCATGAATAAAGAAACTACATGTTAAATGTCAAAATATTATTTAAAACCAAATTTGCAACATGACAAGACATTAACAATAGTAAAAAATACAAATATTGATAAGATATCTATACTATTACAAAATAATATATAAAATACAGTACAGCACTCACTAACGATAGTGCTATCGGGTAGGTACCTGTAAGCATAGCATGCTTCAAGTGACCCCTATCAATAACTACCCTACAAATAACCTACATTTATAGCACAAATAAACTAAGGAAATCGCAAAAGTAAGCAATTGATACTATCGACAATGAATACATATAATATAAAGAGAAATAATTGCAAAATATGAAGTAACAACAGATTTAAACAAAGAGTACTCTTTTAACAAGAACAATAAATTTAAAAAATCATCAATATTAATAATAATAATAATAATAATAATAGAAAAAGAAAAAGATAAACAATAAATACAGACAAAAAGTAAGCAGAGGTTATACAAGAAACTTCAAGTTAAAAATGCTTGATTAAAATTATTGATGTCAAATTTTAGAATACAGTCACAATAATTGACCCTAAAAAGATTAAATTTATGGAACAATTTACTTGCCTCAAAACCTCTGTCCACTAAGAGCCTGTATAGTAACCTAGCTCTAGCCCAAAAGTCATCTACTTTAGTGCAGATTTTACAAAATCTTATTAATTGGGAATAAAAACAATTATAAGTGATTTTACTATCGATATTACTACTAGGGAAAGGAAAGTTTATTACGTTAAAATTAAAATCATCAACTTTGTGATATACTTTAAGTATGCACTGTTCATTAACAATCTCTATATTATATCAAGAAAATTTTCAACTTTATAATTTACGTTACATTGTGTGAGGGGAATAGAATTAGGGTACATATAAGTTTAGCAACTTGATTAAAATTTAACAAATTGCAAACAAGAATATCATCAATATATCTACTATTATTACTTAACAGTTTAGCAAGTGCTAATTTTTCTGGAATTTTATTTTTCTTGCTACTGTCAACTAAGTCTTTTATATATTTAAATTCTAAAGCAAGCAAGATAAGTCTGCAATTAAAGGGCTAGCATTTCCACCCATAGGAATTCCTAATATTTGTTTGAAAATGTACGGCCCGAATCTAACATAAGTATTGAAAAGGAAAATTTAAGGGCATCTTTAAGTTTAGTTCTATCAAAATATACAGAACTAGTGGGAGTAGAGCTAAGTGATGCATTATTAAAATATGTATAAACATTTATGAAATAATTACCATTCCTAACGAACCTGTCAAAGTGCAAATCTATAATAAAGCAAAGCTCTGAATATACTAAATCTAAAGGCAAATTGGTATACAAAGTTGAAAAGTCGAAGCTATGTACCGAGGTAACTTTCGGCATGGTATTTATTTTATCAATAACTTCTAACGAATTGTCAACACTCCAATAATAGTTAATGCCAGTTCTTCTCATGATGGTATTACAATATCTTTTATGAGTACTTTTAATGTATTTTAAGCAATTTACTACTTGTTCTGATAGAGTTTTAGTGGTAGCAAATTTTGCTCCGGCAATAAAGCGATATTTATAAGGTCTTTTATGAAATTTAGGTAACATGTATAATTTTGCAATGCACTTGTTCTTATCAGAAAGTTTAATATCAAATATTATATTTTTCTTGGTATGTTCATCGATTAAGTTATCAATATTCAGATTATTTTGAATTTCATAAACAGAATTACCGCAAATATTTTTACGTAATATGTTACCCTTAATACCTAATTCTTTTTTCATATTTTCAAGATAAAATTTCTTACATGTGAAGCTATAATTATTGCTGGCTTTATCTACTGTAGTGATTACAAATGTTTATGTAAATTTATTAAATCAGCTTTAAGCTTATTATAATTATAGTCTATAAAATCTGAAAGATTAAATTCATTTTTAAGCGAGAAAATTTTATTTCTAATTAACTTAATTAATAATTTAGACCATGCTTCTAGTTCTCTCGCATTGCAGCACGCAATTTTTAACAATTTATCTTTTAATTTATTGACTGAAAAAACAATATCTTTTAAAATTATGTCCCATGTTACTTTATTACTCCCTATTCTAAATTTAAACCCTTTACGACATAGCTCCGCTAATTTGTCGTTTGCAAAATGTTTAACTAGTTCTACATCACCTGTTAATATGTGACATATCGGACTATAAATGAACTTTGCTAGTGCATCACGTCTGCTAGCTGGCATATCCGTGACTCTTTCACACACGCATTTATTATTATTGAAAATATCATTATCTGAAAGATTTCCTAAAACTTTATTATAATTACAAATAATAGACCCAACAGGTCGTTCATATGAATACACTATTAATGGTTTGAAATCTTTACAACCATCTGGTAATATGGACT
The DNA here is from genome assembly GCA_032716605.1 of Paralithodes platypus. Taxonomy (NCBI): domain Eukaryota; kingdom Metazoa; phylum Arthropoda; class Malacostraca; order Decapoda; family Lithodidae; genus Paralithodes; species Paralithodes platypus. The sequence goes on along the minus strand of CM064519.1, from coordinate 47,349,306 downwards.
TAACTTTCTTTGAATTAATAAGACTGTTAACATTAATTTTGTCTAAAATTTTAGAGGAATAATTTAAAGTGGACAGGACTTTATCTTTAATACGGTTATCTTTGGATTTCTTAGAATTAGCTCTAATATATCCCATAAAAGCAAAGACTATATTCTTAAATTTATTTGTGAAATTATGTTTATTATTTAGAATATTTTCTATAAAAGGAGCATTTTGTAGGCCTTTCAATGAATCTTTTAATTTTTTAATTCCGAAATTTCGATATAATGAATATAAATTATTAACAATAATTATAATATCAGACCTGCTTTTCTTTTTATTAAATGTATTTAGTCTTCTATTACCGTGTCTACCAGGTCTTCTGTTTAAAACAGGGAAGTTAAAATATGGGTTATTAAAATCGTTTTTTAATAAATCTTTATACAAAATGTTGCCTACATTTTTTATTTGATTGTTAAGTCCAAATGGATAGATGGTCATTAATTTTCCAATCCAATAATTTTCTCTATCTAAAACATTTTGATTACTTTGAACAATTTCTATAATTTTGTATTTACAATCAAATTTAGTACAATCTGTGTTAAAATGCTTATATAGAAGAATCTTGGAGTCGATGCCGTTCTTAATTCCTGATCTATGCCCGTAGGCTCTTTCTCTTAAACATTGCTCCGTCTTTCCAACATATTGTATACCACATTTCTCACAGGTTATTAAATAGATAACATTTTTTACTTTACATGGAGATGTTACATTAACAGAAGAATTTAGAAACAAAAATTTTGTATTGGTAATGTAACTTTTAAAAATTTTTGATGTTCAAAATCAAATTCATTCACACAGAGTTTACATTTACATTTATCAACGAAAAGACGCCGGTTATTTTCATTTTTTTTTTCATTATTTAAGTTTTTATAATTTGCCCGCCGCCGTGGGTACATAGAATTTTCTGACACGTAGTCCGTGGCCGGTCCTGGTTCGTCAACGAGTACAAGTAAAGGAAGGGACAGTACATGGGGAACACGTCGTATACTAATGTTGCCACTAGTACAGACCGTCCTCACATCTATACTGTCCCTGAACCTATATAAATTAAAATGTAAAACTTGCAAACTAAACAAACCAAAATTGGGACAAGGACAATATAAAGTCAAATTAATTATCAAAATCGCTATGTGGAAACAACGCTTACTAAAATGAAAATTATTAAATAAAAGAACACAATCCACCACATAGGGTGTACATCACTACATGAGCAAGTTAATCTGTTTCCCAAGCAAACCAATCGCACATATAACAACGCACTATCGTCACGTTAAAGGAAGTAGTCAAGTTTGGGAAGTCCGGGACGTTCTGGCAAATTTTACTAAACTCTGCATGAATAAAGAAACTACATGTTAAATGTCAAAATATTATTTAAAACCAAATTTGCAACATGACAAGACATTAACAATAGTAAAAAATACAAATATTGATAAGATATCTATACTATTACAAAATAATATAAAATACAGTACAGCACTCACTAACGATAGTGCTATCGGGTAGGTACCTGTAAGCATAGCATGCTTCAAGTGACCCCTATCAATAACTACCCTACAAATAACCTACATTTATAGCACAAATAAACTAAGGAAATCGCAAAAGTAAGCAATTGATACTATCGACAATGAATACATATAATATAAAGAGAAATAATTGCAAAATATGAAGTAACAACAGATTTAAACAAAGAGTACTCTTTTAACAAGAACAATAAATTTAAAAAATCATCAATATTAATAATAATAATAATAATAATAGAAAAAGAAAAAGATAAACAATAAATACAGACAAAAAGTAAGCAGAGGTTATACAAGAAACTTCAAGTTAAAAATGCTTGATTAAAATTATTGATGTCAAATTTTAGAATACAGTCACAATAATTGACCCTAAAAAGATTAAATTTATGGAACAATTTACTAACCTTATGAGAGGCTAGGGGTTACGATTTCTGCCCAACCTAGAATGAACGGACTATAGTGACTGCCTTCAATTACTTCTTGCTCTGTATTTACACTCACCCAATATTTTGACCCAGCTCTGTCCATTCGTGATAGTTTGTCCTGGCCATTCCCCTGCCCTGGATGTCTGGGTTGTTTGATCTAGGACTGCCTTGGAGTTTACCCTCTCTCATGTTTCCACCTCTCTATGGCCTATATTCTATTTTGATCTGATTTTATCCCGTACTTTTCGGTACCGGTATTTAATCTCTCTCTCTCTCTCTCTCTCTCTCTCTCTCTCTCTCTCTCTCTCTCTCTCTCTCTCTCTCTCCTCTCTCTCTCTCTCCTCTCTCTCTCTCCTCTCTCTCTCTCTCTCTCTCTCTCTCTCTCTCTCTCTCCTCTCTCTCTCTCTCTCTCTCTCTCTCTCTCTCTCTCTCTCTCTCTCTCTCTCTCTCTCTCTCTCTCTCTCTCTCTCTCTCTCTCTCTCTCTCTCTCTCTCTCTCTCTCTCTCTCATTGTGTGTGTGTGTGTGTGTGTGTGTGTCATGAAAGAAACAAACTATATTGAGTGCACTGATTTTATGCACTGAAAAAAAAAGTATTATAAAGGTAGTCAAGACACCAAAGTACTACTGCGTGCGTGTGTGTGTGTGTGTGTGTGTAGCGTGGGGGGGGGGGGGGATGGAGGTTATGCTTGTACGTACTGTATAAATGGTGATGTCTCTTGGTATCTCATTCTACATTAATTATCTGTCTATAATTATCTCTCTTTCCATCTACCCAAGCCATGACCCACATCCCATACACAGTCCTTACCGTTGCTCTCCCCCCTACTTAAGACCCACCATATACTCTGTCCTGGGCCCTGCACCACACGGCCCTTTGACCCCTACTAGTACATGCTTGCCCCCCTCCTCCCTCTCCTCCCTGTCCTTGGTCATAACTCAACTTTCCCCACGTCGTGCTTCAACCATTGACTGACACCCCTATAATTTGATAGCTTTGCCATTTTCGAGCAAATTATTTTCAGTTTGCTCGCTAGACTAAAAGCAAACGTTTTACCAATGCCCTCCATAAAATAAAATACACCCCTCAGACCCTCTTCAGGCTAGAGATATACATGTTTCGATAGAAACATTACTCTACCAAAGGCCGGTTACTCCTTAATTGCAGACTTGCTATTGATCACCCAGAATACAACAGATACTTGAATAGGGGGAAATATCATATAAACACCGAAGTAATGTGAAAAGTCTTAAAATCTGCCAAACACTCGGCCCTTAAGGGGGGTCACCGGCTTTTTGTATCGTCTTTTCTCTCTTTCTCTGGCTTGTATCCATTCGACCCCCTTCAGCCTACTGTCTACAGCCTACAGTCTACTACAGAAAAATTTCTCCGGCGAAGCCGGATTTATCCATACAATGCTGGCTCGGTATCGCTCGCCAGGAAGAAATCAACACCTGGATGGAAATAAGTCTTAAAGCAGTTGGCTGAATGGGGCCGAAAGGATACAAGCCAGGGAAAAAGAAAAGGAGAGAAAGATAAAAAAAAGCCGGTGACCCCCCTTAAATTCTCCCAAACACTCGGCCCTATGACCCCTATACTACAAGCTGCTTGCCCCCCCCCCCCCCCCCTTCCTGTCCTTGGTGATAACTCAACTTTCCCTGGTGGTCGTGCTTCACCCCTTGACTTACACGCCTCTTGTCCCTGTCTAACCCCCTCCCTACACCTGTCTCGTACCTCTGGCCTGCCTGTCGTCCCTCTTATCCTACACTGCCTTATCCTGCACACCCTTTATAAGAGCGGTAGACGAACATTGATAAGGGTAGCCGCAGTGTTCAATCCAAAGTTCTTAGCTATTTTACCTTTTGCACTGTGTATATGATAAGCTAATCCAATACATTAACCCCTACTGTACCGATGACGTCTTTTATTTTTGATTTCAGCTACATTTAGACGATTTCATGAAGTTTAGGAAGGATATATGGTAGCTTAAAAAATAATTAGAGTAATCTGAAGCCTCTTAACTGGTAAACGTCCTTCTTAAGCTGAATAATATCGTCTTATAGTTGCCACAATATAATGAAAAGGACGTCGCTGGTACAGAAGGGGTTAACACGGTTTGATTAATAAATTACACCATAATCAGCTGATATACATTAAGTAAAGCAGGCCGAGCATACAATGAAGGATACAATCAATGCCTTAGAAAACAATACTCTCAGATTCTCCCAACATAAATTATATCATTAGCCAGCTCTCTCACTCTCTCTCTCTCTCGCTCTCTCTCTCTCTCTCTCTCTCCTCCGTGGTGATCAATTCTTCATCTTTCTACCCGTCTAGACCTCCCACCACCCTATTCTGCCCATACCTCGGCTGCAACACCCTTCCTGCACCTTTCTTAGTTGGTAGTAATTTAGGGCTTTTTTTGTCGTGTTTCAATTTCAGCATGGTAATTAGGACTTATCATCTTCTTCTTAACTAAGTTCCTCATTGGTAAATAGTTATGGGTTGGTGGGTAAAATATTATTCTCTTATTTCGTCTATTATCAATTAATGGAATGGAGTCAAAATAGGGTCAATCACTCACTCACACACGCACACATACACATACACACACAGACAGACACACACACACACACACACACACACACACACAGGGTGAAACAAAATGCTGAAAGCTTTATGTGAACATATGTGTCACACACACATTCTCCCATTTTCTTCGCTCTTCTAAAGATCTATAGAAAAAAAATGAAGATATATGATCAATGAATCTATTAAATAGGTGAAGTCAAATACAATGAAAGTGTTATAATACCGTACCTCAATTTATTAGACCTTACTTATTTAATAGATTCTTTCATTCATATGTTTGTATTTTTTCATCGAGAGAGAGAGAGAGAGAGAGAGAGAGAGAGAGAGAGAGAGAGAGAGAGAGAGAGAGAGAGAGAGAGAGAGAGAGAGAGAGAGACAGACAGACAGACAGACAGACAGACAGAGAGAGAGAGTGAGAGAGTGAGAGAGAGATAGAGACAGAGATAGAGACAGAGAGATAGAGACAGAGAGAGAGAGAGAGAGAGCGCTTGGCCGTATAATTGTAGCCTCCATTCCAATAATTGATAATAGGCGAAATAAGAGAAATATTGTACCCTAAAACCTATAACATTTTGCATTATTAACCCTTTCAGTACCGGCGGCAATTTTATATATTTGATTCTAGCTATCTTTAGACGATTTTCTGCAGTTTAAGAGGGATCTGTGATAGTAATAAGGATACAGTGAGATGGGTTGAAGCCTGATAATTTGCTGGAGGCCCTTTTTAAAGTGAATAAAATGGTATAATAGTAGTCAAAATAGGTTAAAAGGACGACAACGGTACAGAGAGGGTTAAAGGAGAAGGTGTAATGGAGAAACAATGTGGTGTGATCATTTGGATCCATATACCTATTCGGATCTATCAACCCCATCTGTACCGCCGATATCTTGTTAATTTGAGCATAGATATATTTAGACGATATTGTGTAGTTTAAGATGGATTTGTGTTAGTAAACGAGGGTTAAGGGGGGTGACCTGTTGTTTTGTTATTTCTGTCCTTTTCTCTCTTTCTCTGGCTTGTATCCATTCGGCCCCATTCAGCCAACTATTTTAATACGTTTATCCCCATCTAGGTGTCGATTTCTTCCTGGCGAGCGATAGCGAGCCAGCATTATATGAAGAAATCTGGCTTCGCCGGAGACATTTTTCTATCGAAAAATGTACAAATTTAGCCTGCTGTCAAATAAAAATAAAAAATATGCTGGCTCGCTACCGCTCACCAGTAAAAAATTGACACCTGGATGGGGATAAACGTCTTAAAACAGTAGGGTGAATGGGGCCAAATGGATACAACCCAGAGAAAGATAGAAAAGGACAGAACAAAAACAGGTCACCCCCCTTAAGTCACATAGTTCGAAGCCTGTTATTTGCTGGACGCCTTTTTTTAAACTGAATAAAATCGTCTAACAGTAGCCAGATTACAGTTAAATGGACAGCACAGGTACTGAAGGGGTTAAGGTTGAATGGACACACAAATATAGATACATAATGGTACGGTACTGGACATGCATTGGGAACCTGTCTCTACGGTTGGTTAATTTCAAACATATTTTAGTTTTAATAACTTTATAAAATACATAGCAGACCATACTTATAGTTATAATAATCTATATTTATTCAAATGCATGTTTGCTTAGTTCATAATACCTTATATTATGCAGTTTGAATGGTTAGGTTATTCCCAGAGATTATTTAGAAGTATTGTAAGCTCTTTCTGTTAATAATATTGCTTGAAAGTAGCGATGCAGAGATATACATATCGCTCGAAAGTAGCGAAATATGAGAGATCTGAATATTCTAGCCGGAGCAGGACCGAAAATACATGGATTTATAATACATGGATTTATAATACATGGATTTATAATACATGGATTTATTATACATGGATTTATAATATATGGATTTATATTACATGGATTTATAATACATGGATTTATAATACATGGATTTATAATATATGGATTTATAATACATGGATTTATAATACATGGATTTATAATATATGGATTTATAATACATGGATTTATAATATATGGATTTACAGTTTTAGAGATAGTTGAAGAGTGGTATTCTACGAAATAACGAAGACCTTCACTGTAAGTAAAACATTAAAAAGGCGTGATCGTCTAGGCTTTGTATTGAGGAACTCCATAACAAAAGATGAATAATGTCATCTCTCAAAGTCAATATGTATAACCATCACTACAACAATAACCATAATAATACTTGCAAAGGCATTACACCGGTTAACCCCTTTTGTACCGGCGACGTCTTCATAACTCTATTCTAGCTATATTTAGATGATTTTGTGCAGTTTAATAAGAATCTGGGGCATTAAAAATGGTTCAGTGAGATAGTTCAAAGCATGTTAATTGATTGAGGGCATTTTTAATCTGAATAAAATCATCTAATAGAAGCTTGAATAAAGTTAAAGGGACGACACCGGTACTGAAGGGGTTAGTGACCCAGAGGCAAAATAAGCAACAAGTGACTTAAGGGGGGTGACCTGCTTTTTGTTATTTCTGTCCTTTTCTTTCTTTCTCTGGCTTATATCCATTCGGCCCCATTCAGCCAACTATTTTAAGACGTTTATCCCCATCTAGGTGTCGATTTCTTCCTGGCGAGCGATAGCGAGCCAGCATTATATGAAGAAATCCGGCTTCGCCGGAGACATTTTTCTATCGAAAAATGTACAAATTTAGCCTGCTGTCAAATAAAAATAAAAAATATGCTGGCTCGCTACCGCTCACTAGTAAAAAATTGACACATGGATGGGGATAAACGTCTTAAAACAGTAGGCTGAATGGGGCCAAATGGATACAAGCCAGAGAAAGATAGAAAAGGACAGAACAAAAACAGGTGACCCTCCTTAATTGAATATCAGTGAGATCCTAGAAGCCTACACCTTCTCTATCAAATGAACAGGTCAGTTTCTCTACTTGGTTCTCTCTAGGTTGTAATAATTGTAATCATTATTTTCATTGTTGTCAATGCTACGTTTTGTTTCTGCCTCAAAATATTTATTTGATAAATTTCGCCCCCACCTTACACACACACATTAGAGTTGGATTATTAATTACTTCATAAACTTAACAACAATCCCCTTGACAAATAAGTTCAGTGAATTACACAAACACACATAAATTAGTGTTCGATTATTAATTACTTCCTAGACCTAACAGCAATCATAGTAGCCTAATATGGAATAATTCGATTATCCCCAAATTAATTAAAGTATCAAAACTTCATCGTTTTTTCCTCAACTACTCTCTCTCTCTCTCTCTCTCTCTCTCTCTCTCTCTCTCTCTCTCTCTCTCTCTCTCTCTCTCTCAACAAAGGAGAATATATAACAGTTAAAGTATGTACTGTGCCGTTTTATCCATTGTTAACGCTTTATTTATTCAGATTTTCAAAACCTGAAATATTAACTTTCAATTGGCTTAATATAGTTTTGCTCTACCTCAGGAAGTGGCGGGTGCTACTTAGCAATTATTTTCCTCCTCTTTCGCTTCACTAGGGTTTTGCTATATCTTTAAATTTAAGTCCTGGCTACCTCGCTGGGATCGCAAGACCAGTGTGGTTAGTGTATATATGTAAATCCATGTAAACAACCTATACTTAGTTTAATTTCACCTGACGGTAAATTAAATCCCTTGGCAGCTAATTTATCGATACTAATGGACAAATATGCAACTACTCTGTCTCTGCATCATAATTAAGACCAAGTTTAGATAATTAGCACCATATTTCACTACATAATCTTCAAAATAACTGATACATCTTGATGGGAACTTTGCAATTTACCGTCAGTTGCAAATAAACCGAGTATAGTCTTCCACGTTCCCTCCCCCCACCCACCACCACCACACCGAGGGCGTTACCGTTAAGGGACCTCACCTCGCTTTTTTTCTCTTTCTCTCCCTCTCTCTTTGGCTTGTATCCATTCGGCCCCATTTACCCTACTGTTTTAAGACGTTTACCCCCGTCCAGGTGTCAATAGTTTCCTGGCGAGCGGTAGCGAGCCAGCATATATATATTTTTTCTTTGACAGCAAGCTAAATTTGTACATTTTTCGATAGAAAAATGTCTCCGGCGAAGCTGGATTTCTCCATACAATGCTGGCTCGCTATCGCTCGCCACGAAGAAATCGACACCTGGATGGGGATAAACGTCTTAAAACAGTTGGCTGAATGGGGCCGAATGGATACAAGCCAAGGACAGAGAGAAATGGAGAGAAATATAACAAAATCCAGTGACCCCCCTTAGGAACCGAGAGTGGAGACGTGCCTTTCTCTCTATGCAACCACAATAGCATCTAACCCGATACCCTTCTCTGACTCTCTGACTCTCTCTCTCTGTATGTATGTATGTATGCGAGCGTGAGTGTTTTTTCAGCTAACTCTCTAGTGTTCTTAGGTATCATTTTTACTCCTATTGATTTTCGTCACGGTTGTTCCTTCATTTCGCTCAATGATCATGCTCTCTCTCTCTCTCTCTCTCTATCTATCTATCTATCTCTATCTCTATCTCTGGAATGGAATTAAATTAATTAGAAAAAAGGCATCCTTAGATGTGACACAACATTTCTTCACATACAATGTGGTTAAAGAGTGGAATAGTGTGCCAAGGGAGGTGGTCGACAGTAATTCAATTGATACGTTTAAGAAAAGACTGGACGATCATCTGATGAAGATTGGATTGATATGAATGAATCAATAGGCTTGTGTAATTTCCCTTTCAAACTCATTTCTATCTATACTATATAAAAACTTTCCTTGTGGGCATTTCCTGACCCATAAGGTTACACTTCATCCTATCTTCCGGTGCGGCTAATTAGCAGGAGGGTGGGGAGAGAGACTTCTACTTTACTGTCATATTCTTCTACTATAAACTGTGTGGTGATGGGCTGGTCTATCAAAGTGAGAACTGAGCAATCTCTGCCATACCCATAGCTTACTCTGACTGTTCCTTTTACCTATATATTTCTAGATCTCAAGTGACGGCATCTCTAACGTGGATTGACCTCCCAATCTACCAAGATTGGAAGCCAAAGCGTCACATTTTTCCTTTGCCCCTCAACTTTCTCTTCATAATTGCTGAGGGACACATGGCCCTGGGTGGGGCTTTGGTTTCCCGGGCATTTCCGCACCCTCCTCAGCTCCCCGCCATGGAGTGGCTTCGGTCACCCAGGCTTTATTGTGGTCGGCGGGGAGGGTTCTGTGGGGGCGCTCGGTTATGGCCTTGGCCTTGCTCGGGCCCTTGGGGCTGTTCGGCCAGGCAGCTTGGGGAACAACAACAACAACAACTATAAACTGTCCCTGTCTAGTAGTATTAAGGCCGGATCACCTAGTTGGAACCGCAAGGTCTGTGTGGTCTGAGTATCTGTGTAAGTCTATCTCTCTCTATATATACAGTATATGTGTGTGTGTGTGTGTGTGAGTATTCCTTCAGCTAACTCTCTTGTATTCTTAGGTATCATGTTTACTCCTATTGAATTTCTACATTGCTTTTGCCTCATTACTAACCCCATCCTTCGCTTTTCCTATTTTCTCCAGCAAAGACTATAGTATAATCAGAGAAATTTTCACTACAGATCGTCCTCACGCTTTATAATGTTCTACTAAGGTCTCTTCTAGAATGTGCTTATCATTCTGGTGTCCAGCACTTGTGAGAGATTTAGAATAATTAAAAAAAAAAAAAAAAAAAAAAAAAAAAAAAAATCTATAGCAATATATCTTATTCCCTCGCTCAGAAGACTAACCTATGATGATTAACTGAGAAATGTTGGTCTCCATTCGTTGTGAACTTGTAGGTTACAGGTCAACCCATTAAATCCTTCCAAATAGTTAATGAATTTGACAACGGGTATCATAAAAGATACACACCATGCAATTATGGCTGAAAATTCGAGTTGAAGAGGTTCAACACATACGCTCTGTTCTACCAAGAACACACTTCTTTCTGATGTTGTAATAGTTTTCCAGTAGAGCAATTCAACATTAAGATGAGTAAACAGTAGCTTGCACAGTCTGCAATGAGTACAGTGCACTTTACAATCTCTCTTTCCACCTAAAATATCTCCTCAGAATGACCACAAGGTCATTAAGATATTAACTATTCCTTGCAAATTATAATTGAAAAGGTTCAGCACTAGTATTTGTGGAAACTTTTTCACATATAAGATCAGTTCTACCTGGAACAAGCTTCCCATCGAAGTTTTAAATTGTTCTTCAGTAGAGCAGTTCAAGAAGAGAGTAGATAGTATTTTGCACACTTTGTAAAGAGTATAGTGCACTAAACAGTCTCTCTCCTTCCACTTCGAGTATCTCCTCGGAATGGACCGCAAGGTCTCTGAGATACTAACTATTCCTTGTAACTTGTAACTTGTATCTCTCTCTCTCTCTCTCTCTGACCTCCACCGCCTCTTATATAAACCCCGCTAGTAGACACAGGGAGGGAATCACACACATACCACTGTCATCTAACCAATGCAGTGTCTCTCGTTCCTTTCATTGGCAGACTTTTCAATTTGCAGTAATGTTAGAGACTTAGTTCTAGACAATCGGGTATGAAGGCTCGTATTAGTTCTTATCTAATCTAGTTAATTGCTACTGAATTGCGGAGGAGTACATTACTCATTTGTTTTTAAGTAAATATTTATACATGTGCCAGCTGAACATTGATGTTAATTAGATAAAGACATAGCTTAGCTGCATTAATGTAATCATTTGGCAGTATTCTTAAATATGTGGATAATCTGCTGAATATAAAATGGATAATACATATTAACGAACTGAGTGTTGACATATACATTTAAAAATTGTTCCTACTAAATGTTTTAAAGATTGCAGTATGTTTAAATTTATTCGCTAACAACTGCTTCGGACTTAATTATGATAAAGTTTATGAATATGGTCGTACGAGGCGCTGTATATAAAAGGTTAAGGCAAAGATCGAGCTTTATATAAATAGCCCACTCAGTATTATGAAGGCTTTCTTCATATTATATGGCTGCCATTAAACGATTGTATTGGGCTTTGGGAAGAGTTATTTTTATTAATGGGCCAATGGAGATAGTTTATTACCTATTTTATCTCAAAAGGTCCTTCCTAAGCTGAATATAGCTATATAATTACTGTATAACCCCTTGAGACTATGAAGCGTTTTGACATTTCATTCTGGCTATCATTATAAAATTGTATACAGCCTAGGAAGGATCTACAGTATTGGTATCAAAAGGGTAAACACTATCTCTATTATTCCTGAGACTGCTATAATTCCCTTCCAAACGTAATACAATCCTGTTGTGATAACTAAATTAAGCTGTTAAATTGTGTCATAATCCTTACCCGCTTTAGTTAGTTAAAAATAGGACTGTAGAGGCTATCAACCCATGAGGATTATTAAGCCCACCTTATAGTCAAGAAGAACGTGACCAGAGTTCCCGAGGCCCCCAAGGTTACACCCCCAGGTATACTGGGAATATAAACCTAGAGGTTGTCCTGCTCGGAAACCCCGGACGTCTTCCGTAATCGCGACCAGGACTAAAGCCCCCTTTCGAGAACTTTAGTCCTTGCTTACCCACTTCTGTACCGGGGACGTCTTTATAACTTTAACCTGGTCACTATTAGACGATTTGATTCAGTTTCAAGAGGCTTCGAACTATCTCACTTCATCCTTTTTACTACCACAGATCCTTCTTAAACTGCACAAAATCTTCTAAATATAGTTAGAATAAAAATAAAAAAAACGTCGCCGGTACAGTAGCGGTTAAAGGGTTACTCATAAAACAAATTAATAACTCTCATCGTATTCATAAATGGGTAAACTGTAGGATACAATAACCTCGTAAAGTCAACCCACACCGAGCTAAGGTAAAGAGCCACACACCCGTCCCTCCAAAAGAGCCAGGTTGGTAAAGTGGGGGAAACTGAGCCGAGAACGGAGACGCTTAAGAGGAAAGGGTTAAGTTTTTGGTCGATTTATTCATATATTATTTAAAAATGAATTAATTTTCCCCCCATACCTCTATCAAGCTTATAAACACATCCTCAAGATTCCCCTTCTAAATAATTGTGTAAATTTTTCGGTAAAAACATGTCCCGGCCGAAGACCGATTTTTCATATATTACAGGCTCGCTATCGCTCGCCAGGAAAAAAAAGGATACCTAAATGGCACGAAAGGTCTTAATATTGACAACAAAATGGGGCGAAAGGTCTGAAAATCGCCAAACTAATGAGCCGAACGTCCTAAAATCTGAGAGCTAATTGGGTTGAACATGAGGGAGAAGGGTGGCCATAAATAACATCCATGCCCCTTTAATACTTTACAAGATATATAGAAGTACAGTCGGGTGCATAAATGGCGACGCACCCATTTGAAACGGTCCCGAACGCAAACGAGACAATACATTTTTCTGTTATAGCCCAGATGGTTCAGAACTTGGCTTTAAAGGTTCAAAGATTCGAACTTGGTGTAACTTTATATACCGGTATGCTGAGAACTGTGACTTGTATATCCAATATCAGCCAGATGCGAGAAACACGTGTGGGATACAAAAATGTAAACTATATAAAGACATTTAGTTATTGTCTGCCTATTCAGAGAATGATGATTCTATTTATCTGTCTAAATATCGATATATATCATATCAATCTACATATCTATCATTCTATCTATCTGTCAATATATTGAATTAACTATTTCGTTTTTTTTTTCTATGTGAGTGAGGGAGGCAAAAGGCAGAACAGCCTGTAGCGAGTGCCTCCCCCATAGTTGAAAGAGTGACAGGGCCAAAATCAAGGGACGTTCGAGCCAAAATGCCTGGACACACGGAGTTTGAAGCAATTTAAATCATAGGAAGAGGGAAAGACTGATTCTGGGAGAGAGTTCTAGAGCTCACCTGTTGAATAGAAGAAAGTTTGAGAGTAACGTTTCACATAATTATGTCATGTAACACTACGTGTACTACGTGATGATGTATAAGGAATGATGAGGAGATAATAAACAAATAAAAAGTATATGTATAAAAATGATAAGATCAACACAATATAAAAGTTAGAATGTCCGCATTTTTTTTTTTTTAGAATCCTTAACTAAAAGAGAAAATGTCAAGAAATATAAAATCAGAAAATGAGAAATTGGTATAAGACAATAACAGTACCGGTAGTGATAATAGGAAGGAGGAAATATAATAACAATAGCCCAGACATCAGTATACAATGGGGGATAATCAAGATACCAAAAAGAGGAAAGCAAGAGGAATAGTACGGTAAATTAGTAACAATGAGGAAAAGAGAAAATTAAATAAATACAATGGGGAAACGGATAAAGTAGTAAGAAGCGAGAAGGAGGTGAGAAACTATCATTATTTATAGAAGACAAACACATGGGCAAATACTTCAATGTAAGAAAGAAAGAATGGCTAAGAAAAATATACAGGGAAAGCTAATGAAGGGAAATTACATTAAGCTGGGGTATTGTAAAGAGTTGAACGAATAATAATCACGAGAAGGAAGTCAGAGTCCCAGGAGTTATTTCAAGAAGGGAAACAAGGGCAATTACTAAAATATGAGAAAGAAAGAATGGCTAAATGAAAGTGATATAAAATGCTAATGAAGAAACACTACATTAACCCGGAATACCCCTGATGGTAACAAAGGCTTTAAAGTATCCCTAATCGGCTCAAAATCGCGTCATATGTCGGAGAGGGTTAAGCAGCGATATTATAGAGTTTAATGAGAAGAATCAAAGGTATTGTAAAACATAAACCAGAGAGTGGAAGACAAAATATCGAAGTGAAATTGAGAACGAAAGTATATTAAAGTGCATAGTAACAGTCAAATGTACAGTTGCCCAAATACCTTCTGTTCCTCTCCGTGGCAACTATGCATGCAAATATTATGCTCATGATTCAATTGCCGACTTGCGAGTTTTTTCGGTCTATAAGGAAGTTGGAGCTGTAGACACAGATATTTAACATAATTTACTGCTAAAATACGGTCTTAGTATATTTATTCAAATATATAACCCAATTCAATATAACATTTATCCATCAGAAACGTACATTATTATTGCATTTATGTTTAATATCGATGTTCACGGCTCCAACTTCCTTATAGCCTGAACTCGCAAGTGGTCAATTACGAGTGTAGTTTCTTATGGAGTGGTTAACTTGGCTGACTACGCCACTGATCATTTAAAAGAAACCACACTCGCTATTCATACACACAAATTTTACTCTCATACATAAGATCACGACGAGCAACAGAACTTATGAGGATAACTGTACATGAAAAGAAACCGGGGACAATGAGGAACACTACAATGAAATAATTATAATAGTAGAGACGATAAAGAAGAACTGATAACGAAGAGTAAAATCAATAATGACTGAAAATAATAATACTGAAGAAGAAAAAGAAGGCAACGATGATGATATTGATAGTGAGGAGGTGTTTTCTCTTAAATATCTTCTTCCTTATGATTAGTCCCATTAGTTTTGAGATGTTAAAACATTCGTCCGATTAGTTGTGAGATTTTAAATGAGCGAGAGCGAGCCTGTAATGGTTACGGTTTGTTTCGAAAGGTGTTATTTTGTTTTTCTTTTTTTAAGGTTGATAGAGGTCTTGGGAGGAAACTTAGAAACACTAACACAAAGAATCAAGGAGTAGATGAGAAAATAAGGAATTATTAAATTGAAGGAAGGAATGGCGTAGTGAAGGACATAATAAGGAAGAAGCAGAGGGAAGTGTAGAGAAGGAAGGAAGGGGGAGCCAACCCAACTATGTGCACACTACCCAAGCAAGATTTACGCCCCATCTCCCCAAACTGTGAGGAATGCCATTAATTTCACCCCCACCTATTGTTTTAGAAGGGGGAGGGAGGTTGTATGGCTGAGGAGGAGGGGTGGGGGTGGGGGAAGGGGGATATTGTCGAGTAACCCTATATACTGTATATTTCCATCCTTTTGCCTGTTTAGTTCCTGCTTCGGTCTTCTTAAAGAGAAGGGGGGAGGGGGATATATTTAGTTTTTAATTTATATTTGAATATTATTATATGTATCTTTTTTGTTCGCTCCCTAGACCTCTACAAAGCTAAAAAAAAAAACAAAAAAAAACACGACAGTCTTCGACTAGATTTGTATTTTTTTCGGTACAAAAATTACCCAGCTGAAGGCAGGTTTCTACTAAATTACAGGCTCGCTATCGCTAACCAGGAAAAATGTGACTCCTAAATGGCACGAAAGGTCATAATATTGACAAATAGGGCAAAAGGTCATATGATCGCAAACTAATGAGGCGAACGTCTCAAAATATAACTTGTGGGGCTAAACATGATGGAAAAGAGAGTCCAGAAAAACAAATACCTCTTCTTTACCGTATGCTCGGTAATTTGTATTTATAATATTGTATATCTCCATTGTGTTTACGTTTTCATAATTTTGTCAGCATTTGTTAAAATGTTTACTTCCTTGCATATCTTCGTTTCCTCTAGTCTTTTTTGCTAACCCTTTGAAGATTATGAAGCATTTAAACAATTGATTCTGGCTATCATTAGACGATTGTATGCAGTTTAGAAAGGATCTGTGGTAATTGTAAGGGCAAAAACTATCTCATTGAATCCTCTGACTTCCATATACCCTTCCTTATCTGCATAAACCGTCTAATAATAGCCAGACACAAAAGAAATGCGTAATCGGATCTTGAAAGCGTCAATAATTTTGTATTATATGTTTTGTATATTTATCTGCGATTTTTACTGTAATCCAATTAATGTCTAGCTGTCCTCTAATTCTTTCCAATGTTACATTTCACCTTCGTATTACCGCATAGTTCCTAAGAGACTAATTTGAAATTGCTTGTACAGTCGGATACCATAGTCTCCAGCCCACTCCTAAATATTCGTGAGTTTCACCTATTTCTAATTATGGAAGTATATCTCTGGACACGAATCTTTAAATATATTTCTATTTACATCAACTGCAAGATTATCTATGCTATTTATTTAAGAGGAAGTTCTATCCAAAAATCAATCCAGATAGCTATAATTGCATAAAGAAACACATTGGGGTCCTCCGAATTTTTACAAGTGGGCTAGAGACTATGGTATCCGAGTGTACATAGACGGTGCAAAACTACGATATCATATGTTTACATGATTCATCCCAATTGTCTTACTTCATAATATTATTGCAATTAAAGGAATGGCATCGTGTGTTTCCTGTTTCTCGAATACTCCCCCAATCTAGCTCTTCCCGTACCCCGGCAGAATTAAATACCCTCTACCAATCCTCCATACCCCTTTCTATAATTAAAATCTCTTATAGCCTCACGCACCCTTTTTTTGCAACCCCTTTCTAATAACTAAGGCGTCCTCCACCCACAAGCCACCCTTTCTCCCTTTGCAAGTATCCCCATCCTCTAGCCTATCTTTCCTGGGATTTTTGTTTTTGTTTTTTTTGTTTTTTTGTGAGTGAACACATAGGGGGGAAGGTTCACTTTTTGGTAGATTTGTTCATTTATAAATTATTTATCTAGCTTCCTCCCTACACCTCCATCAAACTTAAATGAAACGTCCATTAGATCCCCCTTCTAGATTAATTTGTAAAGTTTTCGGTAGAACAAGGCCGGTTCTTCCAAAATTACAGGCTCACTATCGTTCGGCAGAAAAAAAAAAAAAATAGACACCTAAATAGCACAAAAGGTCAAAATATTGACAAAGAAAAGGGTCGAAAGGTCCTAAAATTGCCGAACTAATGGGCCGAACGTCTTATTAACTGAAAACTGTCTTCGTGGTGCAATGCATAAGTTTGTTGATTTTCGGTGTGACCGTCCTGGGTTCGAATCCCCGGACTGCCACATGTGTTTGTTAATTTCATTAATCGAGTTTAGGAGTAAAGTTGGTTAGTGGAGAGAACATAATAACTAGTGGGGCAAATACATGAGGAAGAAGGGGGACCAGAAAAGCGACCCATCTCCTCCTAAAACACCCTCTAGCCTCCATCCCCCGTTCTATAATTAAAATCTCTTAGCCTCACCCCTTTTTTTGCAACCCCTTTTTTTGCAACCCCTTTCTAATACCGGTAACTAACACGTCCTCCACCCAGCCACCCTTTCTCTCTTTGCAAGTATCCCCTATCCCCTAGCCTATCTTTCCTGGGCCTTAAAGGGGTATGGTTCACTTGTTGGTAGATTTTTTCATTAAGTTATTATATTTCTAGTTTCCTCCCTAGACCTCCATCAAACATAAAACAAAACAAAAACACACATCCATTAGATCCCTCTTCTAGATTAATGTGTACCTCTTCTAAATTAATAAGTACATTTTTTGGTAGACAAATGTCTCGGCCGAGGGCCGGTTCTTACAAAATTACAGGTTCACTATCGTTAGCCAGGAAAAAAATCGACACCTAAATAGAACGAAAGGTCTCAATATTGACAAGGAAATGGGGCGCAAGCTCTTAAAATCAAACATCTTAACAAATCTAAACAAAGTAATGGGGCTAAACACAAGGAAGAAGGGGGACCAGAAAACCGGCCCGTCTCCCCTTAAATATACACCTTTCTATCGCCTTAAATCAGCCTCCCTACTACCCTTTTCTGTCCCGTAGATCTTCAGAGAGTCTCCTAAAGAATTGGAATAGTGCTGGTTGTACACGCGAATCGTTTAGCTTATATGACCGTATATATTTGCTAATTTATATATAGTTTTATCATTGTTTTAGTTTCCTCCGTAGACCTCCATCAAGCTGAAAAATGTCCTTATATAAATGCAGGCTCGCTTTCGCTCGCTATGAAAAAATAGAAAGCTAAATGGCACGAAAGATCTTAATATTGACAAAGAAATTGGGGGGAAAGGTCTCAAAAACAACAAACTAATGGAACGTATGTCTAAAATTTCAAAACAAATATGCTAAACATGAGGGACAACGGGGTCCAGAAAAAGCGACCAGATCCCCCTTAACTCCTTCTGTACCGGTGACGTCCTTTACATTTTATTCTGGCTACTAATAGACGATTTTATTAATTTTACAAAAGGCCTCCAGCAATTAACAGGCTTCGCACTGTCTCACTTAACCCTTTTTGCTACCACAGATCCTTCTTAAACTGCACAAAAGCGTCTAAATATACCAAGAATAAAATGAAAAAGATGTCGCCGGTACAGAAGGGGTTAATCTTGGAAAGTCTACTATAGTCTATTTTGTTCCAGCTGACGGTAAATTGTCATGTTTCTATCTTTGTTACTCAGCTATAAGGTAGATTTTGTAGCGAAATATGATGTTAATTATGAACACTTGGCATTAATACGACACACAGCCATAGTAGTTTCATATTTGTCTATTAAGTATCGATAAATCAGCTACTAAGGCATTCAATTTACCATCAGCTGGAAAACAATAGAGTATAAGCAATGCTCCGTTTCGTAACTGGCCTTTCAGAACATACGAAGGCCACTCCAGTCATGCAGCTTTAAGGGAGAGGTAGTCGCTTTTTCTGGACCCCCTTCTCCCTCATGTTTAGCATAATAGTTTTGAGATTTTAAGACGTTCGTTCCGTTAGTATGGCGATTTTGAGACCTTTCGGCTCATTTCTTTATCAATATTAAGACCTTTCGTGCCATTTCGGTGTCGATTTTTTCCTGGCGACCGATAACGAGCCTATAATTTTAGATAGGAATCAGGCTTCGGCTGGGACATTTTTCTACCGAAAAATCTAAAAATTTAGCTCGGAAGGGGGTCAAGGTGATATTTGTTTAAGCTTGATGGAGGTTTAGCGAGGAAACTAAAAAAATAAAAAAATAAATGCAAATATATATGGTCCAAAAAACAAGCAAAACCCCCTTAACATGACATTGCAGTTGCTTTCATGTGAAGTGAAGCTACTTATAAACAATTTTGTTTGAGGAACTAAGATCATTTATGCAAGTGGTGTTAGTGTGTTCGTATAATAGAAACAAAAAAAATTATTGTAAAAGCTCATTACCTTGGATTATTATTTGTTAAGGCCATATTCACGACATCTTGTAAAGCCTTTGTTAGATCTGATAACCCATTCAGTACCAGGGACGTCATTTTCATCATATTCTGGCAACTATTAGACGATTTTGTTCAGCTTAGGAAGGACCTATAGCAATAATATGGCTTCAAACTATCTCAACCAACACTTAACTACCATACATCCTTCCCAAGCTACATACTATCGTTTACATATAACTAGAGTAATATATGACACACGTCGCTGATACTCAGAGTTAATAGAATATTTGCATAACACTCAAAGATTCATATCAAATTGTAATGAATACTAATAGGCTAATGTAGAATAATTTTAAAAAGTTGAATTACAATTTAATTAATAATCATACACAAACAGCTGATTAACAGAATAACTTGCATGTAAAACCTGTTTTTAAACACAATAATACATTATTTCAAGGGATACTAAAGATATCTATTTGAATCAAATCCAACATGCAAATACTAAGTTCAGTATACTAAATATTCAGTTCCTAACTTTCTTATATGCGTCAGCCTATCTCGTTATATGCCTTCACTATTCTATATTTGTTCTCTATCCTGGTGCTCAATGTTTACGCTACCAGACCATATACCTTTACCAAATGTGTCGCAATCATATAATATATTTCGACAGTACAGTGTGTTTATATATATATATATATTTGTTTTCATCCAGGTCCTGACTTTACATTATAATATCGACGAGCATATTTTTCCTTCGTTCAATATCTCCCCCCCCCTCTTTCTTTACAGACAGACAGACAGACAGACAGACGGACAGATATATATATATATATATATAGGACACTCTCTCCCTGAATCCATCTTTCCCTCATCCTATGACTTAAATTGCTTCAAACTCCGTGTTTCCAGACATTTTGGCTCGAACATTCCTTGATTTTGGCCCTGTCACTCTTTCAACTCTGGGGGAGGCACTGGTCACATATATAATATATATTTATGGGCTTGTCTAACTATCTATTGTATACACCTGCCAATTGCAACCTATATCATTCTTCACTCTTTGTATATTTAGGTTAATATTTGTTCTTTAATATTTCTGCCATAATTTTTCCGCATAAAAAATGTATTGCGTGTTTTCTGTTTTACTTTAGGTGTATTCTGTCTTTGACCAAAATGTTCATGTTTAATTATTCTAGATTATTTTGTTTCATTATTTATATTTTTAATGTTATATTATTATATAAGTTTTTGGCCGACACATTCTTCGTTCTTCAGATTTGTCTATATTCAAATTTATTTATCTTCAATATTATGAATGTTCTTATCCAATGCTTTCATTAATTTCATTTTGGAGGGGTTTGGTGTTGGGAGTGAAATAATAAATTAGATTATTTGCGCTTAAAAAAAAATATATAATACTGATAAAACTTCACCTCCTTGCTTCTGTATTCCGTTGAAGTATAGCGAAATTAAGTTATGTCTCCAAAGTGTCAATATTTTCACCTGGAGAGCTCCTATGGAAGCTGAAACAATATATTTAGTTTCAATCTAAATCAATGTTGGTATTCGTCATTTGGCCGGAGAATATTTTTGTTTCCACTGAAGAAGGGTGACCGTTGTTTACCCTTTGAGTACCAGCGACGTGTGTTATCTTTTATTCTAGCTGTATTTAGACGTTATCAGGCGTCTTAGGAAGGATCTGCGGTAGTTAAAAGGGTTGATTTAGATAGTTTGAAGCCTTATTATTGCTAGAGGTCCTTCGTAACCTGAATAAAACCGTCTAATAGTTGCCAAAATTTAAAGAAAAGGACGTCACCAGTACTGTATGGGTTAACGAAACTTTGGTATACATTATTTTCGTCTGTCATAATAGGTTTTCTCTTGTTCGTCATCGGGCTAATAGGACTGTGTAAAGCAAAATCCACTAGTTCACTAGAAGGAATGCACAGTATAATTATTCATATAATACTGAATAAAGGGGGGGGGGGGGAGGGGGCGTATTTATTTGCTTATTTATGTATATTTTGTTTATTATTTTCTTATTGTCCTCCCTAGACCCCCATCAAGCTTAACACCCCCAAACCCTCCTTGAAGATAAATTTGTACATTTTTCGATAGAAAAATGGGAAAACAATTGACACCTAAATTGCACGAAAGATCTTAAGATTGACAAAGAAATGCGGCAAATGATCTTAAACTCTACACACTAATGGGGCAAACATCTTACAGTGTTAAAAGTAATGGGTCTAAACATGAGGGAGAAGTTGGTCCAGAAAAAGCAACTAGCTTCCCTTAACAGGAAAGCAGTCCGTTATCTATAATAGGGACATAACTCATAACTATAATAACCTCTAGTACCCCAAAATATCTGGAGCAAAGATACTGTAATTTCCACACACATTATCTTATTAACTTTTCCCAAATTGTAGTAATATCAGTTCGAATGGTCTAGTCTAGGTATTTGTAAGATAGAAGAGGCTAGTGGTTAAAGGGAGATGGGTCGCTTTTCTGGTCCCCCCTTCCTCATGTTTAGCCTCATTAATTTTCAGATTTTAAGACGTTCGACCCATTAGTTTGGCGATTTTAAGACCTTTCGCCCCATTTCTGTGTCAATGTTAAGACTTCTCGTGTCATTTAGGTGTCAATTGTTTCCTGGCGAGCGTTAGCCAGCATGTAATTTAAGAGGAACCGGCCTTCGGCCTAGACATTTTTCTATCGAAAAATGTACAAATATATCTTTATGGAGGGTCTTGGGATGTTTTTTTTTTTTTGTATAAGTTTGATGGAGGTCTAGGGGGGAATTGTTTTGATAAAAAATAAAATACATGAGCAAATAAATATCCCCCCCCCCCCCCCCCCCTAAGAACTCTGACCTATGTTCTGTGTCCTGCCGTTCAACCGCTTGTGTTCCCTCTCTTGTCCATGTTAATGATTTACTTACAATTCATACTTCAGTAAAAGCCTCAGCATACTGGAAAACATTGTTGCTGATAGTGAATACGATATATATATATATATATATATATATATATATATATATATATATATACCTCGTAATGGAAACGTCAAAAGAAGTTTAATTTAGCTATATTTTCATGTACCGTATCTCCTCAACTCTTGAAATGCAAATAAAAACATTAACCGGTAATTTCCAAGGTTCGTTAATGATTAATGATGTTGACATTAATCATGAATTTACATAGCCTAGGTTAATTGAACATAACCTAATATTAACATTACATAATATCATGAAATACAACTTGAAACTGCAAGAACTCAATGATTAGCATATTTATGATTATATTTCTGGAATTTATTAGGGATTTTATGTAATCCTTGGCTACGTAGAATCCATGTAGCATTTATTGACAGGTAGCCTAAGTTTCTGTGTGTGTATGTGTGTGTGTGTGTGTGTGTGTGTGTGTGTGTGTGTGTTTGTTTATATATGTGTGTATATGTATTTGTGTATGTATGTGTGAGTGTGAGTGTGTGTGTGTGCATGTGTGTTTGTGACGGTGTGTGAGCGTGTGTGTAATCGTGTGACTGTGTGTAGGTCCCCTTCACTGTTCACTATCTCCTACGGACCCCCCCCCCCCCGCCATCCTCCTCCTCCTCCTCCTCCTCCTCCTCCTCCTCCTCCTCCTCCTCCTTTTAGAAATAAACGTTCATGCTTAACAAACTTACTCGATTTCTTCAATGATGTTTACAAATCATATGATAAGGATAGAGCAATTGATATAATATATCTCGATTTTCAGAAAGCTTTCGATACCGTACCCTTCAAGAGACTAATTGACAAAATAAAAGCTCATGGCATAACAGGAAAAACTCTGAAATGGCTCGAAAATTGGCTCTCAGACCGTAAACAACGAGTTGTAATAAATGGTGAAGAATCTGATTGGTGTAAAGTAAATAGTGGCGTTCCCCAGGGTTCGGTATTAGGTCCTATTCTTTTTATAATTTACATAAACAACTTAGACGAAGGAATAGAATGCAAAATTTCGAAATTTGCTGACGATACAAAAAATACTAATAAAGTAACCTCAACAGTACATTGGCAAAAACTACAAGGTGACCTAGACACTTTAGAAAACTGGGCAGAAAAATGGCAAATGAAATTCAACATAGAAAAATGCAAAGTATTACACATCGGTAGTAACAATGCTAAAAAAGATTACTCAATGAACAACATTCAACTATCAAATACAAATAATGAAAAGGATCTGGGAGTTATAATATCAAGTGACCTGAAGCCGAGTAAACAGTGTACAGAGGTAATAAAAACTGCTAATAAATTGGTGGGTTTCATCGGCAGAACATTCAAATTTAAATCAGAAAAAATCATACTTACTCTGTGCGTCCCCATCTCGAATACTGCGTGCAATTCTGGTCACCGTACTACCGAAAGGACATAAATAAACTTGAAAAGGTGCAACGCAGAGTCACTAAAATGATACCTAGATTGCGTAATAAACCGTACGAAAAGCGCTTAAAAGAACTAAATTTGTTTAGCTTAACAAAGCGCAGAATGAGAGGTGACCTAATAGAGGTGTTCAAAATCTTCAAGGGATTCAGCAACCTAAATGTAAGCGAATTATTTACGATCAATCAAGCAAACACGAGAAACAATGGTTATAAGATTATAGGAAAGCGTTTTCATTCTCACGAGGCGAAGCATTTCTTCTTCAACCGCGTTGTGAATAATTGGAACAGACTACCCTCGAACATTGTAAACTGTAATACTGTCGAAACATTTAAGAACCATCTTGATAAACACATGGCAAATAACCCCCGATTAACACAGTTTCTTTCAGAATAACGCGCAACGAAATGTCAACGCATACCGCAATGTATATTGATTTTCATACATCTGTTCCCTTTCAGAATTGTAGTAAATAGAGTTAGCTTAGATTACAAATCAACTTCTTTTTTCTCCCTGTTCTGTCCGAATTTTCGTGTCAGTTTTTCAATACTACATGGTATTTTTCCTATCTGTTTCCATGCCAGCATTAGCTGGAGGGAGTGGTGGGTGGGGAGGAGCCTTCTTCTTTGCTATCCTTTTCTCTACCTCGTAGTCAGTAGATTAGTAGTTTTAGATATCCAAACTGCCCCGTAAGGACCAATAGGTCTGTTGCAGTTTGTTCTCCTTTGTATTCCTTTGTATTCCTCCTCCTCCTCCGTTTGGACACTCCTCTGTTTGGCCACTTGATCCTCAGTGTTTTGGAGGACAAGCAGCATAGAAGGGTCACTAGAACTGTTGTTGCTTGATTTCCTTTGTACTCCTTTGTACACCTTTGTACTCCTCCTCCTCCTCCTCCTAACAGTCTCTCTCCACCCCATCTCCTTAAGTGGGCAGTGATTGGTTTTTGGTCTGTATATTTATCTATTAATTTATTTTTGAGTTTCCTCGTTAGACCTCAATCAAGCATAAAAATATAAAACCGTAAACCCCCTTTACAGATAAACTTGTAAATTTTTCGGTAGAAAATTTTCCCGGCCGAAGACCGTTTCTTTCTAAAACTACAGGCTCGCTATCGCTCGTCAGGATAAACACCTAAATGGCACGAAAGGACTTAATATTGACAAAGAAATAGGACGAAAGGTCTCAAAATTGCCAAACTAACGGAAAGAACGTCTGAAAACCTCAATACTGATATGTTAAACATGAGGGAGAAGGGGGTCCAGAACTATCAACTACCTCCCCCTTAAGCTCTCCAACATATACTGTGCATGGACAGTACACAGTATATACACCCCCCCCCCCCCCTCCCCCTCCCCCCCCCAGCTTGACCCCGTTAACTATATAGCATAATCTGCATCCTCCCTGCCCTTAAGGGAGCCCACCTCGCTTGTTTACTCTTTCTCTCCCTCTTTCTTTGGCTTGTATCCATTCGGTCCCATTCAGCCTACTGTTTTAAGTTTGTCCCCATCCAGGTGTCAATTTCTTCCTGGCGAACGATAGCGAGCCAGCATTGTATGGAGAAATCCGGCTTCGCCGTAGACATTTTTCTATCGAATTTTTTTCAAATTTAGCTTGCTGTCAAAACAAATATATATATATATATATGTTGGCTCGCTACCGCTCGCCAGGAAAATATTGACACCTGGATGGGGTTAAACGTCTTAAAACAGTAGGCTGAATGGGGCCCATCAATGGATACAAGCCAAAGAGAGAGGGAGAGAAAGAGAAAACAAGCGAGGTGGGCTCCCTTAAGGGTTACCAAATCAAGTCCGCTAGATGGTAAATAAATACCGATATTGGATAGAATAACTGTACACTCTCTACAGTACCGATATTGGATAGAATAACGATACAATCTCTACAATAAGTACCGATATTGGATAGAATAACGGTACAATCTCTACAATAAGTACCGATATTGGATAGAATAACGGTACAATCTCTACAATACATACCGATATTGGATAGAATAACGGTACACTCTACAATAAATACCGATATTGGCTAGAATAACTACAATCTCTACAATACATACCGATATTGGATAGAATAATGGTACACTCTCTACAATAAGTACCGATATTAGATAGAATAACGGTACAATCTCTACAATAAGTACCGATATTGGATAGAATAACGGCACAATCTCTACACTAAATACCGATATTGGCTAGAATAACGGTACAATATCTACAGTACCGATATTGGATAGAATAACGGTACAATCTCTACAATAAATACTGATAACAGATAGAATAACGGTACAATCTCAACAATACATACCGATATTGGATAGAATAACGGTACAATCTCTACAATAAATACCGATATTGGATAGAATAACGGTACAATCTCTACAATAAATACCGATGATAGATAGAATAAGGGTACAATCTCTACAGTACCGATATTGGATAGAATAACGGCACAATCTCTACAATAAATACCGATAACAGATAGAATAACGGTACAATCACTACAATACATACCGATATTGGATAGAATAACGGTACAATCTCTACAATAAATACCGATAACAGAGAGAATAACTGTACAATCTCTACAATATCTCTCTAAAATGGTCCAAATCTACAGAATAGAGTTAGCATTCATGTCGCTAGATGTAAAAATATGCCTCTAGATCGAAGTAAATCCCCTAAATCTAAAGGGAGAGTAGCTATATTGGGAAAGTAGCTATATTGGGAAAGTATCTAAATTGGCAACACTACTGCCCCTTCTAGATCCCCCCAGTTACTTGGGCCCCGGACCAAAACGGCCATGGTCTATTGAAACCGCGATTGCATTCGTCATTTTGCCTTTTGTTTTCTTCATATTGTTCCCCAGAATGTTGTTGAGAATTATTATAGCAGGTCAGCTTAACCCTATTAGGTGCAGGCGTGCCAATTTAGAACCTCCCAGTTTTACTCCATTAGCTTGGAGAATTTAAGACGTTTCATCTCATTAGTTTGGCGATTATATGATGGTTAAACCCAATAAGGTGTCGATATATCCTGGGCGAGCGATAGCGAGCCTTCAATTTGGGAGAAACCGGCCTTTGGCCGGGAAATTTTTCTACCGAAAAATGTACACATTTAGCTTGAAGGGAGTCTGGGGGACGATATTTTTTAGTTTGAAGGGGGTCTGGAGAGGCGTTATTTAAAGTCTAGGGGGTAAGCTAAACATACATTGTTCGAAAATGGCAGACACAATTAAAACCCTCCATAATTAAACATACCAAAATAACCCCCAAGACGTTGCACCAGATAGAGTTAAGTAGGTTGGATTATATAATAGTTAAGGCTGGGTTGGTTATGGTTGTTAGTCTATCCTGAGCAACTTATCTTACGTACGGGTGTGCAAATGAACAAACAAATCGTCCAAATGCGGGAACTGTGCAACATGGTGAAACAGTGTATTAACACGACTGTGCAACATGGTGAAACAGTGTATTAACACGACTGTGCAACATGGTGAAACAGTGTATTAACACACTGTGCAACATGGTGAAACAGTGTATTAACACGACTGTGCAACATGGTGAAACAGTGTATTAACACGACTGTGCAACATGGTGAAACAGTGTATTAACACGACTGTGCAACATGGTGAAACAGTGTATTAACACGACTGTGCAACATGGTGAAACAGTGTACTAACACAACTGTGCAACATGGTGAACAAGTGTATTAACACGACTGTGCAACATGGTGAAACAGTGTATTAACACGACTGTGCAACATGGTGAAAGTGTATTAACATGACTGTGCAACATGGTGAAACAGTGTATTAACACGACTGTGCAACATGGTGAAACAGTGTATTAACACGACTGTGCAACATGGTGAAACAGTGTATTAACACGACTGTGCAACATGGTGAAACAGTGTATTAACACGACTGTGCAACATGGTGAACAAGTGTATTAACATGACTGTGCAACATGGTGAAACAGTGTATTAACACGACTGTGCAACATGGTGAAACAGTGTATTAACACCACTGTGCAACATGGTGAAACAGTGTATTAACACGACTGTGCAACATGGTGAAACAGTGTATTAACACGACTGTGCAACATGGTGAAACAGTGTATTAACACGACTGTGCAACATGGTGAAACAGTGTATTAACACGACTGGATAATGACTAATTGATGCTCGTCGAGATGGACCACAGCTCAAATTACCTAGGAGATCTCCCCCCCCCCCTCAAACTAAGCTCACACACACACACACACACACACACACACACACACACACACTCTTATCTTTCCTATCCCCTTCGATTGCTCCATCCTGTTTACATACCTGTACACAGCCAGCTTCCATTGAATTTCATTGACTATAAAATGTATTGGTCTTTAATACATATTACTCCCACTCCCTTTTCATGTAAGCTTCTCCTTTTCCCCGCAATATGACATTAGGTTTTATTGAAAGCTTTATATATGATTTACAGTTGTATTGCCTTTTTTTTTCTTTCTATATTCCAACTACTCCCTCTCGGGCATAGGCTGAGAGCCTGTACATTCAACCGTTACACATTGAACGGTGAAGGTTGTGAGGTCTCGTTTCAGTCTAGGGGGTGAGACATGTGAAGCACTTTTAGCTGCCACCAGCCCCTGCCATCTTGCCTTCGCAGGATGCATGGGGCTTAGTTGCCCAATCACAGCTCGAAGCAGCCCCATCTCTGAAGCTGCCTCGTTCCAGTGCTTCATTGTCTCGCCTCCTAGACTCGGACTCTCAGAACGCCATCCATTGAGCAATGAACTCACTAGGCATTGTCCCCCTGTAGCGTATTTTGAATATGGAAATATTCATACAGTGCTATTTAATCAAGGAACAACTTTAGAATTATTATGATCATTGTTGTATACTACGCTTTTGTATAGCAAAATTCAAACCATGACACGACTTTGAGATATTGCAAGTGCTGCTAGTTTAGAAGAGGTTAAAATTATATTTGGTAAACAAAAATTACCAATAACACTCTCAGTATGATGACGTTATTGTTTATTATACTCTGGGTATAATTAGACGACCATATTCACCTTAGGAAGGATCTCTAGGGATCAAACTGATAAAATATATATATAAACGCCTTAGCTACCATAGGTTATTTTTGAATTGAATAAAACTTAATCGTATCCTGAAGCGTCAGCTTTCTGTTAAGTATGTGGTGTACCTTACAAACACGTACTAACGCTAAGCATTAACAAAAAAAAAAAAAAAATCCTAAGCATATATATTTTCGGCCAAGAGGATATTCGTGTCATTGGTTGTCATAAATATATTTACTCTGGCTTTGTCAGTCCAGCCTTTGCTAATTTAAGAACCCTAGTTGTGACATATGAACTCAAAAATCACGTTGTATAAGTTAGTGCTTTGCATAGTCCTTAGATTGAGATTAATCTGTAATAAGGTAAACAAATTATACTGTTTGTGCTGATTGTACAATGAAAAAGCATATTAATATTACACATGGCCAAGCACTTCATATTACGTGAACAATTGTACTATATTAACTGCATCATTCTAATGTATTTCACACGAATGTAGCTTCCATTCTGTGGTGAAGTAAGTTAAGGTTATTAAGTAAAGTCTCTCTGTGGTGCAGTAAGTAAAGGTTATTAAGTCAAGTCTCTCTGTTGTGAAGTAAGTAAAAGTTATTAAGTAAAGTCCCTCTGTGGTGCAGTAAGTAAAGGTTATTAAGTTAAGCCTCTCTGTGGTGCAGTAAGTAAAGGTTATTAAGTTAAGCCTCTCTGTGGTAAAGTAAGTAAAGGTTATTAAGTCAAGTCTCTCTGTGGTGCAGTAAGTAAAGGTTATTAAGTTAAGCCTCTGTGGTGAAGTAAGTAAAGGTTATTAAGTCAAGTCTCTCTGGGGTGCAGTAAGTAAAGGTTATTAAGTTAAGTCTCTCTCCCTGTCTCTTCCTCAGTTGACCTCCTAACCTCCCACCCTGACCCCTACCCTTCCACTGACCTCCTTCTATATCCCACCTCGCCCAATCCTAAAGCCGGAGTCACACGAGCCCTTCTTCGAGCAATTTTTAAGGGCAATTATGGTCTGGAAGCTGTAAAAAATCAACTTTATCAGAATTCAGCCACCTAACATAATGTACCTTCAGCCTATACTGTTTCATTTCATCTGACGGTAAATTGCAAAGTTCTCATCAAGATTTGTCAGTTATTTCAAGATTTTGTAGTAAAATATGGTGTTAATTATATAAACTTGGTCTTAATATGATGGACAAACATGGCGGTTTCATATTTGTCCATGAAGTATCGATACATTAGCTGCCAAGGGATTCACTTTACCTTCAGATGAACTTCAACAGAGTATACTGTAGTTGCCGACAACAGTGTGAAAAAGTCCCCCACAAAATACGAGAAAAAACTTGCATATGGAAAATTGACGGAAAAATTGTTCGTGTGACATCGGCTTAACGCCCTTTCTAGAATTATGTATCCTATCTCATCCAGTGATATTCAACTTTCAGGGGGGATGATTGTATATTTTTCGGGACTCCCTTCTCCCTCATGCTTAGCCCCACTAGTTTTGAGATTTTAAGACGTTCCTTCCTTTAGTTTAACGATTCTAAGACCTTTCACCTCATTTCTTTGTCAATATTAGGCGCTTTCGTTCCATTTAAGTGTCGATTATTTCCTGGCGAGCGAAAGCGAGCCTGTAATTTTTGGAGAAACCGGCCTTCGGCCACCACATGTTTCTACCAAAAAAGTTACAAATTAATTTCGAAAGGGGTCTAAAGGGTGTTTTATTAAGCTTGATTGAGGTATAGCGAGGAAAAACACAAAAATAAATAATAAATAGACCAACAAAAAACTACCATTCCCCCTTAAGTAGTCTCGTATGTCTCTCCACAATTTACCGATATTGTTAGTACAACTGTATATATTGTGCTCATACTTTCTCTCTGTCCTCTTCCTTACAAACAGGTTTACTGAAGGGGGTAGTGGCTAGTTTTGGGTCTATTTATTTATCTTTAATTTATTTTATAGCTTCAGCGCTAGACCTTCATCAAGCTTAAAAAAACAAAAACTAGACCCCCGTTCAAGACAAATTTTTATATTTTTCGGTAGAGAAATGTACCGGCCGGAGGCCGATTCCCCCTAAAATTACAGGCTCGCTCTCGCTCGCCAGTAATGACTCAAAAGGTATTTATATTGACAAAGATATGGGGCAAAAGGTATGAAAATCGCCAAACTAATGGGGCGAACGTCTTTAAATGTCAAAACTAATAAGGGAGAAAATAACTGTCTACTCTCTACACTCATAAGAACATAAGAACATAAGAAAATGGGAGTCTGCAGAAAGCCGATTGGCCTAAGCAAGGCAGATCCCTGTCCCACACAACCCCAATTCATTACAAAGCCCAATTATAGGCTTCACACTCTAATACCCTGAGGATCATCTTACCAAAACGGTTAGAGATTAACGCAGGATTATGGAGGTCTGCAGAGCGCTGATTGGCCCAACCCGGCTGATCCCCCTTCACACCCAACCCTTCTCGTCCATATGCTTATCCAATTTTATCTTAAAGCTCCCTACAGTTTTAGATCCCACTATAGCACTTGGTAGTCCATTCCACCCGTCTACAACTCTGTTACCAAACCAATACTTGCCTATATCTTTTCTGAAACGAAATTTATCTAATTTGAAACCATTGGTACGAGTTCTTTCGCTATCACTGAGCTTTAGTACATTTGCCATGTCCCCTTTGTTAATCCCACTAACCCACTTGAACACCTCTATCATATCCCCTCTAACTCTGCGTCTCTCTAACGAATGTAAACCTAATTTCTTCAACCTTTCTTCATACGAAAGATTTCTAATATTATGGATCATTTTTGTCATTCTACGCTGTACTCTCTCCAATGAATCTATGTCCATTCTGTAATAAGGACACCAAAATAGGACAGCATAATCCATATGGGGTCTCACTAATGACAAGTAAAGTTTTAAGATAACATCAGCAGTTCTGTTACTCACACTCCTAGAGATGAACCCGAGAATCCTGTTTGCCTTATTACGAACGCTTATACACTGTTTTCTAGGCTTCAAATCATTGCTAACAAACACACCTAGATCTTTCTCGCAGTCTGAATTTTCTAATTCTAAATTAGCTAGTTTATATTTAACATTTGTTTGCATCTTCCCTATCTTTAATACCTTGCATTTGTCAATGTTAAACTTCATCTGCCAATTTACTGACCATTCATGTAAGGTATCTAGATCCCTTTGGAGGCACTCTATATCTCTATCTGAATCAATTGATCTCCCTATTTTAGTATCGTCTGCGAATTTACTTATCCTACTAGTTATACCTAAATCTAGGTCATTTATGTATATAAGAAACAACAGGGGACCTAATACCGATCCCTGGGGGACACCACTTTTGACTGCTCCCCATTCTGACTTGGTACCATTTATGCTGACTCTCTGCTTCCTACCAATTAGCCATGACCTAATCCATCCTAACACTCAACACTATTTTCCCTCTATATCACCTTTATATTATACTCTCTACACTCAACACTTTATATGTTCCCTCTATATCACCTTCATATTGTACTCTCTACACTCAACACTTTATATGTTCCCTCTATATCACCTTCATATTATACTCACTACACTCAACACTTTATATGTTCCCTCTATATCACCTTCATATTGTACTCTCTACACTCAACACTTTATATGTTCCCTCTATATCACCTCATATTATACTCTCTACACTCAACACTTTATATGTTCCCTCTATATCACCTCATATTATACTCTCTACACTCAACACTTTATATGTTCCCTCTATATCACCTTCATATTATACTCTCTACACTCAACACTTTCTATTCTCCCTCCTATATCACCTTCATAGTATAACTACTTTATTGCATTGCATACAATCATGTGTACATAATATCAACATGTGTTTGCAATAATCTAATTGTTATCTTAATTTCTGTTATCCTTATTATATATTAAATATTACAGCGCCTATCATTATAAATATTAAGTATCCACATTAACCCTTTGTAAATTATCACGCATTTTGACAGTACATTCTGGCTATTATTAGAAGATTTTATACAATTTGGGAAGAATCTGTTGGAACTATATGGGTAAAGACTATCTCATTCAACCCTCTGACTTCCATATACCCATCCTATTCGGAATACAATTGTATAATAACAGCCAGATATCAGAGAAAAGTATCTTCTATAGGTTAACTATCTACTATATTTACATGTTAGTAAATTTGATAATTGTGTAATTTTCTCACATACATTAGTATTGAAAATAACTTTCCTAGCAAAAGCATAGTATTCGAACTCTTATATAGTTACTTGTCACTGTCATCTTCTGAAACTGTTATCATCTTCATTCAATGTTCTAGCCATTTAAGCCACTGCCATTACTATGGTGGTATTTCATGCTAGCGCTCACGTTGTTAACCCTTTGGCTGCGGGCTGTTTTGGGCTATTTAGGGCCTATTCAGGCACTCCTGAATGATAATCAAGCATCTGCATTAAATGAAGTGTATTCTGCCGAAAACTAGGCGAAAATAGCTTCAAAATGACACCAGAACGGACCGTATACATGGTCTGGTTCACCCGCAGTGATCCCAGTGAAACGCGGGAACCCCGCTATTATGTAACACTCGCTCGCTTGGCTGCACTTATGAGAGAGACAGAGAGAGACTCGCCCGCCACACAGCCTTGCTCAGTGAGCCGCTCGGTGCTCTGAGGGTCGGAGGTGGGCCCCTCACGCTCCCACCCACTGACACTCGATTCTTAAGTTTTTTACAGGCTTTTAAAGCCTGGAAATTGCTGTAACTTGCCAAAACATTCCAGAACGTCACCCGCAGCGAAAGGGTTAAGGCGTAACCATACACAAACAAACAACTCAGGCATGGTAACTCTCTCTCTCTCTCTCTCTGACAATGTGAATTATATCAAAATGTTTAGCCTCAATATGAATACAACACGCAACCATGGCTGGAAATTAGAATTGAAAAGGTTCAGCACTAGTATCTGTGGACACTTTTTCACATATAAGATCTGTTCTACATGGAACAGACTTCCCTCCAAACTTGTAAATAGTTCTTCAGTAGAGCAGTTTAAGAAGAGAGTATATAGTATTTTGCACACTCTGTAAAGAGTGTATTGCACTAAACAGTATCTCTCCTTCCACTTCGAATATCTCCTCGGAATGGACCGAAAGGTCTCTGAGATACTAACTGTTCCTTGTAAATCCTTGTAACTCTCACTCTCTTTGGCTAAAATCAATATAATTATCACCATATTCATATAGGCCTACTATTAGTTTGATCAATATTATCCTCAATATCAACATTGGTATATCAACACTAAATCACTATAGCCTATCATCACCATTATCATTAGCACCACCATTATAAAAAAACATTAGTAGTTTAAGACCGTTACAAAAATGATTTCCAAATATAATCTCATTACTTATCCTATCAAACCCATTATTATCACCATCATCATAATCATCATCAGCTCCAGCAATATCATCATCACCACCACCATGCTATAACCCTGGAGAGACACTCATCATTAACAATATTCTCACCGTCACTAATATCCTTATCTTCATCAGCATCAACACACTAGAGCCAGCACCACTCGGACCAGCAGACAGGTACCATCAACACAATCATCACCATCCTCATCACCACACTCGAGCCATGTTAACACCACTCTATCAACACTAGCATCCCCATCCTCATCATCACCACTCTAGTAATCCAAAAACCGACCGGCAGACAGGCACCATCAACACTATCATCAGCACCACCAACATCATTTTCATCAACCCCATTCTCATCATCACTATCATCACCATCTTCATTATCAACACCATCAACACCATTCTTATCATCAGCACACTCGAGCCAGCCCCACTGGGAACGGCAGACAGACACCATCAACACTATCATCATCCCACTATCATGAGCACCACCACTAGGAGAGATATTCACTTCACAGGTCCCTTAACAGAACAAACACTAGGGGGAGCTACACCGGTCCGCGGAGTTTGTTTGGGGAAGGTTAGAACAAATGTTGGTTCTCCCCTTATAGCATAAATGGACACGCCTTCGGGGGTGATAACTGCCCCATGTCGGGTTTGGGGGTGGGGGGAGAGTGGAGAGTGGGAAAGGGTGGGTGTACAAAGGAGTACAAAGGAAATCAAGCAACAACAGATATAGTGACCCTTCTAGGTTGCTTGTCCTCCAAAACACTGAGGATCAAGTGTCCAAACAGTGGTTTAGAGTGGGTAAGGGAACATTGGAAAGGGAATTACTGCCCTGGAACTAATGTCCATGGCAGGATTAGGAAGTTAGTAGGGGACAGATGGGTTAGTAACTGAGGGGGGATAAAATAAAGTTATTCATTTACAAACGCAGTCAGTCGCGGGTTTGATGCGAGATATTTGTCTAGGCGGAGTTTAAATGAATCAACGGTGCTGCAGTCTATAACGTCTCGGGGAAGCCCATTCCACAAGTTGACAACTCGATTGAAGAAGAAATTCTTAGATACGTGTGAGTTAAAAGATTTACCAATAATTTTGCAACCGTTTTCCCGCGTGTAATTAGATTGGTCGATAGTGAAGTACTTACTACAGTTCATATTGTCGATGCCTTTGATGATTTTGAACACTTTAATTAAGTCACCTCTTAATCTGCGCTGGGTTAAAGGAAATAAATTTAATTCTCTAAGACGCTCTTGCTCTTCGTATGGTTTGTTCTTTAGGCTAGGTATCATTTTAGTAACTCTATGTTGAACTCGTTCTAGCTTGTTTATATCTTTTTGGTAATAAGGGCACCAGGATTGAACGCAGTATTCCAGAAGAGGGCGGACTAAGGAATTGTAAAGGGTTAGGATAACTTCTTTGGATTTATGCTCAAATGACCTGCCTATAAAGCCAATTATTTTGTTTGCCTTCTTAACAACTTCTGAACATTGTTGACTCGGTTTTAGGTTACTCGATATTGTTACTCCCAGATCGGTTTCTCTGTTTATATTCTTAAGACGAGTGCCATTCATCGAATAGTTTGCTTTCTCATTTAGGTATCCGATATGTAGTACTTTACATTTATCCGCATTGAACTCATTTGCCAAATTTGGGCCCAACATGACAATTTATCTAGATTGTGTTGCATATCGTCAACTTGTTCTTTTGAGAGTACGCTATTTGCAATTTTTGTATCGTCAGCAAATTTTGAGATTGTACAGGTGAGACTTTCATCTATGTCGTTGATGTAAATTAGAAAGAGAATTGGTCCTAGTACCGATCCCTGGGGTACCCCGCTACTTACATTGGTCCATTTAGATGCCTTACCGTTTATGACTACTCTTTGCTTTCTGTCGCTGAGCCAATTTTCTATCCATTTCAACACACCGTCTTGTATTCCATGCGCTTTTAGTTTTAGCAGTAAACGTTTGTGGGGAACTTTGTCAAAGGCCTTTTGAAAATCAAGGTATATAATATCTACAGCTTTACTCTCATCGTAGAGGTTGAGGATATCGTGGAAGAAGTCTAAGAGGTTTGCTAAACAGGAACGTTTTTTACGAAAGCCGTGTCGAGTATCTTTAAGTATGTTATTTTCCTCTAAGTGATTTACGAGTCTGTCTCTTATGACCGTTTCTAGCATTTTACATACAACTGAGGTTAAGCTAATTGGACGATAGTTACTGGGTAGGGATTTGCTGCCTTTTTTGAATATCGGTGTTACGTTGGCTAGCTTCCACTGATCAGGCATAGTGAGAGCTCATCCTTAGCTTCCTTTAGAACTCTAGGCGAGATTGTATCAGGTCCAGGCGTTTTATTTACCTTGAGTTTATCTAAACAATTCAATACTTCTCTCTCTGTAACGGTCATATTGCTTAGAACATCTGAATTATCAATCTGAATCGGCAATGGTGTAGGGATATCACGGAGGTCTTCCGTTGTAAAAACTGATGCAAAGAAGGTAGGCTATTGAGGGCATTACTCATTTGTACTTCGTCTTTGGTGTATTCTCCACTTTCATCGACTAACCGTCCAACAGTTGAAGTAACTACTTTTTTCTTTCTGATATAACTATAGAATTCTTTCGAGTTTGTTTTACTTTGATTCGCAATATGTAACTCTAAGGTCTTTTTACTTTGCTTAATTAACTTTTTGGCTTTGCGTCGTAGCTCTACAAATTTCACTCGTTCTTCGTCATTTTGTGAGGATTTTAATCTATCATTAGCACATTTTTTAGCAAGCAGGCAGTCTGAAATATCTTTATTCCACCATTTGGGCTTATTATTATGGCCTGGACGCCGTATTTTCGATGGTATGCAGTCTTGCACTGCTTTTAGGTAAGGTGAGGTGGGGAGAGGGTGGGGTGGGTGAGGTGGGGGGAGTGTGGGGAGTGGGAGAGGGTGGGTGAGGTGGGGGGAGAGTGGGGAGTGGGAGAGGGTGGGTGTAGGTGAGGTGGGAAGAGAGGCGGTGGGTGAGGTGGGGAGATAGGGGTGGGTGAGGTGGGGAGAGAGGGGGGGGGGGAGGTGGGGAGAGGGGGGGTGGGAGAGGTGGGGAGATAGGGGGGGGTGAGGTGGGGAGATAGGGGTGGGTGAGGTGGGGAGAGAGGGGGTGGGTGAAGTTGAGAGAGAGGGGGTGGGTGAGGTGGGGAGATGGGGTGGGTGAGGTGGGGAGATGGGTGTGGGTGAGGTGGGGAGACAGGGGTGGGTGAGGTGGGAGAGAGGGGGTGGGTGAAGTTGAGAGAGAGGGGGTGGGTGAGGCGGTGGGTGAGTTTGTGAGAGAAGGGGTGGGTGAGGTGGGGAGAAAGAGGGTGGGTGAGGTGGGGAGAGGGGGGGGGGGTGAGGTGGGAAGAGAGGGGTGGGTGAAGTGGGGAGAGAGAGGGGGTGGGTGAGGTGGGGAGAGAGGTGGTGGGTGAGGTTGGGAGAGGGGGTGGGTGAGGTTGGGAGAGAGAGGGGTAGGGTGAGGTTGGAAGAGAGGGTGGAGTCACGGCCTTCTATATACATGTATATAGAAGGCCGTGGTGGAGTGCGTAAGGTTGGGAGAGAAGGGGGTGAGGTGGGGAGAGAGGGGGTGAGGTGGGGAGAGAGGGGGGTGAGGTGAGGAAAGAGGGGGTGAGGTGGAGAGATATAGTGGGGGTAAGGTGGATATAGAGGGGGTGGGGGGAGAGAGGGTGTGGGTGAGGTGGGCAGAAAGAGGGTGCGTGAGGTGGGGAGAGAGGGTGAGGTCGGGAGAGACGGGGGAGTAGGAGAGGTGGGAACCGAATAGGGAGTCGGATTGGGAGGAGTGGAGAGGTGCATTACTCATTAACATTTGTTCTTAATTCAATACAAGCCCCAACTGTTCAGAGAACGTTGTTGTTGAAGGGTGCGTATTTGTGATTATAAACGGGAGTGTAAATGTATGTTTATGATAATTATATATGAGCGTTTAATTGCGCAGACGGAATTGTGTAAGTGAATTGGCAAGATGTGAACGAGAAACTTTGGTAATTTTATTTGAAGGGTATAACAAATCAAATCAATGTTAGATGCCCTGATATACTCTAAGGTATATTAGATAAGATAAATAAGATAGATACATAAATAGATAGAGATATATAGATAGTATAAGATAAGAATTATAAAGTTTACTTGCTAGCTGTCAATATAAAATTAGTGTCATAAAATATCAAGTGAATGTTTCGGATTCATTATATTATGTTTCATCTTTAATATTTAGTAAGTATAATATTATTATGTGTTAAAACAATACGTTCTGGAAAAGGAAGAAGCAGTTGAGATGGTATATGGTGAAGTACTGTAGAGTGGGAGAATGGGAGTTACTAATGGGAACGGTGTAATGGTAAAATAATGGGAAGGAGATAGATAAAGACGACGACGATGGTTGGAGTAAAGTAATTTGGATAGAGGAAGAGTCTATCTATCTATCTATATGCTCAGGACCAATCCCCATTTTGGGGATAGCCGACTCAAGACAGAGCAAGAACAGGGAAAACACAAAAACAACATAAAACAAAAAATAAACAGATAAAAAACACAAACTCTCACACATCCAAGTCACCCAGGAGAAGACCCAGAGACCAGGGTTACCAAGGTCGCTCCAGCACTCCCCCGGCCCCTGACCACCAGGAGAGGTTCCGATCTCGGCAGGCAGACATGCAGCGGAGCCAAAGAGTAAGATGATAAATTACTGTAGAAGTAAAATATACGATTAAAATTGAACAGGTGAAGAAATGGTTGTAAATAGAAATGTATTGAGAAGAGCGAGGATGGGGAAGGTGCATTTAAGATGACGTGCGATTGGGAGAAGATGGATGGAGTGAAATGAAACTGGGTGAGTGTAGATGATAGAGATGATGAAGTTGTAAGCGTGGAGAAGGCTAGATTGAATTGTATTAAGGGAAGATATTTGCTAGTTTGTGAATATATTGTTGTGGTTTTTATATTTAGTTTCCTCAATAGACCTCCACCAAGCATATATAAATATCCCCAGGATACCCTTTGAGATAAATTTGTGCACTGTTTGGAAGAAAAATGCCCTGGCCAAAGACCAGTTCCCCTAAATTGTGGGCTCATTTTCGCTCGCCAGCAAAAAATAGATACCTAAATGACACGAAAGGTCTTATAATCGCCTAACTAATGGGGCAAATTTCTTAAAATCTCAAAATCAATAGGGCTAAAGATTAGGGAGAAGGGATTCCAGAACCCCCCTTCTCCCATAAGAAGGACGAAGCTAAAGCAACATAGACGAAGGTAAGGAGGCTGAAGGGCTCGAAGGAAAAGAGGGCGAGAAAGTGAAGAGGATTGAGGAGGTAGTCGAGGCCAATATATATGCTGGCTGTTGAATATAAAATCAGGTGTGTTTGGGCGAAGAGGTAGTACTGAGTTGAGAGAGGTGGAATAACGGGAATTGCTATAAATCTAACCTCTTGAGGATTCTGACGCGTTTTAAAAGTTTATTTTAGTTATTATTAGACGCTTTTATTCAATCTAGGAAGCAATTGTGGGAACTAGAGGGATGATTAAGATCGGGTTTACCCCTATGAACGCTAGAGGAATTTACAAAACTGAATTAAGTTTTCTAAAGATAACCAGAATACACTGTCAAAACCCGTCAGAATCTTCAAGGGGTTAAGGAGGGATGATTGAATGTGATACTTGCAAAGATATACAGGTATACATTTAAGGCCAAACGTGTATGCAGCTGAAATAAATCGAGTGTTGTGAAGTTCAATATGATTTCTGAAAAGCTTAGTGATATTGTGGGATGGTGCTGTGCGAAAGTAGAAGAGCAGAGGCATACTATAGTCTGTTTAATATAGGTAGGCCTGAATCGTAATCCACAGCCTCTGTAACTGAAAAAGGGCTAGCACAAATAGGTTGTAAATACCCACACTTATT
This sequence comes from Paralithodes platypus, assembly GCA_032716605.1. Classification (NCBI taxonomy): domain Eukaryota; kingdom Metazoa; phylum Arthropoda; class Malacostraca; order Decapoda; family Lithodidae; genus Paralithodes; species Paralithodes platypus. Next base: position 47,308,831 of record CM064519.1, on the reverse strand, counting down.
CCCTAGCTAACTGTTCCCATTTGGTAGAAGTATTAGCTTGATAACTGTAGTCCTTTATGTATTATGAAAGATAAGGGTTGGGACTTCTGGCCTACATATCATGAACAGGGTATTGTGTTGTAAAAAGTTTATATTTTGCCTTGAGATATGCTGTACTGGAAATCTGTAGTGTTGATGAAAATATAGTAATAGGTACTGGTACTAAGATTATCAAAAAGGAAAATAAACTTACCCCTTCCATCCAAGTCTCAATATTATCGTCCTATTTAATTCTTCCAGCACTGACCACCTTTATAAACCTGCAAATCTAAAATGGCTTACTTAAGAATGGGAAAGGGGTGGATCTTTCTATTTTTCTTTAAAACAAAATATATATATATATACTTCCTAAACGAGTATATTTTCTTCGCTGAAACCACTGCTCCATAATCACTTAAGGGAAGGATTTTTTCTGGACCCCGGCTTTCGTCCGGGGTTATTTTATAAGCTTGATAGAGTTCTTGGGAGAAAAATATAGAAAATACTAAATAAATAAATGAACAGATGAATACAAATCCCCCCTTAACCCCTACTGTACCGGCGACGTCTTTTTCATTTTATTCTAGCTATATTTAGACGATTTTGTGCAGTTTAAGAAAGGTATGTGGTAGTAGAAAGGGTTAAGTGAGGTGGTTAGAAGCCTTGTTATTGCTAGAGGTCCTTCCTAAGCTGCATAAAACCGTCTAATAATGGCCAGAATATGATATAGAGGACGTCCCTGGTACTGGACGGGTTAAGTGTTCACCCATCTGTATCATATACAGTCCCTCTTCCCCACCTCACTGATTGGCTTCACCCATATGTAAACTCTTATTCCTATACTCTGACCTATACCCGGTTCCAAATATTTAGGCCAGAAATCGTGAACTCTAATCTCTGTAAATCAAAAAGGGCTAGAGCATATGGGCTGTAACTTTCCACACCTATTCCCTAGCTGAACCTTCCCTAGTGGTAGAATTATTAGCTCGATTACTGTAGTTGCTTGCGAGTTATAGAGGTTAATGATCAAGACGTTCTGGCCTACTAGTTTGGAATAGGGTATAGTCTGTCTTTACATTATTACTTTATTCTTCATTGGTTTCCTCATTCTCATCTACTGAGTTTCATAGTTTCAAAATATCCACTTTTAACCCCTTCTGTACCGGGTACGTCTTTTTAAATTCATTCTGGCTACTATTAGACAATTGTATGCAGTTTTAAAAGGGCCTCCAGCAATTTATAGGCTTCAAACTATCTCAATGAACCCTTTTTACTACCACAGATCCTTCTTAAGCAGCACAAAATCTGCTAAATACAGCTAGAATAGAATTAAAAAGACGTAGCCGGTACAATCGCGCTAATAAGTGATGTCTCGGCACCAAGTATATTTTGATCAATAATTGGTATCAGCAATATCTAAGCTGCATTTCTTCATATCGAGTGAAATATACAAACATGTTCCTACACATACCCACCCTATTCAACATCTGACAGACATTAATACAGCACAAAACAAGCCAAACGTAATGACAGCTTGGACATGACTTATTAGCGCGACTGTACAGAAGGGGTTGATAGAGAGTTGAAGGGTTAATGTTAGCTCTCCAATTCACCGATATACAAATTACTGTCCATTCAGTAACCTATAATTTGTAATATTGTGTTTAATCCTACTCCTCCAGCCAGATATATCACTTGTCTATCTCCACCACCTTCATCCATCCATGTCCACCGTCCACATTAACGGGGTAGTGCTGGGTTTTAGATCCATGTATTTATTAGTTAATTTATGTTTTTAGTTTCCTCGCTAGACCTCCATCAAACCTAAAATAGCACCCCCTAGACTTCATTTCAAGATACATTTGTACATTTTTCGGTATAAAAATTTCCCGGCCGAAGGCCGGTTCCTTCTAAAATTACAGGCTCGCTATGAAAAACTCGACACCTAAATGGCAGGAAAGGTCACAATATTAACAAATAAATGGGGCGAATGGTCTTAAAATTGACAAAATAATGGAACGAACGACCAAATATGCTAAACGTGAGGGAGAAGGAGGTCCATAAAAAGCGACTATTCCCCCATCAACACACCCTCTCTGCCTATAAATCCGTCTCCAATATTCCCACTCGGCAAGTTTCTCGACCTACTAACCAACCCACCTATTTATTCACGCCTTGTTTGTCTTTCATCATAGATACTGACATTTGTTAACTCATCTTTAGGTTAACCAGTGTTATGTTTACAGATGTTCTCAATATATTTAGCTATGATCTTTCTTAAATAATAAATTTATAGTTGTGATGAGCGCCCTACTAACGCCATGTGGCGTTTGGGCAACATTACTTTGCACTCCTCACATGAAATCCAGACTAGCAAGATCATATTCCTAGAGAGTTGAAGTATGAAGGATATTTTGTTTCACCTAATCACCTACTTATCCACTACAACTAACACCCACCTACCCGGGTTTTAAATTGTCAATTCATTGTAATCCCCATATTCATGCACTTTATCCATCTACTATATTCATCCTAACTCCTAACACTCACCCACACCATCACCACCTAGTCTCCCCACCTACAGTACACCCACGCCTCCATCAACCCCAAAAGCGGTAGATCCCACCAAAAGCAACCAAGCACTTACGTCTCTCACCGGACACACGATACTAAGCTTTCCTTCTCGCCTTTCATGATCGCTGCTATCATTCAGTCTTCTCTGTGTTGTCTGTGAATTCTAAGTTTCATTTTTATATCATGACTGTTTGTTTTTCCTAGTTCTCTTTATTCTAGTATCTTACGTCTTGAGAGACGTAATATACTAATATAAAGAGAACTAGGAAAAACAAACGGAGATATAAGGATGAAACTTAGAATGAACCAACTACACAATACTTAGCTGGGGGTTTTTTTCATAAGCTTCTTTGCTATCAATCAGTCTTCTCTTCTCTCTTCTGCATTTCGTTACACAATTCACCTTCCTATAATTTCTTCCTGCTTGTATATGTTAGTTTCTTTTGTACTATCAACCCTACGACTCTTATTGGATCCACGATATTACGTATTCCTTTTCGATTTTTACGATCTTCGATCTTCGCTGCTATTATTCAGTATTCTTCTTTCTTCTGTTGGTTCATTCTACGTTTCATCTTTCATAATTTTCTGCTCGTTTCCACTATTGCTTTATTTAAACATCTTACAGTTCTCACTGGCTACACATACTAAGTTTTGTTTCTGTTTATTAATGTATTTCCTTGCTACTATTCAGACTTCTCTTCTCCCTTATGTGGTATTTAAAGTCCACCCAGTTTGTTTTTGTTGGTTTTCCTTGGTAAGAACCTCTCATTCATAATACGATACTAAGCTTTCCTTCTCATCTTTCTGGATCTATTTTCTATTGTCCATTCTATCATTCTATCTTGTGGTGCACTCTACTACTCACCTTTCTTTCTTTGCTGCCAGTATAAATGTTTTATTATCAGTGGTTGGAAAGCTGTATGGCAGGGTGTTGATAGAAAGGATAATAAAATGTACGGAAGTTGCAATAGGAGAAGAACAGTGCGGTTTTAGGAGGGGAAGAGGGTGCGTGGATCAGATGTTTGCAGTAAGACAGTTATGCGAGAAGTATTTAGAGAAGCATGAGGAGATATTTTGGGCTTTTATGGATATGGAAAAAGCGTATGATCGTGTGGATCGTGAAGCAATGTTAAGGATTTATGAAATTGGAGGAAATTTGTTGGAAGCAGTTAAGAGTGTTTATGAAGGGAGCAGAGCATGTGTTAGAGTAGGAAATGGTGAGTTGAGTGAATGGTTTGAGGTAAAGGTAGGTTTGCGACAGGGTTGTGTAATGTCACCATGGCTGTTTAATATGTTCATGGATGGTGTGGTGAGGGAGGTGAAAATGAGAACTATGAGAAGAGGATTGGGTTTAGTAGGAAAGAATGGTAGAGATTGGGAGTTGAATCAGTTGCTGTTCGCTGATGACACAGCGTTGGTGGCGGATTCTGAGGAGAAATTGCAGCGGGTAGTCAAAGAGTTTGGAGTGGTTTGTGGGAGGAGGAAACTGAAGGTGAACGTCAATAAAAGTAAAGTAATGGTGTGTAATAGGGGTGATCATAGGGTAAATCTAGATGTGAGGCTGGATGGGGAAATATTGGAACAAGTAGAGTGTTTTAAATATCTAGGAGGAACGATAAGCAGGAGTGGAGGTACGGAAGTGGAGGTAAAACAGAGAGTGTGTGAAGGAAGGAAAGTTTTCGGAGCAATGGGAAGTATGTGGAAGACGAGAAATCTCGGAATGAAAGTAAAAAAGTGCAATGTATCAAGGAATTGTTGTGCCAACAGTGATGTATGGGTCTGAGACATGGGCTCTGAAGAAAAAGGAGAGAAGAAAGCTGGATGTGATGGAGATGAGCTGCTTGAGGAGTATGTGTGGAGTTACTCGTAGAGACGGATTGAGGAATGAAGAGATACGTAGGACAGTGGGGCAGCAGGAACATTTGTCAGCCAGAGTGGACAGAAGGGTGCTGAGCTGGTATGGTCATGTTGAACGAATGGGAAATGAAAGGCTTACACAGAGAATATAGGAGTCAGATACAAGGGGAGATAAAAGGGCAGGAAGACCCCTATTGAGATGGAGAGACTGTGTAAGACAAGCTTTGGATGATAGAGGAATGACTATAGATCAGGCAAAGGAAGTGGTAATAAACAGGAATGAATGGAGAATGCTTGTGAATAGTTGAGTGAACAGTGGTCATTTGGGGGAAGGGGTCGGGTGCAAGTTGGACTAGATAATAGTCCATCAGGCGCCTGGCCCGGGGAGACGATTAATATGAAGGGTGCGCCTGGAAGTGTGGTGGGCGGATTTGTGGCTTTGGCTCCGCTACATGTCTGCCTGCCGAGATTGGAGCCTCTCCGGGTGGTCGGGGGCCGGGGGAGTGCTGGAGCGACTTTGGTGACCCTGGTCTCTGGGTATTCTCCTGGGTGACCTAGATGTGTGTGAATTTTGTGTTTTGTCTGTGTTTGTTCGCTGTTTTGTCTAGTGTTTTGTGTTTTCCTGTTCTTGCTCTGTCTTGAGTCGGCCACCCCCAAGGAAAAAAAAAAAAATAATAATAAAATAGAGGGAAAAAAAATAAAAAAAATATAGGAAAAGTGGGGAATGGGCCTGAGCATATAGATAGATATAGATAAATGTTTTAGTGTTTGTTTCCCTTAAAACAACGGCATTTATGGATTACTCGATGATAAGTTAATCATGCCTTTCTTGTACTTATCTGATGTTAAATACTCTTCTATATTCATTCATGGTTCTTTTTATCATTCACATTTCTCTCACTCCTCTTAAATTTAATTTAAGAGTTCTTATATATTATATTAACCCGTGAACAGCGAGGAGACTCTTAACCCACTGAGCACCAGGCAACATAATATAGATGTACACTCCAGGACCAGCAGGTTGTCAAAAAAAAAAAAATCTCCAGAAAGCACCTGGAATGGGTTAGAAATTAAGGAAAACCAAAAAAAAAAGGATCCCCTAGGTCATTAAGGGGTCCTACGGGGTGCCTCAAAGTCGGAATTAACATGGGGAAATGAGTAGGCAAAAATAGGTTTTTGCGCGCTCACGCGCAGGCGGCTGGACTTTGAGGGTTTTCAACCATCGGCATTGTTGTGTGGGATACTTACGCAGTTCCCATACAAATCTGAGCCCTCTAGGTGCCATAGGACCAGAGTAATTAACCGCGATGCACCCTATGCGGCTCTGGGGTTTAGCGTTACATACATTGCCGACGCATAAGGTGCGTCTCTGGTACTCGAGGGGTTAAGAGGTTTTGGTGGTGAAAGGCGACGAGACTCTTAAGATCCAAGGCCTAAAAAAAAAACTTTTAAAAGACCCCAGTAGCACTCAAAACAAAGGAATATGTGATTAAGTGAGATTATTCCCCTCCATACCCTCCATCACTCCTCCACATGTGTCAAACCCCCTCTTTCCCCCTTCCGACCCCCCCCCCCCCTCTTCAATTATTTTTTCCTCTTATTTCCTAGTTTATCGGTTTATTTATCGCGCCAATATCTCCAACCCGGTTCCAAGGTCGTCTACTGCACATATAGAGAGCATGGGAAGAGAAAGAAAGCTTGAGACTTCAATCGGCTTTCAGGCCACGAAGAGAGAGGATATACGTCTCGTTCGTCTCTCACTTCATGACTGAAGGGTCGGCAATAATTAGTCTTCTTCACCACCCCAAATACTAGTCCCACTTGTTTTATTGCGATTACATGTTAATATCTTCATATTTAACGTAAAATAGGTGCATATGAATAATTAATAACGATTTTATGGTAAATTTACGATTTTAGGCGGGAATGAACCAAAATATCCTCGCTTGGCGGGAGGGTTTGAACTACCAATAGTGTGCCGCTCTCGGGTTAACCCACAATTAAAGCCGTCATTGGCTACTTGGTCCTAAGATTGTCTTTCTTGCCTTCCACGTTTTTCTGTTATTTTTTAGACAACTGCATATATTTTAGGGTGGATTGTACAAAAGATTAAAAAAGTACTCTATTCCTATTTTATGTTTAGGGGTCCGTCCCGAGCTGGATTACTTCGTCTTGTTTTAGCCTCCTCCTGATCCTATCCTCCTCATCTTCCTTTATTTCTCCTCATTCTCCTAGTCCTCTTTTTATCTCTCCTCCTCACTTTCCTTCCCCCCTTCTCCCTTTCCTTCTTTTCTGCCTCCCCTCCTCCTCCTCCACCACTTCCTCCTCTTCCTTCCTTTCCTTCTCCTCCTCTTAAACCTCTTTCCTCTCCTCCTAATTCCGGTCCCCTTCCTTCCTCTCCTCCTCGTCCTCCTCCGTATCCACCTCCTCCTCCTCTTCACCTTATCCTCCTCCTCTTCCTCCTCCTCCTCCTTCTTGTCCCCTTCCTTCCTCTCCTCCACCATCTCCTTCTCCTCCTTCCTCCTCGTCCTCCTCCTTATCCACCTCCTCCTCTCACTTTTCTGCCTCTCAGCTTCTTTGTCAACATATTAAAATTTTCCGGGACTTAGGCAAGTCAGATTTAATGGGTATGTATGAAGACGGAGGGTGGAGAGGGAGGAGTGGAAGTGGAGTAGAGGGAGGAGACGAAGGAGAGAAAATATAAAGAAATTGTGAGGCATCGCAGAAAGTGAAAGAAACAGTAAACGTTGATAAAAGGTAGAGACATAGGAGGAATGTGGATAATACTACTACTTGTAATAACAATAACACAAATAAACAAATACTAATATTATTAACATGAATAATACTAATACCGGTACTAATAATAATACTATTTATAATATAACAAATGATAATACTAATTATAATAATAATAACAATAACAATATGTATATAAATAATAAATAATAGTAATAATAATAATCAATCTCTGGTATCTTGCGAAGTGCTAATTCTTCCCAAGATATTGAATAAAGCTCGATACCCTATAATATAATGTATGTTGTCATATGGGACGTTGCAAATGTCCGCTAACTCCAGAACTCCAGGTTACTATTTATTGCTAGGTAAATACAGGTGGTTGGGTACTTGCTCGAGCGCGCTATTTATTCGCAACTCTCAAATTCAAATTAGACAAACACAATACCAAGATAAATATATGCTGCACAGACACACACACACATATATATATATATATATATATATATACCGGTATATATGTATATATATATATTGATATTAGTGTAGCCAGGGAGGATATTTTCTTTCAGGCAGGTGAGATTAAAATAATAGGCACAGTTTGCATTATTGAGTTTTTTATTGATACTCTCAATTTTTCGTATAGTTTTTCTGGTATTTTCAGGAAGTTGGTAAAGGAGGTTTGCAAATGGTTCCGAAGTTTCAATGGGCGCAGCCATCATTATCAAGGAGAAGTGAAGTTAGAAGGTGATAAGTCGAGTTTATATAGGCGATACAAGATCAAGAGAGGGATTATTGTGTGCTAGCTGCACGCTGGTTGGCTAACCTAAGACAACCAGCGTGCAGCTAGCACACAATAATCCCTCTCTTGATCTTGTATCGCCTATATAAACTCGACTTATCACCTTCTAACTTCACTTCTCCTTGATAATGATGGTTGCGCCCATTGAAACGTCGGAACCATTTGCAAACCTCCTTTACCAACTTCCTGAAAATACCAGAAAAACTATACGAAAAATTGAGAGTATCAATAAAAAACTCAATAATGCAAACTGTGCCTATTATTTTAACCCATAACTAGCGGCGCGCAACATAAGTCGAGTATAATAAATCTGGACTATCTGGCGGCGCTCGACATAGGTCGTGTGGCAATTTCAGCACGTAATGTTGCTGAGAGAGAGAGACAAGTGGTGGCAGGAGAGTAGCGAGCGTATGACTGCTCCAGACCACCGCGGCGAACCTACTGACATGAATCCCACCTCCTCCCTCCCTCTCTCACTCGCTATATACGGAATTGTATGGGAAAGTGCCGAATTACATGCTTTTTGCACTCGTGTTGCGCGGTTGTTGCAAGAAAACTAGCCATCATAAAAGGATCGTTATGGTGTCATTGGAAAGCTCTGTTTATGCCCTTTCAGGGATAGATACTTGTTTTACGCTCTGGGTCTTATTTAGGTATGAAAATGATCACGTAAACAGCCCTATTTTGGCTAAAAACACCCCGCTGGGCGGTACATATAAATAAACCGCTAGCCCGCTAATCTAGTGTTAATCTCACCTGCCTGAAAGAAAAAATATATATATATATATATATATATATATATATATATATATAGAGAGAGAGAGAGAGAGAGAGAGAGAGTACAAAGGAAATCAAGCAACAACAGATCTAGTGACCCTTCTAGGTTGCTTTTCCTCCAAAACACTGAGGATCAAGTGTCCAAACAGTGGTTTAGAGTGGGTAAGGGAACATTGGAAAGGGAATTACTGCCCTGGAACTAATGTCCGTGGCAGGATTAGGAAGTTAGTAGGGGACAGCTGGGTTAGTAACTGAGGGGGGATAAAATAAAGTTATTCATTTACAAACGCAGTCAGTCGCGGGTTTGATGCGAGATATTTGTCTAAGCGGAGTTTAAATGAATCAACGGTGATGCAGTCTATAACGTTTCGGGGAAGCCCATTCCACAAGTTGACAACTCGATTGAAGAAGAAATTCTTAGATTCGTGTGAGTTAAAAGATTTACCAATAATTTTGCACCGTTTCCCCGCGTGTAATTAGATTGGTCGATAGTGAAGTACTTACTACAGTCCATATTGTCGATGCCTTTGATGATTTTGAACACTTGAATTAAGTCACCTCTTAATCTGCGCTGGGTTAAAGGAAATAGATTTAATTCTCCAAGACGCTCTTCGTATGGTTTGTTCTTTAGGCTAGGTATCATTTTGGTAACTCTACGTTGAACTCGTTCAAGCTTGTTTATATCTTTTTTAGTAATAAGGGCACCAGGATTGAACGCAGTATTCCAGAAGAGGGCGGCTAAGGAATTGTAAAGGGTTAGGATAACTTCTTTGGATTTATGCTCAAATGACCTGCCTATAAAGCCAATTATTTTGTTTGCCTTCTTAACAACTTCTGAACATTGTTGACTCGGTTTTAGGTTACTCGATATTGTTACTCCCAGATCGGTTTCTCTGTTTACATTCTTAAGCTGAGTGCCATTCATCAAATAGTTTGCTTTCTCATTTAGGTATCCGATATGTAGTACTTTACATTTATCCGCATTGAAACTCATTTGCCAAATTTGGGCCCAACATGACAATTTATCTAGATTGTATTGCATATTGTCAACTTGTTCTTTTGAGAGTACGCTATTTGCAATTTTTGTATCGTCAGCAAATTTTGAGATTGTACAGGTGAGACCCTCATCTATGTCGTTGATGTAAATTAGAAAGAGAATTGGACCTAGTACCGATCCCTGGGGTACCCCGCTACTTACATTGGTCCATTTAGATGCCTTACCGTTTATGACTACTCTTTGCTTTCTGTCGCTGAGCCAATTTTCTATCCATTTCAACACACCGTCTTGTATTCCATGCGCTTTTAGTTTTAGCAGTAAACGTTTGTGGGGAACTTTGTCAAAGGCCTTTTGAAAATCAAGGTATATAATATCTACAGCTTTACTCTCATCGTAGAGGTTGAGGATATCGTGGGAGAAGTCTAAGAGGTTTGTTAAACAGGAACGTTTTTTACGAAAGCCGTGTTGAGTATCTTTAAGTATGTTATTTTCCTCTAAGTGATTTACGAGTCTGTCTCGTATGACCGTTTCTAGCATTTTACATACAACTGAGGTTAAGCTAATTGGACGATAGTTACTGGGTAGGGATTTGCTGCCTTTTTTGAATATCGGTGTTACGTTGGCTAGCTTCCACTGATCAGGCATAGTTCCAGACTGCAAGGATTTATTGAATAGTAATGTCAGTGGTTTGGAGAGCTCATCCTTAGCTTCCTTTAGAACTTTAGGCGAGATTGTATCAGGTCCAGGCGTTTTATTTACCTTGAGTTTATCTAAACAATTCAATACTTCTCTCTCTGTAACGGTGATATTGCTTAGAACATCTGAATTATCAATCTGAATCGGCGATGGTGTAGGGATATCACTGAGGTCTTCTGTTGTAAAAACTGATGCAAAGAAGGTATTGAGGGCATTACTCATTTGTACTTCGTCTTTGGTGTATTCTCCATTTTCATCGACTAACGGTCCAACAGTTGAAGTAACTACTTTTTCTTTCTGATATAACTATAGAATTCTTTCGGGTTTGCTTTACTTTGATTCGCAATATGTAACTCTAAGGTCTTTTTACTTTGCTTAATTAACTTTTTGGCTTTGCGTCGTAGCTCTACAAATTTCACCCGTTCTTCGTCATTTTGTGAGGATTTTAATCTATCATTAGCAAAATTTTTAGCAAGCAGGCAGTTTGAAATATCTTTATTCCACCATTTGGGCTTATTATTATGGCCTGGACGCCGTATTTTCGATGGTATGCAGTCTTGCACTGCTTTTAGGTAAGTGGTTTCGAATAACTTCCAAGATGTATTTATGTCGTTATTGTTAATTAAAAAGCTCCAGTCAGTTTCTTTAAACATAGCTCTAAGTTTATGGAAGTTTGCTTTCTTGAAATTAGGGACTTTTTCGATGCTACTATTTGGTTCGTTACTAGTAAAGTTTAAAGTGAAAGTTATCGTACGATGGTCGCTGTTACTGAATTCATCACCAACATTCAAATTCTCTATTAATTCTTCTTTTGTTGCAAGTACAATGTCAAGAACTTTATTACCACGGGTCGGCGTTCGAACAAATTGATAAAGCGAACTCTCTTGCAAGTTCGTACACAAGTCATGTCCGGAGTGTGAAGTAAGAGTATCGCCCCACTTGGTCACAGGTAAATTAAAGTCGCCAAGAATTACGGTATCTTGCGAGTTACTTACATCTGCAATTTGTTCGTAAATTTCTCGGTCAGTTTGCACTGATTGAGCTGGAGGTCTGTATATTACCGCAAGTATTATTTTTGTACCTTTATTATTCTTTATTAGCACAAAAGATGTGTCGACGTTCACAATTTGAGGTTTTGACAAGAGGGTAGGGTTAAGACTTTCTTTGATATAAAGTAAAACGCCACCTCCATTTAGATTTATTCGGCTTTTCTCAAACATTACATAACCGGGAAGTGAATACTCTGCTAAAAAGTGTCTATCTTCTGTATTGAGCCAAGATTCTGTTATGCCAATCACATCATAGTTTTCTGTAAACACTAGCTCCTCTAAATCTGAAAAATTATTGCGTATGCTACGAGCGTTTGCATAGAAAAACTTTAATTTTTTTATTTTAGAACTCACGGAACGCTCTTTAATAATATTTTTGGTTCTTGTCGGATCTACATTTATGTTCATGGCTGTCCTCGGTCCTCGCTGTCTTCGGTCCTTATCGCTGGTGGTCCTCGGTTGCCTCTGTTTTTTGCTTGGCGTTGGATGATTTATGTCACTGCTGCTTCTTCTCGGATGGCGTTTTTTGATCCATGGCTGCGGACTGCTTCGTGTAGGAGACGACCCATGCGTGCTGAACCCACAGGCTTTAGATGAGTGCCATCCTTGCGGAACAGAGTAGGCTGGTTGTAGAAGTTGTCCCAGAGGTTGATGAATTCAACTTCTTCCCTCAGACACAAATATTTTAGTCGGCTATTTGTGCTGAAGGCCTTGTCGTAGAATTTGTCAGGTGCGTTGATCTTGGGGAGAATGCCTGAGATGATGATATTCCTTGACTTGTTTTGTAGTGCTGGATCATCTTGCGATATTTCTCCATCAACTCTTCGGATCTGGTGCGCATGACGTCATTTGAACCAGCATGGATGACAAAAAGGGTATTTTCATTTGCATCTTTTGTGGTATCTTCGAAGGCTTCCACAATGTCGTCCAGTCCAGCTCCTGGGATGCAAAATCTTTTTCGTCGATTTGGGACTCTGTCGCAGAACTCTTCGACCTGTCCTCGTAGGATGGAATCCCAATGAGCCTGGTCTCTTCTGGTTCGTCTTCCATCTCTACCAATATCTCAAATCTGTTTGACATTGTGACTGGTAGATGAGACCTTTTCTGCGTTGGCCGTGCACCGTTCCTCACTGGTGTAAATCCAGAAACCTGTGGTGGCGGGTCTCTGCGTACAGGTCGGGGAGAGGAGTGGTTAGAACGTGGGCGAGGGGTTGGTACTGTTCGTGCTAGCAGGCTTCTTGCACGAGGAGTGGGGGAGAGACTAAGGTGAACAGGCCGGCTGTCCTGGTTTGATGTCGGCTCAGGTTCGTCAGAAGCATCTGCTGCAGGTGTTGGATTGTTGGCAGATGACGTTGGGGCGGTGGTGGATGCTGGAGTTGAAACAATTGGAGTTAGTGATACTCCAACGTTGAGTGTTACAAACTCTTGGAGTGATTCCAGCTTCCTGGTGAGGGCGTTGATCTTGTTGTGGGCTTCATCCAATTTTGCTGTCAAATCCTCTCGTTGCTGGCAGAGTCGGCAGACTTCTGGATCGGCAGGAGCAAACATGGAAGCACCAAACCTACCGGCGCAGTTCGTACAGGCACGAGGCATGGTGATGATCACTTTCTTCAGATCACTTCACTCACTTAAAAACACTTAACTCACTTTAAAAACACTAAACTCACTTTAAAAACACTTATCTCACTTTAAAAACACTTCACTCCCCTCAGGTCACTTCACTTACTTAAATAGGCCTAACCGAAAACAAAAATGTTGAAATACGTACAAATAGGTTATCAGGGTGATAGCCTAACCGAAAATTAAAACAAAACAAAATTAAATTTGAATACGCAGTGATAGCCGAACCGAAAACAATTTTATTTTTATTTAAACAGAAATAGGCCACCAGGGGTTATAGCCTATCCTAACCGAAAACAAAAATTATGAATTACCGGTACGCAGAAATAGGCCACCAGCGGTGATAGCCTGAGAATTTAAAAATTGAAGTACGCAGAAATAGGCCACCAGAGATGATAGCTTAGACTAACAGAGAGAGAGAGAGAGAGAGAGAGAGAGAGAGAGAGAGAGAGAGAGAGAGAGAGAGAGAGAGAGAGAGAGAGAGAGAGAATTATAGTAATATTAATTATTGTAGTAATACTATTATTAGTAACTAACTAATTTTCAAGAGAGAGAAAGAGAGAGAAAGAGAGAGAGAGAGAGAGAGAGAGAAAAAAAACAAAAATAGAGCGAGAGAAAGAATGTCATAGGATATGTGTGTGTTTTTTTTAAGCATTTGAAAACAGACAGGCAAAGACAGATTCACCTAAAGTACCGTTCGGATAAAAATATAAATATGAAACTCTGCCGATGCTCTGTGTCAGCAAGTCTCCCAAAACAGTATGCGAGTGTCAAAAGGCCGAGCATCATTTACATACCAGGTCACACGCAACACACTCACACACGTCACACATACTGTATAGTATATGTTCTAGTGACGTAATAAAGGCTTAATAATTACATAGACTCTAAAATGTCACTAAAATAAACAATATTTGTTAATTAAAATGTTACATATTTGATATACTATATAAATATTGAAATTATTATTGATGTTGTATATATATAAAGATATTCAACCAATCTATATCATAATAAGCCAGTTGCAGCTTATGGTGGCTTTCCCTTTCCAACATCTCATTGTGGAATTATGGGATGCAGCTTTTCCCATCCTAAGTTAGCCTGGATATGAGGAATCCCCTTGCTTCACCAATGAGCTCGATGTAACTAGATGTTTTATCCCATTCCAGAGAAGAAATACCAAAACTCTTTTTCCTGCTATGGAAGGTATCAGAAGGACTGGGCTGTATGTAGTCATTGGACCATTGCCTCACTAATAGACTTGACACTTTTCCAGATATAAAAAGGTACCAGGTATCTTATCACTGTTTAGCGTAGTGACTGTCCATTACTTTTGTAGGAAGAGATGGGTTATCACAGATTAGTTGATCAGACACAGAATATACTTTCACTGGTTCCAGTTCTTTATTATAATGATCAACCACGTATTTGGCTATCTATCTACTCAGGCCCAATCCCCACTTTTATTTTATTTTGTATTTTGTTTTGGGGGAGGGGGGAGGGGGGGGTGACTCAATACAGAATAGGGACAACACAAAACACAACAGAAAACAATGAACACACAAAAACAAAATACAAATTCACACACATCTAGGTCATCCAGGAGAAGTTGTACCGGTACTAACAAAAAATCAATTTCGTCAACTTTATTCGCATTATTCAATATTCATTAGTCGTCAGCAATGCAAGCGTTAGCTAATTAGAGGGATGATGATTAAACAGATATTCTTTATCACTTCCTAAGAAGGCCGAAGTTCATTAAAAGATAAATGTTCCTTAAAGTCGATAGTGACTTTCCTGATATACAACCAATTTTTTGCACCAAAAAACAGTCACTTAAGGGAGCCCACTTCGCTTTGTTTTATCTTTCTCCCCTTCTCTCTTTGGCTTGTATCCATTCGGCCCCATTCAGCCTACTGTTTTAAGACGTTTACCCCCATCCAGGTGTCAATATTTTCCTGGTGAGCGGTAGCAAGCCAGCATATATATATATTTGTTTTGAGAACAAGCTAAATTTGTAAATTTTTCGATAGACAAATTTCTCCGGCGATGCCGGATTTCTCCATACAATGCCGGCTCGCTATCGCTCGCCAGGAAGAAATCGACACCTGGACGAGGATAAACGTCTTAAAACAGTTGGCTAAATGGGGCCGAATGGATACAAGCCAGGGAAAGAGAGAAAAGGAAAGAAAGATAGAAAAGGCCGGTGACCCCCCTTAATGATTCAGATTTTCAGATAGCTTAGTAGCACAACTGCATTCTCACCTGAAATCAAACTCTTCAATGACCTCGGTGTGACTCCAATACTTTCAGCGGTTGTAGTTAGAACCTCTCCTTTGGGATTATCACGCAGTTTGACATTTTAAGCAAGGTTGAGAGTGTCACTGCAAATTACTGTGTATATTTTTAATTACAGTGGTTATGCCACTGGACTGGTAATCCAATGGTCCCGGGTTCGAATCCCGACATATCAATTGGAA
>CM064519.1:47070719-47288219 GCA_032716605.1 Paralithodes platypus | reverse complement strand
GAATAACACAATGTACAGTTCTCAGCATATGGAAAGTTACACCAGTTAGTGTCTTTGAACCTTTAAAGCCAAGTTTTGAAGCATAATTATGAGCTATAATAATTTACTACATTGTCTCGTTTGCGTTCGATATTGATTCAAAAGAGTGCGCATCCATTTTTTTGTGTATGCTCTGGACTGTACATATGTTATAATGTAGAAATAAGAATTGGTATGGAACATTAAACCAATTGGAAATAGTTGCAAACAATGTTCGGTTGAACTATTTTGTAATGAAGAAGTGATAAAGAAATGGAGTTTGCTCCCTAAACCTCTGTCAAGGTATAAAAGACACTCACAAGATCCCCCTTCTAGATCAATTTGTAAATTTTTCTGTAGATATAAGTACGGGCCGAAGGCCGGTTCTTCACACATAAGAGGCTCCTATCGCTCATCAGGAAAAAATCACCACCTACATGGCACAAAAGGTATTGACAAAGAAATTAAGCGAAAAGTCTTAAAATCGCCAAACTAATGGAGCGAACGTCATTGTTCAGAACTAATTGGGGCTAAGCGTGAGGGAGAAGGGGGCCTAGAAAAATACATCTCCCCTTAAGGAACTCCTATAAAGGACGACCTCTTATAAATTTGTCAATGATTAATGCCTTTGTTAATCCTTCCAATGTTTATTTTTGTCCAATTCACTATCTGTAATCATACACTACAATCATGTGCTCATAATACGGTCAGTATTCTAATCATACACTACAATCATGTGCTCATAATACGGTCAGTATTCTAATCATACACTACAATCATGTGCTCATAATACGGTCAGTATTCTAATCATACACTACAATCATGTGCTCATAATACGGTCAGTATTCTAATCATACACTACAATCATGTGCTCATAATACGGTCAGTATTCTAATCATACATAGTCAGTAAATGTTGCATTTTAAGGGGGGATGAGCGTATTTATTTGCTAATTTATGTATTTTTTTATTATTTTAACTTAGTTTCCTTCCTAGACCTCCATCAAGCTTAAAAATGCACCCTCAAGACACTCCTTCAAGATAAATTTGTACATTTTTCGATAGACATTGTTTCCGGCGGTTCGTCTTAAATTGCAGAAAGGTTTGGACATCGCCAAACTAAAGGGCCGAACGTTTTATAATCTGAACACTAATGGGACTAAATATGAGGAAGAAGGGGGACCAGAAAAACGACCCATCTCCCCCTAATTGAAATACAGTGAGCGGCCGTTATATTTCCATTTCACTCAAACTATTTCAGTGACCCAATTAATCCTTTCAGAGACGTACATCGGATGGTAGGGAAGGGGGGAGGCACTAAATGGGTTCATATGGACGGAATGAAAGCCAAACCCTATGTCATTCCTAATTAGAGTCTCCCGTCCTTATCTATTGAAAGGGGTGAATAGCCGGCGACCAGAAGGGTTGACTGAATGAGACTTGTGCTCCCGTAGTCTCCGCTATTAAGACTGAGTAGGCTCTATCTTGATGAATGTGTAGGAGAGAGCGAGAGAGCTTTTTTTCTTCTATGTGAGTGAGGGAGACAAAAGGCAGAACTGCCTGTAACGAGTGCCTCCCCCAGAGTTGAAAGAGTGACCGGGCCAAAATCAAGGGACGTTCGAGCCAAAATGCCTGAATAACTGAGCTTGAAGCAATTTAAGTCATAGGATGGAGGAAAGACTGATTCTGGGAGAGAGTTCCAGAGCTCAGCTGTTGAGTAGAACAAAGGCCGAGAGTAAAGTTTCACTCTTGGGTTGCAGAGTTGCAAAGAATAGGGGTTGGATTGTGTTGCAAGACGGGTCCCACGTGCCCTACGTGGAGGAGGTGGCATACACTGGGAGAGCTCTGAGTGTGCGTGTGTGTGCATGTGTGTGTGTATGTGTGTCTGTAAGTGGGTTTGTGCGTGTGTGTGTGTGTGTGTGTGAACGAGAGAGAGAGAGCGACTGTTATCAGCCATCCAAACCCCACCATAGACCGAGGCAGATGTAGGTAAAAGGGTGGTTTGTTATCTGGATGTAACCGTGGGAGCTCATCGGGTCTTCGCTACAGTAATCATTTATACAACATTATAAAGGACTAATTGGTTGTGTAATAGGTAAAATCGGATTATATATTTTTCAATACATATAATTTAATTGCATTCCTATCCCAATTCTTGCAATTTGAATAAGTCTTGGTCACAAAAAGAGGTTGTGGATATACTGTATATACAGTATATATATATATATATATATATATATATATATATATATATATATAAGCTGAAAATGGATAAACCACATATATTTGTCTAGGTTTCATAATCGTGGTGTAATGCAAATTAAACATTAGTTATTCATAACACTATGGCTGCATTCAATGAAGTTGCTTTTATTTATTTATTAGTGAAATGCATATATTTCTTCTTAATGCATTATAATATGGGCTGAGGTGACGCAGTACTGAAGAATATGTGATCTGCCTTTGGATAGATAATTCAATTCACACAGGTGGTTGGTGCACTTTCATATCATAACTTTTAGCTAGGTCAATCCTTTCAATACGGGTTACGTCCTTTTCATTTCATTTTACCCACTCCTAGACGACTTTATTTAGCTTAAGAAGGAAGTCTAACAATGTATAGGCTACAACATATCTTCATCCCATTAACTATAACAGATCTGTCCTAAGCTGCATGACATCGTCTAAATATTGAATAGCTAGAATGAAATACAAAAGATTTCACCAGCTCTGTCAAATTGATCTGTAAGAGTCAAGTATAGTAACTTATACTAATCACCCATTTATCGTACTATATTACTCTGTAAATATTTCAATAAAATATGGAACACTCAAGTATGCTATAATGATTCCAGACACTGTTTTGTTCACCCTATTTAACCCGTATAAATCTAGCTACTGTAGGCTATATAATTCTTGAAATTGTTGCACATCACCTTATTTAGTTATTTTTTGTAATGTATTGCCCACGAGTTGAAAAAAAAATTACACTACAATTTCCTATTATTTGTTATCCCCTTGAAATGAATATGCATTAATTCTGGCTAGTATTAAAAAACTGTATTCAATTATATACCGGGTAATGATTTTAGGAACCAGAATGTTACGAAACATCTCACCTTGCCCTCTGATTCCCACTAGTTTTTCATAAATATAATGGTCAAATACTAGCCAAAATAAAATGAGTTACCGTCATCATACTGTAAGGGTTAAGGGGGTAATCTGCCTTTTTCTCTCCTTTTCTCTCTTTCTCTGGCTTGTATTTTTTCGGCCCCATTCAGTCTACTGTTTTAAGACGTTTATCCCCATCCCGGTGTCGAATTCTTCCTGGCGAGCTAGTATTGTATGGAGAAATCCGGCTTCGCCGGAGAAATTTTTCTATCGAAAAATGTAAAATTTTAGCCAGCTGTCATAAACATTTTAAAAATATGTGCTGGCTCGCTACCGCTCGCCAGGAAGAAATCGATACCTGGATGGGGGTAAAAGTCTTGAAGCAGTAGGCTGAAAGGAGCCGAATAGATACAACCCAGAGAGAGAGAGGGGAAGAGAAAAAAAAACACGTCTTGAAATGTGAAGGAGTGAACGGGACTGTGCGGTCAGGTTAAGTCACCGTGATATACTGTACATACCCTCAACTTGTATCTTCCAAATCTAATCTGATGTACAGTTTTTCCTTCAACCTATCTTTTTTTTCCTCATGATAATATAGGCTATATTTACGAGTATGTACAAACACTATTGTCATACCTATATAAAAAAATACTATATTTGAAGTTGCTTTAGAGTACTGCGACTGCACAGGTATAATTTTTGTCATGATATCGAGAAACGCATTGAATAAAATATTATTTGAGGGTTGGTTAATATTTTCCAAAAACATATAATTTTATTGGATACGGCAGATGTAATTGGGTGACAACTCTAACTTACATACTGTCAGTTAGTTAGTCAATTTATGAGCACATATTTTATATGTAAAGAGATCATACATTCATAAGGAGAGAGATGTCAAGGATGTCAAGCAACAACAGACTTCGCGAACCCTCCAAGTTGCTTGCCCTCTACATCACTGTTAGTCAGTTTTCAACAGTGGCTTAGAGTGAGTAATGGACAATTTGAAAGGGAATTACTGCCCTGGGATTAATGTCAATGGCAGAGTTAGGAGACGTTAGTAGGGAACAATTTTGGTTAGTAACATAACACAGCTATAAATGATCCTTCATTTATCTCGGGAAAAGATAATAACATCTTAGTTAATTATGCATAAAAGCAGTGATCCATGATGTATCTGCGGAAAAAGAAACTGAAAATAGATAACCATATACAAATGCAGTCTGTCGCAGATTTAAGTCAAGGTGTTTGTCTAGGCGATGCTTTAAGGAATCAACGATGCTGCAGTCTGTAACATCTCAAGGAAAACCATTTCACAAGTTGAAAACTCGATTGAAGAAGAAAAGATTTACCAATTACTTTCAACCATATCCCCGCATGTAATTTGATTAGTAGATAGTAACGTAATCATTACAGTTTATCATGTCGACGCCCCTGATTATTTTGAATACTTTAATTAGGTCGCCTCTAATTCTGTAATGGGACTCATCGTTTTTGATACTCTAAGACGCTCCTGTATGGTTTGTTCTTTAGACTATAGATATATTTTTGTTAACTCTGCATTGAACTCGTTCCAGTTTGTCTATCTTTTTGGTAGTAAGGGCACCAGGACTGAACGCAATATGCCAATTATTGTGTTAAGCAGCAATGCTTCTTACGGAAGCCATGTTGAGTATCTTTGAATATGTTGTTTTTCTTTAAGTGATTTAAGAGTCTATTTCTTACATGTGTTTATAGCATTGTGCAGAGAGAGAGAGAGAGAGAGAGAGAGACAGAGCGAGAGAGAGATGGGGGGGGGGAGTGGGTGGCAGAAAAAAGAGCGTGAGGAGAGAGCTAGAGAGAGCGAGTGAGAGAGAGCTGAGGCAGAAGGGGTATGTTTACATGGGAAGGGGGAGGGAGGGGGCAGGGGAGGGGTGTTTTCTTGCTCTGTGTTTGTTGAAGCAAGCACGGGCTGGCCGCAATCACGGGTCACTACTGTAAACATCGGATCACTATTATAAACATCAAGCAAACATTAGCCAAGCACACTCTAAACTCACCAGTCACTCAGTTCATTTGGCTTGGCTGTGATAGGTTCTTGACTTAACTCTCTCTTCGATGTCTTAGTACGGTAATTAGACTTTCTGATAGATCTCTGTTTATATTACCCATTTTCTTATTTAACTGCCTTCGTGGTGTAATGCATAAGGTGTTGATATTCGGGGTGAGCGTCCTGGGTTCGAATCCACGGACTGCCACATGTGTTTGTAATATTTCATTAATCGATTTTAGGAGTAGAGTTGGTTGTTGGATAGAACATAATAATTAGCATATCACATAAATTATATTTTTCAAGAATAGAAGCCATATGATTCGTTTGTAACAACAATATTTTAATATATATATATATATATATATATATATATATATATATATATATATATATATATTTGTTTTTTTTTTTTTTTTTTTTTTTTTTTTAATTTATTTAAGTTTTGGTATTTTGAGATAAATATAACATCGTTCTTTTTGTTTGTTCTATAAGGTAATGAAAGGTAATGAGCAATTTACACATTTCTATGTCAATCTGTGTTATCTCATTATTGTGCCATCGCAATGAATACAAAAAAAGTCGGCTGAAAGCATAGTCGGCCTCTAGGAATACTATTTCCTTCAACCTAACTTTTCGCTGGTGACTAAAAAGGCTATATTTGAGAGTATGTAACAGAACTATAGTCATACATGTATAAAGAAGAATAAATTCGAAGTTACTTTGAGTACTGCGACTATACATGTTATATATATTTTATGCGTATCTACAAACTCGACCGAAGCTATTTAAAAACCCGGTAACCTAATTTAGGGCGTGCTTAGCCCCATTAGTTTTGAGATTTTAAGACGTTTGCCCCGTTAGTTTGGTGATTTTAAGACATTTCGTCCAATCTTTGTCAATATTAAGACTTTTAGTGTTATTTAGGCGTCGATTTTTACCTGGCGAGCGATAGCGAACCTGTAATTTAAGTAGAACCGGCCTTCGGCTGTGATATTTTTCTATCGAAAAATGTACAAATATATCTTGAAAGAGAGTCTTGAGTGGTGTTTTTTAAAAGTTTAATGGAGGTTTAAGGAGGAAAATAAAAACATGATAACACGATATATAAATGATGAAATAAATCCCCCATCCCCCCTTCATTGCAACGGCCGCTTGCTTGCCTTAGTTCATAACACATTATATTTAACTCTCATTCGTTAACCCATAGAGTACCAGGGACGTGTGTTATATTGTATCTATCGTCCAATTAGCTTGACCTCCGTTGTATGTAAAATGCAAGAAATACTCATAAGAGACAGACTTGTAAATCACTTAGAGGAAAATAACATACTTAAAGATACTCAACACGGCTTTCGTAACAAACGTTCCTGCCTAACAAACCTCTTAGACTTCTTCCACGATATCCTCAACCTCTACGATGAGAGTAAAGCTGTAGATATTATATACCTTGATTTTCAAAAGGCCTTTGACAAAGTTCCTCACAAACGTTTACTGCTAAAACTAAAAGCGCATGGAATACAAGATGGTGTGTTGAAATGGATAGAAAATTGGCTCAGCGACAGAAAGCAAAGAGTAGTCATAAACAGGAAGGCATCTAAATGGACCAATGTAAGTAGCGGGGTACCCCAGGGATCGGTACTGGGACCAATTATCTTTCTAATTTACATCAACGACATAGACGAGGGTCTCACCTGTACAATCCCAAAGTTTGCTGACGATACAAAAATTGCAAATATTGTACTCTCAAAAGAACAAGTTGACAATATGTAACACAATCTAGATAAGTTGTCATGTTGGGCGTAAATTTGGCAAATGAGTTTCAATGCGGATAAATGTAAAGTACTACATATCGGATACCGAAATGAGAAAGTAAACTATTCGATGAATGCCACTCAGCTTAAGAGTGTAGACAGCGAAACCGATATGGGAGTAACACTGTAACCTAAAAGGCTAAAACCGAGTCAACAATGTTCAGAAGTTGTTAAGAAAGCAAAGAAAATAATTGGCTTTATAGGCAGGGCATTTGAGCATAAATCCAAAGAAGTTATCCTAACCCATTACAATTCCTTAGGCCGCACTCTGCTGGAATACTGCGTTCAATCCTGGTGCACTTATTACCAAAAAGATATAGACAAGCTAGAACGAGTTCAACGTAGAGTTACCAAAATTATACCTAGCCTAAAGAACAAACCATACGAGGAGCGTCTTAAGGAATTGAATCTATTTCCTTTAACCCAGCGCAGATTAAGAGGCGACTTAATTAAAGTGTTCAAAATCATCAAAGGCATCGTCAATATGAACTGTAGTAAGTACTTCACTATCGACCAATCTAATTATACGCGAGGAAACGGTTGCAAAATTATTGGTAAAACTTTTAACTCGCACGAATCTAAGAATTTCTTCTTCAATCGAGTTGTCAACTTGTGGAATGGGCTTCCCCGAGACGTTATAGACTGCAGTTGATTCTTTTACACTTCGCCTAGGCAAATATCTTGCATCAAACCCGCGACTGACTGAGTTTGTAAATGAATAACTTTATTTTATCCCCCCCTCAGTTACCAACCCATCTGTCCCCTACTAACTTCCTAATCCTGCCACGGACATTAGTTCCAGGGCAGTAGTTCCCTTTCCAATGTTCCCTTACCCACTCTAAACCACTGTTTGGACACTTGATCCTCAGTGCTTTGGAGGACAAGCAGCCTAGAAGGGTTACTAGACCTGTTGTTGCTTGATTTCCTTGATTTCCTTTGCATTCTGGCTATATTTAGACGATATTATGCAACTTAGGAAGGATCTGTGGTAGTTAGGAGAGTTGGTTGAGATAGTTGGAAGCCGTATTATGGCTACAGGTCCTTCCTAAGCTGAATAAAATCGTCTAATGCTTGCCAGAATATGATGAAAAGGACGTCCCTGGTACTGACTGGGTTAAGCGGGGGAGGCTCTCTCTCTCTTGACCTCTATCAAGCTTTAGTAACCAACAAAAAATGCCCTAGACCGTATTTCGAGATGCATTTGTACATTTTTCGGTAGAAAAATATCTGCTGAAGGCCGGTTCATCCTAAGATAAAGGCTCGCTATCAGTCGCCAGGAAAAAATCGACATGTAAACGGCACGATAGGTATTTAATATTGCCAAAGTAATGGGGCAAACGTCTTAAAAGTTCAAAACTATTGGGGTTAAACAATAGTGAGAAGAGGGTCCAGAAAGAAAAACGATAAATCCTCATAATACCGTGATGTAACCAAGATTTTTCCCTTTTCATACTAGTCAACCAGATTTAACCTTTATTTTAAGATGAGGTATGTTCTTTGTAAATTTTCTAAGCAAGATTATAGAATATTCCATAGAATTAACATTATTCATCAATTGTAAACTCTTATTATAGCTAGTCTACTATTCATTATCACTCACACACACATACTCTATCTCTCTCTCCTTCCATTTCCCTTACTATCGGGTTTGTTATCTCTACTACAATTAAGTCCTGACCACTTCGATGGAATCGTAGTCTGTGTGGCCATTGAATCGGTTTCCATTAGAGCTTTTAAGTCGTTTGCCCCATTACTTTACCGATGTTAATACTTTTCGACCCATTTCTTTGCCAGTATTAAATACCTACATGTCGATTTTTTCCTGGCGAGTGATAGCAAGCCTGTATTTTAGGAAGACTCAGCCCAAGTAAATCTCTCTCTCCCTCTCTCTCTCTCTCTCTCTCTCTCTGTTATCTCCGTCAATCCACACCACGCCAACCTCCCTTCACCCCGGTCTTATCTCTCCCCTCCATCACCACACCTCACCTTCATCACCCCTCTCACATTCACCCCTACTTCCTTCCTTAATTCCTACATTCCTTCCTTAGATCGATGTTAATTTTTCTCTCTTGTCTACTCCCTTCCTTAATTCCTACAATCCTACATTTCTTCCTTAGACCTATATTCACTTTTATATCCTGCCTACTTCCTTCTTTACTTCCTATGTTCCTTCCTTGGATCTACGTTCACCTCTCTCTCCTGCCTACCTCCGTCTTTAATTCCTACATTCCTTCCTTCCTTCCTTCTTCAGACTTGTGTTCACCTCTCTTTCCTGCCTACTTCCTACCTTATTTTCTATATTCGTTCCTTACACCTATGTTCACCTTTCTCTCCTGCCTACTTCTACACTATCTTCTGTTCCCCTATTTGTAATCACCCTTCCTGCATTCCTTTAATTACTCCTCCCTTCCTGTCTACCTTTCATCTGCCCATCATTCTTTGGACCCAATTTGCCCTATCTTTACTACCTCTTTCCTTTCTGCCCTGGACATATTCTAACTTATGTTTCTTACCTACCTATATTCTATCTTCCTTCGGTTCTTCAACAGCTTCCCTATCTCCTTCCTTCCTTCCTTACAATTAATTTCGATTCGTCATTCTAACATTCTTCCTTCAATCTTTAAAACTATGTAAAACTAAGTTTCTTACTTATTCTCCACCTTTTATTTACCTTATCAACATATTATTTTGTTGTTTAAGCTTTCTTATTTCCTTATAATTCTTTATTTCTGTATTTTGTATCTTCACATAGTCCTAAAAATAACAATATATAATTCAAACCTAATTTTACCTTTTCTCCAAATAGTCTGCTTTTTAATCAATTTGTGTATTTAGTAGTTTTCTTCATTGCTCATCATTCCTGTTTACATTTGCTACTTTAATAATGAATTACTTTCTGTAAAAAAAATTATCACTAGTTTTTGTTTTGCTGCATACCTCCCTTTCATAATTTATAATTATTCTCTGTTCATCAAACACTGAAAATTCCCTCTTAACGCTTCCCTTAACCCTTTAATAACTTCCCCACCCCATTCAACTTGTATAACTACTTCTCTCAAGCATCAACTTAATATATGTTGCTTTCTCCCAGCTTCATCCCTCCAGTGATCTTTCAGCTAACCTTCTACCTATATTCAATATCCCTAACTTACTCCGCATCTATGTTATTCCCCCAAATTACAGTAAACATTCTTATATAAACCCCTTAACTTCCTTTCCATATATTGGCTCTAAACTTAATATATTCTACAACAATTATTCTTCACCATGTTTCCCCAATGCCCAGAGAACTCTGCCTCTAGAAGTAGTTCACACAGGACTGGGCCCCTAGAAGTCGGTCTCTACCATTAAGGTGGGAAGAGTTGTCTATGTTAGCTTAGGTTAGTTTCTGCTAGTGGCCGAGTTTGTGTTCAGCCAAGTTCTCATAATGGTCTAATTTCATATATTACCCAACAATTATTTGTATCTACACCTCTCTTACGCACCTTAAGCTTCCTCTCTGAATTTACCTCCCTCTATTTGCTGAATCCCGTTTCCTCCTTTTGTTGCTCTCCCCTCCCTCTCTTCTTGTTCCATACCTCCCCCTCCCCTCCATCCGAACTTTTACATTCTCCCTCTTCTCTCACATCACTTCTTCACTCCCTCTACACATCTTTCCTTCTCCTGCTCCATTCTATGCATTCAACTTTCACCCCCTTTCTTCCCCTCCCACTTTTCCCTCATGTTCAATCGCCCCTTTGAACTTCCGTTCACTCTCTTCTTCTTGCCTACTTCTTTCTTTAACCCTTTGACTATGAGAGAATTATTCTGCACTTAATAGAATCTTCTTTGTAGTCTTAGTCGTCTTAGCAGATCAGAATACAAGGTAACTAGGGTATTTGGTGATGAAGGAATTATTCGAGATAGGGATAATAACTTTTGAATATGAAACGTAAATCGTAAACCCAACTAAATCATCTAATGTTGGCTAAAATACATGGCAATAAAAATGTCATCACCATAATATAATATAGTTAACCCTCTGAGGACTTATAACGCAATTATGTTCTGTTTTCTGGATATTATTAGACGATTTTACTCAGATTAGGAAGGATATATGGAAGTTAGAGGGTTGATTGAGAGAGTATTTACCCTTTTAATACCCACAGAACCTTCCTAAGCTCTACACAATCGTCTAATGATATCCAAAATATACTGCTAAAACGCGTCAGAGCTTCAAGGAGTTAAGTTAGGGGGCTTATGCAAGACTGGTCTTTACCACGGCGCTCGTCACCTTGTGTTTCCCGTTTGGAACCCATGGTGGGCGAGTTCTCCAGCCAGGTACACTCGGATACCATAGTCTCTAGCCCACTCAGGAGAATTCGTGGACTTCACCTATTTCTAGTTATGGAAGCATTTCTCTGGAGACTAATTTATGAATATATTTGTCTTTAAATCAACTACAAAACTATATATACTATTTATTGAAAAGCAAGTTATATCCAAAAATTAAACAGGATAGATATAATTACATATAGAAAAACATAGGGTGTCTACGAATTCTCTCGAGTAGGATAGAGATTATGGCAACCGACTGTACAAAGGGGCTACTATTCATTGACCAGGTTGACTCAGTATACAGGACCTCTCAGATGGGACATCACAATTGTCAAAGTTCCTATTAACCCCTTCACCACCATTACGTAATTTTCATCATATTCTGGTTATCTTTAGACGATTTGCTTTAGTTTATAATCTACCTATACGACTCTAATGGGTAAATACGATCACACAATAAACCCTCTTCGCAACATAGGTCCTTCTAAAACTGCATACAATCATCTAATTTTAGCCCGAATCAAAAGCAGAAAGGGGTCGTGGTGCTGACGGGGTTAACTGTTAGGTAAACATATGAATCAATTGTGAGAAGACTTGCATGTGTGTCTCATCCCGCTAGGAAATTGACCACTTGCGAGTTTCAGGCTATAAGGAAGTTGGAACTATAAGCATCGATATTAAGCTGAAATGCAATAATAATGTAGGTTGCTGATGGATAGGAAGTATGTTGAATTTGATTTTATATATTTTAAAATGCATTCTACCCATATATTAGCTAATAATGCTGCTAACTATCGATGTCTACAGCTCCAACTTCCTTATAGCCTGAAACTCGAAAGTGGTCAATTGAACTTGAGCCCTCTTGGCTGTTAGCGAAGCTTACTAATCAATGCACCACAGGGCACCTTAAGCCGGTATCACAAGAGAGCTTTTATAGTCAACATTCGATTATTAACATTTTGCTGGCAACATTTCTGGAATATTTTGCACTGGTATTGGAAACTAGACTGGTGATAGATGAATCTAGGTGACCAAAATATTCTAAATGTTGACATCCTAAGCTGCCAGACCAGTGTTGAGGATAAATGTTGAGTGAAAAAGCGCTCGTGTGATACCGACTTTATGAAGAAGTAGAAACTTTGTTCCACTCCCTCTTCGCTCCCATCGTCCTAACCTCTTCCCTCCTTCCTTCCCTCCCTCTATCTTGCCCTACACTTCCCCCTCCCTCTTCCTTCCCTTCCTCTTTCTTCCTCTACACTGCCCCCTTCCCCTTCCTTCCCTTCCTTATCTTCTCCTACACTGCCCCCTCCCTTCCCCCACCTGTTCGGCTACTACAGTATCTGGTGTCAATCAGTGGTGGGTCTGTGTTTCCAGAGAGCGGTTCAAACGCTGACTCTGCCCACACTCAGGGCTAAGGGCATTTGGGTGGTCTATAGTGGCAGGAAAGGGGTGGGAGTAGGGAAAGGGTGAATATAATTTCATGTAATTTACAGTACACTGCACATGAATAACTGGACCTGGGAGTGTTATAGACAGATAGATGATTGATAAACATCATATATACATACACAGAGACTGATGTGTATTCAGAAGGAAAACATCAATAAATACAGATGGACAAACGTGGGTACATACCAGTACATACATATATACACATTCATAAAGAAAGGAGTAAGGCCATAAAATTGATATCTAGAATGTCTGGAACTAGTAGGTGGATATGAAGAGTAGTGTAGAAGGAGGAATACAGTAGAGTGTGGGCTAAAACCAATATGTGTTAGCATAATCTTGCATGTCTTTCTTTTATTACAGGCACTTGGGCACAAGGGTGTACAGGTACACATTATGTACGGTACATATCATATTACCACTCATGCTAAAAACAGCCTCCTAGAAGCTGATTGTGCTCACCTGCCTCCGGGGGTTCTTTACCCTGCGCACCTTCTTGCTCTGTACAGGGGCACAGTGCGCCATGTATTGAGTATTGTTCACACGTGTGGGGAGGATCCTCTCACACAGCACTTCTAGACAAAGTCGAAAAGAAAGCCTTCAGTCTCATTAACTCACGTCCACTCGCCAATTTATTGCAATCTCTCGGTATTCTACCGCTATTACAATAATCAGTGTTCCTCAGAGCTCTCTCAGTGTATACCACCCCCTCTTCGTAGAGCACATAGCACCGGTCTTGCAACACAATCCTACCCCTACTCTGTGCAACTCGCCAACCCAAGAGTGCAACGTTATTCTCAATCTTTCTTCTATTCAATAGCTGAGCTCTGGAACTCTCTCCCAGAATCAATCTTTCCCTCATCCTATGACTTAAATTGCATTTTGGCTCTAACGTCCCTTGATCTTGGCCCTGTCATTCTTTCAATTCCGGGGGAGGCACTCGTCAAAGGCCGTTCTGTCTTTTGTCTCCCTCACTCACATAGATTTTTTAAATTTTGTATATATATACTGTATATATATACATATACAGTATATATATATATTTTTTTTGTTCTTCTATATTCCATCTACTCCCTCTCGGGCATAGGCTGAGAGCCTTTACACTACACCTCTGAACACGGTGAGGCCTGTGAGGTCTTGTTCCAGTCTAGGGAGTGAGGCAAGCGAAGCACCCCGGCTCGAAGCAACTCCATCTCTGAAGCCGCTTCGCCTCTGCGCTTCAGTCTCATCCCCCACACTCGGACCCTCACTCTCAGATATATATATACATATATATATATATATATATATAGAGAGAGAGATAGAGATTATATAAGAGTATAACAACAAAAGTAAGTGATTTAAAAGTGAGCGATTAAGAGCAAATAAACATTACACATATACAGTATATAATAGCAAGCTAAACTAATATTGCATTGCCTGGAAAATAATTACCTATTCAGAAAAATTAATGTCCTGTAACAATTTAATCAATTTAACCCTCTCTCTGCGGGCATATTTCCACCATATTAGGGCTCATTCAGGCACTCCTGATTGATTAGGCAAGTGCCGAAAACTAGAAGAAAATAGCTTCAAAATGACACCAAAAAGAGCTTCGTAGCGGTACCATAGACATTCTCTAATATGAGCTATTATCGCTAATGTCGCGCTAGATTTGCCTTTGGCAGCATTGTATATCTAGCGAGACTCGGACTCGGACTCAGAGCGTTCAGTACCACGGCCGCCTTGCTGGGAGAAGGACGTGTGGCTTACCGCTCTAGTGCTCCCTCGCACTTTATTTTACAGGCTTTAAGAGGCTATAAAAGCCTGTAAATTGCCATGGCGTTCCGTGTTTGTATACTGACGCTCATAGCTTACCTTCCCAGAAGAATGTCAATAATCTTGACTTTTTTCCAGGATAATATTTACTGCTAGGTTAACGATGGCGTAAGGGGAGAATATTAGTTTGGTTCATTGACCTCTATCAACCTTATAGTAATACCTCCCAAGACCCCTCCCCCCCAGCTTCGAGTCAAATGTGAAAAATTATCCCGTTGAAAAATATTCTGGCCAAAGCCGGGTACCTCCTCAATTGCAAGCTCAATTTTGCTCGCTTGGAAATAAGGCACCTAAACGGCACGAAAGGTCTTAACATTGACAAAGTAATGGGGCGGAAGGTCTTTAAATCGACAAAGTAATGGAGTGAACGTCTTAAACTCTTATAACTAATGGGGCTTAACACGAAAAAAGGTGGTTACAAAAACACCATTAATTAAGGTGTGGAGAAACAGACCATTGCCCGACAGGCCACCCAATAATACACTGTAAAGGGTGAAACGTTTGTAGATATCAGGTTACACACACACACACACACACACACACACACACACACACACACACACACACACACACACACACACACACACACACACACACACACACACACACACACACACACACACACACACACACACACACACGGCCGTGAAGGCAAGATCTGGGCGGATCGTCTCGGGGGACCCACAAAGTCTCCTGCCCACGTCCTACTCCCTTGGGAGTATGTAGGCGCTCTCGTTAGCTGCCAGGATCAGTCTGTTGATCCATTAGGATAAGATCTAGGTTAAGTCTGTGTATTTTCAGCCCCATTGGCTGCCGGCTTGAAATAAACCGATTATTATTATTATTATTATTATTATTACACACACACACACACACACAGCCCGTAGCCTAGTAGGTAGAGCTCTCGTCTCACACACGAGGGGTCGGGGGTTCAATCCCCGGCCGGGCGGAGACAAATTGGGCTTGTCTCCTTTCATGTGTTAGCCTCAGTTCACCTAGCTGTAAATAGGTACCTGGAATAAGTGGACGACGTTGTGACGTCCCATCTGGGGTTGGCAAAAATGGTACAAGGCGAGATGGGTATCATATGGTTCACCTAAGCTGATGGCTACCTAAGCCTTCGGGCGAGACGGTACCGTCTATAGTGAGAATGGTACCATACAGATCCACCCTAAGCCTTCGTTTCCGATGTCGCCAATTGGCTAAAAATACAGACTACACACACATCCACAGCCATTCCAACGATACATATAACACCTACACATATACGAGGCTGGAAAAAACGAGCGTGCTCACTCCCGCAATACAACTAGAGTAAGTACACACACACACACACACACACACACACACACACACACACACACACACACACACACACACACACCAATATGCTATACCTACACATTCACATCGTACGGCATCTATTTATTCGAAACAAAAAATCCCACAACTTTATTATAATTTAACTGAAATTTGAGTTTAGTTATTGCATTTTGGGATATGAAAAAACAGCAATAGGAAAACGATACCCATATATTTCACAGCAAATGTTAAGACAAAATAAAAAAAATCATCGCACAAAAAAAAAAAAAAAAAAAAAAATGAAATCGGAAACTAGATCGAAAGTAGATTATGCTAGGTCGTCTAACTTTGCCATACAGTACCGGCGACGTCTTTTATGTTTGATTTAAGGTACATTAATACGATTTTGAGAAGCTTAGGAAGGTATTATGGTAGCTAAAGAGATTAATTGAGATAGTTTGTAACCTTTTAATTGGTAGACGTCCTTCCTAAGGTGAATACAATCGTTTAATAGTGGTCAGAGTATAATGAAAAGGGCGTCTCCGGTACTGAATGGGTTAAATTTTGAAGCTGACAGACAACAAGTGTCCGGAAAAATGGACGGAAAAATCGCTCTAATGACACCGCCTTTAAGGGGGTAGTGCTTATTTTTTGGTCTATATATTTATTAATGAGTATAGTTTCCTCGTTAGACCTCCATCAATCTTAATAAAAACACCCCCTAGACCCCCTTTTGTACATTTTTCGGTAGAAGAATATCCCGGCCGAAGGCCAGTTCCTTCTAAAATTACAGGCTCGCTTTCGCTCGCCAGGAAAAATCGGTACCTAATGATACGAAAGGTCTTAATATTGACAAATATATGAGGCAAAAGGTCAAACGAATGGGCCGAACGTCTTAAAATCTCAAAACCAATATGCTAAACACGAGGGAGAAGGGGGTCCAGCAAAAGCGACTACCTCCCCCTTAAGAAACTAAAGATAGCGAAGATGAGACAAGCAAAAACAACACGGGAGAAATGGGGAATTAGTGAGACAGGAAAGAACATGGAAGAGTAGGAGAGACAGAGAGGTGAGATTGAAGAGGCGAGATAAGTGGAGGGAAAGACAAGAGATAGCCGAGTCTTAAGAGAAACAGACAGCAATGTGGCAGACACAAGAAGAGAGATGCATAGATAGCAGAGAAAGTGAAAGAGAAAGAGAGAGAGAGTTACAAGAAGTATCTCTGAGACCTTGCGGTCCATTCCGAGGAGATACTCGAAGTGGAAGGAGAGAGACTGTTTAGTGCACTATACGCATTACAGAGTGTGCAAAATACTATCTACTTTCTTCTTGAACTGCTCTACTGAAGAACAGTTTACAACTTGGGAGGAAAGTTTGTTCCAGGTAAAACAGATCTTATATGTGAAAAAGTTTCCACAAATACTAGTGCTGAACCTTTCAATTCTAATTTCCAGCCATGGTTGCGTGTTGTATTCATATTGAGAGAGAGAGAGAGAGAGAGAGAGAGAGAGAGAGAGAGAGAGAGAGAGAGAGAGAGAGAGAGAGAGAGAGAGAGAGAGAGAGAGAGAGAGAGAGAGAGAGAGAGAGAGAGAGAGAGAGAGAGAGAGAGAGAGAGAGAGAGAGAGAGAGAGAGAGAGAGAGAGAGAGAGAGAGAGAGAGAGAGAGAGAGAGAGAGAGAGAGAGAGAGAGAGAGAGAGAATGATAAAACAGCAAAGGTGAAGATGTAGGTGGAGTAATAGACTAATTAACTGGACTCCAAGATAAGCAAAATGCGACCGGAAAAAGACCAGACAAAAGATGGAGAGACGAGATAGACGAAAGTGGAGGGGTAACATGGCAACGACTGACACAAGTTTCGCGATTCGTGGAAAAGGTTTGAGAGGCCTTTGTGCAACAGTGGACTCCTAATGATCGATGATATTAATATATATTAACATGCCCTGGGATTCAATCTTAGGCCACCACGGTTGATCTCTCAGCTTTGATATGTATAATACCATGGTCATAACACCTTAAACAAATAACACACATGACTTTATGCAGAATCTGAATATATCCAGCATTAACATAATATTCCAACCCATCACGTACTTGAAGACCCATTTTTCATAGTGCAGGCAACAAATATTTTACCTTAAGGCCGACCCACCTCGGTATTGGAATCAAATGTAATCAATTCTGGCCAGTATCGGGGGGTGACTAATAAGTTTGATAATTATTTGGAAAAGGCTTGCCACCTAATTATATAGAATTTATTAGAAACAATGCAGGTCTATGGAATTATTATACTTAACTCATGTATAATCTACTGTGGGAGAATAATTTTCATCACATACATCATAAAACCCAATATTTCTGGAAAAAATGCACAGTCCAATCACTCCCAGAGCTCCCTCGGACGTGCTCACTGTTTACAAACATCTTCATTATGGAGTATAATCTATATCTAACCCCTGCTGGCAACATAGATGATGATTTCAATCGATTTAAATCACGCATTTGTAGACTTATTTTCCAGAGTAACTCAAAATATCGCAGATTTTCTTTACGCAGCATAGGGAGAAATAAGATCAATATTATTGACGAACACGCAAATAATAATATAACTCTAAAATTTGGAAAATATACACATATTTTGTTCTAAATGTACCAAAAGGGTAAAACAATTTCAAGTGCATCACATATTGCCATTAAGGAAAGATTTCCACTTGAGGGACTTTTTTCTTGACCCCTTTCTCCCTCATGTCTAGCCCCATTGCTTTTGAGATTTTAAGAATTTTGCCCATTAGTTTGGTGATTTTAAGAATTTCCGCCCCATTCTGTCAAATTTAAGACCTTTCGTGCCATTTACAGTAGGTGTCTATTTTATCCTGGCGAGCGATAGCGACCCTGTAATTTAAGAGTAACCGGCCTTAGGCCGGGAAATTTTTCTACCGAAAAATGTACAAATTTATCTTGAAAGGGGGTCAAGGGGGTGAAATTTTAAGATTGCTGAAGGAGTAGGAAACAAACTAAAAACCTCCCCTTAACAGAACAAAAAGGAGAACAAAAATCACATAAGGCATACGAGCATTAAACAAGTACGGTAAAGAGAATGATGAAGGAAGTAGTGATAAAACAAACACGAGAAGAGAATCGGTCAGCAAACAACAAGCAAGGAGTAGAGAAAGCAGGGAAAAAACGAACAGACAATATTGGAGGAAAGGATGAGCGAGATGCGCATGGGGAGAGGGAGTGATAAAACCAACAAGATATATTCTTAAGGGGGGAGGGTCCACTTTTTGGTAGATTTTTTGTTATTGATTTATTATCATTTTAGTTTCCTCCCTAGACGTCCATCAAACTTAAAAACAAAACTAAACAACATCCATTATATCCCCATTCTAGATTAATTTGTAAATTTTTCGGTAGAAAAATGGCTCAGCCGAAGGCCGGTTCTTCCAAAATTACAGGCTCACTATTGTTCGTAAGGAAAAGAAACGACACCTAAATAGCACGAAAGGTCTTAATAATGACAAATACATGCAAGGTGCAAGGTCATAAAATCACTAAACTAATAGGCCGAACGTCTTAAAATCTGAAAACTAATGGGGCTAAACATGAGGGAGAAGGGGGCCCAGAAAAATTTACCACTCCCCTAAAAAACGACACCCAGGAGTGGAGAAAGCAGGAAAAACGGACCAACAGACGGACGTGGCGAAATAGATGTAGGAGATGCGTATGGGGGAGAGGGGGTAAAGGTGATGATGGGGAGATAGGGGGAGACGCTGATGGGGTGGGAGGAGGCGTAATGATGGCCGCACGAGACAGGTCAGATGAAGAAAGGAGGGAGGGAGGGAGGGAGAGAGAGAGAGAGAGAGATAGGTGGAGGAATTACGTGGAGAAAAAACAATTAAGACACAAAACATAATTGAAATCCTAAATATATACTAATCTTCATAATCGTCGGCATATACAGTAGGTTACAGGAAATCAGTCTACCTAAGGATTACATTAAATCCATAATACAATCCGAAATACTGCTAATAATATGATATATTGTACTGGCAAGCTCAGTTAACAAGTGACCATGTTATTTTTCAAGAAATACTAACAGTAAGGCAAATAATTATATCGATAGAAGATAATGTGGAAAATATTCTGGTAAAAATTGAAGAGACCTCAGACAGCCTTTTTAACCCTTACCTAACCTATCCTAGTATTATAGGTGGGGGCTACCGCCCCCCCCCCCCTACCCCCGCTGGTTGAACCAAGACAACACTGTATATCGAAGAAGAAAAAACAACAACAACAAATAACTAGTAAAAAGGCTGTCCGGGGGTCTTCAATTTATACCAATATCTTTATCATAATCCAGCCCGCCGATTGATCCCTCATCTGCGATCATTGCTAATATAACGGTTAATTTAGGGCTTCAGTATTTTCGAAAGATGGTCATATTAACTCTGGAACAACATATAAGTATACTGTAAGGCGTTTTAATACTAAACAATTCTCCAGCTTGTGTTAAAATAATATGATTTAGACTACTGGTGTGGACTGTATCTGGTTGTTATCGCGTGAGGTTATTTCCCCGTCTGTCCAAATCCGTTACTGTAGATTAACAAATACTTAATCGTTAATACACGCATATCATTTTTTTTTTTGTGAGACGACGTTGTAGGATTATATGCAGTATATAAATATAACATTTACATTGTTATGTTAAATGTGTAACTGCATAACGACACAGCACGAGTTGTTTATGTTGTACCGATCACCTGTTCACACAATATATTATCCACACGATCACCTCCTTAATAAGCCAATCAAGAAAAATAAAACTATAAAAGGGATGAACTTACCTGCAGTACGGTACGTGGTTCATTCTGCTCGGTGGCAATGGGGGACTTCTGATGGACCTCTCTCTGTTGAGAAACTGAACGTCAGTTTGAGGATGTGCTACAACTTCTTATTTTTAAAATAATATCAATTTAATCTTGGGTTTGTGTCTCATTGTTCTCAAGCACAAACATTATTCACCTTCTTATATTGCAATCATGACAAGTTTCGATAAATGTGAATATAAAAAAGGATGAAGGAGTCATGATGAGATGGCGGAGCATAAAGGTCTTATCTTGTAATATGAGGGTATTGTCTCGCAAATGCAATCATCTTTTTCAAGATAGTGTTATGATTAAGTCAATTACTTATTAATTTGAAAATTTAAAAAAAATCACATGAAATGCAACATAAACAAATAAAAACAAACTTCTCAATACATCTTCAGACAAAGACTGCCACTTCCGTACTGTTGGATTATCCGTCCATGCAGTTTATAAGTCGCTCGTTATTTTTGTCAACTGTGCAGCGATGATATACACGCGCCTTCAACACAGTCTGATAGTCAACTACAGGCTTTCGTTTTCACACCCGGTACCTTGTAGTTCGACTCGTCAGACCGAACTGTTTGAAGAGTCGAACCTTTAATTCGGTACACGTCGGTTAAGATAATTCAGAAAAATCGATGCTTTAGGTCACTTAACATCTTATGTGATTCGTTAAAATGTTCGGTATATTAATCGCTTCATTACTTATCATGCACTTGAGGTTCATCGTTTCTTATCTTATGAAATATGATACATAAAATCATAGACTACAGTAGATCTGGACATGACACGAAAATGGAACTTTGCAGTAAGGGACCCAAAATCAGAAAACGAACCCCCAATTTCGAACCTCGAAACCGCGAAAATGTGACATTTTCGCGGTTTCGAGGTTCGAACTTAAGGGTTCGTTCTCCGATGTTGGGTCCCTTACTGTAAAGTTCCATTTTCGTGACCAGACTGTAGTCTATGATAAAACACATTAAGTTCTCCTTAACAGGTAAATCAATGTATATAGAGAATGTTAAAAACGTGATATGCCCTTGAGAAAGAGTTGGGCATACTCATCGGCCTCTACCTTCAATTGGAGTAGCATTTTAGGACTTGAGTTTATCTCAACACATAAATGTCAGTAAAATCAGACGGATAATATGACATTACTATTGATTATGTAATGCGATGCTGATTAACCCCTCGCGTACCGGCGACGTCTTTTTATTTTGTTTTAGCGTGTGCAACTTAAGAAGGATATGTCGTAGTAAGATGGCTTATGTGAGATAGTTTGACCTGTTAATTGCTAGGGGTCCTTCTTAAGCTGACTAAAATCATCTAATAGTTTCCAGAATAAAACGAAAAGGACGTCACCGGTAAAGCAAGGGTTAAAGATGCTTTCGCTACATTGACTACCTATATATACAGTATATTTTATTTGATACATATCACTAGTTGTTAATAGGTGTGTTGTTATAATCTTCCATGTGACCTTGTAAGGTACTTATAAAATTGAAAGAAATACTATCCGTCACATGAATTGGCATACATACGATAAAAGAATATGCATTTACTTATATGGTGAGTGTGTGTGGGGGTGTGTGTGCGCGTGTGTGTGTGTTATCATAATTATACACGTACTGTAAAATATATAGTGAAAAAAATATATATATCGCCGCTGTAATCACATAACCTTCCATTGCTCACCTCCCTCCTTCACTTTTATCGTTTGCTTCGTCACGTAATTTCAACGTTACCAGATAAAATTGAGCACGGTGATATAAAATGTGAATAATAATAATTCATGTCGCTGATAGTACATGATATGACTTCGTTCCCACGCCGTAATTTTATGCATGACATAAAATGTATTTGATTGAATTACGATTGTAGCTTGCTAGACAGTAGTGGATTTGTATGATCTTTTACTTAACTTACATAGAAACGCACTAGTAAATTAATCCGGTTATTTCCACTTTCACTAATTGGAACCAAATTCATGTAGGCAGCTGTACATATTGCACACCTGTTATAGAATGTTCATTTGTCCAGGCAGGGAGTCGAACCACGGACGAAAGATCTACGGAGTGTCAAGTCTTATGGAGGATTATGAAACCAAGATAATGACATAGCTTGGTCAATAGATGGCGCTGTGATCGCCGGCGTGTCGTTTACAACAAATGACAGGAACGATGCGAGAGGGTGTGGCGGAAGAAACAAACGTGGCCCCAAACGTTGGCCACCGCTGTGTGATATACGGGAAAATTAGACGAACTGGCCCTGACCTACGATTCCATTTCTTCCCATAAGTATGGTACAATCAGCTGCCAAGGGAGTTAATATATTTTCACATGAAGATAAATTTGGGTTGTAGTATTATATTGTGTATTGATTACAATCCAAAATAAATAATTGACACCGGACACCTGTTTGTATTTCATGTTGCTATGCCTATTTCTCTCTTATTCATTGACTAATATACATAATAAATACATATTTGAATTATTATAAATAGTTAAATGTCACTTGCTATGCTGTACTCCGGAATAGGAGTAAATATTGATAATATCAATAAGGGAAATTATCTGAGACCAACGTCTTATTAATATGTACGTATGAGTTGTGTGTGATTAGGTTACTGCAAAAGTTTAACTTATTCAGACAGAGGTCAGAGGAAATACAGTTTTAATATTATAAGGAAAACCCACGTTATTGTGCATTACAAACATTTACATGTATAAATCTGTAAAACATTTGTGCGCCACATTCTCAGTGTTTGAATTAATTGCATGTTGTTAAGGGCCATTTCATAATGTATTACATTCCAATTTTCCCATGGATAATATTAGTGAGACTTTTGGTATTCAAAAATAAAGAAAACTGGACACAACACACAGAGATAAAGGATACTAATATGCACCCCAAAGCTCCCTGCATACGTTTTCTATCAAACCTATAGTATTCCCATTCTCTTATCAACTAGCTTGGTCATTAGATGGCGTGCATGTAATGCTTTCGCAATTATAGTGTGGAGTTGACACTCCGTATATGCCTTCCTCTGTGAGTCAAACCCACTATCTTAGTAGGAAAATATACAGTTTGTATAATGTGTAGGATTATAAACGGTTACGTACTCATTTGAATTAATATCAAACAAAAACAAGACAATACAATACTTGATTTTAGCCAGATGCTTCAGAACTTGGCTTTAAAGGTTTGAAGATTCGAACTAGTGTATTGTAACCTTATATGTACCGAGAAATGTACCGTCTGTACGTACTCTGGAATATGAGCCTACAAATGCGTGATGGGTTGGAATAGTAACCTCACGTGATATATATCCAGATTCAGTAATGAATAATGGTTTCTACAATGTGAGGCCTGGTCCTATCCTGAGTGAGGTTTGGCATCCTCTATCCAACCTTAGCTGTTTCTGTCTATCTCTTTTACAGTCATACTTTTTCTTCTGGGGGCAGGGGGCTAGGAATCCTCCTCCCCTTGTATAATTCTTCTACTCTATGAGACAGAAAAACGGGCGAGAGAACGCGAAAATGGTCCCGGACCCTGATAATAGGAACTTTAAATGTTGTTTCTATTCGGGCTCTGTCTCGTGTCAGCCACCCCCAGCAATGGGGTATGTGCCTGAGTATATACATACATATATACAATTGTATCGGGTAATAGCGTGGTGGGTAATATTCTTGGCTTTTACTTATAAGATCGTGGGTTCGATTCCCGGCCGTGGGAAAAAAAAACGACAAAAGTGTGTTCCCCAAACTGCCACTGTGTTAATCCGAATCACCAGCTCCAGCTGGTGGTGGGGAATATGCCTTTACAACAGCACCTCGTAGCTACTTTCTAATTTTTCTATTTTCTGACGAGTGTAGAGAGGGGAGAAAGGGTGTTGGAGAGAGAGGAAGCTGTTGAAAACTTGGAGTGGCTTTGTTATGTGTGTTATTAGTCTGTATACGTTGTCGAGGTGTCCCACGACTGGGTGCGAGCATGTGAAACACGCTAGGATGTATACCACGCCTACTAAATGTATTGGGAGTAAATGGCAATGCTTTCAATTGCATGTTTGTCGACCCTCGGGTATTTCGGATTCCTCGGTGGGTGGTTGGGGGAAGAAGCTTTTGTCGTTGATAGCTATGTACTTAAATGTATGTGTTAACTGTGTAGGAAGGGAATGGTGTGTATCTATTTCATTCTTATTCACATCCTGGTCAATTATCCTCGTATTTTCTCTCTTTTCATTAAGATATCTTTCTGTAATCTCATTACAATAATAAATATATATATATACCGGTATATATATATATATATATATGTCTCACTCCCTAGACTGGAGCAAGACCTCACGGGCCTCACCGTGTTCAGCGGTTGAGTGTAAAGGCTATCAGCCTATGCCCGAGAGGGAGTAGTTGGAATATAGAAAACAAATAAAAAATAAAAATAAATATATATATATATATACCGGGTATATATATATATAAAACAACAGTATATGCGACTTATGTAGCAAGGGACTGGAGTTCTCGAAAAGGGACTCCAGTCCTGACGTTATTCTAGACTTTACCCAAAGTGTGCTGGCTTAATAATTCAATAGAGTTGATAGTCTGAAATCCTATGTAATCTAACTTATGTAGAAGGGACTGGAGTTCTCAAAAAGGGGCTCCAGTCCTGACGTTATTCTAGACTTTACCCAAAGTGTGCTGGCTTAATATTCCAATAGAGTTGATAGTCTGAAATCCTATTTGATCTAACTTATGTAGAAGGGACTGGAGTTCTCAAAAAGGGGCTCCAGTCCTGACGCAATTCTTGACTTACAGTGTGCTGGCTTAATAATCCAGAAGGATCGATAGCCTCTGAAGTCCTATTTTAACTAACACCTATGTCTCTCTCTCTCTCCTGTTCTTAGTGTTATGGTGTCTGCAGTGTCTGAATTACCCACAACAAGCTCTAAAGGGCAAAGATTCTGAAATGGGCGCCTGGGCAATGCCAGCCTAGCAAATACCCGCCCTCCCCTCCGCATTTCTTTTTACTGAGTCTACTTCAGATACTTATCCTCTCAAATCTCCTTTTAGTAAACCTATAATTTCGTGAATTATCTTTGTGTAACACCTCAGTACACACAATAGTGATTTATCTATTTATCTATCTATCTATTTATCTATCTATCTGTCTGTCTGTCTATCTTTTTTTCTTTAATTCATGTATGTATATGTTATTTGCATATATTTTCTGCCCTGCTGAACTGTTATTTATTTAGTTTTCTACCCAATGTTTCCCATAATACCTTGCAATTCATCACCTTACTATTCTGGGGTTTCATAATCATATTTCCCAATGATCCAGTTTATCTTAACCTTTATCATATCCTAACGTAATGCTTATTTTACCTAAAAAAAACATTGTAAAACTGAGATAGGAAAGCATGACTATCCTCGTATTTAAATTATTATGTTCTCTCCACCAACCAACTTTACTCCTAAACTCGATTAATGAAATTAACAAAATTAACAAACACATGTGGGAGTCCGGGGATTCGAACCCAGGACGCTCACACCGAAAATCAACACACTTATGCATTGCGCCACGAAAACAGATTCATGACAGAGGTACTTATAGATTATATGTTTACACTCGTTTTTGTTTTGTAACTGACTATTCTTTCATATATTTATATATAAATATCCTCCCCTTATATTATATAATATCAATGAATACGTATCAGCTAACGTAATTAATTCCCTGCATGTCCATATACGCTTCTGTTTTTCCTTGCCATTTCATTTTCGCCAAATAACTTCACAACCCATTTTCTTAGGCGATGTAATTCTAGTTTACATTTTGAATTTTCTGGAGTATCCCCGAGATCTTAGGTGGGAATATATTCTTTCAGTTTCCATGCATTCATATAGAGAAAGGTCTATGATTGGTGGGATTTTTTTTTTTTTTTTTTTTTTTTTTTTTAAGAGTTTCCCCATGGTACAAACCGAAAGTCTTTTGAGATACAATCGTAACTCCTTACGACTCTTTTCCTCTTTCACATCACTCGGTAGCTCGGCGAAACAAAAGCCACTCTAAAGCCCTACAGTAACAGAGATCGGCCAACCTTTGCCATATTGGTGCCACTGGTGCCATTAACTTCTCATGACACTCTAATATGGCTATACTCACAATAAACATTACGCAATATAGGCACACTATATATGGTGTGGTCTCCATCGATCTAAATTCCACATGATCAATATTAAATTCTCATCCCGTCCTTTGACAATTGCATAATTGAGAAGAAAAAAACCCCACCCAGATATATATACAGTATATATATAGCGGTAAACACAAAATACATAAGTAAATGGCTGTTCTCTCCTACTACATAATAATTATCTAATGTCAACAAAAGTCCTGAGAAATGTCCCCCATTACTCCTGGTTGGCGTTATTAAGGTTTGTGGCCAATTACAGGGTCACAGAATCCCCCGGGTCAATAGGGTGGACAATGAGTGTTTTTTTAGAGGACCCGGCCTACTCGAGCCTAGGCCTACCCGAGCCTCTAAAAGGGTGGTGAATGAGGGCACTAATGGCATGCTAAGTGGACCACAATGCACCTGAGAGGCTTGTCTCGGTCCAAGATCACTGTTATTTAGTCGTGAAAGCCAAACAATAATATCTCGAATAACTGTTTTCTACAGATGCCGACAAAAATAGAATATTACTATAACATAGATACATAGCTTAATCGCAGAGAAACTGCATAAATGCAATATATAGATACCGAATAAATAAAACAAATCATGTATATTAAATAATCTCTAAATAATTAACCAAATCAAGGGCATTAATCTTTACTCAGAGACAAGTTTTATTGCCTACTTAAACAAATGTATTAGAATGATTACACATAAAACAATAAATACAATCTTCAGAAAACCATTGAAAGACACTCCCAAACCAACTGAAGTGAACCGAACTGAGTGGTCCGTCGCAATACACCATCAACTGTTAATTGGAATACACAATACATTTACAACTAAAGTATTAGTATCCAAATATATTTTCGGGGAGTATTAAGAATAGTATTCAACTCTTTCTCTACCAGCTTCGTATTTTTACCTTTATTCTGGCTACTATTAGACTATTTTATTCAGTTTCAAAAGGGCCTCCAGGAATTAACAGGCCTCGAACTATCTCACTTAACTGTTTTTACTATCACAGATCCTTCTTAAACTGCACAAAACATTCTAAATATTTCTGGAATGTTAAAAAGACGTCGCTGATACAGAGGGGGTTAACAGGTATATAAGCATGGACAAAGGTGAATTTGTTTACCAGTCGAATTAAGCTAGGATTCATTGTGGTATTAGAAACCAACATGTATTATGGAGGACTAAGGCATTACCATAGCATTTACCAGGTGTATAGCCATGGAAAAAGGTGTATTTGTTTACCAAGAGAGAGAGAGTGAGGTGGTTGGCAGTAAACAGGGGGGTTGGAACAACAGTTTAAAGAATTTTCGCCCCAAGTCCGTTCCCCCGCCAATATTATGCAGACACTTGTTTAGACTAACTTAACTTTGGAATTGGTTAAGCTAAGGCATTGATGATATTTTCCTATTATTGTGATTAACATTAAAATATTATACATATCTATCTATCTATCTATCTATCTATTGCCTGACGCCGTGATCCCCGAAGGGGTGGCCACGAACGAACCGTCCCCATGCACCTCTGTCCCCAGTCAGTCGATGCCCCTCCTCCCAACCAGCACCGCCTTCATTCATATACTTCCTCACTCCATCCTTCCACCTCTCCCTCGGTGCACCTCTCCCTCTCTGTCCTTCCACCTCGCTCTCGTACACCCTCTTAGTCAATCTCTCGCTTTCCATACGTTCCATATGGCCGAACCATCTCAAGTTGTTCCTTTTCACACTTTCCAGCACATCTACCTCCACACCACACCTTATTACTTCCTCATTCGTCGTCTATCCCTCCATGTAACTCCGTACGCACTTCTCAAGTAAC
The DNA here is from genome assembly GCA_032716605.1 of Paralithodes platypus. Classification (NCBI taxonomy): domain Eukaryota; kingdom Metazoa; phylum Arthropoda; class Malacostraca; order Decapoda; family Lithodidae; genus Paralithodes; species Paralithodes platypus. Next base: position 47,259,480 of record CM064519.1, on the reverse strand, counting down.
TCATTTCCACCGCTCTCACTCTTGGTCTGAGTCTCTTCCCGAACGTTCATGCTTCGCTTCCGTAAGTTAGTGTCGGGATTACCACACTGTCATGCAAGGACTTCTTCACTTCCATACTGACCACTTTATTTCTTGTTACTGCTTTCAACGTTCCTACAACCCTCTTCCCCTGTTGCACCCTCTCCCGCACTTCTTTATCCATAGTCCCATCTTTACTCAACACACTGCCCAGATACTTAAAAGAGCTGACAATCTCCATAGCCTGACCGTTCAACTTCACCTAACACTCTGTGACTTCACCCCTTTAGAAGACCATAACCTTGCTCTTCCCCGCATTTACCTTCAAATTCAGTTTTTCTCACACTGTTCCAAACTCATTTACCAGACCCTGCAGCTCCCATTCATTATCACTCATCAGAACTGTATCATCCGCAAACAGCAGTATAGGCAGCTTCCACGCATTTCCCTCCCTTCTCAGCGATACACCAACATCCACTGCTCTTCCTAGTATTTCTTTCATGACTCCATCCATATATACAGTAAACAACCACATATATTATACATATAACCTAGGGAATTAAGGACGTGAATATTCAAGCTCTATTAACTCTCAAACCCTTATATTAAAAGTTCACCTAAATTGGATAAATTCGTCCACTGGCAACTACAATACAAAATATAATGACATCGCAGTACTGATTACAGTAAATTAGGTTGATTAAGCAAAGTAGGCAACCTTTACCATGCTGGTTCCCTTATGTAATGTTATGGTCAGTCGGTCAGTCAGTAGCCAAACCTGCACCCTTTCAGTACGAGTGAAGTCTTTATATATTAGGTTCTGGATAATATTTGACGATTTAATTTAGTTTGGGAAAGATCTCTAACAATTACAAGGCTACACACTATCTCAGTTAACTCTTTTAGCTACCACAGATCCTTCCTAAGTTGCATACAATCGCGTAAATGAGGGTTGAGAATAATATAATAACGTAACCCGTACCGAAAGAGTTAAAGAGGTAGGGAAATGTTTATAGTAATCTATTTTTATTTATTTCACTTCAACACCAAACACCTCCCTATGAAATTAATGAAACCATTGATCCACCGGGATTTGAACCTGGGTTGCCCCACATATATTTTAAACACTCTAACCATTATACCATCAAGACAGTATAAGTACCGCACATGACTACGATTAATATCCATTTATCGAATACTGATACTGGACATTAATCTAATCATGTATTAAATCCAACTGTGCTTATGAATGCCTAATTCTGAATATTCCTTAATGATATAGGTTTTTACTAATATCGTTTTATTATTTAGCGAAGATAGAGTAGACGAAAACAACTGCCTACCAAAGCACCCGCCCAGGACCAGGGACCAACACACTACCCGCCCTCCTCATCCAAAGCACGTATTGTTTGTGTCGCCGTGTATTGTTTGTGTCGCCGTGTATTGTTTGCCCGCGCGGCCTTTACTTTCCAACCCACTGGACGACAAACTATAATCGCGTTTCCCTCTTATACACGCTCACCACGACCGTTTGTACCCTTCACTGAAAGAGTGATTTAAAGCCCTTCAGGATTAGTGCACAGTCTCAGTCTAAAGTCATGCCATACTTCCATTATTGAACTATTTCATTATTATAAAAATTTTGTTACGTTTAATTTTTATTTTTGCTCAGCCAACATTCGACGAGGTTATGCAGATACAGAAGGACCTGAGGGAATCAAAGTGGTTAATAGTATCTCAATTAATGCCCGGGTTCTCTTAAAGCCTGTCCAGAATTAAAGACAATTCATCCCTGATAACCAATATAAGAGGAAGAAAATCGTCATTGCAATGTTTACTGAAAAGGTTAACTACTTTTCAAATAGTTTTTTCCTGAACTTAATATAATCGTCTAGTGCAAGCCTTAACATACGAGCTGAAGGTATGATACTGGAGGAGTTACTCGAAGTAGTCTTGAACCCAGTAACTATGAGCTGTATTTCTTAAACTAAATACAATTGTATAATATTATAAAACATTGTTACAATGACAAATGGTGTAATTATACGGAGGAGTTAAGCTAGTAAAACCCTTATCATAATACTGGTATAGTATGCAGAAACTGGATTCTGAGTCTCAATGAAGAATATATTTACCCTATTATTTCGTTTAATGTTTTTTCTGGCTATTATTACACGATTTTGTTTAGTTTACTGAATGTTGATGAGAGTCAAATAGTTAATTGTGATGCCCTTTACCGTTTCAATTCCAAGGGTTCCTACGCTAACTTAAATCCCTTAATGTTAGCCAGAATAATATTAAACTGAAGTTATTACATTGAAGGGGATTATTTTATACACACACTGATAATTGAAGACATAAACAAATCTAACTACAGTTCTAAAGTTGTAGTAAAGGCATTAAGGTGAGATGGTCCGTTTTTCAGGTCCCCCTTCTTCCTCATGCTTAGCACCATTAATTTTCAAATTTTAAGTTATTTGCCCCATTAGTTTGTCGATTTTTACACCTTTCGTTCCATTTTTTTGGTCAATATTTAGACCTTTCGTGTTTTTTAGGTGTCTATTTTTTTTCCGGGCGAATGATAGTGAGAAGCGACATTTTTCTACCGAAAAATGTACAAATTAAACTAGAAGGGGGATCTAATGGATGTTATATAAAGTTTGATGGACGTCTAGGGAGGAAACTAAAAAATTAATATATGAAATCATCGACCAAAAAACTAAACCCTCCCCCCTTAGCAACTTTTGGAGCGACAGTAATGACAAATAGGCGAATGATTTTGAGAAACTGTTTGAAGCACACGCAATAAATTACTGGGGACCACTAGTTAACGTTCACCCTCATGTTTACATCATTAGCAGATGCTCCAATATTCATGACCTGGACTGTACCTAATTCTCAGCTGCTGAAAAATGTAATGGACAATTTCATAGATATAAATTATATTATAATTTACTACTTATTGAATCGGTACCTGTGCATTATCAGTATGGTAAAGATATGTTACATCTCCACATATATATATATACCGGTATATAAATATATATATATATATATATACAGTATATATATATATATATATATATATATATATATATATATATATATATATATCGGGTATATATACATATATACAGTATATATATATATATATATATATATATATATATATATACCGGTATATATATACCGGTATATATTTTTTTTTTTTTTTTTTTTTTAAGCATTTTTTTTTAAAGCATCGTTTGTCTTGCATTCAACATTATAACAAAACTGGAAGTTTTTTTTTCACGCAATATTTTCTCATACCGACGTTTTTGCACCTAACACACTTATTCTCAGTTCTGGGAAATTCATTGATCATATCGTACTCTTTATACGGTAATGTATTATTCAGTGTCAATACCAGCTTGGCTACTTATTCAGCAATACAGCAAATCCATACATCAAATGACCACGATAAAACCTGTTCAATAGTTTAAAGGGGGTCATCGGCTTTGTTTATCTTTCTCTCCTTTTCTCTTTCCCTGGCTTGTATCCATTAGGCCCCATTCAGCCAACTGTTTTAAGACGTTTATCCCCATCCAGGTGTCGATTTCTTCTGCGAGCCAGCATTGTATGGAGAAATCCGGCTTCGCCGGAGAAATGTTTCTATCGAAAAATGTACAAATTTAGCTTGCTGTCAAAAACAAAATATAATATGTTGGCTAGCTACCGCTCGCCAGGAAAATATTGAAACCCGGATGGGGGTAAACATCTTAAAACAGTAGGCTGAATGGGGCCAAATGGATACAAGCCAAAGAGAGAGGGAGAGAATGAGAAAAAAGCGAGGTGGGCACCCTTAAGCCATACGGGTTCAAGGCCACAGCTCTGGATTGCATATTGAAAAGTTGCAATGTAAACAGAGGGAGGGCGCCGTTATTGCCCCCCTAGACAACCTGTAGGACACTGGGACTGGACAACCCATGATATGTTGGGCCTTGGGACATTATTCGCCCTCACATATCCTGTTTTACTAATCACAAAGACGGAATTCATAACAGGTTCACTTTTGTTTCGCTTGCGGTTAAAACACAATCGTTGATCACAAATTGATCGCACACAAAAAAAGGTCCGTTGGAGGTATAAGCAATGGAATTTGTTAGAATATACGCCAATAATGTATAGCTAAAACAAACAATAAAAACAAACACAAATTATAAACTTCTGCCAATATACTATTATATGTCCCTAGTAACTTAATTAAGTTTGACAGAAAGGTAGTCAAAAACTAAAAAAAAAATACTTATTTACGATAACCGACACTAACCAAACTAGAGGGGCACTCGGGAGAGCCCCTACCTCCGTCTACGCTGACGGAAGTATGCGCTCTACCGATCACCTACTAAACGGAATCACTTCTTCCTTGGCGCATATTCTAGCTGCCAACCATTTTTTATGAATATCGGTTCATTTCGTTTTTAGATATCTTGTTTACAGATAAACAAAAGGAAGCAAAAACATAACCTCCTCCAACTTTATTGGTAGCGGTAATTTTTGCGCTACGTATATGAGGTCCCAAAATGTCAAAGCAGTCTGTAGTTGTCCCCGGTGTGTGCACTGCAGGTAGTAACATTACTCCCTTGCACGAGAGGCCCGGCTACCCTACTCTTAAGCTCCCGGCCAGATATATGTCCTGTTGCAATATTCACGCGTTAAAACAAGGTTAGATCGACACCTCCTCCCGCGGGCCAGAAGGTCGAAGAGCCGATACGTGACGGTGGGGGGAGGGTCGAACGGAAAGGGCTGAGCGGAGTAGAGACCCTAGAGTTGTTGTTGTTGTTGCTGTTCCACAGGCTGTCTGACCGAGCTGCCCCAAGGTCCCGAGCAAGGCCAAGGCCATAACCGAGCACCCCCCCAAAACCCTCCCTGCCTACCAATAATAAAGTCCAGGTGACCGAAGCCATTCCAAGGCGAGGAACTTAGGAGGGTGCGGAAACGCCCGGGAAACCAAAGCCCCACCCAAGGCCCTGTGCCCCTCAGCAATTATGAAGGGAAAGTTGAGGGGCAAAGAAAAAAATGTGACGCTTTGCCTCCCAGTAAGGAGGTCAATCCACGGAAGAGACGCCGTCACTTGAAATCTAGAAAATATATAAGTAAAAGGAACAGTCAGAGTAAGCTATGGGTATGGCAGAGATCACTCAGCTCTCACCCTGATAGACCAGCCTATCATCACAGACCCTAGAGTAATAGAGCTCGGTCAAACTCCGCCAAATTGGTGCCACTGGTGTAATTAACTGCTCTGTACTTTCAACTATATCCATACCCACAATAAACATTTTAAAATACTGGTACAGTCATAGGCATATATTAGGTTACAACAATTCAAATCTTTTAACCTTTAAAGCCAAGTTATGAAGCTTTTTTATTATAATAAAGCATTGTATCGTCTCGTTAAGTTAAATAATTATTCAAAATAATTCGTCACCATTTATGCTCTTAGCTGTACATGGTATATCGTTTTTTTTTTTTTAGATATAAATTCTATGCGATCAAAAATAAAATATCACCTCACAGTTTGATTATTATGGCACCAAAATTGCGCCCAAAGATGATATATATATATCTTTTACCACAGTGTCTCTAGAGTGGAGCCGTTCTTCATGTGGTGGTAATATTATGGGGGTCCGGGGTTGGGTCGTTAATCCTCTCTGTACCAGCGACGTCTGCTATATCTTAGTCTAGCTATATTCATACGATTTAATGAAGCTTAGAAAGGGTCGTTGGTGGTTAAAAGGGGTGATTGAGATAGTTCGAAGCCTTGTAATTGCTATGGATCGATTATTAGTAGCCAGAATAAAATAAAAATAATGTTGACGGTACCAGCGATGTCTGCTATATCTTATTATAGCTATATTTATACGATTTTATGAAGCTCTGGAAGGTTCGTTGGTAGTTAAAAGGGTTGATTGCGAAAGTTCGAAGCCTTATAATTGCTTTAGATCGATTATAAGTAGCCAGAATAAAATGAAAAGAATGTCAATGGTACAGAAGGGGTTAATCCTGAAGGGGGTCTCTTATTTCAGGCCTCCTCCTCCTCCTGCCCTTCCGGACTTTCGATCTACATCCTGTCTGTGTAGGAGCCTTGGGTTAACTGGCCTTTGTGGACAGATAAATTGTTGGTCAATGTTTACATGAGGGAAGTATTTTTTGTTTACCATATCTGGCTCTCTATCTATCTGCCTCTCTCTCCCTCTATCGTTCTCTTTCTCTCTAATACTATATATATATATATATATATATATATATATATATATATATATATATATATATATATATATATGCACATAAGCTGTATAGTTATTGTATATCCTCCCTTATTTCAAACAATCGTTAGTGTGTACAGTATTTCTAAATATCCAAAGTTTGTCTCTTCCAAATTCGAGAGTACTGGTGTTAATAATTATATACTTACTGTTTGCTCCATTGTCCTAGTATTTTCATTTTATCCGACTCATTACATTATTTGTTTGGTCATTTCTCAAATTCTACAGCAAATAATGCTTAGTTATCGTTAGCTATCCTATTAATCCACGTATACAGTATATTGCGCTATTTCAATCAGTATACCTATGTTCATTTTTCGTACCCATTAATGCTGTACACAATTTTCCCCTCTCTCTCTATATCCCCAATATCCAATCACTAGCTTCTTTCTCCTCTTTTCTCTGGCCACCGTGTCTCTCAAGCCTTCAATAACCTGTTCTATCCACGTTCCTTTCAGCCCGTGCATTCAAGTCCCCCTCTGTGCAGGACAGGCTCATCTTGTCCTCAATGCCTCCTTTCTTGTCAATTATATATCACGTAAAAAAAAAAAAAAAAAAAATATATATATATATATATATATATATATATATAATATTGGCCGCCTTCTATTTCACCGTGCGACATCCCATCAATGATCCGTTTTCGCTCCGTTAACCCGTTGAGGATCCAAGATGTCATTTGATTCTATATTTCTGGCTGTTATTAGACGATTTTAATCAGCTTAGGAATGGTGTATGGAAGTCAGAGGATCAATTGAGATAGCCTTTACCTTTTTATTTCACACAGATCCTTCCTAAGCTGTTGAAAATAATCTAATGGTAGCAATAATACATTGTCAAAGCGCGTCATAAGCCTAAAAGGGGTAATTTTCCGCGGTTTTCACGCTCCTACATTTTTCGTAATACCAACTGCGTTTGCAGCATAATACTATACACCATTTACTGTATATATATATATATATATATATATATATATATATATATATATATTCTCTTTGTTAATCCTCCAGTTTTACTTTGTTCTATCATTTGATGCTTAATCATTATATTATTATATAAGTAGATAGACAGATAGACAGACATATAAATAGATACACAGAAAGATAGATAAATATCTATAACACCCCCCCCCCCCCCCCACACACACACACCATATAATATACATTCACGAGTTAGCCTACATTTTTTAGCACCATTTCTCTCAATATAATTTGTTTTTAAATTCCAATCCTCCCACCCCTCCCGGACCCCTTCTGTCCCTAACCCCGCCAAGCCTTATTTACTATTCCCTTTCAAAAGTTCGGAACCCAAACGAGTTATCGATGTGGTAATACCGGACTGGCCGAACGGATACGGGTGACAGATGGGCGGGTATTGGTGGGTGGGTGGGTGGGTTGATGGGTGTGTGGGCAGGTGTGTGGGCTGGTGGGTGGGAGGTTTAGTTGGAGGGTGGGTTGGTGGGTGGGTGAGGTGATGGGTATGTGGGCTAATAGGCGGGTGGGTTGGTGGGTGGGTGAGGTGATGGGTATGTGGGCTAATAGGCGGGTGGGTTGATAGGTGTGTGGGTTGGTGGGAGGGTGGGTGGGTTGGGGTGGGTGGGTGTGTGGGTTTGTTGGAGGGTGGTTTGGTGGGGGTGTGGGTTGGTGACTGAGATGTCGGAAGGTGTGTCGGTTAGTCGGAGGGTGTGTGGGTTGTAGGGTGAGTGGGTTGATGAGTGTGTGGGTTAGTGGGTGTGTGAATGTGTAGGTTGATGGGTATGTGGGTTGCTCGGAGGGTGGGTTGATAGGTGTGAGGGTTGGTCGGAGGGCTGGATGATGGGAGGGTTGGGTAATGGGTGGGTGGGTTGGACGGTGGATTGGTGGGGGGATAGGTGGGTGAGGTGTGGATTTTTGGGAGCAAGGGTTGGGTGATGGATGGGTGGGGTGGTGGGTGTGTGGGTGGAGAGTTGGTGATTGTGTGGGTTGGATGGTTGGTTGATAAGTGTGTGGATAGGTATGTTTGTGAGTTACTTAGTAGATGAGTAACTCGATCAACGATAACTGAGCGTGTGAGTAATTGGGTTAGCGTGTGTGTGTGCGTGTTTTTTTTTTTTTTTTTTTCTTCTATGTGATTGAGGGAGGCAAAAGGCAGAACTGCCTATAGCAAGTGCCTCCCCCATAGTTGAAAGAGTGACAGGGCCAAAATCAAGGGATGTTCGAGCCAAAATGCCTGAACATACAGAGTTTGAAGCAATTTAAGTCATAGGAAGAGGGAAAGACTGATTCTGGGAGAGAGTTCCAGAGCTCAGCTGTTGAGTAGAAGAAAGTTTGAGAGTAACGTTTCACTCTTGGGTTGGAGAGTTGCACAGAGTAGGGGTGGGATTGAGTTGCAAGACGGGTACCACGTGCCCTACGTAAAGGAGGTGGTATACACTGGGAAAGCTCTGAGGAACACTGATTATTATAGTAGCGATAGAATAGCGAGAGACATGCAACATTGCGGCGGACAGAGAGAGATTACAGAGAGTTAGTGAGTGGATGGGAGTTAATGATACGAAAGGCCTTCCTTTCAACTTTGTCTAGGAGAGCGGTGTGAGATGACCCTCCCCACACATGTGAACAATGCTCAATACAAGGACGCACTATGCCCCTGTACAGAGCAAGAAGCTGTGCAAGGGAAAAGAACCCCCTAAGGCGGTTGAGCACACCCAGCTTCTGGGAGGCTGCCTTAGCAAGACTAGTAATATGGTCCTTCCAACTGAGAGCAGAAGAAAAAGAGACACCAAGAATATTGAGAGAAGATGAAGGATTGATTTTTGTATTGTTGAAGAATAAGGGATAGTCCGCTGGGAGATCCTGACGGGTAGATAGATGGAGAAATTGGGTTTTGGAAGCATTAAAGGTAACAAGGTTTTCTCTGCCCCAATTGGAGATAGTATTTAGATCAGAATTTAAGAGTTCTATGGCTTCATTACGTTTGTCATTAAGGGATTGCTGGCTGGGGCGTTCTGAAAAACTAATGGAGTAGTGTAAGGTTGAGTGGTCTGCGTATGAATGGATGGGAATTGAGGTACAGTTGAGGGGATCATTTATAAAAATTAGAAAGAGAATAGGAGATAGGACAGAGCCCTGAGGAACACCGGAGTTTATAGGGTGAGGAAGTGAACAATAGCCGTCCACAACCGTGGCTATGGATCGGCCGGAAAGGAAATTAGAGACAAAGGCACAGATGGAGGGATAGAAACCGAAGGAGGGTAGTTTAGAAATTAAAGATTTGTGCCAGACTCTATCGAAGGCTTTCGATATGCCTAGTGCAATAGAAAAAGTCTCACCGAATTCCCGAAAGGAGGATGACCAAGAGTTAGTAAGATATGAAAGAAGATCACCAGTAGAGCGACCCTTAAGGAAGCCATACTGGCGATCTGAGAGCAGATTATGAGAAGAGAAATGCTTAAGAAACTTTAGAAAGACAAGAGATGAGAGCAATTGGACGATAGTTGGAGGGTTGAGAGCGGTCACCCTTCTTTGGGACGGGTTGAATTTGTGTATGTGTGTGTGTGTGTGTGTGTGTGTGTGTGTGTGTGTGTGTGTGTGTGTGTGTGTGTGTGTGTAATTGCGCTGTATGTTACTAGTGTATGAGTAGAGAATGATGGGTGTGTGTATGGAGGGATGGATATATGTGGATACACGGGTTGGTGTAGGTTCGATACGGGCGGATATGCAGGATGGTTTGTGCACACATAGACAGATAGACGGATAGTTGATTTGCTCATACGTCTTTAGCAATATGGAAGGTGATAGGCAGTGAGGTTAGTGTGTGTGTGTGGGGGGGGGGGGGTAAGTGGTGATAGGCAGAGTGGTGTGTGTGTGTGTGTGGGTCGGATTAGAGTAGATAGGCAGGTTGGTGTGAGTAGATGGTGGATAATTGTGGATAGATGGAGTCGTTTGTGTGGTGTGGGGGGGGGGGTTGGATTACTGTTGATAAGCGGGGTGGTGTGTGTGTGTGTTACTCAGTTACTCAGTTACTTGTTCGTCAAGGGGAATCCACGCAATGCGAGCTAAGCTCATTATTATCGCGCCTCCTTAACTGGGAATGTATTGCGTGAAATGCATGTTAAGTGTTTTATGTACTGTTGGAATGGATGTGGATGTGTGTGTAGTCTGTATTTTAGCCAATTGGCGACATTGGAAACGAAGGCTTAGGGTGGATCTGTATGGTACCATTCTCACTATAGACGGTACCGTCTTGCCCGAAGGCTTAGGTAGCCATCAGCTTAAGCTCGGTTCACACATTCCCGTCCTGACCTCCCGTCCTCCCCCGACCACTGAAAACGTATGCAATCGTGCAAGGACTCCGACGACCTAAACGTGTATGGTCTGTTCATGAACGTACAGTGACGCCACAGCACGGGCCGCGGCGGCGAGGGAGCCGTGCATTTTTGACATACCAAAAATAAACGGATCAGAACGGATCAACCGCCAAACTCGGTTCAAGGGCGGATCACCCACGTGACGGGTCAGCGCATAGGCGCCGTGTAGAAGCGTCTATGCGGCGCCTAGACGCTACCAGACGTAGTCTATGCCCAGACCAAAATATTTGAAAGTTGAGACTGCGACGTGCCAACGTCGCCTCACGTGACCACCCCGCGGCGGGCGTCCCCGCTAGTCCCTGCCCACCAAGCGTCCATAAAAGAGCCAGCCGCGTGTGGTCCTATCTCAGTTCCCAAGCCGCCGTCAAAATAAAAAATCCCTCAAGTGGAAATCTGCCCTTATTAATACTGTATAGTAGCATGCAGTTGGCTTGCATCTTCGTAGGTTTAATTGTTAATTTGTACATTTGTTGGTAGAAAAATTTAACCCGCTGAGTGCCAGGGACGTATATATATGTCCTCGCAGAAAAAAAAATCGTAGCAGCGAAACGACTGCACCTATGGCTTTCATATTTTTACCACATGTACCTAACCCTTTTGGCTACCCACCACAAAAATCCCAAATCCCTCCTCCCACCTACTCGCTGACTGTCGGTCCCGTCAGAAGGAAAAAAAAGGAAAATCGGTGGCGGCGAAACGACTGCACCAATCGGTTCCATATTTGTGTGACAAGTCCCTTACCCTTCTGCCTTCCCCCCACCACACCCCCAACCGCCTCCAACCACCCACTTCCAGCGTATCCGTACGAAGATAAGGAAAAAAAGGAAAATCCGTGGTGGCGAAACTACCTCACCAATCGGCTTCATATTTGTAACACGAGTCAATTACGCTTCTACCTTCCCCCCACCATCCCCCAAACCACCCTCCCACGACCCTCCTACCCATACATTCCGATACCATAAAAGTCTCTGTAGTCTATAGTGTCTTTTCAGCTACTTTCGGGACCATCGGGGACCTGATTTCTGGCGAAAATGGACAAGGGGAGTGTTTTTTTTACCATTATCCTTCCTTTCTCTCCCAACTTGATAGATTAAGCCAAAAAAAAAAAAAAAAAAAAAATCTGGCACTGGCAGAAGCACACCGTCAAAATTGGCTGGCACTCAGTGGGCTGGTTGAGACTGAGGTGTCTCTGTGCCATGCCCCAATATATATGCATGATGGGGGCCATCGCCGACGACACTGCGGCATCATATTTTGGTCGCAGTGTCGTCGCAGTGCCGTCACAGTGCGTCTCAGACAGGTCATATTCAGACTTATTAGGTCGCCTTCCAAAGGGACTGGTCGTGGCACCAAGTCGCCGCCCATGCTCCGTCTACCGGGGCGGTCACGTGTTGAGATCTCCGTCCACTAACCGTGCATGCGCCGTCTTCCGGGGCGGTGACGTGTTGAGGTCGCGCATCAGAGCCACACGTGGCCACTCGGGCCCACTCGGGACACAAGGTCATCCGTTTGATGCCGTCCAACAGTTTTTGGTGGTCGGGGGAGGACGGGAGGTCAGGACGGGAATGTGTGACTCGAGCTTTAGGTGAACCATATGATACCCATCTCGCCTTGTACCATTTTTGCCAACCCCAGATGGGACGTGTGTGTGTATGTATGTGTGTGTGTGTGTGTGTATGTGTGTGTGTGTGTGTGTGTATGGGGATACGTGTGGATAGTAGGAGTGGTGCGCGAGTGTGTGTGCGAGTTTATGTGTATATAAGTGGGAGAGTAGTTAATATAGATAGAACGTGAATGTGATAGACAGGGTGGTGTTAGTGAGTGGAAGTATTCTTGGGTCTAAACAGTGATCGAAGGTGAACGAGGGTGGGGTAGGGACTGGGTTAGAGGGAGGTTTGCCTTTTCTGGACCCTGTTCTCCCTCATGTTTATGCCCTTTAGTTGTGTTTTTAAGGCGTTTGTTCCATTAGTATGGCGGCTATATATAAGACCTTTGTGTGTTATTTAGGTGTCTATTTTTTCCTGGCGAGCGATAGCATGCCTGTAATCGAAAAAAATACAGTTTTATCTCGAAGGGGAGTCGCGGGAGTATTTTTGTTTTCTTTTTTAAAGCTGGATGGAGGTCTTGGGAAGAAACTAGAGGATATAAATATATATATATATAAACTGTATATACTATACAAATTTCCTCTTAAGCTGGGTGCGTCGAGGTCAGAAGCAGTACACACACAACCACATTAATTACTTAGGCAACGTCAATATTTAACTTGGTTGGGTGATTTCAGCTGGACACGTATTCCAGACTATTTTTTAAACTAACTTCAATAAAATATGATCAATTTGAAGGTGTTGGCAATATTTAAATATCGTTGTTTCAAAAATTAATCGGAAGTTATTAATGTTTTATCCCATTTAGTACTGGTGACAACCATTTTATTATATACTGGCAATAATTAGACGATTATATTCAGTTTAAGAAGGGCCTCCAGTAATTAACAGGCTTCAAACTATCTCACTTAAGCGTTTATGCAACGACACAGCCTTTTTAAACTACACAGAATCATCTAATTATAGCTAGAATATATTTTAAAAGACGTCGTCGGTACGGAAGGGGTTAAAAGCTGAAGTAAATCTAAGGATATGTCAAAATATATAACACTGTGTCGTAATTGATATGAACGTATCACTATAGTCTATTTTTTTCCAGCTGAGGGTAAATTGTCATGTTTCTATCTCTGTTACTCAGTTATAAGGTAGATTTTGTAGCGAAATATGATGTTAATTATGAAAACTTGGCATTAATACGACACACAGCCATAGTAGTTTCATATATTTCCATTAAGTATCGAGAAATCAGCTAATAAGAGATTCAATTTACGATCAGCTGGAAAAAAATAGAGTATAGTATTATTATATCGGTTTTATAGGAGTGTTCGGGGTAGGGGTGAAGGGTAAATAAAGAACAATTAATATATCAGGTAATTAATATAAAGATAACCAACTTTGCATGCTACAACATTTGAATAGGTATTACCAGCAAGAAGAAGGATACAACTGGGTTACGGGGGGAGGGGGGGGGGGGAGGAGAGTTAACGACCGAATGTTAAGGGGGATGAGCCGGTTGTCTGGCCTCCCTTTTCCCCCTGTTTAGCCCCATTAGTTTTGAGATTTGAAGACGTTAGGCCCCATTTCTTTGTCAATATTAAGACGTATCGTGCTTTTCGTGTCGATTTTTGTTTTCCTGGCGAACGATAGTGAGCCTGTAATTTTGGAAGAAGCGGCCATCGGCCGTGACATTTTTCTACCGAAAAACGTACAAGTTAATCTAGAAGGGGATACTAATACATTTTTTCTTAAGTTTGATGGAGATCTAGGGAGGAAACTAGAACAAAATAATTATAAAATTAAAACAAATCGACCAAAAAGTGAACCATCCCCCTTAAGGAGCGTATATAGTTATTTCCGGAAGGGTTTCTAAAGTAGTGATATAGATGGTGGTAGTTGAGGAGTCGATGAGGTGATCTGGGTGAGGCAGCAACAGGCACCTACTGCTACTACTGAACCATCGACCAGGGGAGGGGGAGTGGGAGGGGGGAGTATTGGGAATTCTGATGGTGTTGTACTGGTGTGCATGTGTGTGTGTGTCTGTGTGTGTGTGTGTACATTTTGACCGTGTATATGTGAATCAAAATACATATACTGTATATATATATAATCATAATAATATATATATATATATATATATATATATATATATATATATATATATATATATATATATATATATATATATATATATGTATGTGTGTGTGAGTGTATGTGTTTAAAGTATATATATATATATATACTATATATATATATATATTAAGATCAACATATACAATAGATTAACAGGTAGATATATGGTAAAAGGTTGAGAGGAGAGGAGAGGAGAGGAGAGGAGAGGAGAGGAGAGGAGAGGAGAGGAGAGGAGAGGAGAGGAGAGGAGAGGAGAGGAGAGGAGAGGAGAGGAGAGGAGAGGAGAGGAGAGAGAGAGAGAGAGAGAGAGAGGATTACGTACTAGATCGTACCCAACTCCAACAACAACAAATATTATTCCTAGTTGTACAAGTGAATAATGGAAAACATCAATCATGAGTAGGTTACCTCTGAATGTTACATGCGAGTGTGTGTGTGTTGGGTGAAAGTGAGAGAGAGAGAGAGAGAGAGAGAGAGAGAGAGAGAGAGAGAGATCTTTTCAACCACTTTTAAAATAATCAATGTTTTTCTTTTCTTCAGTGTATACCTCCTCCCTTGCAGAGAGTAGGTGGCACCCGAATTTCAATACATTCCCACCCCTATTCAGTCCAACTCTCTAACCCAAGAGTGAAACAAAATTCTCAGTCTTTCTTCCACTTTCCACATAAGCTCTCGTACTCTCTCCGGCAATCTATCTTACCCTCATCCTACGATTCTCAACCCTTTAAACCACCGTGTGTCCAGACATTATAGCTCTAAAGTATCATGAATATGGCTCTGTCACTCTTTCAATTTGGGAACTGGGGGGGGGGGGGAGAGAGGGGGGGGGGGACACGTCACCCAATAGTGAAACGTTACTCTCGGTCTATCTTCTATTCAATAGCTGAGCTCTGGAACTCTCTCCCAGAATCAGTCTTTCTCTCTTCCTATGACTTAAATTGCTTCAAACTTCGTGTGCCCAGGCATTTTGGCTTGAATGTCCCTTGATTTTGGCCCTGTTACTCTTTCATATCTGGGGGAGGCACTCGCTAAAGGCAGTTCTGCCTTTTGTGTCCCTCACTCACATAGAAAAAAAAGGCAGCTTTGTCCTTTCGTCTTACACATAGACAAATATTATTAATACACAAAACACGGACACGATAGGTGAATGGATAGTTTGATTCATGATACGCCCATTTTCTCCTTTACATTTTCATTCTTCAAATAATTCTCTTCTCTATTGGTTCCCCCTTTACCCTTTCAGTATAAAATGACGCGTTTTGTGTTATCATTGTGCTATCATCAAAACAACTTAGTTACTTTAGGAAGGATATCTGAGAATCAAAGGCGCAAAATATGAATTTACCCTCCGACTCCTATAGGTAATGAAGATGGTCTAAGGTTAAACAAAAATAAATGCCAAGAAGTGCCATTGTCCTGTAACAGATTTCTTACTGGGTATATTCTAAATCGTTAACCTTAAAGTTCCAAATATGATTAATTTATACCACATATACATACCACAAATTACAAGAAATATTGCATGATAAATGTATGAAATTATATAATTCAATGATAAAGCATTGAACTGGACCTACTTGATGAATAAATACTAAAGCTTGATTGGATTTCATTATTGCTCTGTGTTTGCATGTCAGAGTAATTGTGTGAATTCATGAATGGGTAAATGGTCCTGATAGCCTTGTCCTTGCATGATCGAATGGTTTCAGAAATAAGCACTCTTTTTTGTACTTACATTACTAACAGTGCGTGTTTATTGGTCGTAAATTAGGCTTCCTGGAATAGTTTAGATATATTGGTCCATTATATACTGTACTATATTGGTCCATTATATACTGTACTATATTGGTCCATTATATACTGTACTATATTGGTCCATTATATACTGTACTATATTGGTCCATTATATACTGTACTATATTGGTCCCATTATTATTACTGTACTATATGGTCCATTATATACTGTACTATATGGTCCATTATATACTGTACTATATTTGGTCCATTATATACTGGTACTATAATGGTCCATTATATACTGTACTATATTGGGTCCAATTGATATACTGTACTATATTGGTCCATTATATACTGTACTATATTGGTCCATTATATACTGTACTATATTGGTCCATTATATACTGTACTATAATGGTCCATTATATACTGTACTATATATTGGTCCATTATATACTGTACTATATTGGTCCATTATATACTGTACTATAATGGTCCATTATATACTGTACTATATTGGTCCATTATATACTGTACTATATTGGTCCATTATATACTGTACTATATTGGTCCATTATATACTGTACTATATTGGTCCATTATATACTGTACTATATTGGTCCATTATATACTGTACTATAATGGTCCATTATATACTGTACTATATTGGTCCATTATATACTGTACTATATTGGTCCATTATATACTGTACTATATTGGTCCATTATATACTGTACTATATATTGGTCCATTATATACTGTACTCCATTATATACTGGGTCCATTATATACTGTACTATATTGGTCCCTTATATACTGTACTATATATTGGTCCATTATATACTGTACTATATTGGTCCATTATATACTGTACTATATTGGTCCATTATATACTGTACTTCTCTCGTGAAGCAATGGCAAGAGCATGTTCATTCCAAACTTTAAATTACGTTGGTATTCATATTTACCTTAAATTGTAGTATTGGCAATCATAATTATGTATTGCTATTAAAGATGGCTTTGAAATGTCTCTGTGCATATTTTCATGTGTGTTTTGTGAGTAAATTATTGCATCAATCAAATATAACAGGATCTAGATTGCAATTGCTTGATAATAGTTTGAATATAGCCTAAACTATTTGTCAAATTGAAGTAAGCCAGCAATAGGTTTCGCTCGATCATTTCCCCTGAACTAAACAAAAGAGCATACCAAATAATACTTATTTTCTTTATTACACAATCATTATTACAGTAGTTTGACTGCTAGTGATAATAATTATATGAAGGATGATGATGATATTGATGATGGTGGTAATGATGGTGAATATGTCAGAATATTTAGTATGATGGTCTATAGATCGTGTATAAATAATTAAATGCAGAATTGTGAAAGAGACTACAATAATGAACATGATCTCATACTCGTGATAACAGCTAGGAAAATGACCTAAATAACCGTAATGACGATAATGATCCGAATAACCAGGTGAATATTACACCACCCTACTCTTTTAAAATGTAGATTGAGGGAGCCCACCTCGCTTCTTTTTTTTTCTCTTTCTCTCCCTCTCTCTTTGGCTTGTATCCATTCGGCCCCATTCAGCCTACTGTTTTAAGACGTTTACCCTCATCCAGGTGTCAATATTTTCCTGGCGAGCGGTAGCGAGCCAGCATATATATATTTTTGTTTTGACATTAAGCTAAATTTGTACATTTTTCGATAGAAAAATTTCTCCGTCGAAGCCGAATTTCTCCATACAATGCTGGCTCGCTATTGCTCGCCAGGAAGAAATCGACACCTGGATGGGGATAAACATCTTAAAACAGTTGGCTAATGGAGCCGAATGAATACAAGCCAAGGAAAGAGAGAAAAGGAGAGAAAGATAAAACAAGCAGGTGACCCCCTTTGAGCTAACCCCGCCTGTAATTTAGCTTTGCCTCCATAAAAACAGGTTGCGTGTCCAGGGCTCAGCGGGCCAGTATGTTTACCCAGGCCTCCACCTCATTCATAGTGGAGAGGGTTTGCTTTACGATAGCCTTAGTTGGGAGCTGCTGGCGTGTAATGGAGATATGAGAACCTGTCAGTTACACACACACACACAACACACACGTATGCTTCATCAAACACACCCACATTTTTTTTTTTTTTTTATTAAGGTGACAGTTACAAAGTGGTGTACAATCTATCTTATTCTAGTTACATTGTAGTTTATCTTATTGTACCAGTACCTCCCTACAATCAACCTAGTTGTTCCCCAATTCGTCCCTCCGCCACGACCATTTCAAAGTCCAAGTCTCTCACTCTTGTCCTCTGTAGCGGGGAGGACCTTGTACCCCTGAGACATAGGAGTGCAGACCTGAGAAGAGAAAGAGAGCCGGCATCTCATCCAAGTTATGACTTGGCTTCTATGCTGGCACTTTTTCTCCGATATTTGTTCAGCTAATCTGGCATAGAAGACACTTGCAGAAGGTCCCATACCTCCCGACGATGAGAAGACCAGAGGAGTAAAGCTTCCTTGATCCCTGTTCAAAATTCTTTCTTCATAAGCGCGTTTTTTTCTCACTTTCGTTTCTCAAGTATGCCGCCTTGTGTCCTCGCTCACGATATGTTTGTGCTCTTGGGTTGAAGATTCTGATGTCGAAAAAAGCCCGTTGTCCCCTCGTCCAAAAACCTCGAGCACTTACGTCCACTCTTGCTTCATTTGAAGTATTTGCAGTATTGTGGGCCTAGCGCTGTCAGTCCATAGGCAGAAGTTCCGGTTCGATTCTGACATCATGGCACACCTCGTCCAGCATTTGTGCAGTGATGTCTCGTACTTCATCATGCCGGATACAGATGAATCCTCCTTTCTTACAAGTCATACAGTGGTCTGAGTTGTTTATTTCACCACATGCACATTTCAGCGGCAGGTTTGAAACTGGCCACCCATACCTCAAGGCTACGGCATCATTGAATTCTTGTTTATTTAAGCTGAAGCCTTTCTCCTTTATTGGTAATGATGTGAGCCAATTTGAAGCCCCCGTGTCTTGTGCCATCTCAATTCTCATTTTCAGTTCTTCCCTACATCTGGTCTTAATTTGTTCTAGGCTATGTTTCTGTCTCTCTTCTCTGCTCTTTGTAATTTCCTGTCTTGCATTTCATTGTTCCTCTTCGTCCACCTCATCATTTTCATTTTGCTCCCGTATTTTTTCTGTCAGAGACGTAGTAAGTTTAAGGGAATTTTGGTTCTCATGTAGTGCCGCCTCCACTGGGTTTATGATCCCCATACCTCCGAACCTTGGCGGAAGAGCTAATAGATCTCTTAGCTCTTGCGTGACGCCTTCCATCTCTGTTAGGGCCGGTATGAATGTTCCTCTGATTGCTTCTTCAAGCGGTTGGAGCATCTGTCTAATGCCAGGCACTGTTCTCATAAGAAAGGTCCATCTGTGCTTAACACCATATGTGAAGGCAGTATATGCAGCATGTGGTTCAGATTTCGCAATGTCTGCCAGGGTTTTCACTTCCTTTACCCACTCTGCTACCTTTTTTCGCACATAGTCTCTCTTGCAGTCTTCTGTGCCTATTACTGCTCCCAAATGGCATTGACCCTCCTTTGTAATCTTCACTCCTGTCCCATCAAAAGTCTGCACCGCTTCTTCATACTTGTTTTCTTTCACTATTAGTACAGATTTACTAGCATTCGGATGGTACCCAATGACTTCGCCTACCGATTGTACTCTCCGCCACCAGTTGAATAGTGTACTGTAGAGTCATCAGCATTGGAGGGGATAGGATTCAAGGTACAGTTGAGAAGATCATCGTGAATATTTTAAATATAATTGGAGAGAAGATCAAACCCTGAGGAACACCGGAGTTCATAGGTTTAGTAAGTGAAAGATGGCCGTCCACAACCGCAGATATGGTTTATTACGTGGTAATGGAAAATAAATACATATTGTTCCGTATGTGGAATCAATACGTAATCAATAGTACAGATACTTTTTTACTAAGTAGTTATGTTTATGTATTTGTATTTTAGTTTTTGCTTTTTTCTCAACTTTGAAGCATAAACAGCTACATATTTCGCAAAGTAAAATATATGACAATGTATACAAATGGAAAGCATGGCAAAGGAGGTAGAGATAAACTATATGACCATAACAAGGAGGTCAAGCTGTAGCCCATGTTGTCCAAGTCGATATGATTACACACACACACACACACACACAAATATATATACACACACACACACACACACACATACAAACACAATTATACACATATACACACACACTCTATCTCTCTCTCTCTCTCACACACACACACACACATACACAATTATACACACATACACAATTATACACACACACACATTTCAGACATATCTTACTTACATCTATTACCATCATAATCACCCATACACCATTCAATAATTCATCAGGTGACAAAATATAATTATCTTCCGCTGAATAATATCTTCATATACACCAACTTCTAGCATAATTAATTATGTCACTTTCACATACAGCATGTCCTGCCTCACTCATGTTCTGTACAAGCAGAAGCATCCACTGTTTTGTACTGTGTATTAACCCATTCAGTACCAGGGATGTCCTTTTCATCAGATTTTGGCAACATTAGACGATTTGTATTCAGCTTAGGAAGGACATCTAGCAATATTAAGGCTTTAAACTATCTCAACCATCCCTTTTAATTACCACAGATCCTTCATAAGCTGCAAGTTATGGTCTACAGTAAATATAGCTAGAATACAATAGAACACACGTTGCTGGTACTCAGAGGGTTAAATAGTAAAATGCCCACTATTAGATTGACACACCGAGATGAGGGGGGTCCTATATGGCATTGGATGATTGGACAACGTTTTTCTTTTCCAATCTTGTATTAGCGAACCGTTGTCCAATAGGATGAACTAAAGTTCATCCTATTCACAGTGTATTAATCTCATTTTGTCAGCTTCAATGCATCTTTCCACATTATCCACTATCTATCATATAACACAGAATGCATCATTACACCTAAACACTTCATATACAAAAGACAAACACTACATTACTCATTTCATCAACATTCAACAGCACCTACTCATAAAAACAAGCCACTTTTAAGGGGACTGGTTATTTTGGGGGGTCTATTTATTTATATGTTAATTTATGTTTTAGTTTCCTCCCTAGACCTTCACCAAACTTTAAAACCCCCCACATCTATTAGATCCCCCTTCGAGATTATAATTTGTACATTTTTCGGTAGAACAATTTTTTCCCGGTAGAAATGTGTCATGGCCAAAGACCGGCTCCTCCACAATTACAGGGTCACTATCGCTCGCCAGGAAAACAAATCAACACCTAAAGGGCACGAAAGGTGTAAATATTGAAGACAAAAATGGGGCGAAAGGTCTTAAAACCGACAAACTAATGGGTCAAACGCCTTAAAATTTCAAAACTAATGGGGATAAGCATGAGGAAGAAAGGGGACAGAAGAGGTAAGAATAGCTGTGGAAGAAAAGAAGAAAGCATATAGAGAGTGGTTGGGTAGTAGAGGGAATGAAGATTCCGAGAGACAGAAACGAGCGAGGTACGTGGAGAGTAAGAGGGTGGTGAAGAGAGTAGTGAAGGAAAGTAAGAGAAGAGTAGATGAGGAATTTGGAAGGAATCTGAGTGTAAAATGGAGGGAGAGTAAGAAACTGTTCTGGAAAGAAGTCAAGAAAGTTAGGGAAGGTAGCAAGGGAAACAGTAAGGGTGTGAAAGATACGAATGGGAGAATGCTAGCCGAGAAGCAAGAGAGAGTCGAAAGATGGAGGGAGTACTTCAGTGAGTTGCTAAATGAAAGGAATGAAGAGCCAGCAAACATAGCTGGATATGGTATGGGAGGGAGAAGAAGAGAAGTAGTGGAGGAGGAGGTGGGGATCAGGAGGTCAGAAGTGTGGGAAGCCATGAAAGAGTGAAGTTGGGGAAAGCACCAGGAACAGATGGAGTGTGTGGGGAAATGTTGAGGTATGGTGGTGAGATAGTGATAGAATGGGTATGGAAAATGTGCAAACTAGCATGGGAGAAGGGGAGTGCACCCGATGACTGGAAGACTGGCATAATAGTCCCCCTATATAAGGGCAAAGGGGAAAGAGGAGTGTGTGGTAACCACCGAGGAATATGTCTTCTAAGCGTAGTAGGGAAGGTATACAGTAGGGTAGTGATTGAGAGAGTGAGAGTGAGAACGGAGAAATGGATAGGCGACGAGCAGGGAGGTTTTAGGAAGGGAAGAGGATGTGTAGATCAGATTTTTACCCTGATTGTGTTGTGGAGAAGTATCTGGAGAAGAAACAAAAGGTGTATGTTGCCTTTATGGACTTGGAGAAGGCCTATGACAGAGTGGATAGAGAAGGTTTGTGGAAAGTACTTAGAATATACGGAGTAGAGGGCAAGGTGCTGAAAGCAGTGAAGAGCATGTATGAGGGTGCAAAGGCGGCAGTATGTGTGGAGAGTGAGCAGAGCGAGTTCTTTGACCTGAATGTTGGTTTGAAACAGGGGTGTGTGATGTCCCCGTGGTTGTTCACTGTATATATGGATGGATTTATGAAAGAAATACTATCAAGAGCAGTGGATGTTGGTGTATTGCTGAACAGGGAGGGAATTGAGTGGAAGCTACCTATACTGCTGTTTGCGGATGATACAGTTCTGATGAGTGATAATGAATGGGAGTTGCAGGGTCTGGTAATGAGTTTTGGAACAGTGTGCGAAAAACGGAATTTGAAGGTAAATACGGGAAGAGCAAGGTTATGGTCTTCGAAAGGGGTGAAGTCACAGAGTGTGAGGTGAAGCTGAACGGTCAGGCTATGGAGATCGTCAACTCTTTTAAGTATCGGGGCAGTGTGTTGAGTAAAGATGGGACTATGGATGAAGAGGTGCGGGAGAGGGTACAACAGGGGAAGAGGGTTGTAGGAACGCTAAAAGCCGTAACAAGAAATAGGGTGGTCAGTATGGAAGTGAAGAAGTCCTTGCATGACAGTGTGGTAATCCCGACACTGACTTATGGAAGCGAAGCATGGACGTTGGTTGAGAGACTCAGACCAAGAGTGAGAGCCGTGGAAATGAATTACTTAAGGAGTGCGTGCGGAGTTACATGGAGGGATAGACAGACTAATGAGAAAGTAAGAAGGAGGTGTGGTGTGGAGGTAGATGTGCTGGAAAGTGTGAAAAGGAACAACTTGAGATGGTTCGGCCATATGGAACGTATGGAAAGCGAGAGAATGACTAAGAGGGTGTACGAGAGCGAGGTGGAGGGACAGAGGGGGAGAGGTAGACCGAATATGAGGTGGAAGGATGGAGTGAGGAACTACATGAACGAAGGCGGTGCTGGTTGGGGGGAGGGGCGTCGACTGACTGGGGACAGAGGTGCATGGGGGCGGTTCGTTCGTGGCCACCCCTTCGGGGATCACGGCGTCAGGCAATAGATAGATAGATAGATAGAAGAAAGGGGACCAGAAAAACGGCCAATCTCCCCTTAAAACATGAGCTACCTCTACTACCTCCACATACAACAAATACCACCATTATACTCATTATACCTTTTATTGCAACACATAAAGTAGCACATTCCTTATCTCCACTTTTAACCCTTTCTGTACCAGCGGCGTCTGTTATATTTTATTCTAGCTGCAGTTAGACGATTGTGTGCAGTTTAGGAAGGGTCTGTGGTAGTTAAAAGGCTTCATTGAGATAGTTCGAAGCCTTATCATTGTTCGAGATCCTTCCTAAACTGAAGATAATCGATTAGTAGTACCGGTAGCGGGAATATAAGTAAAAGGACGTCGCCGGTACAGAAGGGGTTAACAACGTCCACTACAACACACACTATCTACTCACCCTATTACATACCTTCATATTACACACACACACACACACACACTATCTACTCACCCTATTACATACCTTCATATTACACACACACACACTATCTACTCACCCTATTACATACCTTCATATTACACACACACACACTATCTACTCACCCTATTACATACCTTCATATTACACACACACACTATCTACTCACCCTATTACATACCTTCATATTACACACACACACACACTATCTACTCACCCTATTACATACCTTCATATTACACACACACACACTATCTACTCACCCTATTACATACCTTCATATTACACACACACACACTATCTACTCACCCTATTACATACCTTCATATTACACACACACACACTATCTACTCACCCTATTACATACCTTCATATTACACACACACACACTATCTACTCACCCTATTACATACCTTCATATTACACACACACACACTATCTACTCACCCTATTACATACCTTCATATTACACACACACACACTATCTACTCACCCTATTACATACCTTCATATTACACACACACACACTATCTACTCACCCTATTACATACCTTCATATTACACACACACACACACTATCTACTCACCCTATTACATACCTTCATATTACACACACACACTATCTACTCACCCTATTACATACCTTCATATTACACACACACACTATCTACTCACCCTATTAAATACCTTCATATTACACACACACACTATTTACTCACCCTATTACATACCTTCATATTACACACACACACGCTATTTACTCACCCTATTACATAACTTCATATTACACACACACACTATCTACTCACCCTATTATATCCCTTCACATTACACACACACTATTTACTCACCCTATTACATAACTTCATATTACACACACACACTATCTACTCACCCTATTACATAACTTCATATTACACATACACACTATCTACTCACCCTATTACATCCCTTCACATTACACACTATCTACACCCTATTACACCCTATTACACACTATCTACATCCTATTACATCCCTTCCCTTTACACACACCCTATCTACACACCCTATTGCACCCCTTCTCGTTACTCCAACAACAACAATAAGCTACGCCCACCACAAGCATCACTAAACCGCCCATTAGTAGACTCCTCACCGCCCGTTTCTACCCCCCCCCCCCCCTCCCTACCATCTTAATAGCTCTCTAAAACCCTAATGGAACAACTTAAGGGGAGATTTTTAGTTTGTTCCCTAGACCTCCATCAAGCATAAAATTACACCCCCTAGACAAAAGACAAATTCAAGACAAATTTGTAAATTTTTCGGTAGAATAATTTCGCGGCCGAAGGCCGATTGCTCTTAAATTACAAGCTCGCTATCGCTAGTCAGGTAAAAATCGACACCTAAAGGACACGAAAAGTCTTGATATTGACACAGAAATGGGGTGAACGGTCTTAAAATCGCCAAACTTATGAGCCGAACGTCATAAAATCTGAAAACTAGTGGGGCTAAACATGAGGAAGAAGGAAGACCAGAAAAACGATCCACCTCTCCTTAACAGCCCTCTAAAATCCTAATGGCGCAACTTAAAGGTGTATCTCAGAGGCTCTTGGGGTACAAATTTGGAAGGAGAAATTACCTCTGGAATCTCTAACACAACACCATACAAGGGAGAAGGAGGATAGGGAAGTTGGAGACGAGAGAAGGAAGTGTTGCCAATTGACCACTTGCGAGTATCAGGCTATAAGGAAGTTGGAGCCGTGAACATCGATATTAAAGAGAAATGCAATAATAATGTGGGTTTCTGATGAATAAAAAGTATGATCAATTTGGTTTTATGTATTTATTGATGTATTATGACCGTATTGGAGCTGATAATTCTGCTCAATATTGATGGCCACGGCTCCAACTTCCTTATAGACCAAAAATCGCAAGTGGTCAATTTAACTACATTACTTTTCCGGTAGATCGAGAGGTATTTACTTCGATTTAGAGGCAAATCTTGCATCTAGTTATATGATTTTTAGCCATATTCTGTAGATGTGAGACATTTGAGAGATATTGTAAAGATTGTTCCGTTATTCTAGCGATATTCTGTAGATATGAGCCATTTTAGAGATATATTGTAGAGATTGTGCCGTTATTGTCGCTATTTCCGGCATTTTTTTACTATCTAGCAGACCTGATTTGGTAACCCCGAGAGGAGGAGAGAAGGTATAAGGGGATGGGACTGGATAAGGTGGAGCAGGAGAGAGAGCTTAGGAAATTGACGTTGGAATTAGAACGAGCCCTCTGTGGAAATAGTTAATTAAGGGGAGGCAAGTCTTTTATCTGGACTCCCTTCTTCCTCATGTTTAGCCCCATTAGTTTTCAAAATTTAAGACGTTCGAACCATTAGTTTGGCGATTTTAAGAGCTTTCGTCCCATTTCTTCATCAATATCAAGACCTTTCGTCCTATGTAGGTGCCGAGTTTTTCCTGGTGAGCGATAACGAGCCTATAATTTAAGAGGAACTGGCCTTCGGCCAGGGCATTATTCTACAAAACAATGTACACATTTAACTTGAAGGGGGTCTTGGGGGTGTCTTTTAAGCTTGTTAAAGGTCTAGGGAGGAAACTAAAATTCTCCCTTAAGACGGGGATGAGTAAATTTTTCGCTAGCTTAAACAAATAACATGCATTAGTTCCCTTAATGGCATTATAGGCTGGAGTATGCGAGATGAGGAGTAAGGGAGATTAATAAACAAGAGACTAGGCAGAGTAGAGAAAGAATACCAAAGGAGTAAATAGAGAGGAGAAACTAGGAGAAGAGACTGCATGGAGGGTGAATGTTTGTATATTTATGTTAGTAAAACGAGCCAATTAAATGCTCTTAATTGAGCAACTAAAATGTCGATGAGCAAATATATAATCATTGAGGATATAAAGAACAGAAAGTTAGTGGTAGACGAGTATTACAAAAAGGTGAAATTCAGAAAGTTGAGTGAAGATTGGTAAAACTGAGGCAGATATATAGTAGTCATATATTCACCAACCCACCAATTAACTTATAAATAACCCTAATTAATGAAATCAATGAAACTAATGGATATATACCCAACTGCGCAATGGTAGCCTAATGATTAGACGAATGGAAGGGGTAATTAATAGGGCACTTAACCACAATATATCAGACTACGTGTTTGGCTGAGAGGTTAATGCCCCCCCAAATTCACAAAGTTGCAATATTTGTTGATCGAATACTGTTACCAAAACATAGGTTTGAATTGAGAATAATTCAATAACTGGCATGCGCTACATAATGCCATTCGTTGCTTTTTAAATGTATATAATAATTAAGAATTGGGTGACCAGTCAACTCAACCAGTAGACCATTTCAACCAGTACCAAATCAACCAATACGGTTAGGTTAGGTTAGGTTAGTACTATATTTTGGCACTGGTTTGGTTGGTCTGGGTTAATTTGGCACTGGTTGAGAGCTACTGGTTGAAATAGTCTACTGGTTGAGATGACATGGAACCAAGAATTGAATTGCTCTTTAACTCCAATTGTCTTGCGATATTGTTGCATTATTAAGCGCTGACCTGTGGATGTGTGTGTGTGTGGATGTTATACGAAGCCATAAATATATTACAAATGCTCTCTCTCTCTCTCTCTCTCTCTCTCTCTCTCTCTCTCTCTCTCTCATAGTAATAAAACGTGTTCCAAGTAGTGTATTGAAGCAGAGATGGAAGCTCGGAGATTTAGAAGCTATATTAAGAGGCAAGCTTAACTCTTTGTGGGGCTGGGGTGTTTTTGAGATAATGCATATTTGAGCATTCTTGAGTCCAAATCTTGTTGATCCCTGCATGATCAATTTTGGTCACTTGCCCTATAGACGGTTAGAATAGGATGTAGGAGACAACATACATTCTATAATGCTATAAGATTGGCTGGATTACAATATGCTTTATAAGGGGTGATGGGCCGTTTTTAGTTGGTCTATTTTTTCGTGCTTTCCTATAATTGTTAGTTTCCTCGCTAGACCTTCATCAAGCTTAGAAAAACACCCCCTTTGACCCCCCCCCCCCCTTCAAGATAAATGTGTTAATTTTTCGAAAGAAAAATGTCCCGGCATAAGGACGGTTCCTCTTAAAATTTCAGGCTCGCTATCGCTCGCCATGAATGAAATTCAACACCTATATTGCACGATAGGTTTTAAAATTGACAACGAAATGGGGCGAAAGGTGTTCAAATCGCCAAAACGTCGAACGTCTTATAATCTCAAAACAAATGGGGCTTAACACGAGGGAGAAAGGAGACCATAAAAACGACCTCTCTCCCCTTAGTTTCTAGTTTGAAGCACTAAAAAAAGACAGAGATATTAGAAAGACACCAAGCTAGGAATACAAATCTTAATTATGTCATCGATTAGGACATGATACGAAAACCGGTTGAGAGCTTTCTGTGTTTGTTTTGTTTTTTGTTTTTTTCAGTGGGTAATGCTTAGAATACGAGGCCAACTCAATAACGTATTTAACCCCTTCTGTACCGGTGACGTCCTTTTAACTTTATTCTGGATACTGTTAGACGATTGTATTCAATTTCTAAAGGTCATCCAGCAATTAACAGGCTTCGAACAATCTCATATAAACCTTTGTACTACCTCAGACACTTCTTAAACTGCAAACATCGTCTAAATATCACGAACATAAAATTGAAAATACGTCGCCAGTACAGAAGGGGTTAATATGATAAATGGATTTGGCAACGTGGATTGCTACAATATATTTAGCTAAAAGATGAATACAACACGCGACGATGGCTGAAGTTTTTGCTGAAATGATTTAGAAGTAGTATGCAGTGTGAGGAAACACGTTAAATGTACAGTATGTTCAATCGTACAGCACACGGAACAAAATACCCTCAAATGTTCTAAATAGTTCTCCAGTTCTCCACCCTAACAGTTTAAAATAAAGAATATATAGTTGTCTGCACACATTACAGTTAGAGGACTAAACTTATAAGCTCTCATTTATCACCAATTTGTTGTTTCCGACTCGTTCCCCACTTTTTATTATACTACAGCTACCATACCACCTATATCCTACCATACCACCTATATCCTACCATACCACCTATATCCTACCATACCACCTATATCCTACCATACCACCTATATCCTACCTACCATACCACCTATATCCTACCATACCACCTATATCCTACTATACCACCTATATCCTACCATACCACCTATATCCTACCATACCACCTATATCCTACCATACCACCTATATCCTACCATACCACCTATATCCTACCATACCACCTATATCCTACCATACCACCTATATCCTACCATACCACCTATATCCTACCATGCCACCTATATCCTACCATACCACCTATATCCTACCATACCACCTATATCCTACCATGCCTACCATACAAATCATCACCCCACTGTTCAAGATATAATACAGCTCACATACCTCCACATGTTTAGCCCCATTAGTTTTGAGATTTTAAGACGGTCGGCCCATTAATTTAGAAATTTTAAGACCTTTTTCCCAATATTGTTGTTAATTTTCAGACCTTTCGTGCCATGTAGGTGTCAATTTATTCCTGGCGAGCGATAGCGAGCCTGTAATTTTATGAAGAACCGGCCTTTGGCCGGGACATTTTTCTACCGACAAATGTACACATTTATCTTGAAGGGGGGTCTAAGGGATGAATTCTTAAGCTTGATGGAGGTCTAATGGGGAAGCTTAAAAAATAAACTAAAATATATAAATAGACCTAAATATAACCACTACCCGCTTAACGTATGTTATCCTTCCATACCGACCATGCCATTCCTGACCCCCACTGTTCATGACATAATACAGCTAACATACCTCCTATATCCTAACATACCTCCTATATCCAGTTAACATACCTCCTATATACAGCTAACATACCTCCTATATACAGCTAACATACCTCCTATATACAGCTAACATACCCCCTATATACAGCTAAGATACCCCCTATATACAGCTAACATACCCCCTATATACAGCTAACATACCCCCTATATACAGCTAACATACCCCCTATATACAGGTAACATACCCCTATATACAGCTAACATACCCCCTATATACAGCTAACATACCCCCTACATACAGGTAACATACCTCCTATATACAGCTAACATACCCCCTATATACAGCTAACATACCCCCTACATACAGGTAACATACCTCCTATATACAGCTAACATACCTCCTATATACAGCTAACATACCTCCTATATACAGCTAACATACCCCCTACATACAGGTAACATACCTCCTATATACAGCTAACATACCCCCCTATATACAGCTAACATACCCCCTACATACAGGTAACATACCTCCTATATACAGCTACCATACCTCCTATATACAGCTAACATACCTCTTATATACAGCTAACATACCTCATATATACAACTAACATACCTCCTATATACAGCTAACATACCACCTATATACAGCTAACATACCTCCTATATACAGCTAACATACCCCCTATATACAGCTAACATACCCCCTATATACAGCTAACATACCCCTATATACAGCTAATATAGCCCTATATACAGCTAACATACCCACTATATACAGGTAACATACCTCCTATATACAGGTAACATACCCGCTATATACAAGTAACATACCTCCTATATACAGCTAATATACCCCCTATATACAGATAACATAGCTCCTATATACAGCTACACATACCTCCTATATACAGCTAACATACCTCCTATATACAGCTAACATACTTCCTATATACAGCTAACATACCTCCTATATACAGGTAACATACCCCCTATCTACAGCTAACATAGCCCCTATATACAGCTAACATAACTCCTTTATACAGCTAACATACCCCTATATACAGCTAATATACCCCCTATATACAGCTAACATAGCTCCTATATACAGCTAACATACCCCCTATATACGGCTAACATACCTCCTATATACAGCTAACATAGCTCCTATATACAGCTAACATACCTCCTATATACAGCTAACATACCCCCTATATACAGCTAACATAGCTCCTATATACAGCTAATATACACCCCTATATACAGGTAACATACCACCTATATACAGCTAACATACACCCTTTATACAGCTAATATACCCCCTATATACAGATAACATAGCTCCTATATACAGCTAACATACCTCCTATATACAGCTAACATACCACCTATATACAGCTAACATACCCCTATATACAGCTAATATACCCCCTATATACAGGTAACATACCCCCTATATACAGGTAACATACCTCCTATATACAGGTAACATACCCCCTATATACAGGTAACATACCTCCTATATACAGCTAATATACCCCCTATATACAGATAACATAGCTCCTATATACAGCTAACATACCTCCTATATACAGGTAACATACCTCCTATATACAGCTAAAATACTTCCTATATACAGCTAACATACCTCCTATATACAGGTAACATACCCCCTATCTACAGCTAACATAGCCCCTATATACAGCTAACATAGCTCCTTTATACAGCTAACATACCCCTATATACAGCTAATATACCCCTATATACAGCTAACATAGCTCCTATATACAGCTAACATACCCCCTATATACAGCTAACATACCTCCTATATACAGCTAACATAGCTCCTATATACAGCTAACATACCTCCTATATACAGCTAACATACCCCCTATATACAGCTAACATAGCTCCTATATACAGCTAATATACCCCCTATATACAGGTAACATACCACCTATATACAGCTAACATACACCCTTTATACAGCTAATATACCCCCTATATACAGATAACATAGCTCCTATATACAGCTAACATACCTCCTATATACAGCTAACATACCACCTATATACAGCTAACATACCTCCTATATACAGCTAACATACCCCCTATATACAGCTAATATACCCCCTATATACAGGTAACATACCTCCTATATACAGCTAACATACCCCCTATATACAGCTAACATACCACCTATATACAGCTAACATACCACCTATATACAGCTAACGTACCCCGTATATACAGGTAACATACCTCCTATATACAGCTAACATACCCCCTATGTACAGCTAACATACCCCCTATATACAGCTAACATACCCACTATATACAGGTAACATACCTCCTGTATACAGGTAACATACCCCCTATATACAGGTAACATACCTCCTATATACAGCTAATACACCCCCTATATACAGATAACATAGCTCCTATATACAGCTAACATACCTCCTATATACAGCTAACATACCTCCTATATACAGGTAACATACCCCCTTTCTACAGCTAACATAGCCCCTATATACAGCTAACATAGCTCCTTTATACAGCTAACATACCCCTATATACATCTAATATACCCCCTATATACAGCTAACATAGCTCCTATATACAGCTAACATACCCCCTATATACAGCTAACATACCTCCTATAAACAGCTAACATAGCTCCTATATACAGCTAACATACCTCCTATATACAGCTAACATACCCCCTATATACATCTAACATAGCTCCTATATACAGCTAATATACCACCTATATACAGGTAACATACCACCTATATACAGCTAACATACCTCCAATATACAGCTAACATACCCCCTATATACAGCTAATATACACCCCTATATACAGGAAACATACCTCCTATATACAGCTAACATACCCCCTATATACAGCTAACATACCCCTATATACAGCCAACATACCACCTATATACAGCTAACATACCCCGTATATACAGGTAATATACCTCCTATATACAGCTAACATACCCCCTATGTACAGCTAACATACCCCTTATATACAGCTAACATACCCCCTATATACAGCTAACATACCACCTATATACAGCTAACATACCCCTATATACAGCTAACATACCCCCTATATACAGCTAATATACCCCCTATATACAGGTAACATACCCCCTATATACAGCTAACATACACTCTTTATAAAGCTTTTATACAGCTAATATACCCCCTATATACAGATAACATAGCTCCTATATACAGCTAACATACCTTCTATATACAGCTAACATACCACCTATATACAGCTAACATACCTCCTATATACAGCTAACATACCCCCTATATACAGCTAATATACCCCCTATATAGAGCTAACATACCCCCTATATACAGGTAACATACCTCCTATATACGGCTAACATACCCCCTATATACAGGTAACATACCCCCTATATACAGCTAACATACCACCTATATACAAACATACCCCCTATATACAGCTAACATACCACCTATATACAAACATACCCCCTATATACAGCTAACATACCACCTATATACAGCTAACATACCCCCTATATACAGCTAACATACCCCCTATATACAGGTAACATACCTCCTATATACAGCTAATATACCCCCTATATACAGCTAACATACCCCTTATATAAAGCTAACATACCCCCTATATACAGCTAACATACCCCCTACATACAGCTAACATACCCCCTATATACAGGTAACATACCTCCTATATACAGCTAACATATCCCCTATATACAGCTAACATACCCCCTATATACAGCTAACATACCCCCTATATACAGCTAACATACTTCCTATATACAGCTAACATACCACCTATATACAGCTAACATACCTCCTATATACAGCTAACATACCTCCTATATACAGCTAACATACCACCTATATACAGCTAACATACCTCTTATATACAGCTAACATACCCCTATGTACAGCTAACATAACCCCTATATACAGCTAATATACCCCCTATATGCAGGTAACATAGCTCCTATATACAGCTAACATACCTCCTATATACAGTTAACATACCCCCTATATACAGCTAATATACCCCCTATATACAGGTAATATAGCTCCTATATACAGCTAACATAGCTCCTATATACAGCTAACATACCTCCTACATACAGCTAATATACCTCCTATATACAGCTAACATAGCTCCTATATACAGTTAACATACTCCCTATATACAGCTAATATACCCCCTATATACAGGTAACATAGCTCATGTATACAGCTAACATAGCTCCTACATACAGCTAACATACCTCTTACATACAGCTAATATACCCCCTATATACAGGTAACATAGCTCCTATAAACAGCTAACATACCCCCTATATACAGCTAACATAGCCCCTATATACAGCTAACATAGCTCCTTTATACAGCTAACATTCCCCCTATATACAGCTAACATACCTCCTATATGCAGCTAACATAGCCCCTATATACAGCTAACATACCACCTATATACAGCTAACATACCACCTATATACAGCTAACATACCCCCTATATACAGCTAACATACCTCCTATATACAGCTAACATGCCCCCTATATACAGCTAACATACCCCCTATATACAGCTAACATACCCCCTATATACAGCTAACATACCTCCTATATACAGCTAACATACCCCCTATATACAGCTAACATACCCCCTATATACAGCTAACATACCCCCTATATACAGCTAATATACCACATATATACAGGTAACATACCCCTATATACAGCTAACATACCCCCTATATACAGCTAATATACCCCCTATATACAGGTAACATACCACCTATATACAGCTAACATACACCCTTTATACAGCTAATATACCCCCTATATACAGATAACATAGCTCCTATATACAGCTAACATACCTCGTATATACAGCTAACATACCACCTATATACAGCTAACATACCCCTATATACAGCTAACATACCCCGTATATACAGCTAACATACCCCCTATATACAGCTAACATACTTCCTATATACAGCTAACATACCACCTATATACAGCTAACATACCTCCTATATACAGCTAACATACCCCTATATACAGCTAACATACTTCCTATATACAGCTAACATACCACCTACATACAGCTAACATACCTCCTATATACAGCTAACATACCCCCTATATACAGCTAACATACCTCCTATATACAGCTAACATACCCCCTATATACAGCTAACATACCCCCTATATACAGCTAACATACCACCTATATACAGCTAACATACCCCCTATATACAGCTAACATACCCCCTATATACAGCTAACATACCCCCTATATACAGCTAACATACCACCTATATACAGCTAACATACCACCTATATACAGCTAACATACCCCCTATATAAAGCTAACATACCACCTATATACAGCTAACATACCACCTATATACAGCTATCATACCCCCTATATACAGCTAACATACCCCCTATATATAGCTATCATACCTCCTATATACAGCTAACATACCCCCTATATACAGCTAACATACCACCTATATACAGCTAACATACCTCCTATATACAGCTAACATACCCCCTATATACAGCTAACATACCCCTATATACAGCTAACATACCTCCTATATACAGCTAACATACCTCCTATATACAGCTAACATACCCCTTATATACAGCTAATATACCCCCTATATACAGCTAACATACCACATATATACAGCTAACATACCTCCTATATACAGCTAACATACCCCCTATATACTGCTAATATACCCTCTATATACAGCTAACATACCCCCTATATACAGCTAACATACCCCCTATATACAGCTATGCCTTTTCTTTACCCTCACTGTATGGTTGTTTTCTGTGTTTCCCTTGTGTTTAGCCCCATTAGTTTTGAGGTTTTAAGACATTTGGCCCATAAGTTTGGCATTTTTTACACTTTTTGCCCTATTTCTTTGTCAATTTTAGAACCTTTCGTACAATTTAGGTGTCGATTTTCTCCTGGTGAGCGATAGAGAGCCTGTAATGTTATGAGGAACCGGCCTTCGGCTTGGACATTTTTCTACCGCAAATACCGAAAAACGTACACATTTATCTTGAAGGGGTGGTCTAGGGAGTGTTCTGTTAAGGAAACTAAATAATAAATGAATAAATAAGTATATAGACCAAAAAATTACCCCTACCCGATTAACATACCTCCACTATATCCTTCCATACCGATGCTGCCTTCCCTTTCTCTCATTAATCCTCGGTCTTGATCCCCTCACCTGTCCCCCCTCCTTTCTTCATTCATCCCAGACCCACCTTTATTTCACCCTCGCCGCGCCTACTCTGTTTGTTTGTTTTTTCCCTTCGAAGGCTTTACCTCCCCCCAAAAAAAATCTTACGTCTTTCACATTTAGGTTCAATCATTTTTTTCTGCCAGGTATCCGAGAAATCTCGGAGTGAAAGTAAAAAGTGCACTGTATCAAGGAATTGTTGTGCCAACAGTAATGTATGGGGCTGAGACATGGGCTCTGAAGAAAAAGGAGAAAAGAGGGCTGGATGTGATGGAGATGAGCTGCTTGAGGAGTATGTGTGGAGTTACTCGTAGAGACAGATTGAGGAATGAAGAGATACGTAGGAGAGTGGGGCAGCAGGAACATTTGTCAGCCAGAGTGGACAGAAGGGTGCTGAGCTGGTATGGTCATGTTGAACGAATGGGAGATGAAAGGCTTACAAAGAGAATGTGTGAGTCAGGTACAAGGGGAGATAGAAGGGCAGGAAGACCCCCATTGAGATGGAGAGACTGTGTAAGAAAGGCTTTGGATGATAGAGGAATGACTATAGATCAGGCAGGGGAAGTGGTGGTGGACAGGAGTGAATGGAGAATGCTTGTGAATAGTTGAGTGAACACGTGGTCATTTGGAGTAAGGGGTCGGGCGCAAGTTGGACTAGAAAATAGTCCATCAGGCGCCTGGCCCGGGGAGACGATTAATATGAAGGGTGTGCCTGGAAGTGTGGTGGGAGGGCTTGTGGCTTTGGCTCCGCTGCATGTCTGCCTGCCGAGATCGGAACCTCTCCGGGTGGTCAGGGGCCGGGGGAGTGCTGGAGCGACCTTGGTAACCCTGGGTCTTCTCCTGGGTGACCTGGATGTGTGAGAGTTTGTGTTTTTTATCTGTGTTTATTTTTTGTTTTATGTTGTTTTTGTGTTTTCCCTGTTCTTGCTCTGTCTTGAGTCGGCTACCCCCAAAATGGGGATTGGGCCTGAGCATATAGATAGATAGATAGATAGATAGGTATTTATGTAGATGTTAATGCAGGAAGTAAATTGTAAAACTACTTGTAATTACTATCATGTAAATATATAAAAATCGTAATGTATGTATAATTGTGGCATCGTTTTAAATATCCCTTGCTGCACATATGATTGTTTCTTAGATAGTTCGTTTACTGATGGATCGTAAACACTTCACAAATTATGAACATAATATCATATACATATACATATACATATCATATACATATACATATACATATCATATACATATCATATACATATCATATACATAGCAGAATAAAACAAACTTTAACATAGATTTTTGCCAAGTGATAGCGTATAATTACTCAAGATATTTGGGTAACATTATGCCCTCAAAAAGTAAATTAAAAAATATATAACCTTCTCGATACAAAAAATAAATAAATAAATAAATTTAAAATAATAATAATAATAACGGTAACATCGAGGTACCAACTAGCAATACAATCCCATCAAAACTTAGCCAACTACAGAATCATATCATATTCCCAGCGAGCCAGAAATCCATTAAATATGCCGTTGGTTCGATATCCCAGTGACTATTGAGGTGAATTGTGTCTACCAGCAGCCCTCGGTATACACCCTCCCTCCTGCCTGCTCTGTATGCAAATAAACCCTCACACCGTATAGCCCCTTCCCACCCCGAACCTTAAGGGGGGGGTAACTTTTTGGTTGATTTTTTTATTTATATGTATTATTTTTCTGGTTTCTTCCCTAGACCTCCATCAAGCTCAAACAAAAATGAACCCTAGACCCCCCTTCAAGATAAATTTGTACATTTTTCGGTAGAAAATTTTCCCGGCCAAAGGCCGGTTTCTCCTAAAACTACAAGTTCGCTATCGCTCGCCAGGGAAAAAATGGACACCTAAATGGCACTTAAGGTCCTAACATTGACAAAGAAATGGGGTGAAAGGTCTTAGAATCGCCAAACTAATAGGGCGAACATCCTATAATCTCAAAACATATAAGGATAAACATGAGAGAGAAAGCGGTCTAGAAAAACGACCCATCTCCCCTTAATCACTGATTCACACGAAGGCTTGATCCGGCCACTTTCGATCAGCGACTTTAATATTCCGACGACATTTAGGATCAATTTCGTCTTTTTATCGGTAACTATGGTGAAAATAATGATAGTAGGCTAATGCATTATAATAGACGGATACATTATAGTAAGTTGATACATTATACATTCATACAACTTTGACTTCGGAAGCTTTCAGGCCCAAGAGATGCCGAGGGGAAATGCTGGAATTGCTGTTTGTGTGTGACTCGGCCTCAGACCCCCTTCATCCCCGACCATTGTGCCGAATTAGGATGTAGGGCCAGGACACTATCCCTTGCCTCCTCCCTCTATGGGGAGAATGGGTAGTTTTTCTAGATCCCCTTCTTCCTTATGTTTTCATTCCTTTTCATATTTTAAGATGTCTGCCCCATTAGTTAGTCGATTTTACGACCTTCCACCCCATTTCTGTGTCAATATATAGACCTTTTATGCCATTTAGGTGTCGAGTTTTTCCTGGCCAGCGATAGCGAGCCTGTAATTCTAGAAGGAACCTGCCTCCGGCCGGTACATATTTCTACCGAAAAATGTACAAATTCATCTTGAAAGGGATTCTAGTGGGTTTTTTTTTGGTTAAACTTGATAGAGTTCTAGCAAGATTACTATAAAATAAAATAAATCAATTAGTAAATAAACCAAAAAATACCCATTCCTCCCTTTAATCCCTTTCTTTTCCTCCCTGCCTTCCAATTCACGACTTTCTCTTCGACTCTCTCTCTCTCTCTCTCTCTACCTTTCTCGGCCCCTTTGTAACGCCAATAATAACTGCCCAGCGGCGTTTATTATTAAGGGGAGGAAGACCGTTTTTCTGGACCCCCTTCTCCCTAATGTTTAGCCCCACTAGTTTTGAGATTATAAAACGTTCCGCCCATTAGTTTGGCGATTTTAACACCTTTCGCACCATTTCGTTGTCAATTTTAAGACCTTTCGTGCCATTTAGGTGTCGATTATTTTCTGGCGAGCGATAGCGAGCCTGCAATTTTAAGAGGAACCGGCCTTGGGCCGGAACATTTTTCTACCGAAAAATTTACAAATTTATCTTGAAGGGGGGTCTAGAGGGTGTTTTTCTAAGCTTGATAGAGCTCTAGGGAGGAAACTAAAACAATATATGAATACATGAATTAATAGACCAAACAAACGGTCAGTTTCCCCTTAAGACATTCAGTACCACTGACGTTCTATTTATTATATTCTGGCAACTATTGGAGGATTGCATTCAGTCTTAAAAGGGCCTCCAGCAATTAACAGGCTTCGAACTATCTCGCTTAACGCTTTTTACTACCACAGATCCTTCTTAAACTGCACACAATCGTCTGAATATAGCCAAAATATAATTAAACATACGTCGCTGGTACATTAGGGGTTAAGACATCTGCTTACGATTGCATTTCTTTAAAGTCTAAGATACATAGTTTATATCCACCATTTTACCTATTTAATGTACTCTTTGGGATACATACTCCCTTCCATTTTTGTAAATTCCCATTTCATAGAACAGAAAATATGTTATTTTCCATAACATGCCTTTACTTTGATTTCGTCTGTATATTCACTTAGCACTATTTATTGTTGACACTTTCAAAAATCCGAATGTTATTTAGAAATATTCTCAGGCATTTGTATTTGTGGATACAGTTTTTTATCTATACATAATATTCTAGTCAATATTATTTTTTAGCCTAACATTTTATTATTCTCTAGGCTATCCGAATATCAAAAATTATTTCATCTTAGTTTATTTCTTCTAATAATATACCCATCGATTCTTTCGAGAGTTTCTGTTCTATTTTTTGTTTACGTAATTACTCACATCACACCTACCCTCACACATCTGAAGGTACTGTAGGTGTGTTGGAGTAGTCTTGTTACTGAGCTGGTAATCTTAAGGGGAGATTTCCACCCGAGGATTTTTTTTCTGGACCCCTTTCGCCCTCATGTTTAGACCGATTGTTTTTGAGATTTTAAGACGTTCGGCCCATTAGTTTGGCAATGATAAGAACTTTCGCCCAATTGTTTTCAATGTTAAGACCTTTCGGACCATTTAGGTGTCGATTTTTTTCTGACGATCGATAGCGAGCCTGTAAATTTAGAGGAACCGGCCTTAGGCCGGGAAATTTTTCTGCCGAAAAATTTACAATTTTATCTTCAAAGGGGGTCTAGGGGATGTAATTTTAAACTTGATGGAGGTCTAGCGAACAAAGTACATAACTTCCCTAAAATTCCTGAGTTGAAACCCCAATGAAGCAATGGGAATATATTACTAGGATGGAGTTTGTGCTGTACTTAGCTTCAGTAAATTACCGTACCTCAGAGCCCACTGACACTCCAAATAAAACACCCCTGCAGTTCCATTACATTAGCATTATAGGAATATTCTTATGAACGTTAAATGCTATGGAGGCAGTACCTATTAAGGGGAGACGAGCGTATTTATTTGCTTATATATTTATCTTGTTTTATTTGTTTTAGTTTCCTCCTTCGACCTCCATCAAGCTTAAAAAACATCCTCTACAGTAGATAAATTTATAAAAAAAAATCGGTAGAAAAATGTCTCCTTCCCCCTAAATTACAGGCTCGCTATCGCTCGCCAGGAAAAAAATCTACATGTAAATGGCACACAAGGTCTTAATGTTGACAAAGAAATTGGGTGAAAGGTCTTTAAATCACCAAATTAATGGACCGCACGTTTTAAAATCTGAAATCTAATGGGGCTAAACATGAGGGAGAAGGGGTGGCAGAAAAACAAACCATCCCAAACAACCCCTAAGTGATAAGCTCAATAGGTGGCATGAGAGAGTCGTCCAAGATTATGAGACAGGCAGGGAAACAGTGGCAACACACTCGAGGCATACTGTATATCCGATGAGTATAGTCGCGCTAATAAGTCATGTCCCAACTGTCATTACGTTTGGCTTGCTCTGTGCTGTATTAATGTCTGTCAGATGTTGAATAGGGTGGGAAAGTGTAGGAACATGTTTGTTTATCTCACTCGCAATGAATATATCGTGTTTAGATATTGCTGATACCAATTATGGATCAAAATATACTTGGTGCCGAGATATCACTTATTAGGCCGACTGTACATATCCATGCTCCCGTGGTCTAATGGGTAGAGTGACTGCCTTGTGTATCAAAAGTCCCACGTTCGATCCCCGACGCAACCTCTAGCAAGAATATTGGTATAAGTAGGAGGACATTGAGATATTGGGAAATTACTCCAGTAACAGACTACTACTCGCGTTATGCGAGTGTATGCAAACTGAAAACAGAAACATATAATTCCACAACAGCTTTCCTCACCGTACACACACTCTCACCAAGCCGGAATAGGCCACTGTATTGAGTTGCACATGTTGTCATAGTTTGCTGGGATTGACCGGTCCTGGGGTATACCAATAAAGATGATTCTAGTTAGGGGCTAGTGGCCGGGTTTTTTGGTCTATTAATTCATGTATTCATTTATCTTTTAGTTTCCTCGCTAGATCTCCATCAAATTTAGAAAAACACCCCCTAGA
Organism: Paralithodes platypus; assembly: GCA_032716605.1. Lineage (NCBI taxonomy): Eukaryota > Metazoa > Arthropoda > Malacostraca > Decapoda > Lithodidae > Paralithodes > Paralithodes platypus. The sequence continues at coordinate 47,217,705 of CM064519.1, read as the reverse complement.
CCCACCTGCAAGATAAATGTGTACATTTTTCAGTAGAAAAATGTCCTGGCCGAAGGCCGGTCACTCTTAAAATTACAGGCTCGCTTTCGCTCGCCAGGAAAAAATCGACACCTAAATGGCACGAAAGAACTTAAAATTGACAACAAAATGAGGCGAAAGGTATGAATATCGCCAAACTAATGGGCCGAACGTCATAAAATCTGACAACTAATGGGGCAAAGCATGAGGAAGAAGGGGGACCAGAAAAACGGGCCATGTCCCCTTAATGAAATAGTTCCTGAGCTTCTTGATACCAACATATTACATTTAGTTTGTCAACGACAGCAAAATAATACAATGTTATCGTGTAATTATTTTTGTTCAGGAACCACACTGATCACAAATCATACGTATGCATGATTTTAACATATGCAAAATTATACAATAAATATAGTCATTTCAAAGCTAAATATATAGATCCCGAATAGGACTTTACTCGCATTTCCTCGATCCTACGTTGCTTCTCTCAATAACAATGCTAAACTCAATAAATTCACCTCCCCTACCATATACAGTACACCTACCCCTCTGCACCTACAACCTCCTCTACACCACCCCATATACGCCACTTCCACCTCTACACCATCTTATATACACCCCCTCCACCTCTAACCCCTCCACCTTTACACCACCTCCCCTTCCCCTCTACACCACCTCCCGTCTACACCACCTACCCCTCCACCTCTATACCATCTCATATATACATCTCCCTCCCCTACACCCCCTCTACCTCTTCTACACCACCTCCTATACACCTCTCCCTCCCTATACACCACCCCTACATCACCTTTCCCCTTCCACTACCACCACTTTAAGAGAGGTAAACTTCGTACCTGCCGGCCCCTACCTGACATAGGAGATACCGAGGAGTCTGTTCCTGCGTTCTGACTATGCTCCAGTCTTGTACTTTAAGGGGGGATGACCCTATTTATTTGCTCATTTATATATAGTTTTTGTATTTATATTTTTTTATTTCCTCCCTAGACCTCCATCAAGCTTAAATATAACACCCCCCAAGACCCTCCTTTAAGATAAATGTGTACATTTTTCGATAGAAAAATTTCCTGGACTTCTCTTAAATTACAGGCTCGCTATCGCTCGCCAGGGAAAAATCGACACCTAATTGACCCGATTTTTTTTAATATTGACAAAGAAATGGGGCAAAATGGCAAAATGTATATAAATCGCCAAACTAATGGGCCGAACGTCATAAAATCTGAAAACTAATGGGGCTAGACATAAGGAAGAACGGGGACCAGACAAACTACCCATCTCCCTTTAATGGTTGGGAAGGCGATGGGAATAGTGGATGAGGGTAGACTAGACGGGAGGCTAGAGGTCGACGGTATGGATAGAGAGGTCGGTGGTATGGATAGATATGTGGATATACAAAGTGTCCTGTAATAGACGTGCCAAAATTCAGGATATGATTACATAGATGATTCTAAGCAAAAAATGTTCTACAACAAAAAATATCTCAACCGTTTAAGAGGCATTGAAGGTTTTATATAGGCCTAGTGTCCTCCCCCGCATCACTGTAATGGACTCTTCCATGTCAAATAGTTTCCAGCAGGTCCAAAGTGAGCTGATATGTGTATAATCATTTTGCTACTTACAGAAATATAATATATTGATAGTAATATGGTAAAACAATTGCAGTTAAATGGGGGTGTGGTAGGCTCTAGGACAGCTAGGCCAGCCTTACTGAGAAATACTTAAGAAAATGCCATTTTCTACAGGCAACATCTCTAACAAGTAAATTTGGAATTATGCTCATAGAACATTTTATGCTTAGAATTTGTTTCCCAACCTAATCCTGAAGTTTGGCACGTCTATTTCGGGATACTGTGTATACATATAATTATATGGTGATTCAAATCATTTGAAATATGTAGAGTATAAAATACGAGCTTGTGTGGGGGTGAAATTAAGACCCTGGTTAAATAGTGATATAAGAGCCTATCCTTATGGTGACGTGTAGAGCTAAGGATATTGACCAAATTATGTGTGGGTAAGTCTTTTATAACGGTAGTAATGTTTTCTATATAATTTCACTTTCAGATTAACAAACAATGTTTACGGTATAACGTGATCATACTTAATAATGCTACTATTATTTAGGAATTAATTAATTGTACACAGCTTTTGTCCAGTCCCTTTAAGGAGAGATTTCCACTTGAAGGATATTTTTCTGGACCCCATTCTCCCTCGTGTTTAGCCCCATTGTTTTTTAGATTTTAAGATGTTCGCCCCTTTAGTTTGGCGATTTGAAAGAACTCTTGACCCAATTCTGTTAATTTTAAGACCTCTCGTGCCATTTAGGTGTTGACCTTTTCCTGGCGAGCGATAGCGAGTTGATTTTTCTACCAACAAATTTACTAATTTTCCTTGAAAGGGGGTCTAGAGAACAAACTAAAATTCTCCCTTTAAATGACAAGACGAATACATTTCTAGGCAAACTGTGATGTACGAAGTGAGATAAAGGCGGGGGTGGTCTGGCAATGGGTGGCTATAAGGGGTGTGTGGGCGGGAGGTGAAGGGAGGGTGGGCGTCGGCTGGTACAGGTCCAGCCAGGCGATGTAGGGGGAGCTCATATTTTGGCTGCAGTTGGAGATAAGGGATTTCTTAAGGGGGGTCACCGGCTTTTTTTTAATCTTTCTCTCCTTTTCTCCCTTTCTCTGGCTTGTATCCATGCGGCCCCATTCAGCCAACTGTTTTAAGACGTTTATCCCCATCCAGGTGTCGATTTCTTCCTGGCGAGCGATAACAAGCCAGCACTGTATGGACAAATCCGGCTTCGCCGGAGACATTTTTCTATCGAAAAATTTACAAATTTAGCTTGCTGTCAAAACAAAAATATATATATGCTGGCTCGCTACTGCTCGCCAGGAAAATATTGACACCTGGATGGGGGTAAACGTCTTAAAACTGTAGGCTGAATGGAGCCGAATGGATACAAGCCAAAGAGAGAGGGAGAGAAAGATAAATAAAGCGAGGTGGGCCCCCTTAAGTGGATATCGGTGGGGTTGGGTACGGGTGTAGGGTGGAGGAAAAGGGTGTTGCGCATTATAGCTTATGCAATATATGATAGCCTTTGGTAAGTGAGAGATAACATATGGGTGTATGGATGGGTGAAAGCGTTAAGGGAGCCCACCTCGCTTTTTTTTCTCTTTCTCCCTCTCTCTTTGGCTTGTATCCATTCGGCCCCATTCAGCCAACTGTTTTAAGACGTTTATCCCCATCCAGGTGTAGATTTCATCCTGGCGAGCAATAGCGAGCCAGCATTGTATAGAGAAATCCAGCTACGCCGGACACATTTTTCTATCGAAAAATTTACAAATTTAGCTTGCTGTCAAAACAAAAATATATATATGCTGGCTCGCTACCGCTCGCCAGGAAAATATTAACACCTGGATGGGGGTAAACGTCTTAAAACAGTAGGCTGAATGAGGCCGAATGTATACAAGCCAGAGAAAGAGAGAAAAGGAGAAAAAAAAAGCAGGTGACCCCCCTTAAGGAGATAATGAATTCCCAGTTAACTTGGAATATTGAGATGGATACGAATATTTTCAGGGTGAGTGAGTTCAAGTAGCTATTTGCACGCTAGATCAATACAATGCATTAATAGAAGGAACTTTTTTTTTTTTTTTTTTTTCTATATTCCAACTTACTCCCTCTTGGGCATACACTGAGAGCCTGAACGTTCAACAGTTCAACACGGTGAAGCCCGTGAGGTCTTGTTCCAGTCTTGGGAATGAGATATATGAAGCACATAGAGCTTGCTTGCCCACTCACGGCTCGAAGCAGCCCCATCTCTGGAGCTGCTTCACCTTTGTGCTTCACTGTCTCATCCCCAAGACTCGGACCCTCACTCTCAGAACGCCACCTATTGATGTGTAGATTGAATGTACATTAACAAAGAAGGTAATACAATCGATTTCATATTACATTAGAATTTGGAAAGGGAAGGGAATGCAGACCCATTGATTTCTATCAAATTTGTGGTACAGTTGGTAGAGCTCCAAACTTTAACCCATTGGCTGCGGGAGACGTTCCGGAACACCATGTCAATTTATAGACATTTACAGGCTTTTAAAGCCGGTGGAGACGAGTGCGAGTGAGCGGGTGCGCGGCAGGCCCCCGTCCTCTCTCCAGCCAGGCGGCCAAGGCACTGAGGAGTATGAGGTATATTCCCGCTAGACATAGCAGCGCTGCCAAAGGCAAATTTAGCGCGACATTAGTGATAATCGCTCAGTATTAGCGAATGTCTATGGTAGCGCTGTGGGTGAAGCCTGCGTGTTACGAAGCTCATTCTGGTGTAATTTTGAAGCTATTTTCTTCTCGCTTTTGGCTGTATACATTTAATTTTATTTAGACACTTGCTCAATCATTCAGGAGTGCTTGAATGAGCCTTAACCCGTATAGCCCCAGCGATGCGCCTGACGCGTCGGCGATGTATGTAACGCACAGCCCCAGAGACGCGCCTGGCGCGTCACCCTAATTGCGCCGACCGTAACCTCAGGTGTAGCCACTCAAGAGGGCTCAGATTTGTATGGGAACTGTGTAAGTATCCCACGCAACCGTGCCGATGGTTGAAAACTCTCAAAGTCCACGTGCGTGCGTGCGCGCGAGCGCGCAATAACCTGTTTTTTTGGGATAATTGCCTTCAATTTTTTACTCTTGTAAAATCCATTTTCGGGGTCTCTGTAGGACCATTTTTAAAGCTTTTTGAGCGGTTTTTCGTGGTTTTTCCTTCATTCCTAACCCATTCGCTATTGTTTCTGGAATAAAACCATTTTTTGAAAACCGGCCGGGTTCTGGTGCGCAAACATTACAAAACTAGCCGGGGCTCCACGGGTTAATGAGGCGGAAATATGCCCACAGCGTAAGTGTTAATGGGGGGAGATGCTCTGACTTGGTTATAATACTTGACAGTCACTTGAGTATGTGAGAGCAAATCTATATCAGTAATAATTCTTCACAACGAATACAAAAACCTCACTCATTCATCTGCATTTCGCCATTGTTTATTAATTATTTTGCTATATTTTTGTTTTATGTAAATAATATTATATATATATATATATATATATATATATATATATATATATATATATATATATATATATATATATATATATATATTGTGGTCAATATACAGTATATGTATCTATCTCATTCTGTGCCTCTCCCCCTGGGCTGAATAGATTCCTATTAACCTACATGAACATCCCTTGTGGAGGAAGAGGGAAGCAGGGCTAATGTATGGCGGGGGAGGGTCCTGGGATAAAAGGATAGGGTGTAGAGAAAGAGAGGCCGGCCAAGAGAAAGGATCTAGGGCACGGGATCGAGAGCCTCTTAGAATGGCGGATGTGAGAGGGGAGGGTTAGAATTTAGAAAGGCATAGAGAATCGCATAATGAGGAGGGAAAATAATGTAGGATATGATAATAATAGCAGAATGGGGATACGGAAGCTCCAATGGTCCTGGTAAAATAGGAATAATATCATTATTATGAGTGGATGGGACTCGTTAGCCCTGGTCGGCAACCCATCTGGGGGAGACAACCTTACACAAATCTGGGTGAATGGGACTCATTAGCCTTGGTCGACGACCTGTCTAGGGTAGTGAACCTTATACAAATCCGTACTGCTTACCTAAGGGTGAAGCAGGTTAGTGGATGGACTAGCCGCACACCACTGTAGAAAAATAGTGCTAAAAAGATACATAGAAGGCCTCTGAGTCTGACGAACCCTAAATTGCATGTAAACTGGCATGGGTTGTCCTCACAGGGTATGGGTCCGCTTGGGGGCATTTTGTGTATGGCCACCCTCATAAAGGGGAGTAAAGCGTCCGGCAATAGATAGATAGATCGATTTGTAAAGGAAATGTGAGAGTGGCAATGAAGGCGATAGTGTTGGAATAATTGTCACGTGCTGGTATATTATCTGAGCAACTTTGTGTCTTGCTAAATGATGTACTGGTATATGCACGTGTATTGTCATAATGAGTCTTTCAAGAAAAGTTAAACATAACTAGGATACTCTGAGATAGCTACGAGAGAGAGAGAGAGAGAGAGAGAGAGAGAGAGAGAGAGAGAGAGAGAGAGAGAGAGAGAGAGAGAGAGAGAGAGAGATTAAACTATTACAACGAACAATGTTGGGATGTGAGATAGTACGGTACAAATATGTTACATAGGTCACACAGACTCCTTGGCCGTAAGAATACTGGTCGGCCTAGTTTCATTCCCTAAGAAATATGTCATATTACCGAAAAGGAATGGTATAATAAGATAGCAATAAGATCCTCTGTATTCGTACTCTCTACCTATGTGTCAAAATGGTTTCGGAATATGAAGAGAACAAAATTGCTAAGGATATGTAATATGAAAAGGAAGCAAAATAACAAATGTGCAGAAAATACAAAACAATGGGTGAATTCAGGGTTGATTGTTTTAATCACAGTTCATTAAGACTAACTGACATAGAAGGCAGAAGTTCCCACCCATACACAGGTTTATTGACACTAATAGAAGGGTAAGGGACAAGCCAATGTAACTTTATGAGGCAAGGATAATAGGTTGGAGAAATATAAGAGAAACTATCTTAATGGTGCCAAATGAGGAAACCAAATTTGGATATATGAATAACAAACTAAATATTTTGTTGGAGAGAAATATTACAAGACTCAATTGCAAATGCATGGGTCATGAGGGTATATATATCCAAAATGAGTTTATGATTATTTAAATTGGGGCAATAAAACGAACACAGAGTATTTTACAAGAGTTAAACAAGATTAATTCGTCTTATTGTGCCTAGTCGTGTATACACTACGAATTTCTTTCAGGGTCTAAATATCAACTTTTGACACAACAAGTAAATAAATAAATGAATACATAAGAACAACAAATCGGTTAACTGATTTATACTGGATTCTCAACAGTCTATGGAGCCGATTGCATATCAACTACCCTGGTTTTGTATCAGACTTAATGTATTGTATTGATACATAAGGAAAGGAATATATATATATATATATATATACTGTATAAAATTGTAAAAAACAAATTATTTATTGTAAAATTGTCCATGGTATGTACAATATTTATAAACCGTGACAGGCAGTGCAAGGGCTGAGAAGTCTCGCGATATTATCTGATATAATTTGTATCCTTGTGCCTGTGCGTGTCTGTATGTGTGCAAATGCTTGTGTGTGTATCATCATCATTAGTTAGTGCACTGCAGTACAAAGGTCTTTCTCGAACGTTTCCACCCTAACCGGAGCGATCTTAGCCTGTTTCATCCCATTCGAGCAACTTTTGGATCTCATCCTTTCATACGCTTCTCTGTCTACCCCTTCCACTAGCTCCATCTGTAGGTTTCCATTTTGTCACTCTAGTAGCCTATCTATCATCGTCTCTTCGAAATATATGACCTGCCCAAGACTATTTCCTTTTAATATAATGATGAGAATGTCTTAATTTCCCCCGTGCTCTTATCTAACAAGCTCTCTCTTTGTCTCTCAAAGTTATAACAAACATTATCCTCTTCACTCCTACTTTGGTACTCCTACGTTAAAGTTCTAGAAATGTTCTTACACATTTTTAAAGAGTTTCTGATCCATAAATCAGTACAGGGAGAACCACATTGGGTGTACAGGCGGCCTAATAAGTAATGTCCTGGCACCAATTATGTTTTGATCAATAATTGGTATCAGCAATATTTACACATGATTTATTCTTTCTGGGCGAGATATACAAACATGTTCCTACACCTAGCCACCCCATTCAACATCTGACAGACATTAATATAGCACAGAGCGATCCAAACGTAATGACTTATTAGCGCCACCGTACAACCTGACCTAGATTATGTATTCTTAAACTGCTTCATCACATCATATTTAATATTCGTTTGTGTTTGTCTGTAAGTATGTATATTTAATTCACACAACATACACGTCCGTACATATAGAGATGCTACAGCCCGGTAAGGCTTCGAACCTAGAACTTCAGGTTTGACATGTATGTATAAACTGTCTGAAAATGCATATGTGCGTATGCTGACACGTGTTTTGTGCATGTGTACTGTCGGAGAATTAACTACCATATTAATTTGACAGCCTTGTGCCTTGCATATACAAATATACAATGAACGTAAAATAAATGTCCATACGTAGTCACAATAAATGTCCATACGTAGTCACAATAAATGTCCATACGTAGTCACAATAAATGTCCATACGTAGTCACAATAAATGTCCATACGTAGTCACAATAAGAAATTCACAAACTCGTCTTCAGAAAAGAAGAAACTTGTCGATTTCCGTACTGTATTTATATGTAATATGTGCAATTGAATATATTATATGCAATTAAATAAATGTAAACCTGTATGAATCTATGTACGGTAAACATTATAATATATACAGTATATGTGCATTAAAAATACACAGATATACGAGTTCAAGTGTGTGCGTGTGTGTGTGTGTGTGTGTGTGTGTGTGTGTGTGTGTGTGTGTGTGTGTGTGTGTGTGTGTGTGTGTGTGTGTGTGTGTGTGTGTGTGTGTGTGTGTGTGTGTGTGTTCGTTCATCGGCCAATGCCAGCGTTTGTGTATAAGTAAATATGTAATTACTGACAAAAAAAGAAAGGAATAAGTTTCTTAAAATGATATACGTAAAAATACACACTGACCAAACATACTATCACCGGAATATATAAAAACATCCCCAGCGAATGTAAACAAACTCCGCCCGGCCACCACCTCCACACTTCTAAAATCACTCAGGATATTTGCTAACCGGAGAAATATATTTAGAGAAATATAACCCGATGTAAACTGGCGTCCACCTACCCATTTACAGCTCCCAGCCCAACCCAGGGAACAGTTAAGCCGGTTTCACACGAGAGCTTTTATAGTCAACATTCGATGGTATACATTTTTCTGGCAACCTTTATGGAATATTTTGCACTGGTATCGGGCACTAGACTGAAGGTGGATGAATTTAGATGACCGAAATAGTTTAAATGTTGACCTTTTAAGCTGCTAAACCAATGTTGAGGGAAAAATCGCTCGTGTGATACCGGCTTAAGACATACACACCCACATCAACAACAAAAACATTATAATACATGCACAAATACACATCCCTTTAATTAGCAAAATCAAGCGTAGATAATTTTTACCTCAGAGGACGGCGACCTTTGGGGAAAAATATAATGGCATAAACCACGAAAACCGGCAAATTTTTATGAGGGAGTTTTGCAAACACGGAGACTCGGCTTAATGTACTTTAATATACTGGGAAAAGAGAGAGAGAGAGAGAGAGAGAGAGAGAGAGAGAGAGAGAGAGAGAGAGAGAGAGAGAGAGAGAGATACAAGGAATAGTTAATATATCAAAGTTTTCATTCAGGGTAGATACTCTAGGTGAAAAGAGAAAGATAGTGAAGTGTACTACTGCAAAATCTATCTACGCTCTTCTTGCATTGCTGTACTGAAGAACTTTGTACAACTTTTTAAGGATGTTTGTTCCCGATAGAAAAGTTCGTATAGGCTATGTGAATGTTTAGTTCTTATAGGCTATGTGAATGTTTAGTTCTTATAGGCTATGTGAATGTTTAGTTCTTATAGGCTATGTGAATGTTTAGTTCTTATAGGCTATTGAATGTTTAGTTCTTATAGGCTATGTGAATGTTTAGTTCTTATAGGCTATGTGAATGTTTAGTTCTTATAGGCTATGTGAATGTTTAGCTCTTATGTATGTGAATGTTTAGTTCTTATAGGCTATGTGAATGTTTAGTTCTTATAGGCTATGTGAATGTTTAGTTCTTATAGGCTATGTGAATGTTTAGTTCTTATAGGCTATGTGAATGTTTAGTTCTTATAGGCTATGTGAATGTTTAGTTCTTATAGGCTATGTGAATGGTTAGTTCTTATAGGCTATGTGAATGTTTAGTTCTTATAGGCTATGTGAATGTTTAGTTCTTATAGGCTATGTGAATGTTAGTTCTTATAGGCTATGTGAATGTTTAGTTCTTATAGGCTATGTGAATGTTTAGTTCTTATAGGCTATGTGAATGTTTAGTTCTTATAGGCCATGTGAATGTTTAGTTCTTATAGGCCATGTGAATGTTTAGCTTTTATAGGCTATGTGAATGTTTAGTTCTTATAGGCTATGTGAATGTTTAGTTCTTATTGGCTATGTGAATGTTTAGTTCTTATAGGCTATGTGAATGTTTAGTTCTTATAGGCTATGTGAATGTTTAGTTCTTATAGGCTATGTGAATGTTTAGTTCTTATAGGCTATGTGAATGTTTAGTTCTTATAGGCTATGTGAATGTTTAGTTCTTATAGGCTATGTGAATGTTTATTTTGTATACTAATATATAACTTCTGCAACTTTATTAACCCGTCATGGTTGCGATTTTTTGTTGTTGTATTGAAGCTAAACATTGTACCCATAAAGTAATTTAAAGACTTCAATTGGTTGCACTCGTACTGAATGCATTTCCAACGAGAAGAAACCAAGAACTCTCAACCAATCTTCATATCCCAGACTTCTAATAGATGGAGTAAGCTTTGTAGCCCCTAGTTTGGACGCTTTCTAGGCACTATATTTGTCCTGAATACTGGAGACAAGAATTGAATACCATATTCTAAAAGAGAGCAAATCATAACGTTATTGCTGTGTTGAAACTATCCCTTAAGATTACTTAATCATTTCTGGGATTTCTTATTTTCTTCAGTACACTGCTTTAAAATTTAGCTAAAAACTATCAGAATCCTGAATCCTTTTCCAAATCATTCACATTCATACTCTTCCCGATTGTGAATAATCTGCTTTGGGATTTGCTTGGCCGTTATGCATCACCTTTCACTGTTTCAAGCTGAGGAGGATGTGCCATGTCTCAGGCCATTCACTCAACCTGTTAAGATCGAATGCAGAGTTGTTTATCCCTTTAATGTTTGTTCACATTTATTTCAAGCTTACTGTCATCTGCAAACTTGGAGATCACACTCAACAGACCAATGGACAAAACATAGTGGTGTGGGACTGCTCTGAGCACTGAAAAGGGGGAACGGGGTCATAAAAACTAAATTTTAATATATAGAACCGGCAATAAAAATGATAACTGCGGAGACTAGAGATTAAGGACGAAATAAGTGGAAAAGAGAATAGAGAGGAAACGGAAGGACGTGAGCGATGATAGGAGACTTGTAAGGAGGGTTGTAGGGAGGATAGGAGGAGTGCAGGAAGGATGGAAGTGCTGTAGGAGGGATGGGAGTGGTACAGAAAAGATGGGAAGGATGAGAGGATATAGCGAGGATGGGAGGGATGTATGAAGGATGGGAGGGATGTATGAAGGATGGAAGGGATGTAGGAAGGATTAGAAGGGTATAAGAAGGATGGAAGGGATGTAGGAAGGATGAGAGGGGTATAGGAAGGATGGGAGGGATGTAGGAAGGATGAAAAGGGTATAGGAAGGATGGGAGGGATGTAGGAAAGATGGGAGGGGTATAGGAAGGATGGAAGGGATGTAGGAAAGATGGGAGGGGTATAGGAAGGGTGGGAGGGATGTAGGAAGGATGAGAAGGGTATAGGAAGGATGGAGGGGATGGAGGAAAGATGGGAGAGGTATAGGAAAGATGGGAGGGATGTTGGAGGGATGTAGGAAGGATGGGAGGGATGTAGGAATGATTAGAGGGGTGTATGAAGGATGAGAGGGGTGTATGAAGGATGAGAGGGATGTATGAAGGATGAGAGGGATGTAGGAAGGATGGGAGAGATATATGAAAGATGGGAGAGGCGTAAAAAGGAAGGGAGGAACGTATGAATTGGGAGGGAGGGAAGAAGGATATATAAAAGTACACAGGAGGAGTGTAAGAAGGATGGAAGGGATGTAGGAAGGATAGGAACGATTTAGGAAGGATTGGAGGGATGTAAGAAGGTTGAGAGGGATTTCGGAAGGAAGGGAGGTATGTAGGAAGAGTAGGAGGGAGGGAGAAAGCATAGTAGGAATGCATAGAAGATGAGAGGGGTGTAGAGTAGAAAGAAATTCGTGTTGAGAAGGACGGAATGTGAAGTAAGATGGGAAGGATATAAGAAGGGACGGAAGGGATGGAAAGGATTGTAAGTTAAGAAGATAGAAATATAAGGCGGAAGGAATGAAGATAAATAAACAAGGATAAAGGAAGAGGAGTAAGAGAGGGATGGAAGAAGGGAAAGCAAGGAAAATAAGAAACAAAGTGATTAGTTCAAAGGGAAGAAGGAATATACAACTGAAAGAATGCATCGAGTCGATTACAGCAAAAGGAAAAATAGTGGAAAGGAGGGAGATAAGGGAGAATGCAAGGAGAGGGGAGAGTTCAGAAAGGAGGGAAGAGAAGGAAATGATGTAGTACAAAGGAGTACAAAGGAAATCAAGCAACAACAGGTCTAGTGACCCTTCTAGGTTGCTTGTCCTCCAAAACACTGAGGATCAAGTGTCCAAACAGTGGTTTAGAGTGGGGTAAGGGAACAATTGGAAAGGGAACTACTGCCCTGCCACTAACCGTGGCAGGACTAGGAAGTTAGTAGGTGGACATATGGGTTAGTAACTGAGGGAGGATAAGTTATTTCATTTACAAACGCAGTCAGTTCTGCGGTTTGATGCGAGATATTTTGTCTAGGCGGAATTTAAATGAATCAACGGTGCTGCATTCTATAACGTCTCGGGGAAGCCCATTCCACAAGTTGACAACTCGATTTGAAGAAGAAATTCTTAGATTCGTGCGAGTTAAAAGATTTACCCAATAATTTTGCAACCGTTTCACCGCGTGTTTGTGTTTTATTAGATTGGTCGATAGTGAAGTACTTACTACAGTTCATATTGTCGATGCCTTTGATGATTTTTGAACACTTGAATTAAGTCGCCTCTTAATCTGCGCTGGGTTAAAGGAAAATAGATTTAATTCTCTAAGACGCTCTCGTATGTTTGTTCTTTAGGCTAGGTATCATTTTGGTAACTCTACGTTGAACTCGTTCTAGCTTTGTTTATATCTTTTTGGTAATAAGGGCACCAGGATTGAACGCAGTATTCCAGAAGAGGGCGGACTAAGGAATTGTAAAAGGTTAGGATAACTTCTTTGGATTTATGCTCAAATGACCTGCCTATAAAGCCAATTATTTTGTTTGCCTTCTTAACAACTTCGTGAACACTGTTGACTCGGTTTTAGGTTACTGCGATATTGTTACTCCCAATCAGTTTTTTCTCTGTTTACATTCTTAAGCTGAGTGCCATTCATCGAATAGTTTGCTTTCTCATTTAGGTATCCGACATGTAGTACTTTACATTTATCCGCATTGAAAATCATTTGCCAAATTTGGGCCCAACATGACAATTTGTCTAGATTGTGTTGCATATCGTCACCTTTTTCTTTTGAGAGTACGCCATTTGCAATTTTTTGTATCGTCCAGCAAATTTTTGAGATTGTGCAGGTGAGACCCTCATCTATATCGTTGATGTAAATTAGAAAGATAATTGGTCCTAGTACCGATCCCTGGGGTACCCGCTACTTACATTGGTCCATTTAGATGCCTTATCGTTATGACTACCCTTTGCTTTCTGTTGCCGAGCCAATTTTCTATCCATTTCAACACACCCGTCTTGTATTCACCATGCGCTTTTAGTTTTAGCAGTAAACGTTTGTGGGGAACTTTGTCAAAGGCCTTTTGAAAATCAAGTATATAATATCTACAGCTTTACTCTCATCGTAGAGGTTGAGGATATCGTGGAAGAAGTCTAAGTAGGTTTGTTAAACAGGAACGTTTTTTTTACGAAAGCCGTGTTGAGTGAATCTTTAAAGTATGTTATTTTCCTCTAAGTGATTTTACGAGTCTGTCTCGTATGAACCGTTTCTAGCAGTTTTACATACAACTCAGGGTAAGCTAATTGGACGATAGTTTACTGGGTAGGGATTTGCTGCCTTTTTTGAATATCGGTGTTACGTTTGGCTAGCTTCCACTGATCAGGCATAGTTTCCAGACTGCAAGGATTTATTGAATAGTAATGTCAGTGGTTTGGAGAGCTCATTCTTAGCTTCCTTTAGAACTCTAGGCGAGATTGTATCAGGTCCTGGCGTTTTATTTACCTTGAGTTTATCTAAACAATTCAATACTCTCTCTCTGTAACGGTGATATTGCTTAGAACATTCTGAATTATCAAATCTGAATCGGCGATGGTGTAGGGATATCACTGAGGTCTTCTGTTGTAAAAACTGATGCAAAGAATGTATTGAGGGCATTACTCATTTGTACTTCGTCTTTGGTGTATTCTCCTTTTTTTCATATCGACTAACGGTCCAACAGTTGTAAGTAACTACTTTTTTCTTTCTGATATAACTAATAGAATTCTTTCGGGGTTTGTTTTACTTTGATTCGCATATGTACTCTACGGTCTTTTTTACTTTTGCTTAATTAACTTTTTGGCTTTGCGTCGTAGCTCACAAATTTCACCCCGTGTCTTCGTCATTTTGTGAGTGATTTTAATCTATCATTAGCAAATTTTTGAGCAAGCAGGTGGAAGTTTGAAATATCTTTATTCCACCAATTTGGGCTTATTATTATGGCCTGGATGCCGTATTTTTCGATGGTATGCAGTCTTGCACTGCTTTTTAGGTAAGTGGTTTCGAATAACTTCAAGATGTATTTATGTCGTTATTGTTAATTAAAAAGCTCCAGTTCAGTTTCTTTAAACATAGCTCTAAGTTTATGGAAGTTTGCTTTCTTATGAAATAGGGACTTTTTTCGATGGCTACTATTTGGTTCGTTACTAGTAAACTTTAAAGTGAAGTTATCGTACGTGGTCGCTGTTACTGCATTCATCACCAACATTTCAAAATTCTCTATCAATTCTTCTTTTTGTTGCAAGTACAATGTCAAGGAACGTTTATTACCACGGGTCCGCATTCGAACAAATTTGATAAAGCGAACTCTCTTTGCAAGTTCGTATACAAGTCATGTCCGGAGTGTGAAGTAGAGTATCGCCCCACTTGGTCACAGGTAAATTAAAGTCGCCAAAAATTACGGTATCTTGTGAGTTACTTAACATCTGCAATTTTGTTCGTAAAATTTCTCGGTCAGTTTGCACTGATTGAGCTGGAGGTCTGTATATTAACGTCAAGTATTATTTTTGTACCTTTATTATTCTTATTTAGCGAAAAAAAAAAAAAAAAAAAAAAAAAAAAAAACAAAAGATGTGTCGACGTTCACAATTTGAGGTTTTTGACACGATGGTCGGTGGGTTAAGACTTTCCTTTTGATATAAAATAAAACGCCACCTCCATTTTTATTTATTCGGCTGTTCTCATACATTACATAACCGGGAAGTGAATACTCTGCTAAAAAGTCTCTATCTTGTGTATTGAGCCAAGATTCTGTTATGCCAATCACATCATAATTTTTTGTTTTCTGTAAACACTAGTTTTCCTCTAAATCTGAAAATTTATTGCGTATGCTAAGGAGCGTTTGCATAGAAAACCTTTACACAAGTTTGCGGGTTTTAGAACTCGCAGATCGTTCTTTTCATCGAATTTTTTTGGTTCTGGTCGGATCTACATTTACATTCATGGCTGTCCTCGGTCCTCGGTCGTTATCCCTTGACGGTTTTGTGAATTTTGGGTCGTGTTGGTGGAGCTTTATTCCAAACTCGCGGTTTCTTGAACGGTATTAGTAATTTAATGTCCTTTGTGTAGATTGCCCGTCCTCGCTGTCCCTCGGTCCTCCTTCCTGGTTGTCCTGTGCTGAGTCGTTTCTTCTCCGAAAATCCTTCACCGCATCGTTGAGAAAGACCTAAACGCGCTGCTCCCACCGGTTCAGATGAACTCCATCGTCCGAAACAAATAGTCATCGTAGTAGAAATTGGCGCAGGTGGCGACGAATCCCACGTTCTCCTTCATGCAGAGGTTGCTAGACAACGGGATTTGTGCTGGTGGCTATGTTGTAAATCGGCTCTCTACACCGAGCCGGGGGACTATTCCTGAGACGATGATCCTTGATGACTTCTCCTTAAACGACTTGATCAGCTGCTGGTACTTTAAAAGCAAATCTTCCGACCGGGTTCGCTGTAAACATCGTTGGATCCCAACGTGGATGACGTACCTTGGATTTGCAGGGGCAAGCTATGATACTTCTTCACCTGTTGCAACTACGTTCATCCCACACCATGCCACCATGGGATACAAAAACGCTTCCTGGTCTTAGGTGTCCCTGGCGCAAAACTCTGTGAGCTGACCACGTATCATCGAGTCCTCCCACGAGCCGGACTTTCTTCTATTTCCTCTTCGTCATCTTAGATTCTGCGAGTATCCTGGAAAACGGTTTTGACACTCGTAATCGGTAATGTGGTTTCCTGGTCTTCAGGCAACGTTGTTCCTCACGACACGGAAGTTGTCTTGATGGGGGAAGAGAGTCGCTATTTGTCTCTTGATTATCGGAAAACATCAGCTGAAAATGGCTACTGTAGGCGTTGAATTGTTGGCAGTTGACGTTGGGCCGCGTTGGTGGCTGCGGAGTTGCGGGGACAATTAAAGTTTGTGGCACTCCAACGTTGAGTTTTTACCAAACTCTTGGAGTGAGTTCCAGCTTCATGGTGAGGAACGTTGATCTTGTTGTAGGCTTCATCAATTTCACTGTAAAATTCTCTCGTTGCTGGCAGAGCCGGCAGACTTGAAGATCGTGATAGTAGCAACATGGACTCACCAAAGACCTACCGGCGCAGTTCGCCCAAGCGCGAGGCATGGTGACAGTCACTTTCTTCAGAGCACTTCACTCACTTAAAAAACAAGGCACTCACTTTACAACACTTCACTCACTTTAAAAAACACTTCAATCACTTCAACCGAAAACAAATATGCTGAAATACGCAGAAATAGGTTATCAGGGGTGTAGCCTACCGAAAACAAAAATGTTGATACGCAGAATTAGGCTTTCCAGGGGCGTTAGCCTAACCAAAGGTTCTATTTTTTTAAATTAAAATACGCAATAATAGGCTACCAGCCTCTTGAATAGCCTAAACCGAATATAAGAAAAATTGAAAAAATTCGCAGAAATAGGCTTCCAGGTGTGATAACCTATCAGTAAACAAATATATGTATAAGAGAATATGTAACTAAATATACAATTCACCAAATAGAGAATATATAAAAATAAAGTGTGACTGCACAGAAGGGGTTAATATGACTGGTGGTCAAAACAGATGACCTGGTGTCACTCTGGGGGGTAGGCCTAGATAAAGCAGTAGCCTACTCTTTTTAGATAAAAAAGAGTGTATCAGTCCAAAGGTTATTACCAGATCGTGCAAGCAACCGAACCTCAAAATTACAGATATATATAGCTACAGTAGGATACTAAATACAATATCTACAAGAGTTAATATAAACCAGATTGGCTGGGCAAAGGCTATGGCTAGGTTTGGTGTTAGGTTAAAGCTTGGCAGGTTGGGTTTAGGCTAGGTTAGTTTTGTACAAATACCAACCCCTTAGCTTAAAGTAAATCAGTCTGAGTGAGAAAAAGTCAAGAATATATCTAGGGGAAAAGATAAATGAATGCACTTAAATTTGGTACAAAATTTGCTGGAATTTAATATGTATAATCCCCCAAAAACGGTTGTTTACAAAATGGTGTTGGCTTTAGTCCCTGTAGGCGGTTTAGTTAGTAAACAAATATTGTTTATTAGCAAATTAATATGCCAAAAGCTTTACTTACATACAAGGCAGTTAATAGATACTTACTACAGTAGGTAATGGGTCAAATTAGGGGGCTACGATTTTCATATAAAATAGTAATAAGAGAGCGTTTGTTTAACAAAGCAAAACAAAACAATAGATGGCGCTAGTGGCGCCCTGTCCGAGCAGGAGTCTTGTGATAAACACAAAGTTTATCAGTCAATACACAGCGAAATATCGTGCAGTGTTACTACTAAGCTACAGGTTATGTTAAACGTGCTCTTAACCACCTTTCATGCACAAGAATGAAGAGGATGAGTAGTTAATACTCAAATTATGATCGATATCGTGAGAGCGTTGACAGAGCGTCTGCAGCGTCTGGCGGTAGCACGGGGAGAGGGCAAGGATGGGACGGTTTAACCCATTCAGTAGCGGTGACGTCCTTTTTATTATATTCTGGCAATTATTAGACCATGTTATTTAGCTTATGAAGGACGTCTCCTCATTAAAAGGCTACAGAATTTCTTAATTAATAGTTTTAGCTACCATATATCATCCATCCTAAGCTTCATAAAATCGTCTATATGTAGGTGATATCAAATAAAAAGACGTCACAGGTACAAGAAGAAGGATGGATATCACAGGGAAGAAATACACGACTGAAGGCTATAAGAGGAATAGGAGAAGTACAAATATTACAGGGAGGAAAATCAATGAGAATGAAGACTACAAATTAACTCTTTGAGGAGTATGCCGTGCATCAACATTTCAGACTGGCTATCACTAGACGATTTTATTTAGATTTGGAATGTCCTCTAGGAAATAAAGGGGGCAAACCTGTCTGAATCATCACTCTGACTCCTACAATTCCTTCCTAATCTGAATAAAATAGTCTAATAATACGGATTATCGTATCTTGAAAGGTCTGATATTTTGCTTATATCTTGTATACACGTCTCTACTTTATCCATCAATATGTGGGAGGGGCTGGGTGTTCTTGACCTCCCTTCGCCCTAATGGTTAGCCCCATTGGTTTCGAGATCTTAAGACATTCGCTTCATTAGTTAGGCGATTATAAGACCTTTCGTGCCATCTAGTTGTCGATTTGTTCCTGGCGAGCGAAAGCAATCCTGCAATTTAGGAGAAACCAACAGAGGTATTTTTATACCGAAAATTGCACACATTGATCTCGAAGGTAGGTCTTGGGGGTATTTTATTAAGCTTGATGGAGGTCAAGGGAGGAAACTAAAAATAAAAATAAATCAATAAATAGATAAATACAGTATATAAATAATTGTATTAACTAATAAATATAAAAACCTTCCTTAAGAAAGGGAAGAGAGGCCCCGGCGAAGGAGGTAAAGAGTGATATGAGGAAGAACGAGCTGATGAAATTAGAAAGTACGAAGAGAGAATGTTAACCCTTCTCCCTGTGTTATGAACAGAGGGGTCATTAATTCAGATACATACATTCTCGAAGCCGACTCGAGCTAAATTGAATCTTCTTGTTAATTCCTTACCTTATGCATTATTTGAGCTTCGGAGGTTCATTTAATCAGTTCGAGTCTAGTTGCCTAATCCAATGCTAAGTACAAAGAAATTGTACGAGAAAAAAACTTGCTCATCGAAAATTGTCGGAAAAAACGCTCGTGTGACAATACCTTAAGGGGAGATGTTCTATTTGTCTAGCCCCACTTCTCCCTCATGTTTAGCCCCATTAGTTTGTCGATTTTAAGAATTTTCGCCCCATTTCGCTGTCAATTTTAAGATCTTTCGTGCCATTTAGATGTCATTTTTTTCCTGGCGAGCAATAGCAAGCCTGTAATTTTTTACAGGAACAGGCCTTTGGCCGGAATATTTTTCTATCGAAAAATTTACAAATGTGTCTTGAAGGAGGATCTATGGGGTGTTTTTTTTTTAAGCTTGATGGAGGTCTAGGGGGAAAAATACAAAACTAATAAAAATATAATTGAATAAGCAGATAAATACGCTCATCCCCCTTAGTAGGATGGGAGAAGACACAGGGAGGAATTGGGGTCACAAGAAGGAACGTGGAGGGAAAGGGATTGACAAAAGGAGAGGGGGGAAATAAAGGGGATTAAGGGGGATTTTCTGGACCCCTCCTCCCAGATGTTTACCCCCATTAGTTATGAGATTTTAAGACATTCTCCCCATTAGCTTGGCAATTTTAAAACCTTTCCTGCCATTTAGGTGTCGATTCTTTCCTGACCCATGATAGCCAGCCTACCATTTAGGAGGACATTTATCTACCGTAAATTGCATCCATTTATCTCGAAGGTGAATGTTGGGGGAATGTTTTTAAGTGTGATGGAAGTCTAGATAGGAAACTAATCAAAATAATATATAAATACACAATTGAACCGAAATGAAAACCTCCCTCTAAGCAAAGATCCGAATTACACTATTTACCCTTCTGGCAAATCGTGTTAGTAAAACAGACTGAAATTTTCTGAACATAATCTTATTAATATGAATTCAACCACCTTAAACACTGTCCCTTCAATCTAGTAGCAGATACCAGTACAAAATTGTTCGGAAAGGTTGTAGTTGCCGCTGGAGAATTACCGGAGAAAAGCGCTTGTGTGATTCCGAGACTTATTTGATTCTATAGTTTTGATTTTTGTATTACTATATATTATGGGCGTATTTATTTTCTCAGATTTACATTTGTTTATATATATTTTTTAGTTTCCTCCCTAGACCTCTATCAAGCTTAAAACAACAATCCCAAGAACCTCCAAGATAAATTTTTACATTTTTCGATAGAAAAATTTCCCGGCCGAAGGCCGGTTCCTCCTAAATTATAGGTTTGCTATCGCTCGCCAGGAAAAAATCGACACCTAAATGATATGAAGTCTTGACAATTAAATGGGGCGAAAGGTCTTAAAATCGCCAAGCTAATGAGCCGAACGTCCTAAAATCTGAAGACTGATGAGGATAAGCACGAGGAAGAAGTGGGACCAAAAATAGAACACATCTCCCCTTAACCCCTTTAGGATCATGACGCGCTTACTCAGTTTATTCTGGCAAATCTTAGAAGATGGTTTAAATCTTAGGAAGGATTTGTGGGCATTGAAATAGTAAAGACTGTCTCAATTAACTTTCTGACTTCTGTATACACGTCTTAACTCTTTGAGTACCAGTGACGTGAGTTTATTATATTCTAGCTATAGTTAGACGATACTATACAGCTTAAGAAGAATCTATAGTAGTTAAAAGGGTTGGTTGAGATAGTTTGAAGCCTTATTATTGCTAGAGGTCCTTCCCAAGCTAACAAAAATCGTTTAATCATTGCCAGAAAATAATTAAAATTATGTCAGCGGTACTGAACGGGTTAATACAACAAAAATCTAATAATAGGCAACATAAACTACCAAAAAGCGTCATAATCCTCAAGGGGTTAAAAGGGAAAGAGGAGACACGCGGAACTTGCAAAAACTTAATGGGACATAAAGCACACCCGGAGGTAAGACGAGAGGAAGAGTTAGGAGGAGGGGGAGGAGGAGGAGGGGAAGGAGGAGGAGGAGGGGGAAGGAGGAGGAGGAGGAGGGGGAAGGAGGAGGAGGAGGCGGAGGGAGAGGGAGGAGGAAGAGTGAGAAGTGTAGGAGGAGGAGGAGTTTGTAAAGAAAAAAGGATGAGGATAAATGGGACGAGCTAGGAGGAGGAGGTTGTAGAAGAGGATGAGGGAGGGAAGAGGAGGAAGTTGTAGACGAGATAAGGCGAGGAAAACAGAGGGAAAAGTAAGGGGGGGGGAGGATGTTGTAAAAATTGGAGAAGCAGAGAATTAGGCAGAAAGGTAAGAGTTAGGAGAAGGAAGTTGTAGATGAGGAGGAAGGAGAGAAAGACGAAGTATAAAGGAGGAGGATGGCATTAAAGATGAGAGGACAGAGAGGTCGTGGAAGAGAAAGGGGAGAGAAGGAGGAGAAGAATGGTATGGAAGGGGAGACGATTATTTAGCTCAAGCAATAATAAGACTTCAAACTATCTCGACCAACAATTTTAACTACCACATATAATTCCTAAGCTACATAATATCGTGTAAATATAGCTAGAATAAAATATAACACGTCGCTGGTACTCAAAGGGTTAACGAGAACACAACCTACCTCAACAGCCCAGCAGACCAGATCATCACTAGCTAATATACTGCAGCAGCCACACCTTCAGACTTCATTACTCGGCCATCCTACCAAACCAGATATATTATTAGCGAGAGACCCGATGCACCGAGAGTTTTATTTACAACCTCCAATATCACAGGTACTGCGCATCAAAACTAACTACTGGGGGAGAGTTAAGAATTTCACTCACACACAAAAACGCTCACACACACACACACGCACACATCAACGAGGGTTATGGACATTATATGATCGCTGCTACTAGTTTCCTTCTTTGCAGACTAAAACTAAACCAATATACCAATCAGATAACTTGTACCGCTCGCTTGTGCTCATGTTGGCCACTGACCAAATCAGTCAGGAATCAAAGCATAATGGACAATTACTCTGGTTTGCACGCATGGTGGATGTATGTGCTCTACTGGGCAACCCTGCTATATGTGTGTGAATATGCATTTACGTTTGTATAATTATGTGTAAATGTGTGTTTTACCAGTGCTTGATGTCCATGATACTTATAATTAAATGTTGCGATAAGCTACAACAAATGAATATAGGAAATAAATATGAAGTTCTCTTTGCAGCCATAATGATATTTTTGAAATACACAATTCTAGCTTCTCTGCAAACTCTCTAATATCAATGGCAACTGACAAAACACAGCAGATTCTAAATATCCAAGTAATAGAAAACTGTGGAGGACCGCTCAGAAAACGATAACTCACACTGAACAATTACCCTGTGACAAACGCACATTTTATTAAAGTTTATTTACATACACACAGGTACCACACAACTTTCCAATCCCATATATCAAGCTACACAAGAGAAATTTGTGAATAATGTTTGCTTTTAATTTACACGAGAAGCGATAATGAAGGGAATTATTTAGAAAGTGTAGGCATTAACATCTCTTGGCCCAAAGAAAGAGAGAGAGAGAGAGAGAGAGAGAGGATAGGTACACTGTGAACAATATTATATACTGTATATATATATATTATATTATGGTTTGCGAGGGGGTACTGGGGAACTCGTAGGAGTCGGGTACCTGAACTCCTCGCTCGTATTCCATGCGCCCTCTTGTGCACTGGTGTCCCCTTCATAGTGTGGGGAGAGTCCTCTTCCTACACTAACCAGTCCAGCCCTGAATGGCACAACCTAGACCCTCTTTCCCCTGATGTATGAGTCAGGGTCCCTGAGCTCCCCTGAAGGAGTTCGTGTGAATCCCCTCCTCCACTCTTTCCTTATAATGTGATAGGGTTGTCTCTGGTGTTAGCGTTCCCCCTGCGATAGGATTATCTCTGGTGTTAGTGGTCCCCTTGTTATCTAATAAGGGTGTTTCCAGGTGGATGGGACTCATTAGCCTTTGGTGGGCAACCCATCTAGGGGAATAAACCCTAAACAAATTACCGATGGGCGACACGCTAATCAGTGCCACTTGCAGATAGCGAACTCTATAACGGATAACAAATGGGGAAATTGTAGGGGATGCCAATAGGCATTTGATAAGGAGTTGCTGGAACTCCGCTTCATATGTCTGGCTTCCCTTACTGTTTATGTGTGTGCCTCAACTACACAGTGTGATCCAGCAAGCTTTCACAAATACCTCCTCCTGCTATCTACTTCATTACACTAAACAAGCACACCACACTTTTGTATGCCACAAAACAAAAATAAAATAAACTTACTAACATTCCCTGGCACTCTTTCAACTCTGGGGGAGGCACTTGTCACAGGCAGCTTTGCCTTCTGTCTACCTCATCAATATAGAAAACAATAATAATATAAATATATACAGTAGTCCTATATATATATTTATTTTTTATTTTTATTTATTAGATGCACACGAGGTTAAAAGACATAGCAGTTTCAGCGTTAGAGATTTTATTGTTCAGGCTTTCCAGAGATCTGACAATTTTGCGTTGATGGGCAGTAAGGAGGTACAGTAAATTGGCATAATTCATGATGAAATGGATACAGGATACAGGTACATGGTGAACAGTAGATACGAAGTTTCGCTATTCATATAGCATTTTCAAGTAATGAATGGTAAAGAGAATAATATGAGTTTATATAGGAGCTGGGAAGGTTGAGGTGGCGAAGTTACAGCAGGCTATCTTCTCTCATTGGTGGATGGTATGTTCGCTATGCGGGCACTTCTCCTGGTTTGTGATTGGCCAGTGGGTGATGACGTCAGGAGTTGCGCGCTGGAGCACGGCCTTTTATATACAAGGCCTGTGCGATGGGCGGGTGACTTAGGTGGCCTTGGTATTGGTCAGGTCGGCCTAAATGTGTGACGTAGTGCTGACGTCACCTGCCCATCGCACAGGCCGTGGCTGGAGTCAATCGTGGCTGGGGGTGTAGGGTGGTGGAGAGAAGGGGGGACCGAAGTCATCGTAGGTTGGCTGGGAGCTGGGGTGAGATGTGCGGGTTCGAGGGGCGGAGCTGAGGGGCAGAGCGGCAGTGTAGTGTCTTTTAGCAAAAGGAAGTATCTGAAGGTCTAGAGTTTGATTATTAATACTAGGATTCAGGGCTTGTATGTATAGGGCTTCTAATATTGAGAGTCGTCTGGGATCACTTTCTCTATCAACTATGGTGGTGTGTTAATTTAAATCGTTACGTGTGAGGGGGGGGGGGGTCAGGTAGTGATCTGTTATGGCTCCTGCCTGAAGGTGAAGGGTTAGCCGACGGGATAGACGAGTCTACGTCATGCCAATGTATGATTGAGGTCCACAGTCCTCAAAATTACAGGTAAATTGGTATATTACATGATCGTCAGTCATCGGGCTTTTTGTTTTGGTGAGAGCAGGTCTGTTGCGGAGAACAAGGTTGGAGGTCTTAGGGGATTTGTAATATATGATTAATTTAATTTTGTTTTCCGGGTTGGTGGGGAGGACGTGTTTAGATATTATTATTTCTTTTATGACTGCCTCGTCGGTTTTGTGGTCGGAGGACATGAAATTTCGGTAGAATATCTTAATTTCATTATGGGGGTCAATGGTGGGGAGCTTTTGGGTGTACCACTTTTCAAGGTGGTGGTTGATGGTGCTGGAGACGTCTGAATAGGAATATCTGTTGTTTACTAGGACTTGCGATAATCTTTCCAGTTCCTGGTGGGTGTCGGCCCAAGTAGAGCAGTGTGTGAGGGCTCTCCTGACGTAGGCGGAGATGGAGGATAGGAGATAACGACGGGGGCATTCGCTGTCACCATTGAGGCATTGTCCTGTGTTAGTGGGTTTTGTGTAAACTGTGGTTTTGAACCCAAGGGTGTTCAGGGTGACGAGGAGGTCGAGGAAGGGGAGTTGTCCATTATTGGATTTTTCAAAGGTGAAGTTGAGTCCGGAGGAGGTCATGAAGCGATGCTGGATTTCTTGGAGTTCGTGGAGGTCCTTAATTTGCACAAAGATGTCATCCACGTATCAATAGTAGACGGCAGGTCGCTGGGCGGGTAGGAGCTCTTCCTCGATGGTACCCATGAAAAAGATCGCGAAAAGAACTCCCAGGGGGCTGCCCATCGCTACTCCGTCTATCTGCTGGTACATGTTGCCTCGTGGGCAAAGAAAGGGGGCTTCCTTAGTGCAAAGCTCCAGTAGAGTATATATATATATATATATATATATATATATATATATATATATATATATATATATAATATATATATATTGCAGTGAAACTATTCCCCCACGTCTCTCTCTTTCTCTCTCTGTTTTCTAAAACTGTACTCACAATTACGTTGCTATAGATGTATTTCACATAGTACCGTACAATATTACGCTGTAAATAACTAGTACCGGTACTATCGGCGGGTAGTTAAGCTTTCGACTGCTGACAAGACGGATTCAAGTTAGCAATATCACTGCCAACCTGTTAATGCCAGTGTCTAGTTTTAACACTTTAGATGGAAAATGGTGAGAGAGAGCACACCTAACGTCCATAAAAAAAAAACTCTGCTTTATCCTTAAGCAGTGAAGGAGAACTAGGTCAGATAAAATAAACAGATTGGGGCAGGATTTACATAATGGAACCTGTAGCCGAGGTGGGTTAGAAGTGGTTGGACAATATTATTCTCACTTTAAGGGGAGATGGTTGGTTTTTCTCCCCCCTTAGTTTTTAAATTTTATTACGTTCAGCCAATTAGTTTGGCGATTTTAAGACTTTTCGCCCCATTACTGTGTCAGTAATAAGACCTTTCATATCATTTAGGTGTCGATTTTTCCTGGCGAGCGATAGCGAGCCTGTAATTTAAAAAATAAAATTACAAATGTATCTTAAAGGGCGGTTTTAAGCTTAATAGAGATCTAGGGAGCAAACTAAAACAAATATATATATACCGGAAATAATATAAACAAATATATATACCGGAAATAATATAAACAAATATATATACCGGAAATAATATAAACAAATATATATACCGGTAATAATATAAACAAATATATATACCGGAAATAATATAAACAAATATATATACCGGTAATAATATAAACAAATATATATACCGGAAATAATATAAACAAATATATATACCGGTAATAATATAAACAAATATATATACCGGTAATAATATAAACAAATATATATACCGGTAATAATATAAACCAAATATATGTACCGGTAATAATATAAACAAATATATACCGGTAATAATATAAACAAATATATATACCGGTAATAATATAAACAAATATATATACCGGTAATAATATAAACAAATATATATATACCGGTAATAATATAAACAAATATATATACCGGAAATAATATAAACAAATAGATCAATAAAATAACGTCCCCTTAAGCTTGATGGAGGTCTAGGGAGGAAACTAAAACAAATAATGAAAAGATAAATATATAAGCAAATAGTTACGTCCATATCCCGACCCCTGAACTCGGCCCAACATAACTATCTAATTCAAAGAGGTTAGCAGCCATAAGGTCCTACATTTAATTCAGGGCAGGTTTTATTTTGGCTTGGGGTCGGTCCATTTTATAGCCGTACTTGATGTTTACTTATTCATTATAACCGTTATCTCTTCCTATTAAGGAATAAGATATATCTAAGTAGCAGTATATATGTATGTTCTCAAGTTCAATTGTCGGGTAAGCTTATAAAATTCGTAAGAAAGTACATGCGTTCAGAGTTTGGAGGAGATGGGTGCAAAGTACAGCTGCTCACATAAGTTATGTTCCTCGTCGTGATCTTCTACGTATGAAGTAAAATTAGTATGAAAGAGTGTGGTTTCTTTTGATTATCAGTTGACTAGTTACTCGAGTTAACCATGCATAAGAAATTGCACTCGTAATTAAGGGGGACGTAGTTGTATTTTCTAGACTACCTTCTCCCTCACTTTTAACCCATTCAGTTTTTAAATATTAAGACGTTCGTTCCATTGGTATGGAAATTTACAGCCCATTTTTTCTAGCCGTTTTTGAGTTACAGTGGTTTGAGGTCATCAGGATTTCTGTTCAAATTATAGTGAGTAGACTGTCGTAAAATCGCCTTTAATCTAAAGCTAAACCTCCACCATCGTTTCGTTGCTGTAGCGTAACCACAACTATATACAGGTATATATTTAATCAGCTGATTACTAATACTTGAGTAACATATATGTTTGTGTTTAGAAAAAGGTAAATACAATTTATTGTATGTTTTTTTCAATGAAGTAATCTGTCTTTAACATCACTGTATATAATATTATATCACTGTATATTTGGTGTTCTTATTACAGAATGGATATAGATTCCTTGGAGAGAGTACAGCGAAGAATGACAAAAATTATTCATAATATTAGAAATCTACCATATGAAGAAAGGTTGAACAAATTAGGCTTACATTCGTTAGAAAGACGCAGAGTTAGAGGGGATATGATAGAAGTGTTCAAGTGGTTCAGTGGGGTAAATAAAGGAGACATGAAAAATGTACTGAAGCTCAGTGATAGCGAAAGAACTCGAACAAATGGTTATAAATTAGATAAATTTCGTTTCAGAAAAGATATAAGCAAATATTGGTTTGGTAACAGAGTTGTAGATGGGTGGAATAGGCTACCAAGTGATATAGTGGGATCAAGAACGATAGGGAGCTTTAAGATAAAATTAGATAGGCATATGGACGAGATGGGTTGGGTGTGAGGGGGATCTACCAGGTGTGGGCCAATCGGCGCTCAGCAGACCCCCGTTAGCTTGTGTTAATCTCTGACCGTTTTGGTGGGGTCAGTACTCAAGGTATTAGTGAGTTGGGGCTATAATTGGGCCTTGTAATTGGGGTTGGGTGTGACAGGGATCTGCCTTGTATGGGCCGATCGGCTTTTTGCAGACTCCCATTTTCTTATGTTCTTATTATGTTATAATTTAGCTATTCACAACAAGAATTAACAAAATTGGACTGTTTGGAAGACGGTTGCCAAGCGTCTTTGTCTTTTTTCTCGTGAATTCAAGCATAGTAATGCAGTTTACAATTTGAATACTAGGATTATGTTTAAGTAAAAAAACAAAGCCTACTGCTATTCAGACTAAGCACACAATGATTACACAATGGCACTGGTTACAAGGAATATTAACAACACAGCGTATACACCCAATGACCCGTTCTAAGGATATGCCGTGGAGGAAAGAAGAAAGATCGCATAATATTATATATATATATATATATATATATATATATATATAATGATAATAACGTCGGTTTATTGTTAACTTTTTGCACAGTTTTGTTCTTAACCTAGTTACAGTACAATGCATATTCTACCTGAATTACGAGGTCACAAGCAAACTTTGGTGACCGTGAGGTGCCTTGGTTCCCATCATAGAACATACATACGCAGTTGCACTAGTGAGAAGTACGTGTAGGCTAACACAAGCTGATAATTGAGCAGCCTGGCTAGGGAGCAACCACGGTAGAATCCTCTACATCGGGATAGCCGAAAGAACCTTTAGGATACCTATGGATTTGAACCTTTGATATCGAACCCTCGAGTGGCCTTAAACCAATCGGCCATCCATGTATGTGTGTATCTATGTATGTATGTATGTGCGTGTGAGTCTGTCTGTGTGTGTGTGTAGTATAAGTATTTAATAAGATAAAGAGTGGGCGTGTGTATCTGCAGTACTATAGACTTCTTAGTGGGGGCCGACTGGAGGTGTGATCCCGGTCACCTCTTCTCACTTCGGCTTTCTCGCACTGTACAGTACATGCACGCCATTTTCCTCCCGTTCGTCAAACTTACCCGCCCTATCTATCTATCTATCTATTGCCTGACGCCGTGATCCCCGAAGGGGAGGCTACGAACGAAACGCCCCCATGCACCTCTGTCCCCAGTCAGTCGACGCCCCTCCTCCAAACCAGCACCGCTTTCTTTCATAGACTTATTCACTCTTTCCTTCCACCTTTCTCTCGGTTTACATCTCCCTCTCTGTCCTTCCACCTCGCTCTCATACACCCTCTTAGTAATTCTCTCACTTCCCATACGTTCCATATGGCCGAACCATCTCAACGTGTTCCTTTTCACATTTTCCAGCACATCTACCTCCTCACCACTCCTCTCTCAATATTCCTCATTTATCTGTCTATCCCTTCATGTAACTCCACACGCACTTCTCAAGTAACTCATTTCTAGCCTTCTCACTCTTGGTCAGAGTCTCTCCACCAACGTCTATGCTTTGCTTCCGTAAGTCAATGTCGGGATTACCACACTGTCATGTAAGGACTTCTTCACTTCCATGCTGACCACCCTATTTCTTGTTACTGCTTTCAGCGTTCCTACAATCCTCTTCCCCTGTTGCACCCTCTCCCGCACTTCTTCATCCATACATCTTTACTCAGCACACTACCAGATACTTAAATGAGATTCATAGCCTGACTGTTCAACTTCACCTCACACTCTGTGGTTTCACCCCTTTCGAAGACCATAACCTTGCTCTTCCCAGTATTTACCTTCAGATTCTGTTTTTTGCACACTGTTTCAAACATATTTACCAGACCCTGTAACTCCGATTCATTATCTCTCATCAGAACTGTATCATCAGCAAACAGCAGTACAGGTAGCTTCCACTCATTTCCCTCCCTTTTCAGCTATACACCAATATCCACTGCTCTTCCTTTTATTTATTTCATGACTCCATCCATTTATACATTAAACAACCATGGGGACATCACACCCCCCCGTTTCAACCCAACATTCAGATCAAAGAACTCGCTCTGCTCATTGTCCACACAAACTGCCGCCTTTGCACCCTCATGCATGCTCTTCACTGCTTTCAGCAACTTGCTATCTACTCTATATATTTTAAGCACTTTCCACATAACTTCTCTATCCACTTTGTCATAGGCCTTCTCCAAGTCCATAAGGGCAACATACAGCTTTTGTTTCTTCTCCAGATATTTCTCCACAACACATTTCAGGGTAAAAATCTGATCTACACATCCTCTTCTCTTCCTAAACCCGCCCTGCTCGTCACCTATCTATTTCTCCATTCTCGCTCTCACTCTCTCTATCACTACCCTACTGTACACCTTCCCTACTACGCTTAGAAGACATATTCCTCGGTGGTTACCACACACTCCTCTTTCCCATTTACCCTTTTATAGGCGGAGTATTATGCCTGTCTTCCAGTCATCAAGCGCATTCCCCTTCTCCCATGCTAGTTTACACATTTTCCATACCCATTCGATCACTATCTCACCACCATACCTCAACATTTCCCCACACACTCCATCTATTCCTGGTGCTTTCCCCAACTTCACTCTTTTCATGGCTTCACACACTTCTGACCTCCTGATCCCCACATCCTCCTCCACTACTTCTCTTCTTCTCCCTCCCATACCCCATCCAACTATGTTTGCTGGCGCTTTATTCCCTACATTCAGCAATTCGTTGAAGTACTCCCTCCATCTT
Source organism: Paralithodes platypus (assembly GCA_032716605.1). Taxonomy (NCBI): domain Eukaryota; kingdom Metazoa; phylum Arthropoda; class Malacostraca; order Decapoda; family Lithodidae; genus Paralithodes; species Paralithodes platypus. Next base: position 47,186,927 of record CM064519.1, on the reverse strand, counting down.
TCGACTCTCTCTTGCTTCTCGGCTAGCACTTCCCCATTCTTATCTTTCACACCCTTACTATTTCCCTTGCTACCTTCCCTAACTTTCTTGACTTATTTCCAGAACAGTTTCTTACACTCCTTCCATTTTACACTCAGATTCCTTCCAAATTCCTACTCTTCTCTTACTTTCCTTCACTACTTTCTTCACCACTCTCTTTTTCTCCAAGTACTTCGCTCTTTTCCCAATCAGAAATATTCTTTTGCTCTTGCCAAACTTATCCAGGAATGCCTCCACATTCACTCAGAACTCCTCTTTCTGTCTTACAGTTTTATCCTCTGTCGCTCCGGAGCATACACAAACACAACCACCCACGTTTGTATTCCTACTTTCATTCTCTACCACACAATCCTTGAACTCATAGACCCATAGTCTCTTACACACTCCTTCCATTTGTTACTTACAAACAAGCACGCACATTCTTTCGCTCCCTCACTCACTCAAGCACACACCCATTTCACACTCCCACTCTCTCACATCTGTACCCCTCCATTTGGTCTCAGTCATTCCGCATACATCCAGCCAGGCATTCACTAACACTTCCAGGACCTCTCTCTCTTTTGTGTCATCATTCAAGCCTCTTACATTCCAAGTCGCGGTAATTTTTTTGAAAAGACTCGCAGCGTTATTATACATAATTTATTAGGGAAAGTGAAGCTCTATGGAATCCTTATAATATTCTCACATAGATTCCACTGTGGGAGAATAGTTTTGATAGTTAACTATAGTTTTGATGTAAATACTACCTCAACTACGAATCTTGTTTCCGAGACCTACAGTAGTACCGGTATATAAACCTAACTAAACAACCCAACCTAACCTAACCTAGACCCAGTACGTGGGATACAACACTAGCCCTTGCATGCCAGCTACTGTGGGTTCATATATTAGACATACAGTAACATCTTTGTAGAACATAACACTTTACCGTAGCGAGTGTACTCCATTCCGAACACTTTTTGTAAACATTGAACACGTCCGTAGCAGAGCTCTCAAGATTGCGGGACTGAGTTTGTTTACGCGCGGGACTATTTACATCGACAAAATCGAGTTAAAAAAACTTATCAAAACTATTCTCCCATAACAGAATCGATGTGAGTATATTATAAGGATTCCATAGAGCTTCACTTTCCCTAATAAATTATGTATAATAACGCTGCGAGTCTATTCCATATAATTATCCAAGTCCCTATTCTAAGACTGTCCATGTTATGTCGGGGTTAGTCAACATTATGTCAGTCCACATCCGAGGCTGTTCATTCGTTCATTGTTGCAGTAAGTATTTTTCACGGGTGGGGGATCGCAAGTCCACCGAACCAACCTCTTTACCCGCCCTACTTATACTAATAAAGGCAACAAAACTTGGTGGCTTATAATATTATCAAGTTCATTATCGTTGTACGATGTAAAAATTACCAAGTAGTCCAGTCTAGAAATCAGAAATCCAGCATGTCAGTGGGTAAAAAGCGTCACTTACAAAGGGAGTACAAAGGAAATCAAGCAACAAGAGGTCTAGTGACCCTTCTAGGCTGCTTGTCCTCCAAAACACTGAGGATCAAGTGTCCAAACAGTGGTTTAGAGTGGGTAAGGGAACATTGGATAGGGAACTACTGCCCTGGAACTAATGTCCGTGGCAGGATTAGGAAGTTAGTAGGGGACAGATGGGTTAGTAACTGAGGGGAGGATAAAATAAAGTTATTCATTTACAAACGCAGTCAGTCGCGGGTTTGATGCGAGATATTTGTCTAGGCGAAGCTTAAATGAATCAACGGTGCTGCAGTCTACGACATCTCGGGGAAGCCCATTCCATAAGTTGACAACTCGATTGAAGAAGAAATTCTTAGCTTCGTGTGAGTTAAAAGATTTACCAATAATTTTGCAACCGTTTCCCCGCATGTAATTAGATTGGTCGATAGTGAAGTACTTACTACAGTTCATATTGTCGATGCCTTTGATGATTTTGAACACTTGAATTAAGTTGCCTCTTAATCTGCGCTGGGTTAAAGGAAATAGATTTAATTCTCTAAGACGCTCCTCGTATGGTTTGTTCTTTAGGCTAGGTATCATTTTGGTAACTATACGTTGAACTCGTTCTAGCTTGTCTATATCTTTTTGGTAATAAGGGCACCAGGATTGAACGCAGTATTCCAGAAGAGGGCGGACTAAGGAATTGTAAAGGGTTAGGATAACGTCTTTGGATTTATGCTCAAATGACCTGCCTATAAAGCCAATTATTTTGTTTGCCTTCTTAACAACTTTTGAACATTGTTGATTCGGTTTTAGGTTACTCGATATTGTTACTCCCAGATCGGTTTCTCTGTTTACATTCTTAAGCTGAGTGCCATTCATCAAATAGTTTGCTTTCTCATTTTGGTATCCGATATGTAGTACTTTACATTTATCCGCATTGAAACTCATTTGCCAAATTTGGGCCCAACATAACAACTTATCTAGATTGTGTTGCATATCGTCAACTTGTTCTTTTGAGAGTACGCTATTTGCAATTTTTGTATCGTCAGCAAATTTTGAGATTGTACAGGTGAGACCCTCATCTATGTCGTTGATGTAAATTAGAAAGAGAATTGGTCCTAGTACCGATCCCTGGGGTACCCCGCTACTTACATTGGTCCATTTAGATGCCTTACCGTTTATGACTACTCTTTGCTTTCTGTCGCTGAGCCAATTTTCTATCCATTTCAACACACCATCTTGTATTCCATGCGCTTTTAGTTTTAGCAGTAAACGTTTGTGGGGAACTATGTCAAAGGCCTTTTTGAAAATCAAGGTATATAATATCTATAGCTTTATTCTCATCGTAGAGGTTGAGGATATCGTGGAAGAAGCCCAAGAGGTTTGTTAAACAGGAACGTTTTTTACGAAAGCCGTGTTGAGTATCTTTAAGTATGTTATTCTCCTCTAAGTGATTTACGAGTCTGTCTCTTATGATTGTTTCTAACATTTTACATGCAACTGAGGTTAAGCTAATTGGACGATAGTTACTGGGTAGGGATTTGCTGCCTTTTTTGAATATCGGTGTTACGTTGGCTAGCTTCCACTGATCAGGCATATTTTCAGACTGCAAGGATTTATTAAATAGCAATGTCAATGGTTTGGAGAACTCATCCTTAGCTTCCTTTAGGACTCTAGGTGAGATTTTATCAGGTCCAGGCGTTTTATTTACCTTGAGTTTATCTAAACAATTCAATACTTCTTTCTCTGTAACGGTGATATTGCTTAGAACATCTGAATTATCAATCTGAATCGGCGATGGTGTAGGGATATCACTGAGGTCTTCCGTTGTAAAAACTGATGCAAAGAAGCTATTGAGGGCATTACTCATTTGTACTTCGTCTTTGGTGTATTCTCCATTTTCATCGACTAACGGTCCAACAGTTGAAGTAACTACTTTTTTCTTTCTGATATAACTATAGAATTCTTTCGGGTTTGTTTTACTTTGATTCGCAACAAAGTAAAAGTCTTTTTACTTTGCTTAATTAACTTTTTGGCTTTGCGTCGTAGCTCTACAAATTTCACCCGTTCTTCGTCATTTTGTAAGGATGTTAATCTATCATTAGCAAACTTTTTAGCAAGCAGACAGTTTGAAATATCTTTATTCCACCATTTGGGCTTATTATTAAGGCCTGGACGCCGTATTTTCGATGGTATGCAGTCCTGCACTGCTTTTAGGTAAGTGGTTTCGAATAATTCCCAAGATGTATTTATGTTGTTATTATTAATTAAAAAGCTCCAGTCAGTTTCTTTAAACATAGCTCTAAGTTTATGAAAGTTTGCTTTCTTGAAATTAGGGACTTTTTCGATGCTGCTATTTGGTTCGTTACTAGTAAACTTTAAAGTGAAAGTTATTGTACGATGGTCGCTGTTACTGAATTCATCACCAACATTCAAATTCTCTATTAATTCTTCTTTTGTTGCAAGTACACGGTCAAGAACATTATTACCACGGGTCGGCGATCGAACAAATTGATAGAGTGAACTCTCTTGCAAGTTCGCATACAAGTCATGTCCGGAGTGTGAAGTAAGAGTATCGCCCCACTTGGTCACAGGTAAATTAAAGTCGCCAAAAAATACGGTATCTTGTGAGTTACTTACATCTGCAATTTGTTCATAAATTTCTCGGTCAGTTTGCACTGATTGAGCTGGAGGTCTGTATATTAATGCAAGTATTATTTTTGTACCTCCTTTATTATTCTTTATTAGCACAAAAGATGTGTCGACGTTCACAATTTGAGGTTTTGACAAGAGGGTCGGGTTAAGACTTTCTTTGATATAAAATAAAACGCCATCTCCATTTTTATTTATTCGGCTTTTCTCAAACCTTACATAACCGGGAAGTGAATACTCTGCTAAAAACTCTCTATCTTCTGTATTGAGCCAAGATTCTGTTATACCAATCACATCATAATTTTCTGTAAACACTATTTCCTCTAAATCTGAAAATTTATTGCGTATGCTCCGAGCGTTTGCATAGAAAACCTTTAAAGTTGCGGTTTTAGAACTCACAGAACGTTCTTTAATCGAATTTTTGGTTCTGGTCGGATCTACATTTACATTCATGGCTGTCCTCGGTCCTCGGTCGTTATCCCTGACGGTTTTGAATTTGGGTCGTGTTGGTGGAGCTTTATCCAAATTCGCGGTTCTTGACGGATTAGCATTTAATTCCTTCGCAGGTTGCCGTCCTCGATGTCTTCGGTCCTCCTTCCTGGTTGTCCTGTGCTGAGTCGATTTTTTCTCCGAAAATCCTTCACCGCATCGTTGAGAAGACGCCCAAAACGTGCTGCTCCCACCTGGTTCAGATGAACTCCATCGTCCGAAAACAAATAGTCATCGTAGTAGAAATTGTCCCAGGTGTCGACGAATCCCACATTTTCCTTCCTGCAGAGGTTTGCTAGACAACGATTTGTGCTGGTGGCTATGTTGTAAAATCGGCTCTCTACACCAGGCCGGGGGACGATTCCTGAGACGATGATCCTTGATGACTTCTCCTTAAACGACTTGATTAGCTGCTGGTACTTTAAAAGCAAATCTTCCGACCGGGTTCGCTGTACATCGTTGGATCCAACGTGGATGACGTACATTGTATTAGCAGGGGCCAGCTTAGATACTTCGTCAACTGCAGCAACTACGTCGTCCACACCACCACCAGGGATACAAAAACGCTTCCTGGTCTTAGGTGCCCTGGCGCAAAACTCTGTGAGCTGACCTCATATCATCAAGTCTCCCACGAGCCGGACTTCTTCTATTTCTTCTTCGTCATCTGAGTCTGTGAGTATCTGGAAACGGTTTTGACACACTTACCTAGGCTAAGGGAGCCCAGGTTATAGTCTGACTGGACCTGCCTTCCGAAACGCTATGCATGGTGGAGGCTTTGTACAGGCAGAATTTAGAAAGTGTTTTACTACCTTGTACAAGTCTAAGATAAGCTCCCGAGGAGGATCACTAATGAGTGCCGACAATTAGATTGTTACAAGCTGACAGACATAAATTTATTAGAGATGTTTATGAAGCAGTGATGAACCAGTTCCACTGGAATTTGCTCTACATTATAATATACTAAAGTATATTTGTTATACTTTCAGGAAAAAATATTTAAATAAATTTAAGAAAACAATATGTTCAATTCCCCTGAATAATTAATTTTCCATAAACTAGTTAAAAGAACAGAATGTTGGATTGTTAAGGCCACTACATACACTCAATACTAATAAAGTTCCTAGTATCTTTTCTAAGGCATATTCTAATCATAAACAAAATACACTATGTATGTATAATACATAACAAAAGAGACTTTTTAATGCGGTTGAGGCTACCTTGAAACAAGCTTAGGATGATGTATATTGAGCTAAAGCATTGAAATGTGTAGATAAGTGTTTTTTATGATTTGTTTGCATTAATAATAGCTTTTAATGGTAACTATATTTTATTAAAGATGTCTTTAATTTGAGCTGGAAAAAGAGTATGGAAGCATTACTCTACTATATTCAGAATATGTTCAATATTTGATAAATTATATTATTCTAAAAAATGTGTGCCTATTATATCTACGCACCAGTTTAAATTCTACTGCACCATAATCACCCTTTAACCCCTTATGTACCGACAACGTCTTTTTAACTTTATTCTGGCTAATATTAGATGATTGTATTCCGTTAAAAAAGGGCCTCATTCAATTAACAGGCTTCGAACTATCTCACTTAACCCTTTATATTACCACAGATCCTTCTCAAACTGCAAAATATTGTCTACATATAGCTAAAATATAATAAAAAAGACGTTGCTGGTACAGAGGGGGTTAAAACATGATGGTAACCGTATATATTCCAGCCACATTACAGTACACACCAAGGGACTGAAGTTCTCGAAAAGAGTTTACAGTCCTGACGTTATTCTTGACCTTTTTTTTCAACTACTTCCTCTCGGGCATAGGCTGAGACCCTGCACATTCACAGCTCAACACGGTGAAGCCCGTGAGGTCTTGTTCCAGCCTAGAAAGTGAGACAAGTGAAGCACGAGCTACAACCAGCCCTCACCAACCTGCCATCGCAGACGCGCGGCTCTTGGTTGCCCACTCTGGCTCTAAGCAGTCCCACTTCTGAGGCTGCTTCGCCTTTATGCTTCACTGTCTCACCTCTTCAACTCGGACCCTCACTCTCAGAAAGCCACCTATTGAGCATTTAACTCACTAGGCATTGCCCCCCTGTAGCATATTTTGAATATGGGAATATTCATGCACTGTGCACACTTACAGTGTGCTGGCTTAATAATCGAGAAGGGTTGATAGCCTCTGAAGTCCTATTTTAACTAACCAGTATACACACCACTTGCAGTCGCCGAAAGATAATTATACCTTCATATTTCACGACCATAACAAGAGGCGGGGTTCATTTCGGAATTCACTGATGTCATCTTTATGGCTCATGATACTGCTTCAAAATATAGTGTCAGCGTATTACATTCGTTCGGCCACGCACTTAAATTTGAAGTATCCACCTGTGTAACTACACATGCGTTATGGGGAGATTTCCACTTGAGGCATTTTTGTTCTGGACTCTTTTGTCCCTCATGCTAAGCCCCATTGCTTTTGAGATTTTAAAATGTTCGTCCCATTAGTTTGGCGATTTTAAGAACCTGCGCCCCATTTCTGAAAATGTTAAGACATTTCGTGCCACTTAGGTGTCGATTTTTTCCTGGCGAGCGATAGCAAGCCTGTTATTTAAGAGGAACCGGCCTTTGGCCGGAACATTTTTCTACGGAAAAATTACTTATTTGTCTTAGAAAGGGGTTTAGGGAGTGTAAATTTAAGCTTGATGGAAGTCTTGGGAACAGACTATAAACCTTCCCTTAAGGCTGCTAATGGTGCTGAATGAAGATCAAAATACTCGGACTGATGTAATATATTCAAATACCTTCTTGAGCCACTAAAACTCATACATTGATGCTGATAATCTCAAATATATTGTAAAGTATTGCACCGTGAATATTAGTAGGCAAATGAATACTGTACCTATCCAGATAACTATATCTTCCTTTGGCGAAGAATGGCGTCTCTTAATCTTTGGTTGAACGACCTGGCAAGCGATCTGTCTATCAAACAGGCTCAGTGGGAGCTTTCATGTCTTAACATATGTGAGTTATCTCAGTTGGAAAATGTATGATAAGACTTAAATCTATGAAGCAGTTGATAACTTAACCCTTAACCAACGACGCACGACATCTGTCGAGTTAAATACATGTGGACTATGTGGCGGTGCACCACATATGTCGAGTGCCATTTTCAGCACGTAATGTTGTTGAGAGAGAGAGCCGAGCGGTGGGACGAGCGTAGTAACCTTATGACCGCTCCCCACGACCACCGTGGACGTACTGAACTGTATACCACCTTCCTCCCCCCTTTCTCACTCGCTACACAGGGAATTATGTAGGGAAATTACGTTATTTTAGGTTTTTTGCACTCGTGTTGCACGATCGTTGCAAGAGAACCAGTGGTCGTACAAGGATGGTTCAGGTGTCATTGGAAAGCTCTGTTTACGCCCTTTCAGGGATAGATACTTGTTTTACGCTCTGGGTCTTGTTTATGCATGAAAATGAGCACGGAAACAACCCTATTTAGGGTAAAAAAAAAAACGCTGGGCGGCACAGTGTAAAATACCCTACCACCCGCTCTTTGTGTGTTAAGTATTAAAAAAAAAAAATATGTACATATATATATATATATAAATTTTGCTACTATAATGTGAGGATGAGTGTCTATTATTAATGCCTCTTTCGTGTAGGATTAATTTCCTTCATTTACGTATTCATGTTATTGTGAAATTAATCACGTCCAGAAGACATTGCTTATAGAACATATAATATAGACACATAGAGAAAAAATGCATTGAATTAGTTTAAGTTTGTGTGTCAAGCTAGATCATAATAGCAATGTAATAAATAATAAAAATAGGTACAGTCTGCCTAATAAGTGATGTCTCGGCACCAAGTATATTTTGATCAATAATTGGTATCAGCAATATCTAAAACTTGATTTATTCGTTTCGAGTGAGATATACAAACATGTGCCTACACTTATCCACCCTATTCAACAGTTGACATATATTAATATATAGCACAATGCGAGCCGAACGTAATGACAACTGAGATATGACTTATTAGCGCTACCGTACATTGAATTAGATTAGTTTAAGTTTGCGTATGAAGCTAAATATACTAAGCTAAGTAGAGACAAATATAATTGACTTAAGTTTGTGTCCAGCAATATTATAATAGTTTAGATGTAGGCTACTGCGTTTGCTTGAATTTATGAGACAAGATTGGTTCCTCAAACTTCTAGGCATCATGTACACCAACTTTCCCCAAACATTTACATTACTTCCTCGCCTACCACCGCACACAGCAACCCTCTCTATCTTCACTAAGTAACATAAAGGTGCAGGTCAGGTCTCCTAGCACAAAAACTAACTCGGCCTCCTTGGATTATAATGTTATCAGGCCGCGCCAAAGAATAGAAACGTGTATTTTATTTTTTAATTGCCCTCTAGATCAACACGAAACGCCTCCAAAGACCTTCTTCAAGGTAAACAAAATAAGTTAGCAGCGCATCCCTAGACGCCTTCAAGCTAAAACAAAGAATAGTACCGGTATAATATTTATAAAATAAATACATCAATAAAAAAAGCCTCCCCAGACGCATTTCCAACTGAAAAAAAAAAAAAAAAAAACATACCCACTTCAAACTAAAACATGCCTTCCTTTAAGACAAATGTGTACATTTATCGGTATAAAAATGCTAATGCAATCTAGGCTCACCAAGCAATATACAGTATAATGGTGTAGGTCAAGTCTCCACGCACCAAAATTAACTGGGCCTGCTCAGATTATCATTATATAAGGCTGCGTCAAAGATGAAAACGTGCATCCTCTTTTGAATTTACCCCAATAATAAAACTAACGCCTCCCTGCAGCCCCTTCAAGTAGAAAAGAATAATAGTAATAACTAATATTAAGTAAGTAAATATCTACAGAAATTCCTAGAACTCCTTGAAGCTAATTCACGCCCCCTAGTCCTCCCTTCTAGGTAAATGTGTACATTTTTGGTAGAAAAATGGCATTGCCAGAGGATGATTTCCCATAAATTACATGCTCGCCATCACTCGTTTAGAAAGAAATATGTGTCGACACTCTAATAGGGCAAAATGTAATATATTAGTTTATTTGAAGTTGGAGGTCAAGGTAGATTCCTAGATATGTTTGGCTTCTTCATTTCACTACACTAAGCAAGCACACCACTCTTATTTCCAACACACCTAAATTACCTCTAACGTACAGTACCTTGATTTTGGCTCTAGTCACTCTTTCAGCTTGGGGGTGGCACTTGTTACAGACAGCTTTGCCTTTCGCCTCATTCACATAGAAAACAAAAATTATCGGTACTTTATAGGGTCACCAAGTAACATAATGGTGCAGGCCAGGTCCCCAGCCACCACAACTAATTCAGCCTCTTCAGAATATTGTTTTATCAAGCCGCGCCAAAGAATGAAACGCGCATCTACGTCTTCATTGGCCTTATAGATTTAAATGAAGCTCAATTCAAGAAACCCTTCAAGATAAAGTAAAATAATAATGAACACGCCTCCCAACACCCAATTCAACCTAAACCACACCTCCCAGTTTTACTTTCTAGCTAAATTTGTATTGTTTTTTCTATGAGGATGAGGGAGACAAACGGCAGAACTCCCTGTGTCGTGGCTCACCCAGTTTTTGTTAAGGTGGTGTAGTGTGTTATGTGGTTGTGGTATAATGTATTGGTAGAAAGAAAAGATGTTTTGGAGGGCAGGCTGGGGTTGCCCTCAATATTGATGAGGCACGGAATGGATTAGCAAGGGAGGCCAGGTGTTGAAACAGGAGTTCCAGCTGTCCTTATTATCAGCCACCTAGCACTCCCCGGGAGTACCGCCCTGTTCGGTTGATGCCTACAGCCTCTTCCTTATATATATTATATTTTTGTTTTCATTGTTCGGTAGAAAAATATTCATCCCAAAACCTCGTTTCTCCTAAATTACAGACACTTTAGTGGGGTGACATACCTTATATTACAGTAGTTGCCTAATTCTGTGGGTCAAACTAGAATCCTAGAAATTCATAGCATCTTAAACCAGAACTTTCTCCCTACTCTCTAGAGTCTAGAGTCACCAAGTAACATAATGGTGCAGGTCATCTTCAGCCACAAAAACTAACTCACCCTGCTACGCTTATCTTGTTATCAGGTCAACCCGAAGCAGGTCCTACATCTTCTTTGAGGCTGCCCAGATTATCAGGTTTTAGTTAGTGCACCCTTCAATTTAAATAGAAAAAAACAATGTAAGGAGAAAAAGAATAATGTTGTATTCTTCATTTTACTTATTTTTTTCTATCGAACTCTTGCACAAGAAAATAATTTGAAACATTATGTTAAGTTTCTTTCATTCTCCTACTTTCCCGCATTATGAACTATATATATATATATATATATATATATATATATATATATATATATATATATACTGTATATATACCGGTATATATATATATATATATATATATATATTTAAATATATTTTGCTAGTCATCATTCTACGATAAATAAATTAAGGCAGTGGAGAGTATATAATATATATGCACAAATTAGCCCTGCTTATGCACGAATTTAAATATATTTTCTTGTTTCCTTGTCGCTGACCAAATATGCAAAGGACCATGCAAGAGTATCTAACATTATTTTGACTTTCTCTCATTTATTCACACTTTGCAAGCTTGATTTTCACTCTTAAGGGGGGTCACCTCGCTTTTTTTCTCTTTCTCTCCTGTTCTCTCTTTCCCTGGCTTGTATCCATTCGGCCCCATTCAACCAACTGTTTTAAGACGTTTATCCCCATCCAGGTGTCAATTTCTTCCTGGCGAGCGATAGCGAGCCAGCATTGTATGGAGAAATCCGGCTTTGCCGGAGACATTTTTCCATCGAAAAATTTACAAATTTAGCTTGCTGTCAAAACGAAAAATATATATGCTGGCTCGCCACCGCTCGCCAGGAAAATATTGACACCTGGATAGGGGTAAACGTCTTAAGACAGTAGGCTGAATGGGGCCGAATGGATACAAGCCAAAGAGTGAGGGAGAGAAAGATAAAACAAAAAAGCGAGGTGCGCTCCCTTAATGCCTGCGGTTCATGCTCCTTGACTTCTTCATTATTTTCTGTTGTACTTTATTAATTTTATTTACAAATTATAAAATTTTCTGTACACTTTCTTCACACCAGTGTTCTATTTATCTTGTCTTAAGTCCCATAACAGATTTTGTTTTCCGTCAAAGCTGCTATGGCTGCCTGATTATCCTATTCCCTTTTATTTGTTTATTACACCTATTATTACTTTCACTATTACCGTGTTAATTTTCATCATCATGTCACCCTTTAAAAACAAAGAAATCTATGTGTATGAAGGAGCCTGTAACAAGTGTCTCCACAAGGCAAAAGAGTGACAAAAAGCCAAATTCAAGAAACGTTGTGGTAAAAATTAATCTTCATTCATTTCTAACTCTAACTCATTCTCTCCTCTCTCTCTCTCTCTCTGTCTCTCTCTCTCTCTCTCTCTCTCTCAAGAATTAAAAATATCGGTCCGACGATAACTCGTCGAGTCCTCCCGTTAGTATATAAATATTTCCGACTTAATCTACTAATTTGATAATGTATTAATTGTGGCTCGGCTGCGGGAAAGTACCCTCTTTAGCGCTTCATTAGGCCCCAAGTATTATAATGAGCGTGTGCAGGAATTTTCGGAATAAGGCAGAGAGTGGTGGTTTGAATTTGACTTTTTCGTTCTTTTTCCGTTTCTTTTTTTTTTTTTACGCTAGCTTGGGCATGGCTAATCCCTTTGGTGGAAATTATATAGACTGGAGGATTTAAGGGGACATCGGCTGTTTTTTTGGTCCCCTTTCTCCCTCATGCTTAGCCCCATTAGTTTTCAGATGTTAAGATGTTTGCCCCATTAGTGGTCGATTTTAAGACCTTTAGCCCCATTTCTTCGTCAATATTTAGACCTTTCGTGCTATATAGGTGTCGATTTTTTCCCTGGCGAACGATTGAGCCTGTAATGCTGGAAGAACCGGCCTTCGGCCGGTACATTTTCTACCGAAAAATTTACAAATTAATCTAGAAGGGGGATCTAATGGATGTTTTTTTTTTTAATTTTATGGAGATCTAGGGAGGAAACTAGAAAAATAATAAATACATGCAAAAATCGCCAAAAAAGTTAACCATCTCCCCTTAACAGTGTGTTGGTGATGGTGGGTGAGGTTGTTGCTGCGTCTACGGAAAGACCTGCTTCCTTTTTTTACCCACGCGGCTTTCTCGCTGTTTTACCTTCGTGGTTCTCGCTTACTAATGGTACCGGCTATTGGTTTTATATATATGTTTACGTGTTATCTCTCTCTCTCGCTCTCGCTCTCTCTCTCTCTCTCTCTCGCTCTCGCTCTCTCTCTCTCTCTCTCTCTCTCTCTCTCTCTCTCTCATATTTACAATTCTAATTATGACCGTATCACTGTCAAATTCGCTCTATATTCTGATCGGAAAATGAAAACCATAATACAAAATCGGATATCAAACCTCCCAATATCCCTCAGTGTGTTGGCTAGTCAGATCACGGGAATATGTAGATGTACGGGGGAATACTGTATCCCACCAGGCCCACCTGCTTTTTGGAAGGCTGGGCTGGGCACACACCTAACACACTTATTAATGTTTAAACCGCGAAGCCATGGTATCATCCACCATTTCCCCGGTTGAAGGCATGGCCATTTGAGCGACTTCCAAATCGCTACGAAAACTACATCAGCGTGTAGGAAATGCGCGTGCGCATCCAACCATATATACTGTTTATTGATACCAAAACAAATTGTGTGGGGGGAGTCCGTAGTTGAAAAATTTGGCACAAATGGCATTGGCAAGATTGCCACGAGCGTAGCTGGGCGCAGAGGGGGTAGAACCAAGGGGAGGGAAGGGAGGGGTGATATGAAATATCGCGTATATATCGTATTTTGAGCACTTTCATGCTACATAATGTACATCTACGTGTATAGGCAACCCATCTGAATATTACATAGCAAGAAATAAGGCGCATATAGAAAATACATATAGGGACCCCAATATACGAGAGACGGCTTTTAATCGCGTGTATTGATAACTTTCAAGCTATTTTTTATGCATGCAGACGTAGCAAGACACCTAGTGAACACCAATATGTAGGCCATAAACAGTAAATAAGACGGAAATAATAGGGTAGATAAGGGAGATAGAATACGAGAGACAGAGAGGGGGAGAGAGATGTCGTGTTCTGAGACTAGAACTGGACAGTCCTTATCAAGTCGTGACATAGGGAAAGGGGAATGGTAGAGGGTGGTGGTGGCAGTGGTGGGTAGTAGTAGGCACTGGTAGGTGATAACATGGCTGGTGGTAGGGGTGTCATGAAACGCCACCAATCTCTTAGTAATGTAGATTATGTACAAATTGGAAGAATTAAATAAGGGATTTAAGGATGAATCGTTCAATATAACATCATTGTTCTTCACAGATGACGGTATGTTACTGGCAGAGAGTATAGAAGATGCAGAGAGAGTGTTATAAACAGTGATAAATACCAGTAGGGAATGTGGACTAGACATAAACAAACAGAAGAGTAACATAATAATATTTAATATGAAGGAAAAAACCCAGGAATAAAAGTTGGTAATAAAATTAAGTATTTAGGAATTACGATCAATGACGGTAGAAATTGTTTTAAGGCTCAACAAGAGTTAATGATAGAAAACACAATAAAGATGGCAAATATGACATACTCCATAATTGCAAGGGTTGTGCCAGGTTGTTGATAGGCAAGACGTACTGGAAGAGTGTAGCCCTCCCTGCAATATTATATGGAGCAAATGTTATAGATTTTACTAAAAATGAAATAGAGCGACTACAAAGAATAGAAAATAGTGTAAGTAGACAGATAGCCTACTGGGGCAGCAAGATACGCGCAAGTGGCAGCTATAAGAGGAGAAGTAGGCATATCAAGTATGAAAGCTAGAATAATGGAAGGACAACTAAAATACTTACAATATACATTGAGAGAAAAAGGGAATCAACTGCTTGGAAGAATAGTAGAAGTGATGAAGGAATAAAAACAGAAGAATAGATGGATAAAAGGATTAATAGAGGACAGAAAAATGGTTGGGATAAAAGGAGGTATGGTAACAAACGAAGAGATAAAGACAAAGGTAAGAATGTGGGATACCAAACAATGGATGAAAAGACAAGTTTGAAAATTTATAGAGAATGGAGAAGAGAGATGGGAGACCAAGAGAATGTGTATGACAATAGGGAGGCATCAGTGATACTGTTTAAGTGCAGCAGTAACAATGTGAATCTGGGCGACAGAAAGCGATTTAACAATGAGACGACTGAATGCGTTATGTGTGGCCACGATTATGAAGACCTGAAGCACTTTGTGTTACACTGCCCATCATACAGCGAGGGGAGAAGAAAAATCCAGCACTGCAGCAGCCCTAACAGGAGAAAGAAGACATCATCATTGGCAACCTGCTCTTCAACAACGAGGCCATAGAAGAAAATAAAGTTACTATCTACACATTTTGGAAAATTCGAATTTATAAAATAATAGATATGCAATAATACACACAGAAAAGACCCATACCGCAAGAAACAAAAATACATCAGAAAGTGCCGTTCTGAAGGCACTTCCTCCTTCCTCCATACAACTGAACTAAACGTGCACCGCCCATTGCACGTGCAATGTCGTGCATTACCTACCTTCTTTGTTACAGAAGAACATATGCGAGTAAAAAGTGGAGGTAAGGTCCGAAGGAGGCTTTCTAGTAGCCACACTCAGTCTCCTACGGCCACTGTCGTGTCATCACAATGCGTGGGAGAGGGATGTGAGAGCTCCATGATAACTGCTTGATAACTGACTCTGGCAGCGGCCGGACTCCGGAGTACAAAGGAAATCAAGCAACGACAGATATAGTGACCCTTCTAGGTTGCTTGTCCTCCAAAACACTGAGAATCAAGTGTCCAAACAGTGGTTTAGAGTGGGTAAGGGAATTACTGCCCTGGAACTAATGTCCGTGGCAGGATTTGGAAGTTAGTAGAGGACAGATGGGTTAGTAACTGAGGGGGGGATAAAATAAAGTTATTCATTTACAAACGCAGTCAGTCACGGGTTTGATGCGAGATATTTGTCTAGGCGGAGTTTAAATGAATCAACGGTGATGCAGTCTATAACGTTTCGGGGAAGCCCATTCCACAAGTTGACAACTCGATTGAAGAAGAAATTCTTAGATTCGTGCGAGTTAAAAGATTTACCAATAATTTTGCAACCGTTTCCCCGCGTGTAATTAGATTGGTCAATAGTGAAGTACTTACTACAGTTCATATTGTCGATGCCTTTGATGATTTTGAACACTTGAATTAAGTCACCTCTTAATCTGCGCTGGGTTAAAGGAAATAGATTTAATTCTCTAAGACGCTCTTCGTATGGTTTGTTCTTTAGGCTAGGTATCATTTTGGTAACTCTACGTTGAACTCGTTCTAGCTTGTTTATATATTTTTGGTAATAAGGGCACCAGGATTGAACGCAGTATTCCAGAAGAGGGCGGACTAAGGAATTGTAAATGGTTAGGATAACTTCTTTGCATTTATGCTCAAATGACCTGCCTATAAAGCCAATTATTTTGTTTGCCTTCTTAACAACTTCTGAACATTGTTGACTCGGTTTTAGGTTACTCGATATTGTTACTCCCAGATCGGTTTCTCTGTTTACATTCTTAAGCTGAGTGCCATTCATCGAATAGTTTGCTTTCTCATTTAGGTATCCGATATGTAGTACCGGGTACTTTACAATTATCCGCATTGAAACTCATTTGCCAAATTTGGGCCCAACATGACAATTTATCTAGATTGTGTTGCATATCGTCAACTTGTTCTTTTGAGAGTACGCTATTTGCAATTTTTGTATCGTCAGCAAACTTTGAGATTATACAGGTGAGACCCTCATCTATGTCGTTGATGTAAATTAGAAAGATAATTGGTCCTAGTACCGATCCTTGGGGTACCCCGCTACTTACATTGGTCCATTTAGATGCCTTACCGTTTATGACTATCTTTGCTTTCTGTTGCTGAGCCAATTTTCTATCCATTTCAACACACCGTCTTGTATTCCATGCGCTTTTAGTTTTAGCAGTAAACGTTTGTGGGGAACTTTGTCAAAGGCCTTTTGAAAATCAAGGTATATAATATCTACAGCTTTACTCTCATCGTAGAGGTTGAGGATATCGTGGAAGAAGTCTAAGAGGTTTGTTAAACAGGAACGTTTTTTACGAAAAGCCGTGTTGAGTATCTTTAAGTATGTTATTTTCCTCTAAGTGATTTACGAGTCTGTCTCGTATGACCGTTTCTAGCATTTTACATACAACTGAGGTTAAGCTAATTGGACGATAGTTACTGGGTAGGGATTTGGAGTGTTTATTGTGGTGGTATAGAGAGCTGTCATAGGCTATAGGCCTAGTCACACACCAGCAACACCAGAGTCCAGCATCACACCACACGTACCAACACCATACCACAGGTACCAACACTACACCATAGGTACCGGTACCAACATCATTGATCAAAACATACATACCAACATCGCACAACTCGTACCAACATCACACCACACATAGACTGCAGCACCGTTGATTCTTTAAACTTCGCCTACACAAATATCTTGCATCAAACCCGCGACTGACTGCGTTTGTAAATGAATAACTTTATTTTATTCCCCCCTCAAATTCATCAAGGATTATTGTGTGTAGCCTATAATTACTAAGACGTTACGGTACTCTCTTTTGGTAAGATTTTACGGTGTGACAGTTACAAGCCCCATCGATGTTTGTGTAGCCTATAGGTATGTTATATAATAGTCTTCAGTCCTATATATGTCCTTCCCTTCGCAAATGTATTATAAGGGAGATATAGGGTAAAACACAGGGTCTTGTCTGCATAATGACAAGTCCTGTTTTACGGGATTTTTGCTTTATAGATTTTTTTTCCCTCCTACCTTACTCGGGGGACCTTACAGTTGCGCGATCCAGTGCTGCTTTGGTAATTGCGTACCGTACATTTTATTTTCCCTCCCCTATAATATTTTCAGAGTCACAAAGCCACTTGTCACTTTGTTTATGTTCTCTCTGCCGGATTACACTTCCCGCTATCCACGTATTACTTTTAGGTTAGGTTAGGTTTCTTAGTTAGGTTCATGACAAGGGATCAGCTGGTAAGTATGGGATAAACTAGGGACACATACTAGCTGGTAGGTAAGGGTTATTCTTGTATCCAACGTTCTAGGTTAGGTTACTGTGGTTTTTTACTTCAAAAAATCGCTAAACCCGAGCCAAGTTTTGGCAAATGTTAGCTCGGGTTTTCACATTTTGGGGTTTAATGGACATGAAAACTCGAGCCAACTTTCAAAATTCAATTACTGGGTTTTTTTACTTTGAAAAATGCCCATTTTTCCCCGCAATTTCCCTGATCTTCATAGCCCTCCCCAGTAGTGGGGGCCGTGTGTTTAGATTGTTGGATAATGGGTAAATACTCATTTGCTGCAGTCCTTGGTATAAAACAACACTGTATATCTAAGAAAAAATGCAAAAAACAAAAAACACATACTAAAACTCGTGACTGTCACACCGTATCAATTTACCCTCTTTTTCCCAGATATACGAAAGATCACTTATAAATGTTTTATGTTACTAGCCTAACCCATCTGTCCCCTACTAACTTCCTAATCCTGCCACGGACATCAGTTCCACGGCAGTAGTTCGCTTTCCAATGTTCCCTTACCCACTCTAAATCACTGTTTGGACACTTGATCCTCAGTGTTGTGGAGGACAAGCAGCCTAGAGGGGTCACTAGACCTGTTGTTACTTGATTTCCTGTGTACTCCTTTGTACCAACATATCACCACACGTACCAACACCACACCACAGGTACCAACAGTACACCATAGGTGCCAACATCAACGACCAAACCACATGTACCAACATCACACCACTCGTACCAACATCACACCACTCGTACCATCACACCATTCATACCAGTATCGTATTGCAATTTCCAAAACATACTAAGTACACATATAAACAACAATACCGGTATACAATTATACATACCAATAACCAAACGGGACACACACTACACCCACAACCATTCCAACAGTACGATAACACTTATTATGCACCTCACATAGCCTACTATGCACATCAATGGGTAGTTGGCCTTGCAACCAACGAACATCGAATGGATTGCTTCGATGGAGACGGTTCATTCGTGGTCACCCTCAGTCGGGGACCAAACGCACTCATAGCCTACTGTAGCAAAAACACAAACCAAAACACATCAAGCCCACACAAACCAAAGAACATACTTGCCAGTCCACAAACCAAACTACCAATATTAAAGTAGCTACCCAAATAGTAATCCCCAACCAGGAGGAGAAGCGTGGGTACTTACATTTGCTTCTGGTCGGCTGTCCTTCCCACATGGCTCGGCACACCAACGGGTAGGAAGTGATGCAGGTGGACGATCAGTAACTCGAGCTCCTCTTTATTGCACCTTTCCTTTCACTAAATCGCTAGAGTGGGAGATTATACACAACGCATTTCAGTCACTGTAATTTGAGATCTTCGCACAGCAACTTGGGCTCGGGTCCCTGCACTCTAGCTGCACTAAATGGAGTTCTCACGAGCATTTGCGCAGGGCAGTGTATCCGTCGCCATGTGTACACAGTAAGACTGCCAACCACAGTCATTGCTGCCAACATTACAACCGGAGAAATTGTCAGAAAGCCAATATATCTTTAGGCTCATTCATTATACTTTGGCCATAACTCGAGCAAAAATCACACCGATTCCACAACCCCCACTGCTCGAGACGAAAGATGCCAGACTCGCAATAGTTTATGTTTACGGCATTGTTATTTTAAAGTTACGCCACTAAAAATATGAATTACAAATCATAGACTGGATGTATATTTAATTTGAAAGAGTCTATGCGATTAAAACACTTATTTAATGCTAGTAGAAATATGAAAAAGAAATAGTTGTTTTAAGGTACTTGACAAAGTTGACAGATGCCCTAGAGGCCCTAGCCCCTACCCCCCGGGCCCCGCCCCCCTACATCCTTCAGTGTCAATTCAGCCGTTAATGAGGGTAGATGTTCGAAGTCCGCCTCTACGTGGTGGACTCTGGAAGCGTCATTAATGATGGCTAAATGGACCGTATGCTGTATA
This sequence comes from Paralithodes platypus, assembly GCA_032716605.1. Taxonomy (NCBI): domain Eukaryota; kingdom Metazoa; phylum Arthropoda; class Malacostraca; order Decapoda; family Lithodidae; genus Paralithodes; species Paralithodes platypus. The sequence continues at coordinate 47,167,014 of CM064519.1, read as the reverse complement.
TGTTTACCAATAATATATAGTTATATGTGTTTTTTTAACAACTGACAACAGGATATATCATTTAAACATCCAAATTGTATAGTGTTAGCTATATTACCTTGACATACGGTGTAAGTGTAATGAAAGAAATTACCAATGTATCTTTAAATTCTCTAGCCAATTATTATTTCCCTAATACTAAAACACATATTTGTATTAGGAAAGAACATCAAACATTTGTTTCCGTTCTAAAAGTGTAAGACAAATAATGCAGTTCCCTGGGCATGTTCCATTCCATTAAATGTATGACAGTAAAAAGAGCATTATGGAATTATGAGAGTTCCTTGTTATGCAGTAGTTATTTCACCTTATGCAACTGTTGAATAATAATTCAACTAGACAATAATTACTTCCACAAGTAACATCTGTGATGAACGGAACTTGTGCAGGGAACTGTATTGTACACTAGAGATCATTATAGTAGTGAGAGGTCATTACTGTACATATCACTAATAATTTAGCAAAGAGGAGTTTCGGATGCATTCAGGGTAGAGGTGGAGGAGGAGGAAGAGGGAGGCAAGGTCCATAGATACATCTATGGACCTTGGAGGGAGGTAGGGAGGGCAGAGGGGGAAGTGGAGTTGGAGGGAAAAACGCGCTATAAACGTTTAGGGCTATAGGCTAAATAATACGTCTAGGGCATACTGTAAATCGTGGCCTTAAGTTTTCGAGCTATTCTGAAGTGATCCAACTCTCTTATTAAATGTCTTAGCTAATAATTAACATTTTGGAGGTTCGCTTTGGTGTTCGGGGATTCATAATATTATTGAACCCTCAGTGTTTTGGAGGACAAGCAGCCTAGAGTTGCAGGCAGAGGTGCCAACCCTATCAAGCTGTACACACCTGATGATCAGCATAGGGGTGCAGATACTTCTTGGAGCGAGTGTACATATTTTGGGAACTGTACCTTCTCCCTCCACCCCCTTCTCCTCTCGGTACCATGTGAATTATGAGGTGTGTAAATATGGGGTGCAACTTTGTGTAGCTCGCGGCAGTGAGTTGCTGTAGTTGACAAGAATCCTGTGGTGGTGATGGTGATGGAGGGGACAGCGAGAGGGAGGTCTTGGTAGCGGTAAGAGATGTTGATTGCGGTGGTGGTGGTGGTGGTGATGATGGAGGGGAGAGAGAGGGATGTATTGGTAACGATGAAACATAGTGATTGTGGTGGTGGAAGGGAGATTCAGAGGGAGAATATTGGTTGTTGTTGTTGTTCCCCAAGCTGCCTGGCCGAACAGCCCCAAGGCCCCGAGCAAGGCCAAGGCCATAACCGAGCGCCCCCACAGAACCCTCCCTGCCGACCACAATAAAGCCTGGGTGACCGAAGCCACTCCATGGCGGGGAGCTGACGAGGGTGCAGAAACGCCCGGGAAGCCAAAGCCCCACCCAGGGCCCTGTGCCCCTCAGCAATTATGAAGAGAAAGTTGAGGGACAAAGGAAAAATGTGACGCTTTGGCTTCCAATCTTGGTAGATTGGGAGGTCAATCCACGGAAGAGACGCCGTCACTTGATATCTAGAAAATATATAAGTAAAAGGAACAGTCAGAGTAAGCTATGGGTATGGCAGAGATCGCTCAGTTCTCACTCTGATAGACCAGCCCATCACCACATGACTAGAACCCAATCCTCTCAGCATCAGGTAGGAAAGGCCCTAGAAAGCCGCCTTTGGCGGGGGGGATAGCTCCCCTATTTCAACCCCTTTCGGGGTTGGGCAGAATATTGGCTACTGAGAGTACTAGTGATTGAAAGCACTGGTGAATGAGAGTACTGGTGATTGAAAATACTGATGATTGAGAGTACTGGTGATTGAGAGCACTGGTGATTGAGAGTACTGGTGATTGAGAGTACTGGTGATTGAGAGAACTGGTGATTGAGAGTACTGGTGATTGAGAATACTGGTGATTGAAAGAAGTTGGTGGTTATTGAAAGTACTGGTGATTGCAAGTACTAGTGATTGAGAAGAGTAGGTGGTGATTGAGGGAGTTGATGAAGACGATGTAGAAGATGATAGCAAGAAGTTAGTAGGATGACTGGGAAGGGAGATAGTATTGGTAGTGTTGCATGATTGAAGGAAGGGTGATAAGGACAAGGTAACAATGGAAGTAGAGGAGGGGAGAAGCCAGAGAAGTGGGAGAGGAGGGCTAAGTTTATGGAATTCGAAAATGGATATTAATCGTGATCGTGTATTCAACCTTTAACTGAGGTGTAATGGTTTAGATGCTTATGTTCTGGGTGTGGTGTCCCGAGTTCGAATCCCGGGAGGACCAAATGCATTCATTAGTTTATTCAAGTGCATTGGGGTTTGTAATTGATGATTAATGTAAAGAATGGGGTGTTACTTAATAATAAGGTTGAATAACCTTACGAATTCACTTCACCTAGGGTAGAAACCTCAAACTGGAATGTATTCTACTGCACTAAGCAACAAAGGCTATATAGCATAGGATAGTGCCACAGCCAGGGCTCGAACCCACAACACTGGTCAGCGGCTGACACGGCGCGTGGAGCTCGAAACCACTGAACTACCACACCAGTCACCACCTAAGTTTACGAAAGTGGGTTATATATTTATTGTTTCCTTTAGTTTCCGACCAACACCTCCATCAAACTTTAATAATACCTCTCATGTTTACCCCCATTAGTTACGGGATTTTAAAACGTTCGCCCTATTAATTTGGCGATATTAGGATCTTTCGTGCCATTTAGGAGTCGATTTTTAGTAGGAGTCGGCCTTCGGCCAGGAAATGTTTTCTACCAAAAAATATGCAAATTTATATCGAAGGGTGTCTTGGGCTTGATAAAGGTCTAAGGAGCAAACTAACTATATAAGTAAAGATATACTATATATATATATATATATATATATATATATATACTAATAGTGATAAAAATTAGTAGATAGATAAATTAAAATATCCTCTCCCCCACCCTGAGGCACAGTTGTGATACACTGACGAACCACTTGGCTAAAATGTTTGAGCAACAAAGATCAACTTAGCGGGTTTCACTAGTTAATGGTCACTGTCAGGTTTACATCATTAGGAGGTGTTCAAATATGCATAGCCACGACTGATGCCGGAGATGGGTTGACTGAAGTGGAATTATGCTAGTTTATGAGATGAGAGATTATAAGAAGATGAAGTGAGTTAAGTGGAATTATGTTAGTTTATGAGAGAAGAGATTATGAACAGATGAGGTGACTGAAATGGAATGATGTTAGTTTATGAGAGAAGAGATTATGAACAGATGAAGTGGTATGATGTTAGTTTATGAGAGAAGAGATTATGAACAGATGAGGTGATTGAAGTGGAAGGGTGTTAGTTTACGAGAGGAGAGACTATGAAAAGATGAAGTGACCGAAGTGGAATGATATTAGTTTACGAGAGGAGAGATTATATAAAGATGAAGTGAGTTAAGTGGAATGATGTTAGTTTACGAGAGGAGAGACTATGAACAGATGAGGTGACTGAAGAAGAATGTTGTTAATATACGAGAAAAGATAATATTAACAGATGAAGTGACTGAAGTGGAATTATGTTAGTTTATGAGAGGAGAGACTATGAACAGATGAAGTGACTGAAATGGAATTATGTTAATTTACGAGTGGAGAGACTATAAAAAGATGAGGTGACTGAAGTGGAATGATGTTAGTTTACGAGAGGAGAGACTATCAAAATTAAAGAGGTATTTAGTTATTTCCAGGCCCTCTTTTCCCTCATGTTTAGTCCGATATACTTTGAAATTTTAAAACCCCCATTAGTTTGAAGATTTTAAAACCTTTTGTCCCATATTGTTTATCTTTCGTGCCATTAAGGTGTCGATTTTTTTCCTGACGAGCGATAGCGAGCCAATAGTTTTGGAGGGACATTGTTGTACCAAAACATGTACAAAATTATCTCGACGGGGGATCTGTGGGATGTTTGTTAAGCTTGGTGGAGGTGTAGGGAGGAAACTAAACATAATATTAAATGAATATACAGTATAAATGGATAAATGAAAGAATAAATACAAACAAATATATATATATAAATATATCGTACCTTCGTTAATTTAAATTATAATGGTGGTAGCAATGGGGAAGTGCTCATGTTAATTAATTTAGAAATACTAGGCGATTGGGTGATGTTGCACTTATGGTAGTAAGACAGAAATGTACCTGACGATAGAGTGCAAGAGGTAAAGTGGTTGACAGGGGTGGAGTGAGTTGCTAAATATTAAGGGGGTGTGGTGTTAGCGGAGGTTAAGGCTGGTATCACACAAGCACCTTTTCTATCAACATTATATCCTCAAAAACGTTCTGGCAGCGTAGTAGGTCAACATATTTATTTTGTTATGCTACCTACAATTATATATCTTCATTCTAGTTTCTGATACTAGTGCAAAATATCCTACAAACGTTGGAAGAAACATGTTGATAATCAATATGTTGACGATATTAGCCCTCGTGTGATACCGTAATGGAGGGGGTGTTGGGGGCGGGCAGCGGGGGGCAGAGGGGGGGGTAAAGGGGGGGGGGAGGGGTCTCAGTGGAGGAGGGGGAGGGAAGGGAGAGGAAGGGGAGGGCGGAGAGAAACTTCGTGTAGAGAAAGTATCAAGAGACCGATAATTTGTAATCAAACTTGAATGTTGCTGGTATGCAAATTAAATGAGGCAGGAAAATCAGATGGTCACTATCAAGATGATCGTTTGAATTATATATATATATATATACAGTATACATATATGTTGTTACGTATCTTGATCCTCAAGTGGTTAACTTGATGAATCTAAATAGCACAGAGATATATATTAAGGTATCAGTCAGCTGAAGGCAAAACAAAAGTAAAATCTAATAACATTATTTCCTGTTGTTGCTTCCTTTCCTTTTGGATCTTAGGACTTAGTATCCTTTATTGACTGATACTCTTTAATTATGAAAAATACTGAAACTAATTAAAGTCATGTAGTATTTATAAAGAATTATTATTTAACCGAAGCTTAGTAGGCTATGGTTATGACCGAAGAAGTTATATCTAAAGAAGGACTATTAATTCTATAAAAAGTCTTGAAAGATAAATATTAAAGTAAGAATATTTCTGTCTCTTACCCTTTTTGAAATGAATAGATAGTTTTCTTATATGTCCTTTTATTTATATTTAATGTAATTATTCTTGGTTCTTGTCATACGTTAACAGTATTATATTATTATTATCATCAGGATTTATATCAAAGTCACATAAAAAGTTAGATATATATTTAATAATTAGTTAAATGTATTTCTTAACCACGTAACATTGAGGTTTGATTATGAGTAAATTAAGTTACAGGATCGCTTCATAGATTCGATTCAGGTCTCACTCAAATAATATGAAAAGCAAAAATAATATTTTGAAGCTAAAATAATTTTCTTCAGCTTAGGAAATCACTAGAAGTAATATTAACACAGCCATGTTAGTCTAAGGCGATATTACTAATATGAGACAATAGCATCACGGTACTAAGCACCGTTAAGCAATGTAAGCTTAAATTCAAAGAAAATTAAGGAACTCGTAAGTATTAGTATAAAACAATAGTATTACTTTCATCATAACCCAATTACTTAAAGAGTTGCTTTAGTCCACAAGTTAGTCAACTAAAATAGTTAAGTACATAATAATAGCGTTAACGTTAATTCCCAATCAAATAGTTAAGTTCATAAATAGTAGCGTTAACGTTAATTCGCAATCAAATAGTTAAGTACATAAATAGTAGCGTTAACGTTCATTCGCAATCAAATAGTTAAGCACATAATAGTAGCGTTAACGTTAATTCGCAATCAAATAGTTAAGCACATAATAGTAGCGTTAACATTAATTCCCAATCACATATCTCACTAACCAACATAACGTAAGTGTTTACACCGAACACACTTAACATACACTTATATAATCTGACTGACAGTCACAATCCCATTATAATACTTCACCCCGTCTTCCTCCAGCTTCAAGTTCACCTTCCCCAACTCCAAATGAGACTGATTTGAATGCCCACTACTCGGGTCTTATATACTAAACAATGATGGTGTAGGAACGAATCAGGAGGCGAGTGATGGTGCGCGCCCCTATCATAGCTCCTCGAGTTGCATAGCAGGTGTGTGGTCCAATGGGGGCTCCTGGCGTCGATCATACGTCATAGCGTCGGGTCATCGAAGTAGTTTGCAGGGTCCCATATGACGCACGCAGGTGTGAAGGCTTGTTTGCTGGTATGCGGTCGAGCTGGTTTCCCACTCGCTAGTTCGCTCGCTGGTCTGCTTCGCCGCTTGGGTAGTTTGACACTCCTTCAACTCTAATTCTAACTCTTAACTTAACATACAGGGCTCCGTATGTCAGACCTCCCCCCTAGAAAAGAGTTTAAGGAGTATAGTACATAATATTAAACATAATACATAAATAGATTCACCACCAGATTGGCAACAGCAAGATTATAATGAAGATATAATAAGGATATCACCCAAAGTAGGCAACGTCTCCAGGTACCACATCAGAACATAGCCGGAACGTAGCTGGAGTGTTATTCGAACTGCAAGGCATCTCACAGCTAAAGGCTTAAAAGCGCACTACTAAAACATGATATTTACCTCGCTACAAGGGAGAGTTAATTGCAAAAATCCTCTCATTAAGTTTAACCTACTGCTGTAGGAGGCCAACCCGGTAAATGCAATCTTTGATCCGTGGCAGTGGGTAGGTATCGTTCTTTGTGACAGCATTAACTTGCCTATAGTCCCTACAAAACCTATGGCTCCCGTCTGGCTTTGGCACAAGTATGACCGGACTACTCCACTGGCTTAAGGCCCTTGTGATCAGCTGGTTTGAAAACATGAAGTCAAGCTCGACCTGCAGTATACTCCTGCGTTGTGGGGAGACACGGTAGGGGGATAGTTTAATGGGAGTTGCATCCCCTACGTCGATGTCGTGCAAGGCCAAAGAAGTGAGCCCTGGAGTATCACGGAACACACTGGGAGACTGAGATAAAACAGAGATTAGTTGGTTCGCTTTATCAGAGGGAAGATGACATAGTTTAGATGGTAATTCCCCCCAAGCTACTGAATTATACTGAAAGTTGGATAGGCTACATGACAAGTCAAAGTCTGCATGGATACCTTCAGGCTCTGGAACAGTCTGTTGCGGGTCAGTAAGAGAACTGAAGACTTTGTCCGCACCAGGCTGTCCACAGGTCCTGACATTCACTGCCACAGTGGGAGAATCTGGAAGAGAGGAATCAGAGGACCTATGGTAGGGTTTCAACATATTTATATGGAATACTTGCGTGGGCTTTCTCCTGTCTGGGGTAGTTACTAGATAATCAGTAATGCTCACCCTCCGAATGATCTTATATGGGCCCCTGAACTTGGCAGATAAAGGTTGGCCAAAAATGGGGAGCAGGACCAAAACCTCATCACCGGGCTGAAACTCCCTCTCACGGGCTTTTCTGTCATACCATTTCTTCATGGAGCTTTTAGCCACTGTCAAGTTTTGAGCGGCAAACTCACATGAGGATCTCAGCCGGGTTTTGAAATCTGAAACATACTTGAGGAGGTTTTGGTTCCCCTCCTGGCCAACTAGGCTATCCTGCAATAGTTGCAAAGGACCTCTTACCTGGTGACCGAAAACTAGCTCATTAGGGGAAAAACCCAGGGATTCAGTTGGAACCTCACGAGTAGCAAATAAAAGAAAAGGTACCCCCTTATCCCACTCAACTCCGGTCTCTGTACAATATTTACGTAACATTCCCTTTAATGTCTGATGATATCGTTCGAGAACCCCTTGACTCTCTGGGTGGTAGTTGCTAGACTTAACATGCTCGATACCCAACTCCTTCAGGGACTGCTGGAAAATGTTAGAGGTAAAATTAGTTCCTTGATCACTTTGCACCTCATGGGGGAAACCCATTCTGGTGAAGAATTTGAGCAGTTCCTTGATGACAGTTGGAGCAGAGGTAGTCTTTAAGGGTATAGCCTCTGGGTAGCGAGTTGCCATGTCCATAATAGTTAATAAATAAATGTTACCTTGGGAAGTCTTAGGCAATGGGCCTACAATGTCCACTACCACCCGAGTAAAAGGATTCTCGAAAACGGGCAAGAGCACCAGAGGATGTACAGGCACCTTCTGATTGGGTTTTCCTGTCATCTGGCAAGTGTGACACACTCTACAAAACTCCACTACATCTGCACGCATTCCTGGCCAGTAAAAGTGGGCTCTGATTCTGTCTAGAGTTTTTCTCACACCTAGGTGTCCTGCTAATGGTATACAATGTGCCATTTCCATGATATCTCTACGACAAGGTTTTGGGACTACTACTTGATGGACGTCCCAAGCCCCGTCATCGATTGGTCTGTGTGGCTGTCTCCATCTACGCCACAGTACTCCTCCTTTGAGGTAGAAACATTCACCACCCTCCTTCTCACATTCCTCTTCACTCATGGACCTGGCAGCTAACTCCTTGCATTCACTATCATCTCTCTGTAGCTCTACCAGGCCACTAGGACAATTTGGAGGGGTTTCATGGTCATCGTTAGGGTCAAGATGAGCCATAAAGGTGTCAGATAAATCCACCTCAGTCACATCATCAGGCACAGTTGGAGCGGCATTCACACTCTCATCATCCCTTTCATCAACTCTTACATTCGGTACATTTCTGTCTGAGGGAACTGCTACTTGAGACATTGAACGTGTGACAGCACACACAGGGAAAATAGTTGGCATCTACTTTTCGAGCTCACCGGTTAGTGGCTCGTTAACAGGGGAAAGTGACAAAATGGGGTCTGGTCGGACCTTCTCACCTGCTACATCATTCCCCAAAAGGAGTGTTACCCCAGGCACAGGGATATCTTGGGACCTACACAAAGCTATGGTGGCCTCACCCTGTAGTAACTCTCATTCAATTTCGCCTTTTACCAAGTGTGCATAAAATTGGCCTCCAGCACCTCTCATTACAACTGGTTCGCCAGGTGGGCACTCAGTGTAAGGATTCACCATGAGGGTGCTAGTAGAACCTGTGTCTCTCAGAATTTTTACCTCATGCATACAACCATTTAATCTCACGTTGCCAGATGAAATAAAGGGACGGTAACTGTCCTGCACTGATGGTGAAATTATTATTGGCTTAACCCTAGTGGGTTGCACCACACATGCTACTACACCCCTGTCTAGATGATTTACGTTAGCTGCTAGGTACTCCTTCTGTCGGGAGTCCTGTATTAAAGGAACTTTTGGTGCTAGGTACTCCTTCTGTCGGGAGTCCTGCATTAAAGGAACTTTTGGTGCTAGGTACTCCTTCTGTCGGGAGTTCTGCATTACAGGCACATATGGAGTTTGAGATACGGCGGCAACTGTCTGCCCCGATCTCTCTGTTTTCTCCTTGGCCCAGCACTGATAAGCTAGGTGGCCTCTCATGCCACAAAAAGTACATACTTTAGGGGATACGGGAACGTTCCCTCTTTGAGCATTACTATTACTTTGGGGCCCACCTCTGTTACCATTGCCCTGAGTCGCATTTTTAGTTGGGGGAACAATTCTATTTTGGCTAGCTGGGGAAGACGTTATAGGCTTGTGACTGGGTCTGTCAGATTTGTGATTGGGATACTTAAAATTAGAACTAGAATTATCGTAGGGCTTCTTTCCACGAAATTTGTTGTTGAGCACGTATGTGTCAGCCATGTCAGCGGCGTCGGCAAGACAATCTACCTTTTTCCCCTTTAAATGATAGGATACAGAAGAATCAATTTTCCATAGGAAATTTTCTAACAGGACCAACTCCTTCAGATCGTTGTAGCTTGTGACTTTCTTACTCTTGACCCAATGATTGAAAGTTTTAGTCATGGTCCTGGCAAATACCTTATGGGTTTCTTCTACTTCTTCTGGTTTTTACGGAAAGATTGCCTGTAAGCCTCAGGCTGCAATTGATATGTTTTTAGGATAGCTTCTTTGAGATTGTCATAATCCTGCCTAACCTCTGCTACTTCTGACAAATACGTGGCTCGAGCCTGCCCTGTCAAAACGGTTTGCAACATAAAAGGCCATTGATCTCTTGTCCACTTCATACCTCCAGCAACTTCCTCAAACAAAACAAAGACATCCTGCACATTATCCTCAGTGAAAGGTGGAATGACACTGGTCATAGTTAATCCCAGAGGGGGAGCAATTACGGGAGCATTGGTATTGATATTTAGTTGAGCCGTACGATATTGATATTCACATTGTTCGGTCGTTGCACTGGCATTTATTCTGGCTAGTTCTATACTTGCGTTGGCTTGTTCGGTATTTGCTTTTATTCTGGCTAGTTCTAGTTCAACATTTAGTCTGGCTTGTTCGGTCTTTATTCTGGCTAGTTCCACTACTTGATCACTGGTCAAACCAGGTGGCAATTGTTCATCAAGTTGGCTAGGTTCACTCGGGATCCCACCAACTGCTCCATGACCCTCCTCGCCTTCTACAGGGAACAGGTGGGTTTTTATGGTCTGAGCCACCTCTACTTTGGACATGTTTGAGACAGTTAATTGGAGATGTGAGGCAAGCACTTTCAGTTCGGATTTTGACAGACAGTCAATATCAGGGGCTGTGGGTTCTGATTCTATGAAAACTCTACTATCTTCGTCATTAATTAGTTGAGGCATGATTAATATTTGATTTTTAAGTAGTGAAACGTTAATGAAACTGAGTGAAACTGTATGAAACGAATCCTGGCAAGGTCGCCACTCTTCTGTTACGTATCTTGATCCTCAAGTGGTTAACTTAATGAATGTAGATAGCACAGAGATATATATTAAGGTATCAGTCAGCTGAAGGCAAAACAAAAGTAAAATCTAATAAAATTATTTCCTGTTGTTGCTTCCTTTCCTTTTGGATCTTAGGACTTAGTATCCGTTATTGACTGATACTCTTTAATTATGAAAAATACTGAAACTAATTAAAGTCATGTAGTATTTATAAAGAATTATTATTTAACCGAAGCTTAGTAGGCTATGGTTATGAACCGAAGAAGTTATATCTAAAGAAGGACTATTAATTCTATAAAAAGTCTTGAAAGATAAATATTAAAGTAAGAATATTTCTGTCTCTTACCCTTTTGGGAATGAATAGATAGTTTTCTTATATGTCCTTTTATTTATATTTAATGTAATTATTCTTGGTTCTTGTCATACGTTAACAGTATTATATTATTATTATCATCAGGATTTATATCAGTCACATAAAAAGTTAGATATATATTTAATAATTAGTTAAATGTATTTCTTAACCACGTAACATTGAGGTTTGATTATGAGTAAATTAAGTTACAGGATCGCTTCATAGATTCGATTCAGGTCTCACTCAAATAATATGAAAAGCAAAAATAATATTTTGAAGCTAAAAGAATTTTCTTCAGCTTAGGAAATCACTAGAAGTAATATTAACACAGCCATGTTAGTCTAAGGCGATATTACTAATATGAGACAATAGCATCACCGTACTAAGTAAGCACCGTTAAGTAATGTAAGCTTAATTCAAAGAAAATTAAAGAACTCGTAAGTATTAATATAAAACAATAGTATTACTTTCATCATAACCCAATTACTTAAAGAGTTGCTTTAGTCCACAAGTTAGTCAACTAAAATAGTTAAGTACATAATAATAGCGTTAACGTTAATTCCCAATCAAATAGTTGAGTACATAAATAGTAGCGTTAACGTTAATTCGCAATCAAATAGTTAAGTACATAAATAGTAGCGTTAACGTTCATTCGCAATCAAATAGTTAAGCACATAATAGTAGCGTTAACGTTAATTCGCAATCAAATAGTTAAGCACATAATAGTAGCGTTAACGTTAATTCCCAATCAAATATCTCACTAACCAACATAACGTAAGTGTTTACACCGAACACACTTAACACACACTTATATAATCTGACTGACAGTCACAATCCCTTATAATACTTCACCCCGTCTTCCTCCAGCTGCAAGTTCACCTTCCCCAACTCCAAATGAGACTGATTTGAAGCCCACTACTCGGGTCTTATATACTAAACAATGATGGTGTAGGAACGAATCAGGAGGCGAGTGATGGTGCGCGCCCCTATCATAGCTCCTCGAGTTGCATAGCAGGTGTGTGGTCCAATGGGGGCTCCTGGCGTCGATCATACGTCATAGCGTCGGGTCATCGAAGTAGTTTGCAGAGTCCCCTATGACGCACGCAGGTGTGAAGGCTTGTTTGCTGGTATGCGGTCGGTCGAGCTGGTTTCCCACTCGCTAGTTCGCTCGCTGGTCTGCTTCGCCGCTTGGGTAGTTTGACACTCCTTCAACTCTAATTCTAACTCTTAACTTAACATACAGGGCTCCGTATGTCAGAATATATATATATACAGTATTTACAATTTTATCTCAACACTATCGGAGCTGAATCGAACAGTGAATTACATTTAATTGTGGCGGTAGCCTACTCGTAATCATTGTTTTGCATTAGTGTGCGTGTATGTGTGTGTGTGTGTGTGTGTGTGTCTCAATCTACATTCGATTTAAAAATGTATTCAAACCACTGTTACACAGTGTTTCGGGAGTAACTTATTAACAAACAGTTGGATCAGTATGATATTTTGCCACAGCTTGTTTCACACCGTGCCCTATTTTTCGTTAATATTGTGCATTACCAAAAGTAGAGAATTAAGCCACTTGTCCCTGTGTCATGAGGTTAAAGTCACACCTGAATGACTAGGAACCGGACAAGGCTACTGTGGCGTACCTGTGAAAACTACCAAACCACTATTGCTCCTCCATCAAACAATGTAGTTATCACCCACCACCCAACCCTATTATCGCCTATATATTCAAGTTATGTCATTATAAAATATAAATATACACAAATATGCATTTGTATAGGCTGCAGCACCGTTGATTATTTTAAACTTCGCCTAGACAAATATCTTGCATCAAACCCGCGACTGACTGCGTTTGTAAATGAATAACTTTATGTTATTCCCCCCTCAGATTCATCAAGGATTATTGTGCATATACACTATACAGTATACTACTAAGACGTTACTCTCTTTTTCCCAAATATACGAAAGATAATTTATAACTGTATTATGTTACTAACCCATCTGTCCACTACTAACTTCCTAATCCTGCCAAGGACATTAGTTCCAAGGCAGTAGTTCCCTTTCCAGTTTCCCTTACCCACTCTAAACCATTGTTTGGACACTTGATCCTCAGTGTTTTGGAGGACAAGCAGCCTAGAGGGGTCACTAGACCTGTTGTTGCTTGATTTCCTTTGTACTTCTTTGTACTCCTTTGTACCTCTACCCAAAATCATCAAAGGCATCGACAATATGAACTGTAGTAAGTACTTCACTATCGACCAATCTAATTACACGCGGGGAAACGGGTGCAAAATTATTGGTAAATCTTTTAACTCACACGAAGCTAAACATTTCTTCTTCAATCGAGTTGTCAACTTATGGAATGGGCTTCCCCGAGATGTTATAGACTGCAGCACCGTTGATTCATTTAAACTTCGCCTAGACAAATATCTCGCATCAAACCCGCGACTGACTGCATTTGTAAATTAATAACTTTATTTTATCCTCCCCTCAGTTACTAACCCATCTGTCCCCTACTAACTTCCTAATCCTGCCACGGACATTAGTTCCAGGGCAGTAGTTCCCTTTCCAATGTTCCCTTACCCACTCTAAACCACTGTTTGGACATTTGATCCTCAGTGTTTTGGAGGACAAGCAGCCTAGAAGGGTCACTAGACCTGTTGTTGCTTGATTTCCCTTGTACTCCTCCCCCACACGACAACCAATACGGCGGTGTGGGGTTCGATTCCACTATTGGGGTGTATCTGTTCCTTATTGAGATGCCGGGCGAGTAGCGGGGCCAGACACCTTTATACCCCCCACCCCCCCTTTAGAGGCCCCCTAGCAACAGAGATCGGCCAACCTCCGCCATATTGGTACCACTGGTGGTTTTCCTCTCTGTACACTTAACAATTAGGAGTTACGATTACACATGTCTATTCTGTTTTCTGGTTAATATTAGACGATTTTTGTTTAGATTAGATAGGGTGTATGGAAGTCAGAGGGTTAACTGAGGTCATCTTTACCCATTTAATTATCACAGATCCTTTCTAGATTGCATAAAATCGTTTAATGGTAACCAAAATAAACTGTCAAAATGCGTTATAATAATCAAAGGGTTAGATATCTCCATGGCTATAATAAACAATCGGGAATAATGGTACAAGACATAATATTATAGTCTGGTGTTTGGATATACATTCTACTTGATCAACAATGAATTAATACGCCGTTATTCAACCCATTCAGTACCGGTGCCGTCCTTTTAACTATATGCCGACTACTATTAAGCGATTCTATTCAGCTTAAAAAGGGCCTAAAACGGTTAACAGGACTTGAACTATCTCGTTTAACCCTTTTTACTACAAAAAATACTTCTTAAACTGCACAACATCGTCTAAATATAGCTTGAGTAAAATTTAAAAGACGTCGTTGATACAGAAAGTGATAACCCTTTATCCAAGTTTTGTAACATTGAAGCTTCATTTAGACGATCTTGTACAGTTTGTGAATATAATTATGATAGCTAAAGAGATAAATTGAGATAGTCAGTAGCCTTTTAATTGTTAGAAGTCCTCCCTAACCTGAATAAAATCGCCTTATGGCATCCAGAACACGATGAAAAATATGTCACCGGTATTGAATGGGTTAAGGGGAGATTTCTACTTAAGGGATTATTTTTCGAACCTCCTTCTCCCTCATATTTAGCCCCATTAGCTTTGAGATTTTAAGACGTTCGCCCCGTTAGCTTGGCGATTTTAAGACATTTCGTCCAATTTATGATAAATTTAAAACCTTTCGTGCTATTTAGCTGTCTATTTTTTCCTGGCGAGCGATAGCGAGCCTGTATTTTTTCTACCGAAAAATTTAAAAATTAAATTTAAAGGGAATCTTGGGGGTATTTTTCTAAAGATAGATGGGGGTCTAGGGTGCAAACTAAAACTTCCCCTTAATAATTGGTTACCACAATGGCGTCCACAGACAGAATTGTCCGGCGCTACACGCTCCCCACTCCCTACCTGCCGTAGAGTTTTTTGGCACATTGTTCGTCTTTTCCCGACCGGCTTTTCCGTTTCTCATTCTACTGCTTTGCTCGGTCCATTTTTTTTTTTTTTTTTTTTTTTTTTTTTTTTTTTTTTTTTTTTAAGGTTTTATCTGGCGAGTAAGTGGACGTCATTTCTAGCATATCATCCACGGTCAGTGAAGAAGCCAGGGTGAAATACGTTAGCATATAGAAATGTATATACAAGATAAACCACAGAAGAACATTTATAATCATAATACAAAACATAGAAAGACAGAAATATCATGAGTTTACGGATGACAAACAAATTAATAAATAAATAAATAAAGATATGGAAAAAATACAAAAATTAAATAGAGTACGTGTTTTTTTTAAGTTAATACTTCATGTGATGTATATATTTTTGTGTAATAATTCATAACTGTAACGATGTAACAGTTAACCCTTTAAATATGCGAAGACTATTAATTTGAGCTAACATTAAGGAGAGATTTCCACTTGAAGGATTTTTTTTCTGAACCCCTTTCTCTCTCATGCTTAGCCTCATTACTTTTTTAGATTTTAAGACGCTCACCCCCTTTAGTTTGGCGATTTTAAGAACTTTCGCCCCTATTCTGTCAATTTTAGGAACTTTCGTGCCATTTAGGTGTCGATTTTTTCCTGGCGAGCGATAGCGAGCCTGTAATTTAAGAGGAACCGGCCTTCGGCCGGGAAATTTTTCTACCGAAAAATGTACAAATTTATCTTCAGAGGGGGTTTAGGGGGTGTAATTTTAAGCTTGATGGAGGTCTAGGGAACAAACTAAATACCTCTCCTTAAACGTGTTTTCCTGATTAGGAAACAGCTTTGAAAGAAAAATGGTTCATTCGTATAGCCTTAATTCCTTTGTTTCCTAGGGGGCTTTCCTAAACTGAGTAAAATTGTGTAACGATAGTTGGAGTATAGTGATGAAAACCTTTTTAGTATTAAAATTATTAATATTACCGACTACAACTTCGAAGCTGAACATATGTTTAAAATCTGTATGTGGTGACCCAGGTTCGAATCACGGTGGATCACATGCTTTCATTAATTTCGTTGGGAGGTGTTTGGTGGTGGAGTGAAATTAATAAAACATTACTATATAATATATAAAGTTGGGTATATTGTTATTTACATTTGAATATTATATTTGCCTTTCTCATTACCTTTTCCATTCCATTATCACTGCCAAGACAAATTTAAAGGGTATATTATATTGGACACTATAATCATTACACTGTTCATATTGTTTAAAGGGTATATTGTATTGGACACTATAATCATTACACTGTTCATATTGTTTAAAGGGTATATTATATTGGACACTATAATCATTACACTGTTCATATTATTTAAAGGGTATATTATATTGGACACTATAATCATTACACTGTTCATATTATTTAAAGGGTATATTATATTGGACACTATAATCATTACACTGTTCATATTGTTTAAAGAGTATATTGTATTGGACACTATAATCATTACACTGTTCATATTATTTAAAGGGTGTATTATATTGGACACTATAATCATTACACTGTTCATATTGTTTAAAGGGTGTATTATATTGGACACTATAATCATTACACTGTTCATATTGTTTAAAGGGTATATTATATTGGACACTATAATCATTACACTGTTCATATTATTTAACCAATATTTTCTTACAATGATCCCATGTCAATTATTGTCTAGTATTGTTCTAATTTTACCATTAAATTTTGATTGAGGGAAGAATATAGTATTTAAATAGGAGGAACCTGTGGAATTCAATATGTTAAGGGAGATCTATTAATCATTTGGTCTCCAGTTGTCTTCCTTAAGGAGAGGTCTCCACTTGAGGGATTTTTTTCTGGACCCCTTTCTCCCTCATGTTTATCCCCATTGCTTTTGAGATTTTAAGACGTTCGCCCTAGTTGTTTGGACATTTTAAGACACTTTGCCCCATTTCTGTCAATTTTAAGACCTTTCGTGCCATTAAGGTGTATTTTTTCCTGGCGAGCGATAGCGAGCCTGTAATTTAAGAGCAACCGGCCTCCGGCCTAGACATTTTTCTACCGAAAAATGTACAAATTAATCTTGAAAGGGGGTCTAGGGGGTGTAATTTTAAGCTTGATGAAAACGTAGGGAACAAACTAAATACCTCCCCTTAAGTTATAAAAAATCGTCTGATGATACTCATGAACAGATGAAGAACGGTGTTATAATGCTGAAAGGATTACCTACTGTATGTGACTTTTTTTTTACAGAAGGATTGTGATTATTATCTCTATTAATTCAAAGTCAGGTCTGACATAACCCTTTCACGCACATATGACGCAGAGGTTGCCAGATTAGCAATAATAAATAGAGTTCTCTCACTCTTATAATTACCTCTCCAAAATTAGTTTTCTGCCCACAGCTAACTCAAAGACAACTGCAGAGGTTTAAGTAACTAAAATAAAGGTTTCTAAATACCACTGATGGTAACAAAGGCTTTAAACTTTAAAGCCTTTGTTACCATCAGGGGTATTTAGAAACCTTTTTGAGCCTATTAGGGATACTTTAAAGTTTGAAGTATCCCTAATAGGCTCAAAATTGCGTCATATGTCGGAGAGGGTTAATGTGTAGCTGAATAAACTGCATTAAAATATTCATACTTTTATCTTGATATGTGAATCAATCAATCAATGCCACAAACTTAATATGCTCGCATTGCTGTATCTCAAGTATTCAAACGATAACTTCGCATGGTAAACATCATACTTTAATTGCATCAATAGACGTGAGCCCTTTTTTACCTCTCTACCTTTAAGTTAGTTTCTTTGAGACTTTACAATTATACTGTATATAAAGGGTGATTAATGTGTTCATAGTGATTCAACACCTCACTCAATACCTCATCAATCCGGTCTTAGCCACCGTGGTGAGGTACAGAGGCTGTTACTCACTTTTGGGGATAGGCCGGTCCTACATTGGACCATATCCGGCTGATGGTGAGTAATATATCCTTTGAGGGATTATTGGTACTAATAAACCAATTTAATCTATGAAAGGTACAGTCACGAGCACAAATGCTGCTACATCAACCAGTTAAAGTCAACTCCTTTATCACGAGAGGTTTATGCTAAGCTGAATAAAATCGTCTGACGGTAGCTAGCATGGTATGAAGAAATCATTGTGAGTTTGAATAAAATACCTTTGGAGACGAAGGGGCGAACATTTTATGGTTGGTGTCCCAGTATTTATGCTCGTGACTGTACATCAAATAACTAGCGATAAAACTATTATCAATATTCGAAGCTTGAATTTATTCATCTTTTTATAATCTTGTATTTAATATTATCATCATTATCTGTCCATAATTTATATCATCACCAACCCACCAACTAACTTACAAATAAACCTAATGAATGCAATTAATGAAACAATGAATACATGTGGTACTCCATGGATTCGAACCTAGGATGACAGTTACAAAGTGGTGTACAATCTATCTTATTCTAGTTCCCTTATAGTGTATCTTACTGTACCAGTACCTCTCTACAATCAACCTAGTTGTTCCCCAATTCGGCCCTCCGCCACGGTCATTTCAAAGTCCAAGTCTCTCACTCTTGTCCTCTGTAGCGGGGAGGACCTTGTACCCCTGAGACGAAGTGCTGACTTGAGAAGAGAGAAAGAGAGCCGGCATCTCATCCGCGCACTAAGCATTACGCTATCAAGACAAAATGCGACCAAGTGTTTCGTTCAGCCTTTAACCTTATCCAGTATTCAGCTGTCAATAACCGCATCGCTGGGCAGGCTAGAGTAGTGGTGGTTAAGGGGAGATCTCCACTTGAGGGATTTTTTCTTGACCCCTTTCTCCCTCATGTTTAGCCCCATTGCTTTTGATATTATAAAACGTTTGCCCATTAGTGTAGCGATTTTAAGAACTTTCACCCCATATTAAGACCTTTCGTGCAATTCAGGTGTCGATTTTATCCTGGCGAGCGATAGCGAGCCTGTAATTTAAGAGGAACCGGCTTTCAGCCGGGAAATTTGTCTACCGAAAAATGTACAAATTTATCTTGAAAGGGGGTCTAGGGGGTGTAATTTTAAGATTGATGGAATTCTAGGGAACGAACTAAAAACCTCCCCTTAAGGGAGCCCACCTCGTTTTTTTTTCTCTTTCTCTCTCTCTCTCTTTGTCTTTTATCCATTCGGCCCCATTCAGCCTACTTTTTAAAGATGTTTACCCCCATCCAGGTGTCAATATTTTCCTGGCGAGCGATAGCGAGCCAGCATATATACAGTATATATTTGTTTTGACAACAAGCTAAATTTGTACATTTTTCGATAGAAAAAATTCTCCGGCGAAGCCGGATTTCTCCATACAATGCTGGCTCGCTATCGCTCGCCAGGAAGAAATCGACACCTGGATGGGGATAAACGTCTTAAAACAGTTGGCTGAATGGAGCCGAATGGATACAAGCCAGGGAAAGAGAGAAAAGGAGAGAAGGATTAAAAAAAGCCGGTGACCCCCCGGGTGCACATTTGCTACCTAACCACTTTGCTATGCTCGGTTTAAGCTACTCTAGAAAATGACAGCTCACCCATTGTACAGTCACGAGCATAAATACTGCGACGCTAACCAGATAATGTTCGCCCCTTTGTCTCCAAAGGTGTTGCTAAAAGAATTATTTAAACTCCTAATGAATTATTTATTTCATTTCAGGTACCGTCATACGATTTTATTCAGCTTAATATAAACCTCTCGTGATGAAGGATTTGACGTTATCTGGTTGATGTCGCAGTATTTATGCTCGTGACTGTACATATCGATAATTCCAGCTCATTGATTCTTGCGACCGTGTCTAATGTCTCGTCAATCAGCTGGAACTGTTGTCATATAAGTGGCCCATAATGTTCTCAGTTACTGACACCAAATTTAGTAAGAATTATAGTTCATTCAATACAAAGCCTAATCAAAGGCAAGCGATATCACGGATCCTACGAAATTTAAGCCCATCCCATACTAAACCTAGGTGTTGTGATTCTCTCTCTCTCTCTCTCTCTCTCTCTCTCTCTCTCTCTCTCTCTCTCTCTCTCTCTCTCTCTCTCTCTCTCTCTCTCTCTCTCTCTCTCTCTCATTTCTCACTAATGAACCACATACCTGCCCAACCACCAGCTATGACAAAACTTTTCCACCTCCTCCCTTCCACAATCTTAAGATTAGTCTCTTATGCTAGAGTGGTCTGGTTAATTGATATTATACAGCTAATCGTTAGATTAATTTTGCCTGATTCCAAACAACTTCCAGCTTCGAACCAATGATTAGTTATTAGATATACAACTGAGAGAGAGAGAGAGTGAGTGAGTGAGTGTGAGTGAGTGTGTGTGTGTGTGTGTCATAAAATTAGAGATACAGAGAGAAGAAGACAAATAAAATGCAGAAATCCAGTTCACCTGTAACTACATTTGGCTCAAGTTTGCCAGACAATCAACCAATCAAACTAGGCACACGCCACAACAGCGCATAGCTGCTTTCACCCTCTTACTCCAATCCAGATGATGTCCCAGGACAAGGTTCCAGGCCACGACTCTATCCATTCCAAGTAGCTCCCCACATGCTTGATCACCTTGCCTCAGCCATGGGATTTGTTGTGTGCATGGAGGTCTCCTCCACTTAGGGTTGTTAACTCGTACAGTACCGGTAACGTCTTTTTCATCGTATTCTGGCAACTATTAGACGATTTTATTCAGCTTAGGAAGGACCTCTAGCAAATAATATGGCTTCAAACTTTCTAAACCAACCCTTTTAACTACCACAGATCCTTCCTAAGCTGCATAATATCGTCTTAATATAGCTAGAATAAAATATTACACACGTCGTTGGTACTCAAAGGGTTAAACACCAAAGCCACCGTGTGAGCAGGGTCAACTTCAGAAAGACAAGCCATTATAGCCAAAGTTGGCGCTCACGAACTTATGCACATAATAATCAATGTGTCTAGAGTTAGTTTAATTTACATGAAGTCAAACCAGCAGCAGCCTATGATTCTGCGGAAGCAAATGGTATCAAAGGAGATGTTCGGTTTCTTCAAAACTTTGTTGAGTGTCCATGTCTTGCAACCATGAAGCAAGACAGAGAGCAGCAGCATCTTTAATATTCGCAGCTTCAAGATTCTGCATACAGTAGATATCTGCAGCGCTATATACTTTTCTTGATAAGACACCAAAATCCCATATCATACGCTGAGGTGATGATGAACATTGTGGCCGACCCACCATTGCTTTTATATCACTTCCAGGCTACTGTATGTGAATCTATGCATGACTTTTGTGTATCGACATTATGTAAGAACTGATAGCCTTGCTCCACTTTGCAAGTCACCAGATGCTTGTACTTTACTTAATTTATATGACATTTAACCACAGTGACTCAGACTCCTCGTTCAATAATGGACGGCATTTTCCCACATTTCCATATTTAACACTAACGATAATACTCTGGATCCAAAATGTCGTACGCAGCCTTCCGACACACAGAGGTAAAGAAGAATGAGCTTTTGCTCACTTAAGTTCTGCTCCTCTCCTTGATCTTATACATGGAAATGTAATGCGCATGATTGAGAGGTGTGATTTCTTATGCAGTGGTTAACTCATCTGACTAGTCAACCGATCATTAAAAGTAACCACGCTCGCAACTCATTCATACTAATTTTCCTTTCATACATAAGATAACGACGAAGAACGGAACTTATGAGGGCAACTGTAGCTGTCCGCCCCCGCCCCTTATCTGAGTGAAGGGCCACATAGTTCTCTCGTGTAAGTTCCCGTTTGATGAACTCATTAGGTCTTACCTTGTAATCGCTTCTTCTCCTTTAAAGCCTCTCAACTATCGACACCTGTTTTTTGGTTTAAATCTTACTCAATTATAAATATATAAATTATACACATACATACATTACATACATACATACTTTACATACATAACAATACACACATACATACATACATTATATATAAATATTTTTAGCCTGCTTCAATATTTATCATCATATTTTGATTGTTTCACTTAAAACTAGCTTGATGAAATGTGTGCATAAATCCCCCACTCCTAATAAAAAACAAAAATGTGTCAATACAATTCAATTCTGAACAGAGCTTACAAGATTTCAATTACCTCTGTCGCACTCTAACATTACACTTACCTTCAGAAACAAGAAAATAGAGAAAACTTTATTATTAAAAATCAGGGCTTCAATCAAAAGGGGCGGTGTACCTATCTGTCTGGTACCGTGCACAGTCTACAAATATATCTGTAGACTGTGGTACCGTGTAGGGCCAACCATAAACACACGTAGCCAACCTCACCTGACCTACCGTTACCTGGAGTTTTCACCACGGGGGGTAGGAGAGGGGGCGGGGGGAGGGGGGGGGGGGGGAGGGGGGAGGGAGAGAAGGGGATGAAGGAGAAAGGGAGGATAGGGAAAATGGGAAAGGAGGAAAAGAGGGAGAGAGAAGGGGAAGGAGGCAAAAGGGGAGGGAGGTGAAGCCGGGGAGAGAAGCGGAAGGAGGAGAAAGGAGGATAGAAGGGGATGCAGGGAAAGGGGGGGGCAGGTGGTGAGGGGGAGAGAAGGGGAAGGAGGAAAGGGGGAAGGAAGGGGAAGGAGGAAAGGGGGAAGGAGGAGGAGCAGGGGAGATGGGAAAGGAGGAGGAGGAGGAAGAGAAGGAGAAGGGGATAGAGAAGGGGGAGGAGGAAAAAGAGAAGCAAGAGGAGAGGGAGAGGCAGGATAATCAGTACAGTATGAACATGGAACAACAGAAGCAGGAGAGGAGGAAGAGGACAAGGGGGAAATAGGGAAGGAATGTAGGGAGATTGAGTGAGACTAAAGGAGAAGGGAGAGTTATGAAAATAGTAAGAATAAATACAGGGACGCAAGTGAAGGTGACAAAAACTGAAAAGAAAAGATAATAAATTAGGAACTAGAGAATAAGGACAAAATGTGTGTGTTTTTTTCCAAAAAGGTCTCAACAGGATTGTTAAAACTCCACAACCCCTGCTAGGGTACGAGAGCTTTAAACGTTATACACAGTACAACATACACCAATTATGGTGGATATTAATCATGTACTGTATTGATATAAGTAACACACCGTTCATAACATTAATCATCCATTACAGACCCCAATGTACTTGAATAAACTAATGAAAGGATATAATTGACATACAGTATATACATAATTAAGTCCTGATCCCCTCTCTTAGATCGTAAGGTCTGCATGGTCATTGTGTCTGCAATACATCCATCCATCCATCCCTCTCCATCCCTCTCCCTCTCTCTCTCTCTCTCTCTCTCTCTCTCTCTCTCTCAGCTCTCTAAGTCCCAATCATATCGAGTTACGCCCGGGGCCTTACACGCAGGTAATTAATAACACCTGCCTCACACCTCACCTGTCCTGTCTACCTGGACCAGACACACCCGAGCTTAGAAGACAAGAGGGAGGAGGAGCAGGCGTAAGGGCAGGAGGAAGAGGAAGAGATGAGAAGGATAGGGAGGAGGATAGTGATGAAGTGGGAGGAGAATGATAGGGAGAAGGATAGGTCGAAGGAGAGGGAGAAGGAGAAGGAAGAGGGGCAGGAGAAAAAGGAGGAGAGGAGAAGGATATGTAGGAGAATAGAGAGGAAGAAGAATAATGAGGGGAATAGGGAGGAGGAGAATGATATGTAAGAGGCTAGAGAGGAAGAGGGAAGAGATGGAGAAGGATATGTAGGAGGATAGAGAGGAAGAGGAAGAGAAGGATGTGTAGGAGGATAGAGAGGAAGAGGAGGAGAAGGATGTCTAGGAGGATAGAGAGGAAGTGGAGGAAAAGGGTGTGTAGGAGGATAGAGAGGAAGAGGAGGAGAAGGATGTGTAGGAGGATAGAGAGTAAGAGGAGGAGAAGGATGTGTAGCAGGATAGAGAGGAAGTGGAGGAGAAGGATGTGTAGCAGGATAAAGAGGAAGAGAAGGATAAGGATGTGTAGCAGGATTGGGAGGAAGAGGAGGATGTGTAGCAGGATAGGGAGGAAGTGGAGGAGAAGGATGTGTAGCAGGATAAAGAGGAAGATGAGGAGAAGGAAGTGTAGCAGGATTGGGAGGAAGAGAAGGAGAAGGATGTGTAGCAGGATAGAGAGGAAGATGAGGAGAAGGATGTGTAGCAGGATTGGGAGGGAGAAAAGGATAAGGATGTGTAGCAGGATAGGGAGGAAGAGAAGGAGAAGGATGTGTAGCAGGATAGAGAGGAAGATAAGGATAAGGATGTGTAGCAGGATTGGGAGGAAGAGAAGGAGAAGGATGTGTAGCAGGATTGGGAGGAAGAGAAGGATAAGGATGTGTAGCAGGATAGGGAGGAAGAGAAGGAGAAGGATGTGTAGCAGGATAGGGAGGAAGAGAAGGAGAAGGATGTGTAGCAGGATAGAGAGGAAGATAAGGATAAGGATGTGTAGCAGGATTGGGAGGAAGAGAAGGAGAAAGATGTGTAGCAGGATTGGGAGGAAG
The DNA here is from genome assembly GCA_032716605.1 of Paralithodes platypus. Classification (NCBI taxonomy): domain Eukaryota; kingdom Metazoa; phylum Arthropoda; class Malacostraca; order Decapoda; family Lithodidae; genus Paralithodes; species Paralithodes platypus. Next base: position 47,142,353 of record CM064519.1, on the reverse strand, counting down.
AGAAGGATAAGGATGTGTAGCAGGATAGGGAGGAAGAGAAGGAGAAGGATGTGTAGCAGGATAGGGAGGACGAGAAGGAGAAGGATGTGTAGCAGGATAGAGAGGAAGATGAGGAGAAGGATGTGTAGCAGGATAGAGAGGAAGATGAGGAGAAGGATGTGTAGCAGGATTGGGAGGAAGATAAGGATAAGGATGTGTAGCAGGATAGGGAGGAAGAGAAGGAGAAGGATGTGTAGCAGGATAGAGAGGAAGATGAGGAGAAGGATGTGTAGCAGGATTGGGAGGAAGAGAAGGAGAAGGATGTGTAGCAGGATAGAGAGGAAGAGAAGGAGAAGGATGTGTAGCAGGATAGAGAAAAAAGGAGAAGGATGTGTAGCAGGATAGGGAGGAGGAGGAAAAGGATGTATATGAAAATAGGGAGGAGGAGGAGAAGGATGTACAGTATATGAGAATAGGGAGGAGGAGGAAAAGGATGTAAATAAGAATAGGGAGGAGGAGGAGAAGGATGTAAATGAGAATAGGGAGGAGGAGGAGAAGGATGTAAATGAGAATAGGGAGGAGGAGGAGAAGGATGTAAATGAGAATAGGGAGGAGGAGGAAAAGGATGAAAAGGATGTATATGAGAATAGGGAGGAGGAGGAGAAGGATGTAAATGAGAATAGGGGGAGGAGGAGGAGAAGGATGTATACAGTAGGAGGATGTATATGAGAATAGGGGGGAGGAAGAGGAGGAGAAGAAAATATAGAAGAATAGAGAGGAAGAGGAGGAGAATAATAATTAGAAGGATAGAGAGGAGAAGGATAGGTAGGAAGAATAAGGAGAAGGAGCAAGAATGACATAATTAACCCGAGGAGGAAAGGAGTAGAATAAGGAAAATCAACGAAGAGATAATAAAAACAAGGAAGCAGAAAGAGGAGATGAGGAAAAAGTAAAAGAGGAAGAAGAGAAAGGGAGACTAAGGAGGAGGGAAACAAAGATAATTAATGGAATGTAAAAGAGGAGGAAGAGATAAAGAAGGAAATAGATATGCATAATACTAAAGGCAAACATAGACTTAGAAAAATATAACGAATAGAAGGAAAAGGCGAAAAGATGAACAATACAAATAGGAAGGAATGGGAACAAGGGAATGAATAATTATAGAGAAAAGAACACAAAGAAGAAAATTGAGGACCAAACATAAAAGATTGGGAGAGGATTGGGAGGAAAGTAAAAACAGAAGAAGAAAGGACAGGAGGAAAAAGGGAAAATATTACCGAAACTACCACTTATTTTCCCATGGTTTTGCTTTTTAGTTTTAAGTAGTTTTCATCATTATATAGTAGTTTAAATTAGTTAGAATCCCCGGAAAATGTTCCCCCCCCCCATTATCTAACGATCTTACAACGCTTAGATGTGTCATTTTCAGAGTTTAAAAAAAAAAAAAAAAAAAAAAAAAAAAAACATTTACAGGATGGGTTGATTCCCCCCCCCCCCCCCCCCCCCCCCCCCCCCCCCCCCCCCCCCCCCCCCCCCAACATGACTTATTTAAGTCAGCATCTATTTTGCCAGTAACGGTCTAAATAAGACCGTTTTGTTTGTTTTACAGTACTTTATATAGAGCACATAAAATGTATTTCCGGAGGTTGAAACACATTTTAATATGATCTTTGCAACATCCTTATTCTATAATTGCCTTCACATATTGATACATAATTAGTGGTAATGTCGGTAATAAGTACCAGAAAAAGGAAAGGAAAGAAACGGGAGACAAGATAAGAATTAGGAAGAGGGGTAGGAAAGTGAAACAAGCTGATAACGAGCCTACGACAAAAAGATAAACACACGGAAATGTGATACGGGAAGCAACATGGTGGTGATAATGGTGATGTTGATGGTTATAAATACCAATGATGATGATGGTGAATGGCATGATAATGAAGCATAGGGGGAAAATAAGAAATATATATGTGAACAAAAAAAAACGAAACAAAAAAAAACAAGAAAGTGGGGGTAGGAGAGAAAGATGTAGAATAAGATGGAAAACGAATATAGATTTGCTCAGAATAGGTGGCAATATGTAAAGAGTCACAGGAGGCACAGGGACGGGAGGCACAGGAAATGTGGGACATTAATGTCCCACACTTCCTGTGCTTCCAATTATTGCAGTAATAACACGAGATAGCCTGTTGTTTACAACGGACTTCCTTGCCACATCCAGAACATGGGTACTAAATATTAGGTGCCGGTAGAGATGCCAACATAAAGTTGTGGTCACCTCGATGACTTCTCCGTGTTGACTGACTTAAGTCAGGAAACCAAGAAGGCTCTAATATGGAGGAAGGTCATAAACGGGCACTCAATTGATCCCTAGTTTTGACCAAGCACCCCTAAAGATGGCTCTGCCATCGGTGGTGCATCGTCTGCACACTTACAAATGTCCCTAGGAGCTGCCAGATGGCGTGGCGGCAGATACAAACATGGCACCAAAACAACACGGTCACAGCTGTGTTGTTTGTGGAAAATGTAAGCGGAAGCAAAAGAATTTCATATATCACTTTATTTCTCAAAGGTAAGGTGAAGTGCTTAGTCATAAGTAGGGTGTATCTACGAGTATACAATATACTGTATAGTATACTCCCATGCGAGTGTATATCATGGCTGACTGAATACAGATTCCAGAGACATCATCTCGGTAAATAGCTGACCCATGAATACTGGCATTTGTACCATTGCAGATGTTTGTTATGGCTCAAGAACCTGGACATCAATCTGAAGACGAAAACACCTGATCAGCTGAACTAGTCCCATGTTGTGTGATATATAAATAAATAGCGTAATCTACTCACGTTGTATTATATGCCATTCACCTGATCAGTTATCTTTAATGTAAGACATACCCTCAATGTTTATGTTCTTAGTTTTTAAGGAGTGTGAGGTTGGAATTACTTGCTTATAAAATATTATTCATTAATACACAGAAAAGCAATAGACGGTGGTGGAGAAATTCCCCTAGCATTGTATTGTGCTGCAGTGGTCGACCTGAATAGTAAACACGTAACATCGAGAGAAAATATATTTATAAACACGTACAACATGAGACAAAAGATGTGTTCCACACTTTTGGTAATGTTGTTGCTGAAGGGATGTGTATTTATTAGTGTATGACGTGTATGGGTAGAGCTGCAGAAACATAAATTACTCGAGAGACAGTCACTGGGATGGTTGCTGTGGTTGTCAGGCATTATTCCTTCGCGAGAGATAATTGCGTACCGGTGTCTTTATATACTCCTCACCAATTAAGCAGTGCAAGCAATATGAGGAACTGTATGATTAACAGTGTGTGTGAGTGTTTGTTTATTTACTTTTCAGTAAGTGTACGAACACTATGGGGAGAATATGGCCGAAATCCATACAGGTAATGAAACAAATTTCAATGTAAGGAACAAAATCAATACATTATACAGTAGACGTTGAGTAACCTACACATATAACAAAAGTATTATAATTATTAGATGAAGTATTGGTAGCATTCAAGGAGACTACTGCAGGACTCTTCTTCTTCTTCTTCTTACCTCTGACCGGGTATAGGCTATCCTAGTGTTTACTACCCTATACCCCTTTGAAAGGACATTAGCCTAACCTAACAACCTTACCTAACCTAACCTAATATTATAGGTGGGGGCTGCCGCCCCCACACCCCCGCTTTGACTTAGATTTTTGGTGTAGGCCTATTTGTCTGTGAAGTGGGTATTTTTCAATTTGTTGATAACGAAAATCCTCCATGCGGACTATATGGAGAAAAATATGGCGAATCTATTGGTGCCTATTTTCCCTAATAAATTGTTTCTCATAACGTCGCACTAGTGTCCTTGAATATTATCGAAGTATTTTATCCAGAAAAAGGTAAAGTTGCTGCAAAAATACTAGATTGTATACATGGAATTTAGCACAATATATTTAGTTGTAGTAGCATATGGACTATAAGGTAGGACAATAATGATAATGACAAAATGGGGAAACTATATAGTTATAGCTCGAATATAACCATTTTCTAAAGAACGGTACATTCTTTAGTGAGGGGTATAAACTGTATGGTTACTGTTCGAAATTAACCGTTCTCTATTGGTGGGTGCTTGTCGTTAGATGGGGTAAGTATCAAGGGACTACAACCAAAAGCAGAGTCACTTCTCCTTATTAGATCCTTCTTGCAGGAAACACAATGCGCATTGTCGAAAAAATAACTTACATGACAATTACTCATGAAGTCATGATAAATTTTGAAAAACTCAAATTGCGAGAAAAGGAAAATTGAACGTTCCCGCCAAGCGCAAAAAACACGAGACAAGACTGTGTCATTCGTTCCATTTCGGAATGGAGTGACATAAAGCGAAATGGAACGATATATTTCGGTATATTTTGCTACATACCGCGCTCTTTCGTGACATCCTGGGGGAAAATATACATTGGAGTAGTTTATGAGTTTCAAACCAAGCTATTAATAATGGCTTGTGGACTAATAAACATAGTGGTGACGAAACGGGTTGGAATTTTAGTGTGAAACGGGTTTTGGGGGACGAAACGGAATAGTGACGAAACGTCCATACCCCGATACGAGGAAGCCGGGATATTTGTCTATCGACAGTTGTACAGTACAAATTTATCTTGAAGAGGGGTCTAGGGGGTGTTTTTTTTTAACTTGATGGAGGTCTAGGGAGGAAACTAAAATAAATTATAGAAAAATAAGTAAAACAAATAAATGCAGCCATCCCCCCTTAATATAGTTGTATTAATACATAGCCAAACCAAAACCACTCAATATATAATATGGGTTCCAGTTATTATAAACTAAACTTACCTGGTTTGTAGAGTAGAGCTGAGTTGTATACCATCAAGGAAGTAGCGGAAGTACGGCGATCACTATAGATTATAGGGGAGACAGACCGTTTTTCTGGACCCCTTTCTCCCTAATGTTTAGCCCCACTAGTTTTTGAGATTTTAAGACGTTGGTTCCATTAGTTTGGGGATTTTATGACCTTTCACCCCATTTCTTTGTCAATATTAGGACCCTTCGTGCCAACTGTAATTTTTGGAGGAATCGGCCTTTGGCCGGGACATTTTTCTACCGAAAAATGTACAAATCTATCTTCAAGGGGGGTCTAGGGGGTGTTTTTCTAAGCTTCATACAGGTCTAGGGAGGAAACTAAACAAAATATATGAATACATGAATTAATAGACAAAACAAACAGCCACTGTCCCCTTAATTGTGGGCAGCTCGGATAACTGTTAGCAAGTGAGGAGTGGGTTTCTTAATTGTGGGCAGCTCGGATAACTGTTAGCAAGTGAGGAGTGGGTTTGTTTACACCTTTGACAAATGATTGGTTCGGTGCGCATACTCAGGCGCAATTGTTATCACTTATATTATTACCCAAGGCACATTTATACATTGGCATATACTGTACATTGATCAGTACTAGTAAATCATTATGGATAAAATAATTTATGAATGTAATCTATAAACTATATGATTTATTATTATTATTTATTGTTTATTATTATTGTTAAGACAAGATCGATCATATTGGACCAATAATACAAAATGTAATGTTCAACCTTGTTCAACCTAGACTAAACAAATAATGTCAAGTCATGACAACCACACTTAAGTGCTTCGCTATCCCTATATTGAACGAAGAATTAACATCTGAGTGATATTTTGTGATAAAGGGCTAAATATTATTCAGTTTCAGAAAGATAATTATTTGTTTTTGCTTGATTCGTTCATGAAGGTTTAGGGAAGCACTCAGGTGAGGTTTTAATACACGGGAGTTAGTATAGAACATGGCTGGTACAGTGAGAAAGTTGAGTATGAACCGGAATTTGTTGGGTAGATTTTAGCAGGTTATCGTAAAGTCACACACACACACACTAAAAAAAAAACCTAAACCATACCACTGTAACTGCCACCACTTTCTGCTAAATCACTTGTACGGTCGTGGGCGGGAACTTCTGGACAGTTTTTGGACGGACAAATACGATATACTGACGAACAATTGTGAAAGCTTGATTGGACCACGTTCATCGGATTACTGGCTTTCTCTAATTAATGTTCTCTTGTCTTGTGCACATCACAAGGTGTGTTCATGTATTCCTAGCCACGCCTGATGAGGGTTAGTTGGATCTGACTCCGTATCGAACCCAAGCGAGACAATTTAAAGTTTAATTTTAACCAAGAGGCTTCACAACTTGGTCTTGATTCAAAGATTCGAAGGGGTGAGCAAGAATTATATCTCATGACTGTACCTTACCCGATCAGTCCTATGATAATGTAAAGCCAGTGCCACACGAGCGCTTTTTCCGTCAATTTTCCACGAACCAGTTTTTTTCTGGTGATATTTAGGGATATTTTTGCATTGGAATCGGAAACTAGATAGAAGTTAGATTCTGTTAGGTAGTTTAATTTATATGGAACTTGTATTTTGAAGCTGCCAGACAAAAATTGCCCGTAAAAATTTACGGAAAAATCGCTCGTGTGACACAGCCTTAACTCAGAGAAATTGACAGATTGAATACAAACCCCACACGAGGAGGAACATTTGCTTGACAGCATATAGCTTAAGGGAGCCCACCTTGCTTTTTTTTTCTCTCTCTCCCTCTCTCTTTGGCTTGTACTCATTCGGCCCCATTCAGCCTACTGTTTTAAGACGTTTACCCCCATGCAGGTGTCAATATTTTCCTAGCGAGCGGTAGCGAGCAAATATATATATATATATTTTTGTTTTGACAGCAAGCTAAATTTGTACATTTTTCGATAGAAAAATTTCTCCTGACCCTCCAAGTTTTGATGCATTCTGTCATTCCAAGTTTTGATCGTTCGGCAACTCTTGGTTGAACCTTACTAACTACCATTCAACATCACCTGTTAGTTACGCTTATTGTATCTGTTTCTTCTCTAACTTAATATTCCTCTTATTACTGATCATTATCTTCCTTGTATTCACCTCGTCCGTCATTCTCCATTTTTGCCTGTCAATTAATAATTCAGTCACTTTTTTTTTTTTTTTTTTTTTTTCCATGAGCACGTATATACAGCATATGTGGCAATCAAATGAGGAAACTATAATAACACCAGACGACGATACTGTTGTTACAGTAGAATAATGCTCTTTGAGCAGTATGTATTGCCTTACCAGTGGTTGTCCCCTTATTATTATTATTATTTTATTATTATTATTGAAATACCACAGGAACGAAAATTCCTGGGAGCGAAACTTCCACCCCCAACGAGATCCCTCTCTTTCTACCACCTCCCTCCACATGTTACACGTCTCGTTAATCACAGTCTTCTAATATACAAATCACATTTCCTTACCCCCTGACATTCTTGAAATACCCACTAAGTATATTCAATTAGATACCAACCATGCAGACTATAATACGTTCGTTGTGTATGGGTACGAGGCGATCTCAAGACACCTTAGCTCCCAGTGCACAACGAACCGGATCATGATTATGTCCGCCTGTATTAAATTATGTATTATGTTGATTTATACCATTGCCTATTTTTGTAATAATTGTATTCAGCTAACTATGATCTCAATAACCATTGATGTAATGAAAATATGAAGTCTCCTCATACGATTGCACTAGTTCTGTAGTGCTATTATTTACAACCTGTCAATTAATAATTCAGTCACTACAAGCTTGCTTGCTTGCTTTTTTTTTTTTTTTTTTTTTTTTTTTTTTTTTTTTTTTTAATGAAATACGTATATACAGACCATGTGACAATTAAATGAGGAAACTATAATAACGCATCTGAATAATGCCAACCTGACTTATAAACACAAATATGAATGTAACCAGACGACGATGCTGTTGTTTCATTGGAATAATGGCTCTTTGAGCAGTATGTATCGCCTTACTAGTGGTTGTCCCCTCACTGGATGGGGGGCGCTGCTCAATAAACTCGCCCCTCGGGGCAAAATCAATCCATTTTTGCTTTATCGTAGTTTGCTTTTGTTCCTTAAAGTATTCGGCACAGCTTAAACTTAAGGGGAAGTTTGTGTTCTTTTTAGACCCCACTCCTCCTCATGTTAAGCCCCATTTGTTTTGAAATCTTAAGATGTTCGCCTCATTAGTTTGGCAATTTTTAAACCTTTCGTGCCATTTAGGTGTCAATTTGTTTTCCTGGCGAGCGATAGCAAGCTTGGGATTCTTGAGGAACCGACCTTCAACTAGGACATTTTTCTACCGAAAAATATACAAATATATCTCGATTTTCGTTTTTTATTTTCTTAAAGCTTAGAGATCTAGGATGGAAACTTAAAATTATAAATATATAGGAACTTAAGACACATTGTACAAGGCATGACAATATAGATTTCTGTATCTAATTATTTCAAGTTAGTGTTCTCACCCTGGGGCAAACTATGGCAGACTCTGTACCCACTTGAATACAAAACGTAGACAAAAACACATGTTGTCCTATTTCACGTGCCATAATCACCGCCTATAGTCCGAGACATAGACTACAGTAGAGTATCGTTCCTCCATAAGGCATCTAAATGGACCAATGTAAGTAGCGGGGTACCCCAGGGATCGGTACTAGGACCAATTATCTTTCTAATTTACATCAACGACATAGATGAGGGCCTCACCTGTACAATCTCAAAATTTGCTGACGATACAAAAATTGCAAATAGCGTACTCTCAAAAGAACAAGTTGACGATATGCAACACAATCTAGATAAATTGTCATGTTGGGCCCAAATTTGGCAAATGAGTTTCAATGCGGATAAATGTAAAGTACTACATATCGGATACCTAAATGAGAAAGCAAACTATTCGATGAATGGCACTCAGCTTAAGAATGTAAACAGAGAAACCGATCTGGGAGTAACAATATCGAGTAACCTAAAACCGAGTCAACAATGTTCAGAAGTTGTTAAGAAGGCAAACAAAATAATTGGCTTTATAGGCAGGTCATTTGAGCATAAATCCAAAGAAGTTATCCTAACCCTTTACAATTCCTTAGTCCGCCCTCTTCTGGAATACTGCGTTCAATCCTGGTGCCCTTATTACCAAAAAGATATAAACAAGCTAGAACGAGTTCAACGTAGAGTTACCAAAATGATACCTAGCCTAAAGAACAAACCATACGAAGAACGTCTTAGAGAATTAAATCTATTTCCTTTAACCCAGCGCAGATTAAGAGGTGACTTAATTCAAGTGTTCAAAATCATCAAAGGCATCGACAATATGAGCTGTAGTAAGTACTTCACTATCGACCAATCTAATTACACGCGGGGAAACGGTTGCAAAATTATTGGTAAATCTTTTAACTCACACGAATCTAAGAATTTCTTCTTCAATCGAGTTGTCAACTTGTGGAATGGGCTTCCCCGAAACGTTATAGACTGCATCACCGTTGATTCATTTAAACTCCGCCTAGACAAATATCTCACTTCAAACCCGCGACTGACTGCGTTTGTAAATGAATAACTTTATTTTATCCCCCCCTCAGTTACTGACCCATCTGTCCCCTACTAGCTTCCTAATCCTGCCACGGACATTGGTTCCAGGGCAGTGGTTCCCTTTCCAATGTTCCCTTACCCACTCTAAACCACTGTTTGGACACTTGATCCTCAGTGTTTTGGAGGACAAGCGGCCTAGAGGGGTCACTGGATCTGTTGTTGCTTGATTTCCTTTGTACTCCACACTAATTCTTTCTCTATCTCTAACTTGCTCACTGATTACTTATGTCGTCCTCAAATAGGCCTCTCTCTCTCTCTCTCTCTCTCTCTCTCTCTCTCTCTCTCTTTCTTCAGTAGACATGTTCTCCACTTTGCCTAGGGTCTTTTTTCTAACTATGTTTCTTGCCGACCAGGAGTCAGAGGGATTAGTGGGTAGGGATAGAGCCTCCTGCTTTATTATCCGTCTTAAACCCAGTAGAATCTACTTGTTTTTCTGTTTCTAATTACAGACCAGACTGCCTAATAGAGATTGAAAAGTCTGTATAGTCTGTGTATCTATGCAATTCTCTCTTTCTCCCTCTCTCTCACACACACATACACACACCCACACACCCTCTCTCTCTCTCACACACACACCCTCTCTCTCTTACTCTCTCTCTCTCACACACACACACCCTCTCTCTCTGTTTTTTTTCTCTCTCTCTCACACACACACACACCCTCTCTCTCTTTTTCTCGCTCTCTCTCTCTCTCACACACACACACACCCTCTCTCTCTTTTTCTCGCTCTCTCTCTCTCTCCCTCTGACGTAACCCGGTGGAAAATTAGCGAGCGGGTCGTTATGCGTCCAGCGGCGGGTCTCGGTGTTACGGTGGACGTTAATGTCGCTAGAGTTTTATTGCGATGAGCCCGGTCTTGTTACTGGCCCGGCCACCGCACTGGATAATATACAGGGGGCACTGGAGAGACCAGGAGAGTTAGAGAGAGAGTTAGAGAGTTGAGAGAGAGAGATATAGATTTACATAGATTTACATATATACACTGGCCACAGACCTTACGATCCAAACGAGGTGGTCAGGACTTAATTCTAGTAGAGATGGCATATCCGATAGAAAAGGAAAGTTGAAGGAAAGGATAGAAAGGAAGAAGAAGAAGAAGAAAAGAGAGAGAGAGAGAGAGAGAGAGAGAGAGTGTGAGAGTGAGAGTGAGAGAGAATATGTGTATGCACAGAATTCAAAGGATTCACATTGATTCAAGGATAGCATTTATCGGCATTAATTACATAGTTATTATCAGGCATCTCAGTTTTGAGTGAAAGGGTCATCCAAAGGCCCCAGGTGATGGCGCCCACAAATCTTACCATTCGTGAATCCCTATCAGATATTGGAGGTGGAGATATAAGAGGTGTAACACTTCTCGGTATTCCTCACTGGGCTGCAGGAAGACGACATGTTCAGCGGTGAGCGACCTATTAATACAGGCCTAGTAATATTGGTGTCGATGGATATTAGAGACGCGTCGTCAATGGGATATCGTGAAGAGCTGGTTGGTGGCACAGCTTTCAGATCACAGCTTATTACAGCTGTGGGGGCTATGCTGGTTGGTACCACACCATTGTTGCTGGGTGACACAGTAAAGCTGGTTGATTACATTACATCTGGGGCTCTATTTACCCGGGATGTGGTTCAGGGCTGCTCTCTTGTAAACTTGAAGCACAAGTATGGCTATTGCCGACATCTTGCTGTTTCTTGGTAGTATTCAACACTAATTTCTGTGAATCTTCGGATGGCGTGCTGCAGGCGAGAAGGGCAGCTGTAGATAGAGGTACCGGGAGGCCCTACTGGGTCTGAAGGCATGTGAGCTGAGATAGTGATTTTTCGGGCCTCCTTTCTCAATTGGTAAGGCCAAGATGTTATAGCCTGCATTCTGTTGTATTGCAAAGGGAAAAAGTGTAGAAGACGGGGGCAGGTATTTGGGGAATAGTAGAGAAAATCAGTGGGAGAAAAATAAAGAGAAATAACATGCTGCTATTCTGTGTAGTTGAAAGATACAACACGTTTCCTTTCGGCCACCTATATATCACTAATACTTGTTAATACACCTTTGACATACGCCATCCTTGCCATCCTTTCAACAATATTTATCATTGTCACATCCAAAGTCACGACGCACATTAATAATACAAATAATTATTTTTCATATATAATTATGCGATATTATATTATGTGTGCTAATAAGTAATTCCCATGTTACTTGGATTGAAATACACACTGGAAGAGACGAGATGATAGTTAGTATGGTTTAAGTGACTTAATTCAGTTTTTGTGCTAAACATATGATGATTGAACCGAATGCGGCTTTGAATAATTGCGAAACAGACTTTGTATTAGAGTGAACTAAGTTGCCAACAAAGCTAGTCTCTCTCTCTCCCCCCCCCCATTTATTAACCAGTAGTATAATATATCTCTCCCTCCCTCCCGGTCTTCGATCTTCATGAGTTACAGAACTTGTGGTATCATCGTGTGACCCTCCAACACTCAACAATTTATGGGGCCCGTCCCTTTATCTGGTTCTCTGTCTACCTCGTCCTCTACCTGGCTCCGCTCCTACACTGACAATCTATTAATTGTATTGTCTATCTAGTATTAAGCGTGCCCAGGCTTCGGCAAACCGTATTTATGACCGGTTCTGCCGCACCTTTTCTGATGCCACGTTATATTTAATCAGTATTGCTTTTTTATTTATTGTTTTTTGTTTTACCATTTGCTAGCAGTGTATGCTTACTTTGTTCTCTTGACTTGATTAAAATAACATACAAAATATAATAGATAAAATACAAAATATATGCCCCCCTCCCCCCGCCATACCCCTTTTAATCTAAATATGTAAATTTTGTAGGTGCCAGTTGCACCTAAATTGCAGGTTCGCTGTCGTTCCCTCAGGAAAATTCGATTCCTGAATTGGGTGAAGTATCTAATAATCGCAAAACAAATGAAGTGAAACGTTTTAAAATCTCCAAACTAATTGAGTGAAGCAGGGAACGTCCAAAAAAGACCCACCTCGCACCAGGTAGGGTAAAAGGTCGGTAGTTGTTATTTTTTGGTCAATTTATTTATTTATTCATTTATTTGTTAGTATCCTCCCTAGAATTCCATTTAGCCTAAAAAAAACACACACACGCCGTAGACCCCCCTTCAAGATAAATGTGTACATTTTTCGGTAGAAAAATGTTCCAGCCAAAGGCCGGTTCTTCTTAAAATTACAGGCTCGATATTGCTCGCTAGGACAAAATCGACACCTAAATGGTGCGAAAGGCCTTTAAATTGACAAAAGAATGCGTCAAAAGGTCTTAAAACCAACAAAATAATGGGGCAAACGTAATTAAATATACAAACTAATGAAGCTAAACACAAGGGAGAAGGGGGCTAGAAAAAACAACCAACCCCCCTTTAGCCCTTGGTTTGGTTGTACATCTTCTACCATTGTCTTGGGATGGACAAATTAAGTCAACCAATATGAATATTCTGCCCTAGTTTCTCCTTCGTCAAATCAACATTATATATTTACCTCTTCTGTACAGGTGACGTCTATTTAATTATATTCTAGTTATATTGTTGGCAATTTTGTGCAGTTTAAGAAGGATCTGTGGTAGTAAAAAGGGTTAACGGAGATAGTTCGAAGCCTGTTGATTGCTGGGGGCCCTTTTTAAACTGAATAAAATCGCCTAATAGTAACCAGAATATAATGAGAAGGATGTCACTGGTACTAAACGGGTTAACCTTGTAAGTATTCTGGGCAGAAGAAAATAGACAACCCAATAGAGCCCAATTGGCGGGGGAAAAACTGAGATTACGTTTCTATTAACTTTTGGTTCACTTTTGGTCGATTAGGCTATATCATGCATGTGTTATTTTTCTACTTTCCTCCCTAGACTTCCATCAAACTTAAAAAACCATCCATTAGATCCCCCTTCTAGATTAATTTGTACATTTTTCGGTAGAAAATGTCCCGGCCGAAGGCCGATTCTTCCAAAATTACAGGCTCACTATCGTTCGCCAGCCAGAAAATCGACACCTAAATAGCACGAAAGGTCTTAATATTGACAAAGAAATGGGGTGAAAAGTCTTAAAATCATCAAGCTAATGAGCCGAACGTCTTATAATCTGAAAACTAATGGGGCTAAGCATGAGGGAGAAGGGGGACCAGAAAAACGGGCCATCTCCCCTTAAGGATCTGCCCCCCACATCTAATGCCATACTGGTACACGCCTAGTGATTACCTCGCCTACTGGACCAAGCAAAAACTGGTCAATCTCTGTGGTTAACCCATTCAGTACCAGGGACGTCCTTTTCATCATATTCTGGCAACTATTAGACGATTGTATTCAACTTAGGAAGGACCTCTAACAATAATAAGACTTCAAACTATCTCAACCAACCCTGTTTACTACCACAGATCCTTCCCAAGCTGCATAATATCGTCTAATTATAGCTAGAATACAATACAACACACGTCGCTGGTACACAAAGAGTTAATTTTTATGCAGTTTAGAAAGGAGCTCCAGCAATTAACAGGCTTCGAACTCTCTCACTTAACCCTTTTACTACCACAGATCCTTCTTAAACTGCAGAAAATCGTCTAAATATTGCTAGAATCAAATTAAGAAAACGTCGCCGGTACAGAAGTGGTTTATATGAAATTAATTCAAGTAGTATTCACCCATCAGTATCTAACGAATCTTGAATAGCCTATAACGATTTTTATTTTTTTGTATTTTTTTATTTATTTGTTTTTGTTCGAGGGTATATTAAGATGTACTAGTAATGAACGAGGGAGATAATGTGATGTACTACAAGGGGTATAACAAGATAAACCTCCTGGATAAGATAACAGACAAACGTAGAGGACATTTTCGCTGTAATTAAAAAAGAGGAAGTGTCGGTGCGGTCACATAATTCCTAGATAGGGTGATTTATGGCACACTAAAAAGGGGAGATGAACCGTTCTTCTGGTCCCCCTTCTTCCTCATGCTTAGCCTCATTAGTTTTCAGATTTTATGACGTTCGCCCCATTAGTTCGTCGATTTTAAAACTTTTCTTCCAATTTCTCTATCAATATCAAGCCCTTTCGTGGCATTTAGGAGTCGATATTTCCTGGCGAGGGATAGCGAGCCTGTAATTCTAAGAAAAACTATCGAAAAATGTACACATTTATCTTGAAGAGGGGTGTAGGGAGTGTTTGTAAAGCTTGATGAAGGTCTAGCGAGGAAACTAAAATTAAATTATGAAAATATATATAAATGAGCAAATAAATACGCTAATCCCCCCTAAAGTCAGCGAGCGGCCGCCGACGCTAGGGGAGAGAGGAGAAGGGCTGGTGGAGGACTAACGTAAATGGGTAGATGGGGTCTGGGAGTTTTATCAGGATGGAGTGGGCAAGGACTCTAACAGCCAAGTGATTAATATTGATATGATGAGAGGCTTACTTTAGTAATAGTGAATCGTTCGTGTTATGACTGACCAGGACAAAAGTTATAATAGTCTATGAGTTAGAATGAAAATCAGTAACATCCATGACGGATATCGAGCGTAATTATAATCTAATGTGGCTATGTTATTTTGAGTTGGTGATAGCTGGCACTACACTATCTATCTATCTATCTATTGCCTGACGCCGTGATCCCTTAAGGGGTGGCCACAAACGAAACGTCCCCATGCACCTTTGTCCCAAGTCAGTCGACGCCCCTCCTCCTAACCAGCACCGCCTAAATCCATACACTTCTTCACTCCATCATTCCACCTATATCTCAGTTTACCTCTCCCTCTCTGTCTTTCCACCTCGCTTTCGTACACCGTCTTAGTCATTCTCTCCCTTCCCATATGTTCCATATGGCCAAACCATCTCAAGGTATTCCTTTTCACTCTTTCCAGCACATCTACCTTCACACCACACCTCCCTCTTACTTCCTCATTTGTCTGTCTATCCCTCCATGTAACTCCACATGCACTTCTCAAGTAACTAATTTCCACCCCTCTCTCTCTTGGTCTGAGTCTCCAGCAACGTCCATGCTTCGCTTCTGTAAGTCAGTGTCGGGATTACCACACTGTGATGCAAGGACTTCTTCACTTCCATGCTGACCTCCCTATTTCTTGTTACTGCTTTTAGCGCCCCTACAACCCTCTTCCCCTGTTGCACCCTCTCCCGCACTTCTTCATCCATACTCCCATCTTTACTCAGCACACTGTCCAGATACTTCAATGAGCTGACAATCTCCTTAGCCTGACCGTTCAACTTCACCTCACACTCTGTGGCTTCACCCCTTTCGAAGACCATAACCTTGCTTTTCCCCGCATTTTCCTTCAGATTCCATTTTTCGCACAATGTTCCAAACATATTTACCAGACCCTGCAACTCCCATTCCTTATCACTCATCAGAACTGTATCATCAGCAAACAGCAGTACAGGTAGCTTCCACTCGTTTCCTTCCCTTATCAGCGATACACCAACATCCACTTCTCTTCCTTGTATTTCTTTCAGGGCTCCATCCATATACAGTAAACAACCACGGAGACATCACACACACCTGTTTCAACCCAACATTCAGATCAAAGAACTCGCTCTGCTCATTCTTCAAACTTACTGACGCCTTTGCACCCTCATACATGCTCTTCACTGCTTTCAACAACTTGCCATCTACTCCGTAATCCGTATACTCCGTATTACATGTACTAACCCTTTATTAAAATATATAGTAGAGTTTTCCCACCCGATTTAAGTTATCGAAGTACGTGTCACTCATCACTGGAAGGGCAAATCGAAACATGCCAACCTCATGTTTCTGCTGCTGTTGCTATTGCTAATGATGATGATCATCATCATTATGATGACATAGATGACTATGATAATGGCAATTATGATGGTTTTAATTAAATCCAAATTGCTGTTGCTTAATGTGGATATTACAATAGTAACTAGTATTTACACCATATTATTATGGAGAGAGAGAGAGAGAGAGAGAGAGAGAGAGAGAGAGAGAGAGAGAGAGAGAGAGAGAGAGAGAGAGAGAGAGAGAGAGAGAGTGAGTGAGAGTGAGAGAGAAAAAGAGTGTGTGTGTCAGTGTGTTAGAGAGGGGAGAAAGGGTGGTGGTGGGGGTGAGTCCAATCCAAGGTGAGAGGGAGAGAGTGAGGTGTAGGATCGCGTGCCAGAGTGTGTTAAATAGCCAGAGAGGGCCAATAACAGGCCAGCTGGGTTATGTATGATGATGTTAACTACTCCGTGGGCTCCAGTGCTCTCTAGCACTCTCTCTCTCTCTCTCACTCTCTCTCTCTCTTTCTAGCTCTCTCTCCCTCTCTTGTTATCTATCTCGCTCTTTTTTTTCTCTCACACACACACAAACTCTCTTTCTCTCTCTAACACACACTCACTCACTCTCACTCTCTCTCTCTTACACTCACTCACTCTCACTCTCTCTCTCTCTCACACTCACTAACTCTTACTCACTCTCTCTCTCTCTCTCTCTCTCTCTCTTGATTTGCATGTGCCTTATAGGTCAAAATTCTAACCATAAAACAGACTTCCTTTATGATATTTTGTACTCAAATCAATGTTGCAAATGAACAATAATACCAGGAACTAGGTCACATGACTTACATAATATACATACATACATATATACATACATACAGTTAATATTATACAAACGCATATTGCATTCATGTGAGAACTTGATTGCATGATAATATTATGCAATAGCATATAACAACGAAAATACACTACTTCAGGTATTACAAGCAATATTAGATTAACTCCCTTAATAAGACAACAATTTAGTTTTTAGTCATGCCATTGCCATCTGTTTGCTATTGTTATTTTCATTGTTTTATTTCCGATAGAGGAAGGATCTCGAGAATACAAGGTTTGAGCACTAAGTTGATTAACTTCACATTCACCTGATCCTTTCTAAGCTTATGAATTTTAAAATAGTAGTAAAATAATAGTGATTGGTGAAACACATATAATACCGGTAGGCAGTACACATTGCATATTTTCGTAAATAAAGAATGTTCTGAATGCGGGGCGTTAAAGTGTAATTGTTGTCAATATTAGTGTACATAGAATCTATTTTGTATTTGTTCTATTTTGGTCTGAAATGAATACATTAAGTTATTATAATAACTGAATGCATACTATTTACAAGGAATATGTAACAATATTCAATGTAAATTATGAATCCAAAAAATAAATAGATATAAAATGTAAAAAAGACAAAAAATTGAAATTCAAATTTTCTCCCAAAATTATAATATTTTTGGAGCCCTATTTTCATCATGACTAAGTGATCTATGCATCATGATAACAGTGGTAGTTTATTACACTAACTTAAAAAAACAGATACTATAAGGTCTCTTTGGAATAAACTGAAGAGAGAGAAGTAAAACCCTTCTGTGCAAATTGAACACTACAAAGTTAGAGGAATACTGCGATATGATTTAGAAACTAATAATGTCCTTAAGATTAAGGACAGTTTAAGGGGGAGTGGGGAGGGGGGGGGGGGTTCTGGATCCCCTTCTTCCTCATATTTAGCTCAATTAATTGTGTGATTCTAAAGCATTTGCCCTATTAGTTTGGCGATTATAAGACCTTTCGTGTCATTTAGGTGTCGATATTTTTCCTGGCAAGCGATAGCGATCCTGCAAATTAGAAGGAACCGGCCTTTGGCCTTGTATTTTACTTACAAATAAAAACATAAATGTATTTAAAAGAGGTCTTTTAGGCAAATTCTTTAAGCTTGATGGAGGTCTAGGGAGGAGACTAAGACAAAATATATATATTAAATATATAAATAAACAAATTAATACAAATCTCCACTTAAGGTGGATGTAAGACCGAGCGCAAGGACTGAGATAAAGGTGGTACACATCTTCCTGAACAGTTCTGACACTTTGACGAAATATATGGATATATTCCCTTTAAGCACATGCCCGAGTCGGTGTTTTCCCTCAATCAATGTTCACTGTTTCATGTTCATCAAGTTGTGTCGGCAGTCGTACGATAGAGGAGGAGGAGCTTGAGGCAGATAACAAAAAAGTATCAGAGGGTTTATAGGTTAGAAAGTGTTAGCTATAGTCCATTCATTACAGGTAGGTCAGATATCGTATCCGCTAACCTCTTGAACTTTAAACAACTAGAGTTATGGTGCAAATTTCTCTACCATTTTGAAAGGGTCATCCAGGGAATAGGCGTGGAAATTTGCAGCCCATTTGTTCTAGCCCATTTTAAGGTTACGATTTCTGGCCTACCTATAATGAATGGACAATAGTTGATAGACAATCATACAGGCTCTTTAGCATAGGCTAGTGACCTGCAAAAGCTATCTGCGAAACGTTGTCAATAAAGTGCTCCTCCTCATATGATGTATATTTTCATTCTGTCAACTTTTCAAAGTTTATTTAACATTCTTCAGATAGGGTTCAGGTATGCGGAATGTATTGCATGCCAAAAGGTAACAAATTAAAAACATGCGCATTAATCCTTCAATTCGTTGAAGGTTTTTATCATGCTGCTTGACTGCCCTAAATCAATTGCATTCAAATTAAGAAGAGTTTAAGGAGAAAGAAAAGTGATCTTAGATGCCTCAGATAAACCCAATTATGGTGAACACCAATTGATAATCCGGAAGGGGTAATAATCTACGAAAAGTGGGTTAATGGGTGTATGGTCGCTTCAGACAGAGCTAGATGGCAAGGATACCAATGCTGAACCCAACAAGGAAGTCATTAAGGGGAAGTGGGTAACTTTTCTGGACCCCCTTCTCCCTCATGTTTAGCCCCATTAGTTTCGAGATTTTAATACGTTTGTTCCATTAGTTTGGCGATTTTAAGATATTTCACCCTATATGTATTTGTCAATATTAAGACCTTTCGTGCCATTAAGGTGTCGATTTTTACCAGGCGACTCGCTCTCCTGTAATTTTAGGAGAAACCGGCCTTCGGCCGAAAAAATGTTCTACCGAAAAATGTATTATCTTGAAAGGGGGTCTAGTTTTTTTTTCTTCTTCTAAGCTTGATGGAGGTCTAGCAAGGAAACTAAAAAAACAATAATAATTAAATATATAACGGAAACAACCAAGCACTACCCCCTTAATAGAGTAATGTCTGGGCTGCTATGGGGTAGATAGGGTGCGGTGTCAAGCAGCAAGGGGTGGTAGTAGTAATGGGAGTATGGGTCAAGCAGCAAGGGGTGGTAGTAGTAATGGGAGTATGGGTCAAGGTAAAGAAGGGAAAGTATAGCCACCTTACAATATTCTTAAGGGAGCCCACCTTGTTTTTGTTTTCTCTCTCTTTCTCCCTCTCTCTCTGGATTGTATCTATTCGCCCCATTCAGCCTACTGTTTCAAGACGTTTATCCCCATCCAGTTGTCGATTTTTTTCCAGGCAAGCGGTAGCGAGCCAACATATTTAAACAAATGCTTTTGACAACAGGCTATATTTGTACATTTTTCGATAGAAAAATGTCTCCGGCGAAGCCAGATTTTTCCATACAATACTGGCTCGCTGACGCTCGCCAGGAAGAAATCGACACCTGGATGGCGATAAACGTCTTTAAACAGTAGGCTGAATGGGACCGAACGGATACAAGCCAGAGAAAGAGAAAAGGTGAGGAAAAAAGCAGGTCACCCCCCTTAACCCCTTTCAATGTGATGCCGTAATGTTCTTCATAATTATATTGGCTAACATTAGACGATATCACTAAACTTTGGTAGGCTTTCTATGAATCAAACGATTAAAGTCTATCTCATTTAACATGTAGACTTCCAAAATTCCTTCTGAAAATAGATAAAATCTTCTAGTGATAGCCAGGCAAGTGGAATCAAACCTTGTCCTAATTAAGTTGTTGTTGTTGTTGTTGTTACCCAGTCTGTCTGACCGAACAGCCTCAAGGTCACGAGCAAGGCCAAGGCGATAACCGAGCGTTCCCACAGAACCCTCCCTGTTTACCACTAAGAAAGCCCAGGTGACCGAAGCTGCTCCCAGGCGAGGAGCTGAGGAGGGTGTGGAAACGCCCGGGACACCGAAGCTCCACCCAAGGCCCTGTGTCCCTCAACAATTATGAAGGGGAAGTTGAGGAACAAAGGAAAAATGTGACGCTTTGGCTCCCAGTCAGCCAACCTTGAATATAAGGAAAAGGAACAGTCAGAGTAAGCTATGGGTATGGCAGAGAACTCTCAACTCTCACTATGATAGACCAGCCCATCACCACTCCTAATTAAGTATCTTCACTCTAATGACAAATAAAAACAAATTTGAAACCTATTCGTATTAGTAGGAACTGGAATAGTTATCCAGTTAATTTTCACTAAGCTTGTAAAGTTTCCCAGCACTCACTCACCATAATATAATGCAAAATCTATTCCTCATAAGTGAGGAGATAAGCTAATGGATGTAAGGACGTAACAGTATGGGATGTAAATGTGAATTCAGATGTTGTAATTAACTAATTAATATTTGATAATACAAATGATGTTACGGACAAAGGGAGTTCTGTGTTAATAAACTCTTTCTAATGAGAAGGGGTTCTTGTTGGTCTCTCCCTGTTTGTTGGTGGTGTAATGGTTAAGGTGTCTTAAAATCTGTGTGTGATAACCCAGGTTCGAATCCCGGTGAATCACATATATGCTTTCACTAATTTAATTGGAGGTGTTTGGTGGTGTGATGAAATTAATAAAAAAATAGATTGCATTAGTATGGCGATTCGTTTAACGATTATATGACATTTCGACATATTCAGGTGTCGGATATTTGTACTGGACGAGCAAAATGTTGGCTTATAATAATCCCGTGACTAGATATAATTATGGTAGTGTATGTATGACGCCACTAAATTGAAACCAGCCATTCCATTATACAAAACTAATAAACTACAAAAATTACACTGTTATCTACTCTTATTCATACTTATTTTAACCTCCTACCCCCCCCCCACACACACATACACATACACTCATATGCGCGCGTACACACACACACACGCATATTCACACATACTTGCACATAATATTAGCGTAATAGAATAGTTTTAGGATCTGAAAAGTAAATTAAGCATACGCTAGCAGTAACAAATGTATATGTAATCAATATGTAAAATTAAAATATATACCAATGGCTCCGTTAAATGTATTATGATATGTTCTATATGTAGATAAAATGATAGATTAAGTTATTTTAATCAAACTTAAAACTATTCTACTGTATATTTCTTCCTATGCATAATCTTATTATGGAAAGTAGGTATTAGTTGTTTAGTATATACATGGATGCAATCATGAACAAAATACAAGGAAGAGCAGTGGATGATGGTGTACCCCTGATAAGAGAATGGAGTGAGTGGAAGTTGCCTGTGCTGCTGTTTGCTGATGATACAGTTCTGATGAGCGATACTGAGTGGGAGTTGCAGGATCTGGTAACTGTGTTTGGAATTGTGTGTAAGAAACGGAACCTGAAGGTAAATGTTGGGAAAATAAGGTTATGGTCCTTGAAAGGTGTCCAGAACGTGAGGTGAGTTTGAATGGTCAGGTTATGGAAAATGTCAGCTAATTTAAGTTTTTAAGCAGTGTTATCAGTAAAGCCGGTATCACAAGAGAGCTTTTATAGTCAACATTCTATGATCAAAAAATTTCTGGCAACATTTCTAGAATATTTTACACTGGTATCGGAAACTAGACTGATGATTGATGAATTTAGGTAACAGAAATATGATAATGTTGACCTCATAAGCTGCCAGACCAGTGTTGAGGATAAATGTTAGGGAAAAAGCGCTCGTGTGATACCGGCTTAAAGATGGGCGTATTGAGGATGAAGTGCGGAAGAGGGTACAACAGGGGAAGAGGGTTGTAGGAACGTTATGGGAGCCCACCTCGTTTTGTTTATCTTTCTTTCCCTCTCTCTTTGGCTTGCATCCATTCGGCCCCATTCAGCCTACTGTTTTAAGACGTTTTCCCCCATCCAGGTGTCAATATTTTCCTGGCGAGTGGTAGCGAACCAGCATATATATATATATTTTTTTTTGGTTTGACAGCAAGCTAAATTTGTACATTATTCGATAAAAAAAAAGTCTCCGGCGAAGCCTGATTTCTCCATACAATGCTGGCTCGCTATCGCTCGCCATCATCATCACTACTACTACCAAAATAACCACCACCACCATCACCAGTACTACCTGATGCACAACCACCATCACCATTAATACCATAATCACTAACATCATCACTACTACTACCACAACTACCACCATCACAACTACCACCATCATAGGCATTACTTCCATCATTCTTCAATGTCAACTATACTGTATAGAGATAGGCATTATTTCCATCATTCTTCAACGTCAAATATACTGTATAGAGATAGGCATTATTTCCATCATTCTTCAACGTCATATATACTGTATAGAGATAGGCATTATTTCCACCATTCTTCAACGTCAAATATACTGTATAGAGATAGGCATTACTTCCATCATTCTTCGACGTAAACAAAACAAGAAGTACTGATCACAGACAATTAGAAACCCATAATGACTGTCAAGAAACAGTTATAGATTTTTAAGGGAGAGGTAGTTGCATTTTCTGGACCCCCTTCTCCCTCATGTTTAGCCCCACCATTTTTGAGAATTTAAGACGTTCACCCCATTAGTTTGTCGATTTTAATACCTTTCGTCCAATATCTTTATCAATATCAAGACCTTTCGTGCCATTTAGGCGTAATTTTTTTTCTGGCGAGCGATAGCGAACTTGTATTTTTGGAGGAACCAGCCTTCGGCTTGAAAAATTTTCTCCTCAAAAATGTACAACTTTATCTCGAAGAGAGATCTCCAGGATAATTGACTTAGCTTGATAGGGTCTAAGGAGGAAACTAAAACAATATTAACCCCTTCTCTACCGGCGACATCTTTTTCATTTTGTTCTAGCTATATTTAGACGATTGTGTGCAGTTTAAGAAGGGTCTCTCGTAGTAAAAAGGGTTAAGTGAGATAGTACGAAGCCTGTTCATTGCTGGAGGCCCCTTTTAAACTGAATAAAATCGCCTAATAGTAGCCTCAATAAAGTTAAAAGGACGGCCCGGTAAAGAAGGGGTTAACAAAAAATGATAGTAACCTAATAAATAATCCCTATATATCTATCTATCTATATGCTCAGGCCCAATCCCCACTTTTCCCATTTTAATTTGTATTTAATTTTATTTATTTTTTATTTTTTTATTTTTTATTTTTTTTCCTACCCTCATCGCTCACTCGTAAGATTTCTCGGACCCACCTATGTTATTCTTTGTATTATTATTAACCCTTTGAAGATTGTGACGCATTTTGCCAGTTTATTCTGGCTATCATTAGACGCGTTTATTTATCCTTAGAAGGGTATGTGGAAATTAGAGGGTTAATTGAGATAGTCTTTACCCTTGTAATGCCCACAGGTATACAAATAAAGACAAAGGTAAAGATATAATGCCTAAGCTGTATAAAATCGTCTGAAGATAGCCAGAATAAACTGTCAAGGTGCGTCATTATCTTCAAAGGGTTAACCATAGTAATATAATTACGAAATTAGATGTCCAGAAGCAATAAGCTGTAACAGTTAGGTCAGGTAGATCTTATCAGTTTGATTTAACCCAAGGGTATAGGGCATGACTGTAATTGTCGGGAAGGTTGCAGAGGCTTTTTTAATTGCCTATAACATATATTAATTTACCCTTCCATAAAGTGTGCTAGACTTGTAGGAGTATTGGGGGGGCCAGGATAATGGGCTACCTCTGCGTTGGAATCACTGTGGATTGTTGTGTTGGGGCTAGGGTTAGTTATTGTTATGATCATTAAGGGGGGGGGGGGGGGGGGGGGGGGGGGGGGGGGAGAGAGAGAGAGAGAGAATGCAAAATTACAGATCTCTCTCTGTATATATATATATATATATACACAGAGCAAGGCAGACACATAAGCACATAAGCAGACAGGAAAAGCCAACAAAAACTGACTACGACTAATGAACTGAGTACAGCAGTAAGTGTGAGAGAGGCAGGGTACTATAACTGTGGAGTAAGTAAGGAGGGGCGAGGGTGTGGATGGCTGGAAAGTGCAACCAGTAGACCATTTCAACCAGTAGATCTCAACCAGGGCCAACTTAGCCAATGCTTTTAGGCTAGGTTAAGTTAGGATACAGGTGACCGGTCAACTCAACCAGTAGACCATTTCAACCAGTAGCTCTCAATCAGTACCAAATCAACCAATACGGTTAGGTTAGGTTAGTACTTTATTTTGGCACTGGTTTGGTAGGTGTGGGTTAATTTGGCACTGGTTGAGAGCTACTGGTTGAAATGGTCTACTGGTTGAGATGACATGGAACCAATTTCAATATGACACTGATTTCGTTGGACCTAGTTATTAGAAAGGAATACGAGGAATGCGAACAACAACCTACACACTAGTCCTAACGAGGGTGCTCATTAACCTGTTCTTTACCGACGACGTCCTTTTAACTCTATTCTGGCTACTATTAGACGATTGTATTCAATTTTAAACAGGCCTTCAGCAATTAACAGGTTTCGAACTATCTCACTCAACCCTTTTTACTACCGCAGATCCTTCTTAAACTGCACAAAATCGTCTAAATCTAGCTAGAATAAAATGAAAAAGACGTTGCCGGTACGGAAGGGTGTCTTTATATTATGTTTCTAGTTTCATCCCTAGACCTCCATCAAACTTTATACAAAAATATCCATTAGTACCCCCTACTAGGTAAATTTGTAAATTTTTCGGCCGGGTTCTTCCAAAATTACAGGCTCACTATCGTTCGCCAGGAAACAAATCGACACCTAAATAGCACGAAAGGTCTCAATGTTGATAAAGAAATGAGGCGAAAGGTATTCAAATCGACAAACTAATGGGGCAAACATCTTAAAATCTCAAAACTAATGGGAGAAGGGGTTCTAGAAAAACGACACATCTTCCCTTAATAGGTAAAACAAAATATAGCACAGTTACCGGTATGTGCATATTTAATTTCCATTGATTATCTAAGCTATGAATATTAATGAGATAGTGTCAACCCTTTTAATTCCCACATATCTTTCCTATGCTGTATATAATCGCCTAATTATATTCCCACAGATATTTCCTAAGCTGTATACAATCGCCTAATGATAGCCAGAATAAATTTTCGAAATGCGTCATAATCCTCAAAGGGTTAATTGTAAGTGCCGTATCGAGTTTTTAAGTGACACTTGGATAAATTGATGCAATGAAACTCCCTTAGCGTAACCCTGTGACTTCCACATACCTTTCTTAATCTAAATAAATGTGTCTAATATTGGCCAGAATATACTGTCTAAACGCTGCATGATCCTCAAGGGGTTAATAAGTTGGAACTTGATGATATTTAATGGTTGAAAATAATGGTCTATGGGTCTATAATCTGTTTCATTACAACTGACGGTAAATTGCAAAGGTCCCATCAAGATTTCTCAGATATTTTGAAGATTTTGTAGTGGAATATGGTGCTAATTATATATACTTGGTATTAACCCCTTCTGTACCAGTTTCGTCCTTTTACCTTTAGTGTGGCTACTATTAGACGATAGTATTCAGTTTATAAACGACCTCCAGCAATTAACAGGCATCAAACAATCTCACTTAACCTATTTTACTACCACAGGTCCTTCTTAAGCTGCACAAAACCGTCTAAATTTAGCTAGAATAAAATCACAAAGACGTCACCGGTAAGGAAGGGGTTAATATTATGCAGACACATAGTAGCTTCATATTTTGTCCATTAAGTATCGATAAATTAGCTGCTAAGGGATTCAATTTACCGACAGTTGAAATGAAACCGAGTATAGTTGTCTAGGAAGGGAGGGTGTGATTAAGTATCGATAAAGTATTGTAAGAACGGTAAGGGAGCCCACCTCGCTTTTTTTTTATCTTTCTCTCTCTCTCTCTTTGGCTTGTATCTATTCGGCCCCATTTAGCCAACTGTTTTAAGACGTTTATCTCCATTCAGGTGTCAATTTCTTCCTGGCGAGCGATAGCGAGCCAGCATTGTATGGAGAAATCCGGCTTCGCCGGAGACATTTTTCTATCGAAAAATGTACAAATTTAGCTTGCTGTCAAAACAAAAATATATATATGCTGGTTCGCTACCGCTCGTCAGGAAAATATTGACACCTGGATGGGGGTAAACGTCTTAAAACAGTAGGCTGAATGGGACCGAATGAAACCGGGTATACCGTAGTTGTCTAGGGCTAGAGGGTGTGAGGTAGGTATACTGTAGGTCCAGCCAGCCAGCCAGCCAGCCAGCCAGCCAGCCAGCCAGCTTGTCGTGTCTATAAACTAGGAGTCAAGGGGCGTGACTAACAAGGTTGGGTAGGCTGGGGTCGGCCGGGCCAAGGTACAGGCTCAGGAATTATAGGCAGGCTCTTTAAAGCTATCACGTTATCTTAATGAAAAGCACATATAGCGACATATGCCGAACACTGTGATGTAACACCATGTAAAACTTGATGCATTGATAATTAAGACCCATACCTCAGGTTGTGCGTGTTAGTGTTAGTTTGATTGTCTTGGATCGTGCATGGTTATACAATGTTATCAATGTTTTGCATCTAAGCTTTGGTAAAGTGTCAGGCTTATAACTGATTCCATTTGGAATCGTGAGCGAACTGACGATCCCACCAAACCCTTCTTTTCACACACACTCCAACCTCATTGATAACTTAGTATTAGGGAGTTAAGTAGTGTATTTACAAAATGTATGTTTTGTAACTGCTATCATAGTGGTGCACATAACTCATACAGCTAATATAATCTGTCTGGGAGGGTTCTGTCCCCGTCAGAACCCTTATCACCAATTCTGCTGGTAGCTTAGTTGTTATGTAACTGGACGATTAACCAAGATTTTGAAATTATATATCACATTATTATTGCTGGAAGTTAGTTTTGCCTTTGTATTCAGTTCAGTACTATATTATTGATGTTTGACATTCCCTTGCTATTTCCAGTGCATTAGTATTGTATAGTCACCCCTAAATATGAGAAAATGAAGTGGAATATGGTATTTAGTGCAGCAATCATGGCGCAGGTATAATGTATGTGAGTGTAAACATCATAATGGTCAAATGTTGGATTGTATAGGATTGTATAGGATGTCTGTGAAGGCATAAACTAATTTGCACTTTGCCCCTACAACCCCATAGCTGTGTTTGTCCTTTGGAATCTGTGGTGGATAGGTTACCCAGTCTGGTACACAGGAACGACTAGTTACTGAAAGGTGAACAGAAATATTAGATGTGAAGAGAACACCCAACCAGAACGAAGGGCGACGCGCTCCTCGGTGCAACTAGGAGCGTGGGGAACACAACCTTAGGTGACCTTAGGTAGGTAGGTGATTTCGACCTGCATGGAAATCGCGCCCGAGATATTTTCGGTTGTGCGTTTAACATGGTAACAAAGCCTTTGTATTTATGAACCTATGCAATACATGCGCAAAGTTACAAGTCTCCGCATGTTTTATATATATATTACTTATATATATATTTATTTATTTTTTAGTTGCAAGCCATTATTTGTGCAAGAGTGTCGGGCGTGTGGTAGTGGAGAGGGAAGGTAGGTAAGGGTGGAGCAGTGAGGTGAGAGAGGTTATGTGTTAGTGTTGGTCTAGCACAGCTCTGGCTAGGTCCGGGTCACTGGGAACTAAATAGATAGGGTGGGCTTAAGAGCACATTTTCACTTAGTTTTTTTTTTGTGGACCCCATTCTCCTTCATGCTTAGCCCCATTAGCTTTGAGATTTTAAGACGTTACCCACCTTTAGTTTGGCGATTTTAATATTTTTCGGCCAATTCCTGTCAATTTTAAGAACTTTCGTGCCATATTAGCATCGATTTTTTTGTCTGGGCGAGTGATAGCGAGCCTGTAATGTAGTAGGAACCGGCCTTCGGCCGGAAAATGATTTCTACAGAAAAATGTACACATTTATCTTGAAGGGGGTCTTGGGGTATGTTTTTAAGTTTGATTGAGGGTTTAGGAGCAAACTAAAAACCTCCCCCTAACATTGACTGGGGTGGAGAGTGCTGGGGTTAGAAATTATCGGGAAGTTTGGTTGGCTTAACTTTGGCTGGGGTTAGGAATTATTGGTGAACTTGGTTGGCCCATCTTTAGCTGGGGTTGATATAAGGGAAGTGTTAGTATTTAGCTGGGGTTGATATAAGGGAAGTGTTAGTATTTAGCTGGGGTTGATATAAGGGAAGTGTTAGTATTTTCGGGGTTTGTCTAGCTTTGACTGGGGTTGTCGTAAGGGAATTGTTGATATGATAGAGTGGACATAACTTTGGCTGGGGTGGAGAGAGCTGAGGTTGACATAACTTTGGCTGGGGTGGAGAGAGCTGAGGTTGATGTAATAAGGGAACTTGTGAACTTGATAATATTGTAATAAAGTTTTTGCCAATAATTAATTGATGTTAGAGCGTGATATCCACAAACTATATAGATGGTTCTTGAGATTGTACATTGTAACGTGATTGAAATGGTCAGTGTCAGGTATATTATTGATATCACTGGACTGGTTCATATGAAAATACTGGACGACCTGAGTGAAATGGTTGATATGAGTAAACTGGTTGTTGTTGTTGTTGTTGCTGTTCCTCAGGCTGTCTGGCCGAGCAGCCCCAAGGTCACGAGCAAGGCCAAGGCCATAACCGAGCGACCCCACAGAACCCTCCCAGCTTACCACTAATAATGCCCAGGTGACCGAAGTCACTCAAAGGCGGGGAGCTGAGGAGGGTGCGGAAACGCCCGGGAAACAAATGCAAGTGATTGTGGAACTACTCTGACTCCGTGGGACACCTGCTAAATGATTGCTCTGGTGTCTGGAGGTTACGTAGGTAGGCTAGAGAAAGTGCTGTCAACGTGTGGCAGTCAGTTCTTCCCCTTCTTTGCTGCGAACTTAAGGTGAGGCTGATGGACTGTTGTGATTAAGAGGGAGATGGGTAGTTTTTCTGGTCCCCTTTCTCCCTCGTGTTAAGCCCCATTTGTTTTGAGATTATAAAACATTCAGCCCATTAGTTTGGCGATTTCAACACCTTTTGCCCCATTTCGTTGTCAAATTTAAGACCTTTCGTGCCATTTAGGTGTCAATTATTTCCTGGCGAGCGATAGCGAGCCCGAGATTTTAAGAGGAATCGGCCTTCGGCCAGGAAAATGTTCTACAAATTTATCTTGAAGGGAGGTCTAGGGGGTGTTTTTCTAAGCTTGATGGAAGTCTATCGAGAAAACTAAGAAATAAAGGAATACATTAATTAATAGACCAAAAAACAAACAAAAAACGGTCCGTCTCCCCTTAAGAGTGAGACAGGAGCCTCTGCTAAAACCCTTACGTATTAACTTTTGTATGGACTGAGGCCAGGCAGGCAGTCGTTGTCAATGAAGAGCATCGGTGAGCAATCTCAAGATCACTGACCTTGGCTTTGAGAATTATGTAATTCGTTTAAGGGAGTTGCTGGACATTTTCAGTTGCTCTGAAGCGCGACATAAGGAGTCGGAGCCCCTAGGTCTAAAGGTCTCCTGGAGAACACTAGATATAGCGTATCGTGGCTTGTTGGGTGAAGCTATGTGTTCCGTTCATTCTCGTGTATTGAATGTAGAGGTACAGGATGCATTCACTTATGTTCGTAGTGAGATTCATAACAGCAGAGGGTGCAGCCCCGGTGTTGTTCATCGCCTCGATCTAGCTCATAGGGCTAGAACTCGCTCAACAAGTGTACTGTATATGGTGATGTAAAACTTAAGCATAAGGACCAAGTAGCGGATCTTCAAAATATACAGTAGGTGCTTCCTGTCTTGCTATATGGCTGCGACACAATGCATATAATTAAATTGTGATTTTGAGAAACACATCACCTCATATGGTATCAAGTGTCTTCATAGAATCACGAGCTCATATTGGCATCACCACATATCAAACCAGCCTGTCCTCACTGAAACTGAATCAAGACATCTCGGTTATATAATTTGTGATTGCCAGCATCGGCTACATGAACAAGTGTCTTGACTCCCTGAAGTTGACCCTAGTCCTTCACTGGTTGTGGTGCGTGACAACCCTGAGTGAAGCAGACGTCAGGGAAGGTCACGTGACTCGTGGATGAGGTAAATCGAGCATTCATGACAGAAGCTGCTTGAGATGGATCATGTCACGGCCTGAGACAGTGCAACTATGCTCCTTCACCGTATAGGCCTTCATTAATCGATTTATTGGTTGTTTAATTGTGCATAAAACTTTACTTTAACTTACAATTTAATCTCTTCCAAAAAATATAACAAAGTTGAAGCCTTGTCAGTCATAAGCTAAATATAACCTAACATACCTCAACTTATACAGTAGGTAATCTATAATCTGACCAAACACGGAGATCTGCAAATTCTTGACTGCTTATCCATAATCAATTCGACTGGACTTTGGGTTCCAGTATAAATATAATTTACATTTTGATCGCTGAAATTGCTCTAATACACCCCGATCTCAATTATATTTTCAATGCTGAGAACTATAAAACTTTGAGTGCAAGCGACGTGAGCTATATTTTATTCTAGCTTTATTTAGAGGATTTTGTGCAGCTTAGGAAGGATATATAGTAGCTAAAAGGAATAATTGAGATAGTCTGTATCCATTTGATGTAGACGTCCTTCCTAAGCTGCATAAAATCGTCTAATAGTTGCCAGAATATAATAAAAAGAACGTCACCGGTACTGTACGCGTTAAGTATGTTCAAGTTGGAGCGCCACGTAGACAAAGAATGACAGGTAGAAGGTCCCTTACAACACGTTCCCTCGTTTATTGCTCCTTTTCGGGGTCCTCTAACTCCTCTAGACCGCCCATAATATCCTAAATCACCACTTTCACCACTTAATTTATTCTTCCTTCGCACCTCTCAACCGTTACTCAGCAGATAATGGCGTGTTTATATCATCTAAGGTTATTAAGTTATCGTATTGGCTTCCTTAGAGAAATGGCTATAGAAGTAGGATTTACATACATTAAGATTAAATTGGAGAGATAGATGGACAAACAGAGACGCAGCTATGTACAGTCGCCCTAATAAGTGATGTATCGGCACCAATTATGTTTTGATCAATAATTGGTATCAACAATATTTACACATGATTTTTTTTTTATTGAGATATACAAACATGTTCCTACACTTATCCACCCTATTAAACATCTGACAGACATTAAAACAGCACAGAGCGAGCCAAGCTAATGACAGCTGCGACATGACTTATTAGCGCGACTGTACATTATTTAACATAGAGGAATGTAATAAACAAAGTCAATGTAAGCAAGATCAATACAGCTAACGGAATCATATATTGATGATTTTTTGATTGGTTTGTTTTGACCTACTGTGGACTGAATTGCGGTGGAAAGCTACTCAGAGCAAGTGGCATCCGAGGAGAGGTGGTTTAGGGCATTAAGGGGGTGACCTGCTTTTCTTTTCTTTTTCTCCTTTTCTCTCTTTCTCTGGTTTGTATCCATTCGGCCCCATTCAGCCAACTGTTTTAAGACGTTTATCCCCATTCAGGTGTCGATTTCTTCCTGGCGAGCGATAGCGAGCCAGCATTGTATGGAAAAATCCGGCTTCGCTGGAGAAATTTTTCTATCGAAAAATGTACAAATTTAGCTTGCTCTCAAAACAAAAATATATATATGCTGGCTCGCTACCGCTCGCCAGGAAAATATTGACTCCTGGATGGGGATAAGCGTCTTCAAACAGTAGGATGAATGGGGCCGAATGGATACAAGCCAAAGAGAGAGGGAGAGAAAGAGAAAAAAAGCGAGGTGGGCTCCCTTAACGAACTTTGAAGGTAGAATGTCTGTATTATGGAGGATTGATTGCTAAGGTGTGGGTGTTGATAGATGATCTTGTACCATGAAGGAAGGTGATGCAAAGAGCTGGTAAAATAGGTACAAGACTGTATATCCTCAGTACGACGCAGCTTTACGTTCATAAATGAAGTCATGAAGCTAATGAAACAATTATTCCGCAAATAGATATTAAAGTAATTTCAACACCAATCTCACTACTCAGAGCTTCTTTAAGCTCAACGATTCGATCTCTGAAGAACTACAATCTTTGATGTACTCGCATAAGTACAAGTGTCATTGTTTTAACCTAATGTATATTAGCCAAACACATAGACAAGTCAGGGTTCGAACCTTAGAGCACAATTGAAAATGAATTATAACATTACAAAACTGCTTGCGCATACAGGCAAGTACAGTACACACACACACACACACACACACACATATATATATATATATATATATATATAGATACCGCTACTATAGATACTAAGCTGGAATTACTGTATATCTAAGCTAAAGAATCCTGGTAAGTACAACCAAACAGTCAACAAGATACACACAGTAAACGCGGGAGTTATCTTTGATAGTACGGGGTAGTTTAGTCCGGAGAGGGATGGGACGCGCAGGATAAGGGACAGCCTAGGCCTCCACCAACACACCGGATAGGCCTACACCACCACCAACTTTCTAACCCTCGCTCTATCCCTTCTACACCTCTATTTATCCTCGCCCCTGCCACCACTTTCTATTCACTGAAGGCTTCTTGATTCCTCTTTATGAGAACCCTTGCTCCACCCTGGGTTACATTATTTGGGTTAATATTTATATTTATAATATATATATATTATGTACTTTCCTTTTACAATATGGTTGATAAAATTGCCATAATGCATATCATAATCACTTCTGAGGACATGTTTTTAGTAATGTCATATATATTCACACATATACTGTATATATATATATATATATATATATATATATATATATATATATATATATATATATATATACAGAGAGAGAGAGAGAGAGAGAGAGAGAGAGGCCGATCGATTGATCGATAGATAGATAGATAAAGAGATAGATATAATTGAATGCGTGTGTGTGTGTGTCTGTTTGTGTGAGTGTGTGTGTGTGTGTGTTTAGCACATACATACAAGCATGATAGATATACTATTTTTCACCTTTAATATTAAACACAGATATAGTATTGTTTTACTTTGTAGTTAAGTGTAAGGACTATTTCACACTTTCAAGACTGCGAGCGCGATTGTCTGCGTTCGTTCTTGCATTTGAGCAGAATCTTGGAAAAATTACGGCGAATGTAATTTTTTTGCGAATTTTTGAGAATATATATGAATAGTTACGAATAGTGCCTGAATGCAGTCGCTCACACTCTCAGTACATTCGAAGTGTGCTGCGAATGTATTGAGAATGAGTCAAAATTTGAATATGAACGGTAATTTTTATTGTAGGAATAGTAAGGAATACCTACGAATGTTATAGATTGCACTAAGAGTACTTACGAGTAGTTATGAGTAGTGACTCTCACTTCATTCTCAGTTTATTCATTACTACTCTCACACATTCGTCCACATTCGTAACTTTTCGCAGTTTCGAATTTGAATCAATGGTTTTATTAATTCATACTCTCAACTATTCTCAACACACTCTAACCTATTCTCACCACACTCTCCACTATTCCCAACATATTGTTCACACACATTCCCAGCTACAATGTGCTATATGTGAATTTGACTGTGACTGTCAACGAATGATTCGTAAGAACTCGTTCCTACTCACTCTCACACACTCTTGCACATTCTCAAAAAATTTGCAGCGATTTTTGGCAATTGAGAATGTTCGAGACTGCTCCCTAATGCTTTAGAGTAACAAAGAGTGTGTTACGACTGTGTATGAATAGTTACAAAGAGTTACGAATCATTGAGAATGCTTGAGAGTAGTTACGAATGAACTGAGACTCGACGACGCATTCGGGCTCATATTTTCAAACATGGGTGAAAGAATGGCTCCAGGACCCGACTGTTTTCGAACCTTTGAGAGTGTGCCGAGTGTTTCTAAATATTTCTGCGATTTTCAGTATGTGTGTGTGTAATTCACCGAACTTGTTTGTCAAGGGGATTCCACGCAATGCGAGCTTCAGCTCATTATTATCGCGCCTCCTTAACTGTTAACTGGGAATGTATTGCGTGAAGTGCATGTCATGTTTTAGTGTATCGTTGGCTGTGGATGTGAGTGTAGTCTGTAATCAGTCAATTAGTGTGTGTGTGTGTGTGTGTGTGTGTGTGTGTGTGTGTGTGTGTGTGTAAATAATAAAGTAATTGTCTTTTTATTGTTCACTTGCAGTCTTGAGGCTGAAAATCTACAGAGTATATTTCTTAACCTAGGTAAAGTGCAATGCATATTATACCTTAACTATGAGGTCAAATGGAACCTTTGGCGACCATGAGCAGCCGAGTTCCCACCATAATACGTACAGTACATACGCTGCTGAGAAGTACGTGTAGACCAAGACTAACGCAAGCTTGGCTAGGGAGCGACCACGATACAATTCTCTCCATCGGTATGGCCGAAAAACCTTTAAGAATCTCGTGGATTTGAACCACCGTCCTCCTAGTTGTAGCATGGGCGCCATCCTATGTGTGTGTGTGTATGTGTGTGTGTGTGTTTGTGTGCATATGTGTGTATTTGTTTTCTATGTGAGTGAGGGAGACAAAAGGCAGAGCCAAAATGCCTAGACACACGGAGTTTGAAGCAATTTAAGTCATAGGAAGAGGGAAAGACTGATTCTGGGAGAGAGTACCAGAGCTCAGCAGTTGGGTTGTAAAGTTGCACAGAGTAGGGGTGGGATTGTGTTGCAGGATGAGTACTACGTACTCTACGTAGAGGAGGTGGTATACACTGGGAAAGCTTTAAGGAACACTGATTATTGTAGTAGCGATAGAATAGCGAGATAAATGCAACATTGCGGCGAAGAGAGAGAGATTGCAGAGAGTTGGTGAGTGGACGGGAGTTAATGATACGAAAGGCTTTCCTTTCTACTTTGTCTAGAAGTGCGGTGTGAGAGGATCCTCCCAACACATGTGAACAATACTCAATACAAGGACACACTGTGCCCCTGTACAGAGCCAGAAGCTACGCAGGGGTAAAGAATCCCTTGAGGCGGTTGAGCACACCCAGCTTCTGGGAGGCTGCCTTAGCAAGACGGGTAATGTGGTCCTTCCAAGTGAGAGCAGAAGAAAAGGAGACACCGAGAATATTGAGAGAAGATGAAGGATTGATTTTTGTATTGTTGAAGAGTAAGGGATAGTCCTCTGGAAGTTCCAAACGGGTAGTAAGATGAAGAAATTGGGTTTTGGAAGCATTAAAGGTAATAAGGTTTTCTCTGCCCCAATTGGAAATAGTAGTTAGATCAGAAGATAAGTGTTGCATGGCTTCATTACGTTTGTTTTTGAGGGATTTCTGGCTGGGACGTTCAGGAAAACTAATTGAGTGGTGTAAGGTAGAGTCGTCTGCATATGAATGGATGGGACTGGAGGTATAGTTGAGAAGATCATTTATGAAAATTAGAAAGAGAATGGGAGATAGGACAGAGCCCTGAGGAACACTGGAGTTGATAGGATGAGGAAGTGAGCGATGGCCATCCACAACCGCAGCTATGGAACGGCCGGAAAGGAAATTAGAGACAAAGGCACAGATGGAGGGATAGAAACCGAAGGAGGGTAGTTTAGAAATTAAAGATTTGTGCCAGACTCTATCGAAGGCCTTCGATATGTCTAATGCAATAGAAAAGGTCTCGCCGAAGTCCCGAAAGGAGGATGACCAAGAGTTAGTAAGATATGAAAGAAGATCACCAGTAGAGCGACCCTTAAGGAAGCCATACTGGCGATCTGAGAGTAGATTATGAGAAGAGAAATGCTTAAGAAATTTGGAAGCAAGAATAGTTTCAAAAACTTTAAAGATACAAGAGATGAGAGCAATTGGGTGATAGTTGGAGGGTTGAGAGCAGTCATCCTTCTTTGGGACCGGTTGTATGAGAGCAAACTTCCAGCAAGAAGGGAAGACGTTAGAGGAGAGACAGAGACGAAAAAGTTTGCCTAGGCAGGGAGTCGGCACGGAATCACAGTTCTTGAGTAAAACAGGAGGAACACTGTCCGGACCATACGCCTTTTTAGTATTAATCCCAGAGAGGGTAGAAAGTACATCTTTAGAAGAGATTAGGATATTAGGTATACGTAGGAGAGAGAGGGGGGGGGGGGGAAGGGAGAAATGGCACCGGAATCATCCAAAGTGGAGTTTCTAGCAAAAGTTTGAGCAAAAAGTTCAGCTTGGTCAGAGGAAGAAGTGATGGTTGTGCCATCAGAGTGGAAAAAGGGAGGGAAAGACGCAAAAGAAAAATAGTTTGAGAGGTTTTTGGGTAGATGACAGAAAGCATGGGAAGAGCTAGAGTTGGATAGTTCAGTGCATTCATTATTGATGAATGAGTGCTTGGCAAGTCAAAGAACAGATTTGGCTTGATTCCGGGCAAAAACATAGGAAGAATGAGATTCTTGAGTTTTAAGCATCAGTACCGTTTGAATACTTTCCTCCTTGTTGTGTACAGCAGTAGAACAAGCGAGAGTAAACCAAGATTTTTTTGCATTAGACTGAGAGAAAGAAAATGGAATGTATGCTTCCATGCCCGAGAGGATTACCTCAGTAATGCGTTCAGCACTCTCCGAGGGTACCCGGCCATGGAAGCAAAAGTCATTCCATGGGAAATCAAAGAAGTACTGCCGAAGAGTCTCCCAGTCGGCAGCGCCAAAGTGCCACAAGCGCTGCCGGTTGGGAGGATCGGGTGTCCGTACCGGAGAGATAGGACAGGTGACAGATATTAGTTTATGGTCGGAGGAGCCCAGAGGAAAGAAAATATTTATAGTATAAGTAGAAGGGTTAGAAGTTAGAAACAAGTCAAGAATGTTGGGCCGATCTCCGAAGCGATACGGGTGGGTTTAATGGACTAGCTGCTGTAGGTCATTTAGGATAGAAAAGATGTAAGCTTGTTCACCAGGTTGGTCAGTGGAAACAGAGGAGAGCCATTGGTGGTGGTGAACGTTGAAATCTCCTAGGATGGAGATTTCTGCGAAAGGAAAGAGGGATAGAATGTGTTCCACTTTAGAAGTTGGATAGTCAAAGAATTTTGGATAGTCAGTAGAATTAGGGGAGAGATAAACAGCACAGAAATATTTAGTTTGAGAGTGACAAGAAAGCTTTAACCAGAGAGTTGAGAATTCAGAAGCATCTAAGTTGGGAGAGAAAGCGACATTGTTGCGCACATATACGCAACATCCACCTTTGGCTTGAAACTGAGGATAGAGATAGTAGGAGGATACAGAGAAGGATTTGCTGTCAGTAGTCCCAGATACCTGAGTTTCGGTGAGAAAGAGAAGATCAGGGTTGGCAGAGGAGAGGTGGAAGTTAGAGGAAGGGCCACGAATGTTGCAGAAATGTATAGTAAGAGTAGAAGGTAGTGGTCCAGGGCATTTAGGGGAGTCGTACCCAGGGGTCAAACTGATGGAGGCATTACTGTCCCCCCCCCCCCCCTCCCCCGACTCCGAGGCGGGGTCGTGATCGTATTATAATTTGTTTTTTGTTTTTTACAAAAGATAGTGTAGTATGTAAGGTTACTAAGGTATTTGTAATATAATGTATTGATAGGAGGAAAAGGTGTTTTGGAGGGCATGCTGGGGTTGCCCTTAATTTTGATGCGGCACAGAAAGGATCAGCTAGCGAAGCCAGGTGGTGAAACAGGAGTTTCAGTGTGTGGGTGTAGGTGTGCGAGTGTGTGTGCGGGCGTGTGCGTATTGGAGTGTGTGTGTATGTGCCTGTTTGTGTGTAAACCTTCCTCCACTCTTCCTCTTGATCTACAGCCCGATCAAATTACATCTCTTACTCCCGTTGACATATTTATTCTCCTCTCCCTCACCCGCTATGTACCCCCCCTCCCCCCCCCTGACCTACAGCATCCAACCCACGCCCACACCTACCACAGACAGCTTTATTATATTCTCTCTCTCTCTCTCTCTCTCTCTCTCTCTCTCTCTCTCTCTCTCTCTCTCTCTCTCTCTCTCTCTCTCTCTCTCTCTCTCTCTCTCTCTCTCTCTCTCTCTCTCTCTCTCTCTCTCTCAGGGAGGTAGTCGACATTAATTCAATTGATACGATCAAGAAGAGACTGGACGATTATCTGATGCAGATTGGATTAATGTGAATGAATCAGTAGGTATGTAAGTGTAAGTTCCCTTTTAGACAATCATTATAGTTACACCTTACACAGGTACAGATTTTTAGCCGGAGGGAGCGCAGGGTGGGAAGAGAGCCTTTTACTTTGCTGTCCTATTATTGTACTATAAAGTGTCCCTGTCTCTAGTAGTATTAAAGCTGGACCACCTCGTAGGGACCGCAAGGTCTGTGTGGTCTGAATATATGTGTAACTCTGTGCAACTCTCTTTCTCTCATTATTGAGAATCTGAACTCTACAAACCAATGCACAGCATCAGCGACCAATGTGAAATAATATAGCATTAGGGTTCATAAAGAAATGTTCATTAATTTATTAATTCGAGAAGGTACACCACAAAATACAATAGTTTGCTAATACGGAACAATATGCCTACACAAAAAAAAACCCACCAATCATAGTTAACAGGCAGGCCACTAAAAGTTAAGATTGTGAATACACAATAACAACCCCCACTGTGACAGTTACAGAGTGGTGTACAATCTATCTTATTCTAGTTACATTGTAGTTTATCTTATTGTACCAGTACCTCCCTATAATCAACCTAGTTGTTCCCCAATTCGTCCCTCCGCCACGACCATTTCAAAGTCCAAGTCTCTCACTCTTGTCCTCTGTAGCGGGGAGGACCTTGTACCCCTGAGACATAGGAGTACAGACCTGAGAAGAGAGAAAGAGAGGCGGCATCTCATCCAAGTTATGACTTGGCTTCTATGCTGGCGCTTTTTCTCCGATATTTGTTCAGCTAATCTGGCATAGAAGACACTTGCAGAAGGTCCCATACCTCCCGACGATGAGAAGACCAGAGGAGTAAAGCTTCCTTGATCCCTGTTCAAAATTCTTTCTTCATAAGCGCATTTTTTCTCACTTTCGTTTCTCAAGTATGCCGCCTTGTGTCCTCGCTCACGATATGTTTGTGCTCTTGGGTTGAAGATTCTGATGTCGAAAAAAGTCCGTTGTCCCCTCGTCCAAAAACCTCGAGCACTTACGTCCACTCTTGCTTCATTTGAAGTATTTGCAGTATTGTGGGCCAAGCGCTGTCCGTCCATAGGCAGAAGTTCCGGTTCGATTCTGACATCATGGCACACCTCGTCCAGCATTTGTGCAGTGATGTCTCGTACTTCATCATGCCAGATACAGATGAATCCTCCTTTCTTACAGGTCATACAGTGGTCTGGGTTGTTTATTTCACCGCATGCACATTTCAGCGGCAGGTTCGAAACTGGCCATCCATACCTCAAGGCTACGGCATCATTGAATTCTTGTTTATTTAAGCTGAAGCCTTTCTCCTTTATTGGTAATGATGTGAGCCAATTTGAAGCCCCCGTGTCTTGTGACATCTCAACTCTCATTTTCAGTTCTTCCCTACATCTGGTCTTAATTTGTTCTAGGCTATGTTTCTGTCTCTCTTCTCTGCTCTTTGTAATTTCCTGTCTTGCATTTCGTTGTTCCTCTTCATCCACCTCATCATTTTCATTTTGCTCCCGTATTTTTTCTGTCAGAGACGTAGTAAGTTTAAGGGAATTTTGGTACTCATGTGGTGCCGCCTCCACTGGGTTTATGATCCCCATACCTCCGAACCTTGGCGGAAGAGCTAATAGATCTCTTAGCTCTTGCGTGACGCCTTCCATCTCTGTTAAGGCCGGTATGAATGTTCCTCTGATTGCTTCTTCCAGCGGTTGGAGCATCTGTCTAATGCCAGGCACTGTTCTCATAAGAAAGGTCCATCTGTACTTAACACCATATGTGAAGGCAGTATATGCAGCATGTGGTTCAGATTTCGCAATGTCTGCCAGGGTTTTCACTTCCTTTACCCACTCCGCTACCTTTTTTCGCACATAGTCTTTCTTGCATTCTTCTGTGCCTATTACTGCTCCCAAATGGCGTTGACCCTCCTTTGTAATCTTCACTCCTGTCCCATCAAAAGTCTGCACCGCTTCTTCATACTTGTTTTCTTTCACTATTAGTACAGATTTACTAGCATTCGGATGGTACCCAATGACTTCGCCTACCGATTGTACTCTCCGCCACCATTCTTTGAGATCCCCTATTTTTCCTGCACCTGTGAGGTCATCTGCATATGCCACTTGTTTCACTCGGGTTACCTCATGTTTTATTTTCTGCTGCAGAATTGATAGTGCCAGTGCGTACATTGCCATTGCCACTGGATCTCCTTGCGTTGTTCCTTCATTTGATTTGAGAATTTTCATTTCTTCCTTCTTTGTGCTTCAACTATATACAGGTTAGCTGGCTCCTTATAAGTATTTTCTATGTACTTTGCGATGCTCGGGCATTTGATCTTGATGTTGTGAATAGCTGCCTCCCTATTAATGGTGTTAAAGGCATTTGTTGCATCCACTAGCAGTACCGCTTCACAATCTTCCTCATGATACACCTTCCCCATTGCATGTATTGCTGCTTCTCCTCCGGCTTGCTGTCCTTCACATACTTGTAAGTTGCCCACTGCTCTTTGTACATCTTTTCCAAATACGGACATGATTGCTTTTCCTATAATCCTTCTAAGAACTTCCCCAACGCCTACTGGTCTAACTCCTGGATTCTTATTTAAAGGTATCAGGCGACATGCTGTCAGAGATTCTATGTTCATGCATGGTGATGATGCAAGTTTCTTTGCCAGCATTGCTATTGCTTCACATAGGTCACCCGCGGCTGAACCAAACTTGTTTTGACTTAGGAAGATCCTCCAAGTCTTAGCATCTACTCCTGATGGACCTGCTCCTCCCTGTGTTTTTAGCGCCTTTCTCCATATGAGGTCTCCAGTTATATTCTCATATATCACCGGGTCTGGAGGAACATATTCCCCGTCTAGTTTGGCCTCATCACTTGCTGGTTTTGCTTCTGGGTGTTTCTCCTTCAGCTGGTCCAAGATGCGTCGATTCACTTCGTGCACCCCACTTGAGGCTTCCCCAGTGACCATTCTGACTGCCTGTGCCACTTTATAACAACCCCCACTCCCACCGACACCACACACATGCACAATAACAACCCCCACCCCCACCCACCCCACACACATACAAAATAACAACCCCCACCCCCACCCACCCCACACACATACACAATAACAACCCCCACCCCACCCACACCACAAACATACACAATAACAATCCCCACCCCACCCACCCCACACACATACGTAATAACAACCCCTACCCCCACCCCCCCCACACATACACAATAACAACCCCACCCCCCCCCACACATACACAATAACAACCCCCACCCCCACCCACATACACAATAACAACCCCCACTCCCACCCCCACCACACATACACAATAACAACCCCCACCCCCACCCACCCCACACACATACACATAACAACCCCACCCCCACCCACACCACACACATACACAATAACAACCCCCACCCACACCACACACATACACAATAACAACCCCCACCCCACCCACACCACACACATACACAATAACAACCCCCACCCACCCCACCCCATACACAATAACAACCCCCACCCACACCCACATACACAATAACAACCCCCACTCCACCCCACACCACACATATACACAATAACAACCCCACCCCCACCCACACCACACACACAATAACAACCCCCAACCACACCACACACATACACAATAACAACCCCACCACCCCCCACACACATACACAATAACAACCCCCACTCCTACCAACCCCACACACATACACAATAACAACCCCTACTCCCACCCACACCACACACATACACAATAACAACCCCCATCCCCACCCCCCCCCCCCACCAACACAACAACAACCCCCCCCCCACCCACATACACAATAACAACCCTCTCCCACCCACACCACCACACATACACAATAACAACCCCCCCCACACCACACACATACACAATAACAACCCCCACTCCCACCCCCACCACACACATACACAATAACAACCCCCACTCCCACCCACACCACACACATACACAATAACAACCCCCACACCCACCACACAATAACAACCCCCCCCCAACCCACCCTACACATACAATAACAACCCCCACCCCCACCCACACCACACACATACACAATAACAACCCCCCCCCCCACCCACACCACACACATACATAATAACAACCCCTACCCCTACCCCCACCACACACATACACAATAACAACCCCCACCCCCACCCACACCACACACATACACAATAACAACCCCCACCCCAACCCACATACACAATAACAACCCCCACCCCCACCCACACCACACACACACACAATAACAACCCCCACTCCTACCAACCCCACACACATACACAATAACAAGCCCCACTACCACCGACACCACACACATACACAATAACAACCCCCACTCCCACCCACATACACAATAACAACCCCCACCCCCACCACACATACACAATAACAACCCCCACCCCCACCACACACATGCACAATAACAACCCCCACCCCACCCACATACACAATAACAACCCCTACCCCGACCCACCCCACACACATACACAATAACAACCCCCACCCCCACCCACACCACACACATACACAATAACAACCTCCACCCCACCCACCCCACACACATATACAATAACAACCCCCACCTCCACCACACACATACACAATAACAACCCCTACCCCCACCCACCCCACACACATACACAATAACAACCCCCACCCACACCACACACATACACAATAACAACCCCCCCCCACACCACACACATACACAATAACAACCCCTACCCCCACCCCCCCCCCACACATACACAATAACCACCCCCACCCTCACCACACACATACACAATACCAACCCCCACCCACACCACACACATCCCCAATAACAACCCCCACCCCCACCAACCCCACACACATACACAATAACAACCCCCACCCCCCCCCACACCACACACATACACAATAACAAACCCCACCCCCACCACACACATACACAATAACAACCCCTACCCCCACCCACCCCACACACATACACTCCTAGATTTTCCAAGGCATAATTTGTGTTCTTGGTTCATTTTGTTTCGACATGTCAATTAAATACATGTTGACTATGACTATAAACTTGAAATCAAAGTGAACACTTCTGAATGGGTTCAAAAACTGGTTGGATGGTATAAGACATGTTTGATATCATTAAACGTGATAAAATGGAAAGTGATATAGAGCCAAAAGTCACTTCGGGGCCCCTTCCTGCCTAGAGATCCTATATTAACTAACTATAGGATCTCTATTCCTGCCCTCATTAACCACTGCGGCCTCAATTTTCCTTCTAGTCGTTATGTTATCCTCTTGAGGATTATGACGTATCCTAACAGTTTATTCCGGCTATCATTAAACGACTGTATTCTTATTAGGAAGGGTATATTGCAGTCAGAGGGTTAATTGAGATAGTTTTTTCCCTTTTAATTCCCACAGCTCATAAAATCGCTAAGCTGTATATAATCGTCTAATAATACGCATAATAAACTATCAAAACGCGTCATAATCCTTAGGGGGTCAACCTTTCTCGCCAACCTACCTTCTCTACCTGGGAGTTCCGTTCAAAGTTAATCACTATTGAGGGGCCATG
This sequence comes from Paralithodes platypus, assembly GCA_032716605.1. NCBI lineage: Eukaryota > Metazoa > Arthropoda > Malacostraca > Decapoda > Lithodidae > Paralithodes > Paralithodes platypus. Next base: position 47,098,133 of record CM064519.1, on the reverse strand, counting down.
ATGACTATACCCTATTCCAAGTAAGTAGGCCAAAAGTCTTTAACTTTAACCTCTAGAACTCAGAAACGACTAGAGTAACCGAGCAAAAATATATAACGTTTGGGAAAAGTCAGCCAGGGAATAGGAGTTGAATTTTACAGCCCATTTTTCTCTAGCCCTTTTTAAGGGGGGTGACCTGCTTTTTTTTGTTTTTCTCCTGTTCTCTTTCTCTACCTTGTATCCATTCGGCCCCATTCAGCCAACTATTTTAAGACGTTTATTCCCATCTAGGTGTCGATTACCTCCTGGCGAGCGATAGCGAGCCAGCATCATATAAAGAAATACAGCTTCGCCGGGGACATTTTTTTTATCGAAAAATTTACAAATTTAGCCTGCTGTCAAAAACATTTAAAAAATATGCTGGCTCGCTACCTCTCACCATTAAAACAAATTGACAACTGGATGGGGATAAACGTCTTAAAACAGTAGGATGAATGGGACCAAATGGATACAAGCCAGAGAAAGAGAGAAAAGGAGATAAATAAAGCAGGTTACCCACCTTAAGTGACAGAGGCTAAGGGTTACGATTTCTGGCCTACCTATTTGGAACAGGGTATACGACCGGAGTTACAAGTGGCTGGAGTACTAAACAGTTTCCGGTGAAGCATAATATTAACCCTTTGACGATCATGACGTGTTTTAGCAGTTTCTTCTGGCTATTATTAGTTTTTTTATACAGCTTAAAAAAAGACCTCTAACAATTAAAGGGATAAAGTCGATCTCAATTAACCCTTTGACTCCTGCAGATCCCTTCTTTACTTAATAAAATAATTTAATAATAACCAGAATAAACTGTCATAATGCGTCATACCCATAAGTGGTTAAGCCCTTGATGGTAATGACCGTTTAATAATCATTCTGGCTGGCATTAAACGATATTATACAGCTTTTGAAAAAATCTGGAGGAATTATAAGATTAAAATAATCCTCCGACATACATACACCCTTCCTAATCTAAACAAAATCGCTGAATAATAGCAGGATTATACTGTCATCATAATCCTCAAGGGATTAGGATGACGATAGACAATTATTTCGACGAGTGTATTTTACTATGTTACTTAACAGTATGTTCCTAGTTTATGGAAGTTATTTAGTTTATGACATAGTTCTCTCTCTCTCTCTCTCTCTCTCTCTCTCCCCACAGACTTTCACCACACGCCTTGATACAGCCATCTATTTAACGCCCATATACACATATACCTACACGGGAAATAGGGCGCACACAGACCCCGCGACCCTGTAGGTACTGATACACACGCGAGGGCCAATATACGTATCACACAACACACGCACACCCCAGCCAATAACCTCCTAACATTCTGGATACGTACATATATATATATATTCATACATACATACATACTGTATACATACATACACACCTACATACATACAGTACATACATACATGCATACATTAATCATATATAAATACATACATAACATCTAACATCTATCATTCTAACATTCTGGATCATATTATATAGTACACTCTCCGGCAGGACTATTATGTACACATCTCACCACACCACATCTCCGAGACACCTTCATAATACACTGGTGAACTCAGGATCCACGGTGAACTATTTCGATAAACTGATAGGGCTATACAAATCATATTAATTACTTACATTTCCAAGTTAGTCTTCACCGTCTTGTTTATCATTAGTACGTGTCCATGTAAGGATGACCACGACTGTACATGTATAAACAGTGGGCATGGGCTACTTTGAAGGTATGTGTGTGTGTGTGTGTGTGTGTGTGTGTGTGTGTGTGTGTGTGTGTGTGTGTGTGTGTGTGTGTGTGTGTGTGTGTGTGTGTGTGTCTGTGTGTGTGTGTGTGTGTGTGTGTGTGTGTGCGTCTGTGTGTGTGTGTGTCTGTGTGTGTGTGTTTTTTCAATGTAACAATGTAACCTACAATCAATGGTTAGGTTTTGAATCCGAAATCAAACCATCAGTCAGGTTCCTTGAGATGGATTTTAACGTAGCTTGACTAAAAACGCGTAGAGTTGAGTACGTGTTTATATGACTGAACGAACGTATCAAATATTAATGCAATGGACTTTATTCGTTATGTTGGAATGTTATTAATTTTTTTTACAATGTTATTGCATTAAAATCTAGATTTACTCCGTAATAAATGTAGTTAGTTATTTAAAATCGAATATATTGTACTGTGTGTGTTTAAGCTATACAGTATATACTTTATACATTGAAAGTGCAACACATTCAATAATAATAAACGACAACCATATCACAGCAGAAAAACTAAAGGAAAAGCAACAGGGAAATTCAAAAGCATCACATTTACTATAATCTGTTTTTTTTTCTCCAGCTGATGGTATATTGTCATGTTATCATTTTGATTACTTAGATATTATGAAAATGTTGTAGCGAAATATGGTGCTAGTAATGAGAACTTGGCATTAATAATGAAGCACAGACATTATAGTTTAATATTTTTCCATTAAGTATCGAACAATCAGCTGCTAAGAAGTTCAATTTACCATCAGCTGGAATAAAAGCGACTATAGTAATGTTTATAGGTAATCCAGATAAGCCTTGTATATATTACTATTGAAGCCGGCGACTTCCGTTCCCGTCACTACACATCAATTGAGTATTACATGGAGGAATGGCAGTTCCCAAGGCCGGAGCATTGAGAATGAATGAAAACCTTGACTTCTCTCAACTCGGACAAATATATCGTGTTTATGTGTATGTCTATGTGTATGTCTATGTTATTCTGTGACTGCGTGTGTGTGTGTTTGTGTGTGTGTTTTTGTTGGTTTATTTTTCAGATGCAGCATGAGTCTGAAAATCTACATTTTGTCTTAAACTAGGTACATTAACAATGCTTATCCTACCTTAACTATCAGGTCTGATACGACTTTTGGTGACATTCAGGTATCTGAGTTCCGTATATACGCAGATTCACTGGTGGTATCTGTCTTTTTTTTTTTTGCCTGTGTGTGCGCGTGCGTGTGTGTATGTTTTCCCTCTTTATCAATCTCCTGATATATTTCCAAATGTACATAACAAAATCTTCTCTTAATTATATATTCCTCTTTATAGAATCAGTTAGTTTAATTGCAGCCGAGACTGAAGCTAAATAATATTAGGACCTACAGTAGGAACGTGGCTGTGCGTCATCAGTGTTCAAGTTCTTTAACCCTTTCAGTACCGGTGATGCCGTCCTTTTAACTTTAGTCTGGCTATTATTAAAAACAAATATTCAAATTAAAAAGGTCCTCCAGCATTTAACAGGCTTCAAACGATCTCACTTAACTTTTTTTGGTTTACTATAACAGGTCCTTCTTAAGCTGCACAAAATCGTCTAAATATAGCTGGCAGAAAACTAAAAAGACGTCGCAGTACAGAAGGGGTTAAGGGGGTTGACCTGCTTGTATCCCTTTCTTGGTTGTATCCATTCGGCCCCATTCAGCCTACTGTTTTAAGACATTGATCCCCATCTAGGTGTCGATTTTTTCCTGGCGAGCGATAGCGAGCCAGTATTTTATGGAGAAATCCGGCTTCGCCGGAGACATTAATTTTCTATCGAAAAATGTAAAAAATGATCCAGCTGTCTAACACATTATCCAAAATATGGTGGCTCGCTATCGCTCGCCAGGTATAAATCGACACCTGGATGGGGATAAACGTCTTAAAACAGTAGGCTGAATGGGGCCGAATGGATACAACCCAGAGAGAGAAAAAAAGCAGGTGACCCCCCTAAACTGGCCAGCTTCGGCCAGTCATCCATGGTGCTGTATATTATCCAACATAAATTAACTACCTATCCTTGACCTTTATGTTGATGCTACATTAACCCCTTCTGTACCGGCGACGTCTCTTTACTTGTATTCTTGCTACTATAAGACGATTATATTCAGTTTAAAAAGGGCCTCTAGCAACTAACAGTTTTCGAACTATCTCACTTACTCCTTTTTGCTTCCACAGATCTTTCTTAAACTGCAGAAAATTGTCTAAATCTAGCTAGACTCAAATTAAAAAGACGTCGCCGGTACAGAAGGGGTTAATATGAGCTGACTCTGGTATAAAACATTTCAACTACCTACTGTTCTAAAAGAAATTTCACATGCAAAATAATATTGATGTATGTAGTGTACAATTAGCACAACGTATTATCTAGATTCAAATGAGCAGCTGGATTCTTACACACGAAAAAATCCACAATGGAGTTATCAAGCAACGTTTACCGACATTACAATAATTATCCGGAATTTATATCAACAGCTAAACCGAAAGTGGGTTTTTTTACCAGTAAATTCTCACACTCAATATTTCAGGAAAGAAAGTGTGCAGGCTATAAGGAAGAAGATATATGACATTTATTATAAGTGTGCAGGCTATAAGGAAGAAGATATATGACATTTATTATAAGTGTGCAGGCTATAAGGAAGAAGATATATAACATTTATTATAAGTGTGCAGGCTATAAGGAAGAAGATATATGACATTTATTATAAGTGTGCAGGCTATAAGGAAGAAGATATATGACATTTATTATAAGTGTGCAGGCTATAAGGAAGAAGATATATAACATTTATTATAAGTGTGCAGGCTACAAGGAAGAAGATATATGACATTTATTATAAGTGTGCAGGCTATAAGGAAGAAGATATATGACATTTATTATAAGTGTGCAGGCTACAAGGAAGAAGATATATGACATTTATTTTGATCGTGCGAGTGCCTCTTTGGGGTAATAAATGACACAAATAATCAATAGCTAAGCAAAATATTTGATAAAAAGTCCGCCACTGTTTCTGATATACTAAGCATGAAATTACCCCAAAATATCTGTCCATAACTGTACATTCGCTCATGATCACTGTGCCGCAATATGTTATGCTGCAGAATGTTGGCAAGAATGTTATATATAATAATAATCTGATGTAGTATATGGCGAGAGTGATCGCGCTAGAGCCTCATTAGGTAACAAACACTCTCTCTCTCTCTTTCACATATACACACACACACACACACACACACACACACACACACACTAGCAACAAAATCTTCCACTACCTTACTTAAAATGGCAAGCGTGAGTTCAATCATAAACTCACCTATTCACTTCTATTGCGATAAAGCATATTTCCTCGATCGGGAGAAAAAATATATGCCCTTGCATTTTGAAGCAAGCGTGGCGATATATTATCTTAATTGCTTTGGTTTCTTCACAGCTTTCTACTATGTGGTATTTTTTGTCAAGTTTCTGCAACACGCATACACGATACAGCTCTCTGATATAAAACGGTTCTGAAGAAATAGTTGAATAAAGGCTAAAGATCGTATAGGAGGAGGAGTGATGGATGTATGTGTGTGGTGTATGTGTGTGGTGTATGTGTGTGGTGTATGTGTGTGGTGTATGTGTGTGGTGTATGTGTGTGGTGTATGTGTGTGGTGTATGTGTGTGGTGTGTGTGTGTGTGGTGTATGTGTGTGGTGTATGTGTGTGGTGTATGTGTGTGGTGTATGTGTGTGGTGTATGTGTGTGGTGTATGTGTGTGGTGTATGTGTGTGGTGTATGTGTGTGGTGTATGTGTGTGGTGTATGTGTGTGGTGTATGTGTGTGTGTGTGGTGTGTGTTTGTGTGTGTGTGTGTGTGTGCGTGCGTGGTGTGTGCGTGTGTGTGTGTGGTGTATGTGTGTGTGGTGTGTGTGTGCGTGTGTGATGTATGTGTGTGGTGTATGTTACTCAGTTACTCAGTTACTTGTTCGTCAAGGGGAATCCACGCAATGCGAGCTAAGCTCATTATTATCGCGCCTCCTTAACTGGGAATGTATTGCGTGAAATGCATGTTACGTGTTTTTATGTACTGTTGGAATGGCTGTGGATGTGTGTGTAGTCTGTATTTTAGCCAATTGGCGACATCGGAAACGAAGGCTTAGGGTGGATCTGTATGGTACCATTCTCACTATAGACGGTACCGTCTCGCCCGAAGGCTTAGGTAGCCATCAGCTTAGGTGAACCATATGATACCCATCTCGCCTTGTACCATTTTTGCCAACCCCAGATGGGACGTCACAACGTCGTCCACTTATTCCAGGTACCTATTTACAGCTAGGTGAACTGAGGCTAACACATGCAAGGAGACAAGCCCAATTTGTCTCCGCCCGGCCGGGGATTGAACCCCCGACCCCTCGTGTGTGAAACGAGAGCTCTACCTACTAGGCTACGGGCTGTGTGTGTGTGTGCGTGGTGTGTGTGTGTGTGTGTGTGAGTGTGAGTGGTGTGTGTGTTTGTGTGTGTTTGTGTGGTGTGTGTTTGTGTGGTGTGTGTGTGTGTGGTGTGTGTATGTGGTGTATGTGTGTGGGGTGTGTGTGTGGTGTATGTGTGTGGTGTGTGTGTGTGTGCGTGGTGTGTGTGTGTGTGTGGTGTATGTGTGTGTGTGTGTGAGTGGTGTGTGTGTGTTTGTGTGGTGTGTGTGTGTGTGGTATGTGTTTGTGGTTGTGTGTGTGTGGTTGTGTGTGTGTGGTTGTGTGTGTGTGGTTGTGTGTGTGTAAGACTAAAACATTGTCATAAAAAAGTGGTTATATCGTACTGTATAACTTTACCTGGACTCAATGTTTGTCTTAACATATACAGGTTTATGGATATTACGATATATTTATATACACCACATATGTATACAGGTGTAGTATATCTTTTTCTGCATGCAGGTTTCAAAAGTGTGAACAAAAAAAAACTGAGTTACACAACGTTGCTCGGACTTGAAGTTTACGGTGTATTCGCATGGAAATATACAATTATTCATTTATATACAGGTATATATATATATATATATATATATATATATATATATATATATATACTGTATATACTGTAGTGTATATACATACATACAGAGAGAGAGAGAGAGAGAGAGAGAGAGAGAGAGAGAGAGAGAGAGAGAACGAGCGAGAGAAAGAGAAAGAGAGAGGAGAAAGAGAGAGAGAGAAAGAGAGAGAGAGAGAGAGAGAGAGAGAGAGAGAGAGAGAGAGAGAGAGAGAGAGAGAGAGAAAGAGAAAGAGAAAGAGAAAGAGAGAGAGAGAGAGAGAGAGGGAGGGAGGGAGGGAGGGAGAGAGAGATTGAGGTGGCAATTATTGAACGTGTTATATGGTTTTATATACATTAATTATTTAGTAGCAAACTCCCTCACATAATCACCTCTATCTTCTCCAAGTATGTCATGATAAACAACAACGATGATTTTGTGTATTTGTATGATTTTTTATAGCATACACTTCACATCTTTCAAACCAAACTGTCGACAAAACCAATTAAAATGTACGACATATTATATCTTTAACCAATTGCAGATTTAACACAAATATGTTCCGATACAAATACATAAATAATGTTGTCGTCCTCAGTGAATTCCAAAGGTGTGTAGTGAAAGTGTGTAATACAGAGCAACAAATGGTGATGGTGGTATGGTAAGTAGCATGGTGTGATCTAACGCAGTGTATATAGGTGAGTTACTGAACAAGCGCAAGGTTAAGCACAGGCAATCATACGGAGGCTGCGAGAGGGGTGTGTGTGTGTTTGTGTGTACAGTATGTGTTGAGTGTGTGTGTGTGTGAGAGAGAGAGTGTTTGTGTGTATGTGTTGAGTGTGTGTGTGTGTGTGAGAGAGAGAGGGGGTGTGTTTGTTTGTGTGTACAGTATGTGTTGAGTGTGTGTGTGTGTGAGAGAGAGAGTGGGTGTGTGTGTTCCTATTATATTACAGGCTCGTTATTGGTCGCCAGGTACAGATTGATACCTAAATGGCACAAAAAATCATAATATTGACAAAGAAATAAGGCAAAGAGGTTTAAAACCGCCTAGCTAATGGGACGAATGTCTGATAATCATAACTAATGAAGCTAAACATGAGGGAAAAGGGGGTCCAGAAAGAAACAAACATCTCTTAATCCATGAACGTAGTACAGTATATCACTTCCAATACCACCCTGTCCTTCACTTAAGGGGGGTGACCTGCTTTGTTTCTCTCCTTTTCTCTCTATCTCTGGCTTGTATCCATTCGGCCCCATTCAGCCTACTGATTTAAGACATTTATCCCCATCCAGGCGTCGATTTTTTCCTGGCAAGCGGTAGCAAGCCAGCACTTTTTTTAAATGTTATGGACAGCAGGTTAAATTTGTACATTTTTTGATAGAAAAATGTCTCCGGCGAAGCCGAATTTCTCCATACAATGCTGGCTCGCTATCGCTCGCCAGGGAGAAATCGACACTTAGATGGGGATAAACGTCTTAAAACAGTAGGCAGAATGGGGCCGAATGGATACAAGCCAGAGAAAAAGAGAGAGAAAAGGACAGAAAAAGCAGGTCACCCCCCTTAACCCTTTGAGGATTGTGACGCGTGTTAGCAGTTTATTGTGGCTATCATTAGAAGATTTTATACAGTTTAGGAAGGGCATCTAGGAATCTAAGGGGTCAACACCAATTCAATTATGCCTCTTGACTCTCACAGATCCTCCCTAGGGTGAATGAAATCGTCTAATGATAGCCAAAATAAACTGCCAAAAGCGTCAAATTCCTCAAGGGGTTAATCAATTCTATACTATGTCCAACAATCGCTTTCACATTTATACAGAGAGAGAGAGAGAGAGAGAGAGAGAGAGAGAGAGAGAGAGAGAGAGAGAGAGAGAGAGAGAGAGAGAGAGAGAGAGAGAAAGAGTTTACAGTTATAGAGAGAGTTAAGGGGAGATTTTAGTTTGTTCCTTAGACCTCCATGAAGTTTAAATTTACACCCCTTTGACCCCCTTTCAAGATAAATTTCCAGGCCGAAGGCCGATTCCTCTTAAATTACAGGCTTGCTACCGCTCGCCATGAAAAAATTGACACCTAAATGGCACGAAAGGTCTAAACATTGACAGACATGGGGCAAAAGTTGGACGAACGCCTTAAAATCTAAAAAAACAAAAACAATGGGGCTAAATATGAGGGAGAAATGGGTCAAGAAAAAAAAAATCCCTCCAGTGAAAATCTCCCCTTAAGAAGAATGTAACCAATGTGTCTAGTCAGGGTGTAGCAAGGTCTGTCTGCCTGCTAGGTGGTTATCATCTGGATGCTGGACCACAGGTATACTCACCTACTCTCTCAACTACAATCTGTCTTAAGGGTAGATTTGTATTCACTTGTTCGCCATTCATTTATTTATTTAGTTAGTTAGTCAGTTTCTTCTCAAAACATCCATCAGGTTTTAAAAATGACCCCCAAACCTCCTTTTCGAGATAATTATATACACCTAAATGGCACCAAAGGTCTTAAATTTGACAGCATTAGGGTGAATTGTCTTGAAATCGATAAACTAATGGGGCGAACACCTTAATATCTCAAAACTAATGGGGCTATATTTGAGGTAGAAGATGGTCCAGAAAAAACAACGTTCAGTGCAATTCTCCGCTTAAGGGGAGGTTTTTAGTGTGTTTCCTAGACTTCCATCAAGCTTGAAGTTACACCCCCTTGATCCCCTTTAAAGATAAATTTGTAAATTTGTCGGTAGAAAAATGTCCCGGCCGAAGGCCGATTCCTCTTAAATTGCAGGTTCACTATCGCTCGCCAGGAAAAAATCGACACCTAAATGGGACGAAAGGTCTTAAAAGTTACATAAATTGGGTGAAAGTTCTTAAAATCGCCAAAGTAATGGGTCGAACGTCTTAAAATCTCAAAAGCAATGGGGCTAAACATGAGGGAGAAGGGGGTAAAGAAAAAAATCCCTTAAGTGGAAATCTCCCCTTAAATCATCTACATCTGATTTCTATGAATGATGGGAATAGAAAGCTACTACATTCATATGAGGGCAAGTATACATGTGAGTCTGTGTTTATGTCTTTCTCCTCATGCATAGGGTTACCAAACAATTACATACCCACAGATAATAAGTTTATATTATTCTAAACAATGCTAATATACATATGTAGTAAATTAATAATGTATGTACTGTATGCATATGCTGCATGTGTGTATATGTTTAAATTGTTTTAACCCAATTACTTTGAAGATTTTGATATTAACGCTTTGCTACTCTTTCAACTCTGTGTTACCGTTAAATGGCAGTATTTTAAATAATAATGCATAGAAATCTGTAGTTTTTTATTTTTATTTTTTTCACAAAACGTATAATAAAATAATATAAATTAATAGTGAAAGGAAAATACCATTTGATAAAAACAAAGTTTATGGAACTAAGCTACCAGAAAGTTACCCTTTGGAAGTGAATTCTAAAGAGTAGTTGTCTATCAATCCATCTATCTATTAAGGACTTAACGTTATGTGGGTGGCCATACACACAACGCCCCCAAGCAGTCCTGTCACCTGTGAAAAGGACAACCCGTATCAGTTTATTCAAAAATATACAAGATTGACCACTCATCATAGTGAGTCGGGAGGCCTTATGCATCTTTTTAGCATTTTATGTCAACAGCTCCCCCTTGGGTGAGCAGTATGGATTTGTATAAGGTGTACTCCCCTAGACGGGTTGCCGACCAAGGCAACCGAAGAGCTGGCACAATATAAGCAACTTAAACTGAGTATTTACCATCAAACTATTTGTAAAATGCCGTAAGAGATCCAACAACGCTTCGTAAAAGAGGCTAGCTATCCTTTTCACGAGGCGCTTTTTTTGGTGGGATATATGTTATCCTAGATCATGAGGAAGATACATTTCCGTAGCTTGCAGAGTGTCTACTATTTCGGAAGAAAGGAAGTACTAAAACAAAATCCACACACAGTCACACTTCACTTAATTTGATAAACGAGAGGTAACGTATATCCACTTTAAAATAAACGCAGTTGTATGGGAATAATCTGTTTTGTATAATTTGCAAGGGGATGTACAGTGTGTGTGTGTGTGTGTGTGTGTGTGTGTGTGTGTGTGTGTGTGTGTGTGTGTGTGCGTATCAGAATATCGTGGCTCCAATAACATAGAAACTGTAAATGTTGCACTACAAATATTACTTCTATATAAACCTAGAAATCTGATTATACCGAGCAAAGTCTCTCACAAAATAAATAAACTAGGCATTTTAATTAATTATAAGAAAATATCAATTAAATCAAACAACCCTATTAAGCAATATTGAAAAATAGGTCATACATAAAATATACTAATATATAAAGGTACATGCAGTGTACTAAGTGAGAACATATGCATTACATACGGATATTGTATCTAAATAATCCCTACTTTTGGAATAACATTAACTACCATCATTGTAAACTATAAACAGTGTCAGTATTCTATAATGCATAGTTATCAATGTTCTGGCTATTATTTGACGATCGTATTCAGATTAAGAAGAGTATATGGAATAAAGAGTGTCACTGAGACCGTCTTTACCCTTTTGACTCCCACAAAACCTTCTGAAGCTATTAAATAGTCTAATTATAGGCAGAAGAAACTGTTAAAGCGCGTTATAATCCTCAAGGGGTCAATATGAACGTGAACTAATCCAGTGAACGCTCAATTATAGGTTCTATAAAAGTAAATATGTTCCGTCCTGGATAGTAGAGAACCGTGCATTTGCTCATATATGGAAATTAGTTTATCTGCTGGTTTCTTTTCTCTGGCTCCCTTCCCCTACCACCCTCTCATTCCCTTCTCTCCCCTCGCACTCTCCCTCTCCCCTCTATTTTATCAATCTTCGACCCTCTCTCCCATTCTCCTTCATCCTTGCCTTCCCCTCTCCCTCGTTTATCTTCCTCCCCATCTCCTGCCATTATCGTCCGCCCTTCCTTCCCTTTCTTCTGCTCTTCCCCTTCTCCTTGTTCGTCCCTCTACCTACACATATATATATATATATATATATATATATATATATATATTCCGACATCCCCTATTATGCTGCTGCTCTCTTTCCTTCTATTTTAATTACACCTGAGGAACACTGTTATTAGAGAAGCCATTATTGACTAACAGGTTCTCTAACTACGTACCGGTTGTTGTCTTGTTATTTACCCTGATGACAGTCACTGCAATTATAGCTGTGTGTGTGTGTGTGTGTGTGTGTGTGTGTGTGTGTGTGTGTGTGTGTTTGTGTTTGTGTGCGCAAGTGTGTTATTGTGCATGTGTGTATGAGTTACGTGTGTGTCAGAGTGTTTTATGTGGGTGTGTGTGTGTGTGTATCTGTGTGTGTGACAGTGTTCTTAGGTGTGTGTGTGTGTTCCTGTGTGTGTGTGTGTGTGTGTGTGTGTGTGTGTGTGTGTGTGTGTGTGTGTGTGTGTGTGTGCGTGTGTGCCCGCTCCTCATTGACCCTACACTGAGAGGGCTACAAGGACAATAAGGCCCTAGTACTGAAGGGTTTGTTAGGGTTCCAGTTCTTTGACATCACTACCTCTGCGCGCACTAGGCTTAAGTTAGCACCTCTATTCAACATTACTTAAGGGGGAGGTAGTTGCTTTATCTAGACCCCCTTCTCCCTCATGTTAAGCTCCAATATTTTTGAGGTTGTATGTCGTTCACCCCATTAGTTTGTCGATTCTAAGACCTTTCGCGCCATTTCGTTGTCAATTTTATGACCTTTCGTGCCATTTAGGTGTCGATTTTTTCTTCTTCTGGCAAGCAATAGCGAGCCAGTAATTTTATGAAGAAATGGCCTATGGGTGTACCATTATTTTGTCTACCAAAACAAATTACGAATTTATCTTAAAGGGTGGTCTGGGTGCTTTATTAAGCTTCATGGAGGTCTAGCGAGAACACTAAACAATACATTAATAAATAAAATAAATAGACCAATAAATAACCACTACCTCCTTATCATTCATCTTAATAACCACTACCTCCTTATCATTCATCTTTGTAATGCGTTCATCCCTAATTCGCTTTTCCTCCTGTAATTACAAATATTTCTGCGTTTTATCCTCGAATAATAGTTTTCCTATATTTGTTCGCCTATTTATAATGTCCAGTCATGGCATTGCCTAATATTAATGAATTTACACAATATACTCTTTCTGTATCTGTGCACTCCTCTCTCTCTCTCTCTCTAACTTACCCCTCAGCGAGTAATATTAACCCACACACCCTCTCCATAAAACCCACTACCCACGGCCAATACAGTGCTCAACCACCCGCCTCATTAAGCACCAAAGTCCCTCCCATTACCCCAGGATTTCCGCCCCTAAAGTACTCGGCCGCCGCAACTCGTAAAACAGATTTTTTCCCTTTTTTAATACAATTTTTCGCGGTAGTTCGAGGGGAAGGTATTTATTCGCTTAATTATGCTGTTTATGGTGGGATAAATTTAGTTTTATTTTGGGAGCATGAGAAAATGCTTGTTTTTTATAGTAAGCCTCACTGGTTATACTCCCTGAAGTTGCGGTGACATTAACGCTTATAACTAATCGAAATAACTTAATTCTAAACTGCAAATGGTTAGCATATTTAAAGCAAGAAATAATTCGAAATATCTTACAGGGAACATTACTTGATATTTATATGGAAATGGTCTGTTCTTAACTGTAATTGGTGAATATATTTTACAACCAAAATTACTTAAGTTTTAGCTGTAAATTATCAGTATCTTATACAAGCAAAATATATTCAACAACAACAAATAATTACTTCCTTCGTTACAGTAAATTATCTGGATAATTTTACAAGCACTCTCTTCCTAGTAACTTGTGATTTACCCACATTTACAGATTGCGTTAAAACAAAAATATCAGTAGTTTGGCAATTCCGGGCAGCATATGAAATGGTTTGTCATCCTCCACTTCCATATTAGCTTGTCCGAGGCCATAACTGTTATACACGCCTGTTATTTCTGTTATTTCCTGCAGCAGGCTCGGCCCATAACGAGGGCCCCTGTAATAAAGAGAGACTGCTCGACTTATCCCATTTCGGTGATTTTGTAATATTTCCTACACACAAACATTAATTAGTAAAGACACATACAATATCAATGACTGAATTATTACGGTTAGTCAATATTTTCAGAGTTAATGTTAGACTTCCAATTAACTGGACAAATTTGTGTGGAACTTCCTAGTATTGGAATTACTCAATCTTGTTCACAGTAAATAAGTAATATATTTATTCTGAAGGCTGAATGAAATGTGTGTATTTGTCTTACCTTAAATTAATCGACTCAAACATAGTGCAGAACTATCCCAGGATTATAGCTGGAATAGCTTATGGCTTCCATGTACTAACATCATTAAGGGGGGTCACCTTTTTTGGTTCTGTCCTTTTCTATCTTTCTCTGGCTTGTATCCATTTGGCCCCATTTAGCCTACTGTTTTTAAACGTTTATCCCCATCCAGGTGTCAATTTTTTACTTGTGAGCGGTAGCGAGCCAGCATATTTTTTATTTTTTTTGACAGCAAGCTAAATTTGTACATTTTTCGATAGAAAAATGTCTCCGGCGAAGCCGGATTTCTTCATATAATGCTGGCTCGCTATCGCTCGCCAGGAAGAAATCGACACCTAGATGGGGATAAACGTCTTAAAATAGTTGGCTGAATGGGACCGAATGGATACAAGCCAGAGAAAGAGAGAAAACGACAGAAATAACAAAAAACAGGTCACCCCCCCTAAGTTACTTATGCTTACACATATGTATCGAATATGTCAAATACATTAGGATAGTGAAGTAAAACTGAGATAAAGTAAAGCGGCTTGTCTGGGTAAGGTTCTAATATAATGAAGTTGTCCGATGTCTGTATATTATAGTGTGGCCAACCATAACTTATATGTTACACCCACCATTACCATACCTACCACACCACCTGCCTATACATACACTACCAGGCATACATACAAACATCCATACATACATACAGACGCTACCATACATACATACATCACTACCATACCTACCACCACACCTGCCTACACATACACTACCATACATCACTACCATACATGCACAACCATACATACACAACCATACATACAACCATACATACACACATACATACACTACCGTGCATACACACATACATCACTACCATACATTCACGACCATATATACACACATACATAAACACATCCATGCACTACCATACATACACTACCATATAAACACACATATATGCACACATCCATACACTACCATACAGACACACATACACGACCATACGGACACACATACACAACCATACATAACCACATTCATACACTATCATTCAAACACACATACATCACTACCATATTATACACACACACATACTGTACACTACCATACATACACACATACATACATACATACATACATACACACATACATCAATATCTATATTCATATATGCGTACATAGATATATAGTTCAAAGAATAATTACCATACATACACACCAATATATAGAGATATAGATACACCCATTCAATTATACACATACTAAATTATCAGCCATTATCCCATATAATCCCTCTCTGTGGAAGCGCGCACACATATACTCATACACACATAGACATAGACTTGCTCACACATATACACACAACTGCACAATATTAGTTCAACACCCACACATTCACAAAACCTTATATATACAGACTCTCTCTCTCTCTCTCTCTCTCTCTCTCTCTCTCTCTCTCTCTCTCTCTCTCTCTCTCTCTCTCTCTCTCTCTCTCTCTCTCTCTCTCTCTCTCTCTCTCTCTCTCTCTCTCTCTCTCTCTCTCTCTCTCTCTCTCTCTCTCTCTCTCTCTCTCTCTCTCTCTCTCTCAGCCCCACCCGTGTTCACATAACCACTCATAAAAACTAACAACCGTACAGGGAGGCCGGAGAGCAGGCATTAAGGGGGGTCACCTGTATTTTTTTATCTTTCTCTCCTTTTCTCTCTTTCTCTGGCTTGTATCCATTCGGCCCCATTCAGCCTACTGTTTTAAGACGTTTACCCCCATCCAGGTGTCAATATTTTTCTGGCAAGCGGTAGCGAGCCAGCATATATATATTTTTGTTTTGACAAGCTAAATTTGTACATTTTTCGATAGAAAAATTTCTCCGGCGAAGCCGGATTTCGCCATACAATGTTGGCTCGCTATCGCTCGCCAGGAAGAAATGGACACCTGGATGGGGTAAAAGTCTTAAAACAGTAGGCTGAATGGGGCCGAATAGATACAAGCCAAAGAGAGAGAGAGAGAAGGAGAAAACAAATGGGAGGTGGGCCCCATTAACAGGGAGCGCAGCCGTGAATGGGGTAGGGAGAAAAAGTGAATAATTACACGGGGGCAGGGCAATGAATAACTGGCTAGGGTGACAAGGGGAGGGGGGGGGGAGGGCATGGGGGGATGTAGGGTGAAGTAGGGGGTGATAGAGGTAGAGAAACTGGGTCATGGAGTGTTGTAGTCAGTTTAAGGGGAAGTTTTTAGTTTCTTCCCTAGTCCTCCATCAAGCATAAAATTACATCCTCTAGACTAGAGCTAGACCCCCTTTCAAAGTAAATTTGTAAATTTTTCGGTAGAAAAATGTCCCGTCCGAAGGTCGGTTCCTATTATATTGCAGGCTTGCTATGTTTTTTTTTAAAAATCGCCAAACTAATGGGACGAACGTCTTAAAATTTCAAGAGCATTGGGGCTAAACATGAAGGAGAAGGAGGTCCAGAAAAAAATCCCTCAAGTGGAAATCTCCCCTTAATTGACCACTTGCGAGTTTCCTGCTATAGGGAAGTTGGAGTTAAGTTGTCGCCACCTATATCATAAACAGAATTACTAACATAAAAAACTAAAAACTAAAATAATAACATAATCCGGTTGTAGTGTATTAATTATCACGACACAACACCAAACTCCACATCTTTTCCTTTCCAGCCAGAATAAAAGGCCAAAACGCGTCATAATCCTCAAGGGGTTAATTGGAGCAGCTCTCATTTGTGTATCGTGGGAACAAACCAGAGTGAAGTAGGGGTACGGAAGGAATAGAAACTGCGTCATCGTCATCGAGTGATATATGTTTGTTGGTTCACTTGAAGCCTTAAGGGGGGTCACCAGCTTTTTTTTTCTTTCTCTCCTTTTCTCTCTTTCCCTGGCTTGTATCCATTCGGCCCCATTCAGCCATTTACAAATTTAGAGCAAGCTAAATTTGTACATTTTTCGATAGAAAAATTTCTCCGGCGAAGCCGGATTTCTCCATACAATGCTAGCTCGCTATCGCTCACCAGGAAGATATCGACACTTGGATGGGGATAAAAGTTCTAAAACCGTTGGCTGAATGGGGCCGAATGAATACAAGCCAAAGAAAGAGAGAAAAGGAAAGAAGGAGAAAAAAAAGCAGGTAACCCCCCTTAACATGTTGGCACTGCTTGATACGGGATTTTTGCATATTTCTTATCAACGCATTTCAGGTAACTAGTGGAATATTTAAAATGAAGAAGCTAAGGTAAATTATCGTTAAAGAGATACAGAAACTGGGCCATGTGGTTTTATCATATTGGTTTAAGGCATTTGGTGTCACACGAGCGCTTCTCCGGCAATTTTCGACGAACAAGTTTTTCTCGTAATAGTTCGGGTTTCTATTTCATTGGTATCTGAAACTAGACCGAGAGTAGATTACGTAATGGGATTGAATTCTGGCAAAACGTAAATTTGTACATCGCCAGACCATATATGCCCTAAAAAAATGCCCGAAATCGCGCCCCTGTGACACCCCTTTTATCCTAGGTACTATTTGATCTGGAGCTTTTACATTTGTTATATAAACGTGTTCGTGATAACGTATGAATAGATTGGAGAAACGCTTATCATTTGTTATTATTGGAGCAAGCTAGGGTGATGTAGGGGTAAAAGATATATAGACATTGGGTCATACGGCGTGTGTTATAGTGTTGGCTTACCCGCTATATATATACTGTATATACATGTATTTGATAAGGGTTTATTATTTTCATTTTTATCACCGTGTTGCTGATAACTAATGTATTATAAGGAGTTATAGGCACGATCACTAGTTCGGTCGACGATTGTTTTCATGAGTTGGGTAATTTAAGTTTTCTAGCATTTTTCCTGGACAGTCTTCGTGTGTTTTTAACCTCTTTAGGATTATGACACATTTTGACAGTTTCTTCTGGCTGTCATGCGACGATTTTATACAACTTATGAAGGATCTGTAGGAATTAAAAGGGTAAACACTCTATCAATATATCCTCTGGTGTCATGCTGCCCTTCCTAATCTAAATAAAATCGTCTAATGATAGCCAGAACAAACTGTCATAACGCGTCATAATCCTCAATATATATAATAATTGTGTCACATAGTATAAGATTATTTCACACATATTATCACCAAGGTTGTCTGAGAACTATTGATTAGGGCTATGGGGAAATAAGGGGTAGAAGCGGCATCGAAACTGGGTCATGGAGTTATATTGCTTTAGTTTATCCCAGGTATACATTTGATTAATTTGAGGGTATAGCTTAATTATATATATATATATATATATATATATATATATATATATATATATATACCGGTATATATTATATTTATCTATTTACTTATTTATATAATTAGTTATTTATTTAGTTATTTATTTAATTATTTTCCTTGTCAACGCGTTACTGATCACTTATTGACTAGCCCTTCCGACAAGATCACGAATATCTGTGTTACGCTTGTATTCTTAAGGGGTTTTAATGATTTTTTTCTGGACCACCTTCTCCGTCGTGTTAAGCCCCATTAGTTTTCAGATTTTAAGACGTTCGGCTTATTAGTTTGGTGATTTTAACACCTTTTGCCCCATTTCGTTGTTAATTTTAAGATCTGTTGTGCCATTTAGGTGTCGATTTTTTCTTGGCGAGCGATATCGAGCCTGTAATTTATTAGAACAAAAAATTCTACCACAAATTGTACACATTTATCTTGAAGGGCAGCATAGGGGGTGTTTTTTTTAAGCTTGATGGATTTCTAGGGAACAAACTAAATATATATAAATAATATTGAAAAAAGGCCAATAAAAACAAGATAACAATTCTTTTAATTCGAGCAGCGTCAAGGAAGGACGGAAACACTTGGAATATGACGTTACCTTTAGAAATGGGAGTGGTAGTCCGCATACTTTCTGTACACAACATTTAGTCCCACAGTATTCGTTCGGTATCAGGCGCTGCGAAGGGAAAGGGTTGTTTAAGATTACAAACGAAACACACAGAAAGTCCTGATCTTGGTGGAAGGGTTATTTAAATAGTTATCAATAATGCGTTGAACAAAATAAAATACAAATAACATAAATACAATTAAAGATATACCCTCAAGTTAATCAAATTTATACCTCTGATAAACCAAAGTGATAAGACTCCATGTGCCACTTTCGCTGCCGCTCCTACCCCTTCCTTCCCCATAGTCCATATCAGTAGTTCCCTGAAAGCCTTGGTGATAATATGTGTGAACTAATCTTGTAATGATGTGATATTATACCCTTGAGGATTATGATGCGTTTTGACGGTATATTCTGGCTATCATTGGACGATGATTTTAAGATTGGGAAGGGTATTTGAAAGTCAGAGGGTTAATTGAGATAGTTTTTACTCGTTTAATTCCTACAGATCCTTCCTAAGTAGTATGAAATAGTTTCATGACAGCCAGAATAAACTGTAAAAATGCGTCATAATCCTCAAGGAGTTAAAACGTCAAGGGACGTCAAGGAAAAGTGATAGGGAACTAAAATTACACAACTCATGAACACATATGTCGGAGAACTGTTGATCTTGCCTGTAGCTCCATTTAAGGGGAGAGGGGTCGTCTTTCTCGACCCCTTTCTCCATCGTGTTTAGCCCCATTCGTTTTGACATTTTAAGATGTTCGTCCCGGCGATTTTAACACCTTTAGCTCCATTTCGTTGTCAATTTTAAGACCTATCGTATCATTTTGGTGTCGATTATTTCCTGGCGAGCGATAGCAAGCCTGTAATTATAGGAGAAACCGGCCTTCGGCCGGGACATTTTTCTATCGAAAAATTTACAAATTTATCTTGAGGATATTTGTCTAAGTTAGAGGGAGGTCTAGCGAGGTGAAAACAAATATTGAATGAATGAATTATTAGACCAAAAAACCGGCCACTATCACCTTAATACATTAGTTATCAGCAACGCGGTGATAAAATATGAATACAAATCCCGCACCAAGTAATATTATGAATATCGGGTCAGCCAACTAGATAACACACACAGTAGGACCCAGTTTTTATTTCTCTTTTACCCCTACTTCACTCTAGCTTACTCCAACTATATAACTAACAAGCGTTTTCTCAAATCTCTAAATTACAATATACAGCTTAGGGACAACCTATGATACTAAAAGGCTTAAAATCTATCCTACCTATTCATTTAATACGAAAGCTTACCTCCAAGTTATGTCAAATGGTCAAACGATATCTAAAATATTTCAGTAAAGTCGTTATATGATTGCCTAGGTTAACTGGAGTCATATTTATATTACGTGTTTAATTTCTTATGATCATTATTATTAGCTTTCTTTTATGATATAAGGAAGCTAGAGTAAAAGAGGGGATGGAGGAGGTATAGAGACTGTCTTAGTGTCATGATTTTGATATTTGTTTATATATTTATTATCATTTTTATTCGTTATGTTTTGTAGTATAAGGAAGCTAGAGTAAAAGATGGGGTGGAGGAGGTATATAAACTGGCATAGAGCCTTATTGTGTTGTATAATTACCAGTACCTGCATTATTTGTTTAATCCTTTCAGTTACATGGCATATTCTAATTATATTCTTGATAACCCTAATTAACTTTATAGAGCTTAGACACGGCTCCAAACAATTATAAAAGACAAAATATGTCCCAATGAACACCTTCGCTTGTATTCTTAAGCTATTATTTCCCCTCACAGCGCCTGATTCCGAACTAATATTGTGATAGGGATCTACTGTATAATTATGTTTTCATGAACAAATGTGTGTATATTACAGATATGAATTGAATTGAATAGTACACAGATTAGCATGCCCTTAATGAGAACACCATTTCTTAAGGTAATTCGTCCATTAACGATGTTGCGAAGGGGAAACGCGTTTGACTACTACCAGTTCTAATTCTAAAAAAAGAAAAGAAAAACAAAATCCAATAATATCCATCAAATCAGGAAAGGCTGCGTCATGGTACCTGAAAGGGCTAACCAGGTGGTATTTTGTCGTGTTATCACCGAGCTACTGATAAGTTATGAATCAGCTGGACGTACACTTAGTTCAGGTTGTGGTGCGTAAATAATCGCTATATAGTATTTACTTTTTTTTCACAGCATTTGTTTTACCTGAAATTATCCGGATTTCTTAGAAGAATATGTGCAGGTAGAAATCCTAAGTTAATGAATCGACATATAATTTTTATTGTAGCAGGATTTGTTTTTACATTTTACTAATTCATATATCTACATATTTTAAGTCAACACCATACTATATGTTAACAGTATTTCATACGATTATCACAATGGATTTACACTTCTATGTGAACATGTATTTCATATGTGAAGAAACAAATTACCTATTCATGAGAAATAGTTATATAATTGTATTTGTAAATAATTTGTAAGCTCTGGTAGATGCATGGTATGAAGATTGCATGGAATGTGTTAAAAGTGAAGATAATGTTATATGAGGATGTATAGTGTTAAGTGGATACCTGATCAACATATTACATAAAATAAATCACTTCACTTAAATAATGATTGTGTATAAACTTATTTATCTACCATGTTGTCAATCAAATCATGAATGTTCTATCTATCATCCAATTTATATAGTCTACTAATAATATATTTACCAAACATATAAATATATACCAACCGATTGCTTATTATTTTATATTGATAATATTTGTCAAGGCCTCTCGATCTATGATTAGGGTATTCAGCGATGTATTTATGGATTTATATATACTAATTTATTGTTCATTATTTGTATTGATTACTTTTGTCAACGCCTCTCGATGTATGGTTAGGGTATTCAGATATGTATTTATGGATGTGCGTGTTTATGTCCACTCGTCAAATATTAGGGTGGAGGTGGAGTGACGTGTTAGCCGAGCGTGACATGACTGGGGTCGATCCTGTACTATAGGCCTAGGTACAGTCACTCATAAAACATTCGTGGACCTCACCTATTTCTAACTATGGAAGTACATATCTGGAAACGAATGGACGAATATAGTTTTTATGCATTAAGTGAGCCCACCTCGCTTATTTGCTCTCTCTCTCTCTCTCTCTCTCTCTCTCTCTCTCTCTCTCTCTCTCTCTCTCTCTCTCTCTCTCTCTCTCTCTCTCTCTCTCTCTCTCTCTCTCTCTCTCTCTCTCTCTCTCTCTCTCTCTCTCTCTCTCTCTCTCTCTCTCTCTCTCTATCTCTCTCTCTCTCTCTCTCTCTCTCTCTCTCTCTCTCTCTCTCTCTCTCTCTCTCTGTCTCTCTCTCTCTGGCTTGCATCCATTCGGCCCAATTCAGCCTACTGTTTTAAGACGTTTACCCCCATCCAGGTGTCAATATTTTCCTGGTTAGCGGTAGCGAGCCAGCATATATATATTTTTGTTTTGACAGCAAGCTAAATTTGTAAATTTTTCGATAGAAAAATGTCTCCGACGAAGCCGGATTTCTCCATACAATGCTGGCTGGCTGTCGCTCGCCATGATCAACAATCATGATCATCAAATCAACACATGGATGGGGATAAACGTCTTAAAACAGTTGGCTGAATGGGAGCAAATGGATACAAGTCAGAGAAAGTGAGAAAAGGAGAGAAAGATATAAAAAGCAGGTGACCCCCACCCCCCCCCTTAAGGCATGAGTTAGCCATTATACTAGTGGAGTCCCTTCATATTTGTGTTAAATTAAGTTTCAATATCGAAACTGAAGTGAAGGTTATTTGACAATAATAGGTTATTTGAGAGAGAGAGAGAGAGAGAGAGTATGTGTGTGAATGTGTGTGTTTGCGCATGTGTGCTAATAGGGGTGTATGCGTGAGGAGCAGCTACTTGCCGAGTATGCATACTCAAATATTCTGATAGAAGACCATTATTCTGGGAGGCGAGGGGAGTAGGGCACGAGAGGAAATGTTTGGAGAGGAGAACTGGGAGGGAGGTACAGGCGAAGAGAGTAGTAGAGTGAAGATGGGGACCTTGAGAGTGTACGTCGAGTGTTGTATATGTATATATATATTTTTGTTTCGACAGCAAGCTAAATTTGTACAATTTTCGATAGAAAAACTTCCGGTGAAGCCGAATTTCTCCATACAATGCTGGCTCGCTATCGCTCGCCAGGAAGAAATCGACACCTGGATGGGGATAAACGTCTTAAAACAGTTGGCTGAATGAGGCCGAATAGATACAAGCCAGGGAAAGAGAGAAAAGGAGGTAAAGATAAAACAAAAAGCCGGTGACCCCCCTAAAGGCTTCAAGTAAACCAACAAATATACTGTACAACACTCGACGGCTGCAGTACGAAATGGGATGTTGAGTTAGAGATATGTATATTCCGTGAATTCTAGGTAGGCCAACAATTTTGACTCATAAACGACTACAGTAATCGAGGTAATATTTTTACCATTTAAGAAGGGTTATCTTGGGAATAGGTGTGGAGATTCACAGCCCGTTTGCTCGAGCCCTTATTGAGTTACAGAGGTTAAGGGTATCGATTTCTCGTCTACCTATAAAGAATGGACCATACTAGATGGGAAACCTCAGGAGCAAAATGGATCTACACACCTTAGACAATGTGTTAATTTCAGTCCAGCTCACTGGGGCTTCCTCAGGTGGCTGATATAGGGCAAAATGATATGCAGGGTTTTTCATATGCAAAACAAAGGATCATAATTATACGATATAGCTACAGATAACCTACCTGGATGCTTCCATACAGCCATAACTATCTATAGTCTATTCTCTGTAAGTAGGCGAGAAATCATGACCTCTAACCTTTGTAACTAAAAAACGACTCGAATAATCGAGCTAATAGTTCTACCATTAGGGAAGAGTCAGTCAAGGAATGGATGTGGAAATTTACAGCCAGTTTGCTTTAGCCCTTCTTGAGTTACAGAGGATAAAGGCCATGATATCTCGCCTACTTACAACGAATAGACTTTAGCTATATAGCAGTAGCATTAACATGTAACATGTAGCATCACGGGGCTGTTCGGCCAGGCAGCCTAGGGAACGACAACAACGTGTTTTTCATCTTAAGCCGGTATCACACGAGAGCTTTTATAGTCAACATTCGATGATCAACATTGTTCTGGCAACATTTCTGGAATATTTTGCAACGGTATCGGAAACTAGACTGATGATAGATGAATTTAGACAACCGAAATGTTTTATATGTTAACCACATAAGCTGCCAGACCAGTGTTGAGGATAAATGTTGAGGGAAAAAGCGCTCGTGTGATACCGGCTTTTCGTAAACCCACCACCTATACTGCAATAATTTGTGGTGGTCAGTGAGTTGAATATTGTTAACATATAATTAGAAAGAAGGAGGGGGCTTGGTAGGTGGAAGCAAATATGTATGATATTTGGACTTGGTTAGTAGTAAGGATGACGCAGACAAATATGCAAGTACGATAGCAATAGCCAGAACAGGTATTGGAATGTAACAATGTATGTGATAGAAAACGTAAGTGAGAGAAAGGTAAATGGAAATAGGTTGTTTGGATAGACTAGTTATCAGTGGACAACCTTAGTATATAGTTAAGTAGGGGAAGCTGACGTATGGTTGTAGGTGAATGTTATGGGGAGATGGTTGGTTTTTATGGACTCCATTCTCCCTCATTAGTTATCAGATTTAAGACATTTGGACCATTAATTTGGAGATTTTAAGACCTTTCACCCCATTTCTTTGTCAATATTAAGACGTTTTAGGTGACGATTTTTTTCCATGCGACCAAAAGCGAGCCTGTAATATAGGAGAAATTGGCCTTCGGCCGGGAAATTTTTCTACCGAAAAATTTACAAAGTTATCTAGAAGAGGGATATTGGGGATGTTTTTAAAGCTTGCTGGAGATCTGGGGAGGAAAATAAAAAACAAAACAAATTAATTAAATAACTTGAGCAATAAATAAACCGTTCTCCCATAACACAGTGACACACGCTGAGTAAGAGTGGCCATTGTAGGGTACCAATGGTTTATGGTGGTAGTTATAAGGGAACATAAAGCGTGTTGATGGATGGGAAGACGTCTGGTTAGAAGAGAGAGGTTATGAGAGGATGGGACAGTATTCGTGACAATAAAAGGAGGGTTTATTGGGTTGCATCAGCGGTGTGTGAATTTTGTGTTTTGTCTGTGTTTGTTCGTTGTTCTGTCTTGTGTTTGTGTTTTCCCTGTTCTTGCTCTGTCTGGAGTCGGCCACCCCCAAGAAAATAAAAACAAAAAAATACAAAAAATATAGTAAAATAGGAAATAGAAATAAAAATAGGACAAGTGGGGATTGGGCCTGAGCATATACATACATACATACATACAGTACATACATCAGCGGTCAAGTAGAGGATGTTGTTGGAAGAGTGACACATATAGTAAGAGGAAGATTTCTAGATAGGTGAGAGACTTACGTAGAAAGAGAAGTGTGTACGATATAATCAAGGGTTTCAGTTTTTTTTCGGAAAACTATAATATTCATTAGTATTAGGAAGCTTAATGATAAAGGGAAACTGAGCCTAGGTATAATACAAAGTTGGTTACGAGGGGAGAACATTTATAACTATGAGGTGTATATACTGTATATATATATATATATATATATATATATATATATATATATAAATTATATGTATAGTATAATGTATATCACATTCTGTGGTTGGCATGCATAGTAATATATAAGATTTTACGCCACATCAACTCATTTTTAGCTTCTCCTCTTCACATCTTATTGGCTATTTCTGTCTTTATGTCTCCCAGAAGTGCCAGCTCTCGTGACCACAAGCAGGAACACTGAACTATGGAAGATATTGAGGACTGGTTTAGGTTCTGTGTTTGACATACAACCCTCCCCATCAATAATCCGAACTGCTCTCTATCGCTCTCTCTCTATCTCTCTCTGTCTCTCTCTCTCTCTCTCTCTGACATTTTGCCATGTTTTCAATTTTGGAAAAGGCACATGAAAATAACAAAAGTTGTGCATTAACTGACCACCGGGCCAAAGATCGACACAACCCCAAGACCATACCTACTCTATAGCATTGCCTTGCTCACGAGGATCAGTCGTATCTATACTATTTTGGGTTTAATGTTATTTTAATACCACGAATGTTGTTGATATATTTGAAGATCAATAATGAATCTATATGCTCTAAAGATCATAACAATATTTGTTTTAACCCTCGGCAAAACCTAATAAAAAAGTATGGTAGGCCTACTAAAATTTCTTTTTTGTAACAAGGTTGTCAATACGGTACTTTCAGTCATCGATAGCTCTAAAGATCATATGAAAATGTGTTAAACCCTCATAAAAGCCTAATATAAAAGTATGGTACTAAAATTTAATTTTCGTAACAAGGTTGTCAATACGGTACTTTCCCGTTATCAATGTACAATCAAGCTGAAGATTGCAGAGTAAACACCATAGACTTCATCGACTTTTCATTCACCTTCGTATAATCGACAGCCAATTTTTTTATTTTTTTATTAAGGGATTAGTACTCAACCAGCGGGAGTGTGGGGGTGGCAGCCCCCACCCATAATACTAGGTTAGGTTAGGTAAGGTTGTTAGGTTAGGCTAATGTCTTCAAATCACTATCGGGGAGCGAGCGTGTCTCAACATCGATCGATAGGCCTAATGGGGAAAATAGATTTTCCCGAGATTTCTAATTAATTACAAACACTATATATTGATGCAAATGAACAATTTCTTTTATAAAAAAACACTCGGAAAATTCGTGGTATTAAAATAAAAAAATTCCCTATTTTGATTATGTATACATTTTTGTTTTAAATTCATTCGTCTCTCTCTCTCTCTCTCTCTCTCTCTCTCTCTCTCTCTCTCTCTCTCAGCCACACACACAATCACAAATACCAGTACAACAAGTCAATGTTTTCATGGAATCCATACATTACCCACCAAGCACTTCCGTGAACTATAAGCATACGGACCCCAGCCGTCAACATACACTAGACGGACTCGTAAAGCTAGATGGAGTGTCTGGCTTTGTATCGAATTCCAACCTCTATGGCTCATAATATTGTTTATTTATTGCCATGTGCCTGCTAAATTGTATAGTATAGTCGGTTTAATATCAGCTGGCCGTAAATTGAATCCCTATAGTAACTTATTTCTCGGCAGTTAATGGAAAATGTTGAAACTACTATGGGTGGTATTCTTAAACAATATTTTCCCTTCGCAGCGCCGCTAATGGACGAAATAGCTTTAAAAATGACGCTAGCTTCAGAAATGGGAGTGTTAATCCATGTATTCTCTATAAACCACACTAATTCCCAC
>CM064519.1:47022955-47070619 GCA_032716605.1 Paralithodes platypus | reverse complement strand
AGGATGACGCAGACAAATATGCAAGTACGATAGCAATAGCCAGAACAGGTATTGGAATGTACCAATGTATGCGATATAAACGTAAGTGAGAGAAAGGTAAATGGAAATAGGTTGTTTGGATAGACTAGTTATCAGTGGACAAACTTAGGATATAGTTAAGTAGGGGAAGCTGACGTATGGTTGTAGGTGAATGTTATGGGGAGATGGTTGGTTTTTACGGACTCCATTCTCCCTCATTAGTTATCAGATTTAAGACATTTGGACCATTAATTTTGAGATTTTAAGACCTTTCACCCCATTTCTTTGTCAATATTAAGACGTTTTAGGTGACGATTGTTTTCCATGCGACCAAAAGCGAGCCTGTAATATAGGAGAAATTGGCCTTCGGCCGGGACATTTTTCTACCGAAAAATTTACAAAGTTATCTAGAAGAGGGATATTGGTGATGTTTTTAAAGCTTGCTGGAGATCTGGGGAGGAAAATAAAAAACAAAACAAATTAATTAAATAACTTGAGCAATACCTAAACCGTTCCCACTCCCATAACACAGTGACACACTCTGAGTAAGAGTGGCCATTGTAGGGTACCAATGGTTTATGTTGGTAGTTATAAGGGAAACACTAAAGCGTGTTGATGGAGTGGGAAGACGTCTGGTTAGAATAGAGAGGTTATGAGAGGATGGTACAGTATTCGTGACCATAAAAGGAGGGTTTAGTGGGTTGCATCAGCGGTGTGTGCATTTTGTGTGTTTTTGTCTGTGTTTGTTCGTTGTTCTGTCTTGTGTTTGTGTTTTCCCTGTTCCTTTCTCTGTCTGGAGTAGGCCACCCCCAAGAAATAAAAACAAAAAAATACAAAAAATATACCTACAATAGGAAATAGAAATAAAAATAGGACAAGTGGGTGATTTGGGCCTGAGCATATACATACATACATACATACAGTACATACATCAGCGGTCAAGTAGAGGATGTTGTTGGAAGAGTGACACATATAGTCAGAGGAAGATTTCTAGATAGGTGAGAGACTTACGTAGAAAGAGAAGTGTGTACGATATAATCAAGGGTTTCAGTTTTTTTTCGGAAAACTATAATATTCATTAGTATTAGGAAGCTTAATGATAAAGGGAAACTGAGCCTAGGTATAATCCAAAGTTGGTTACGAGGGAAGAACATTTATAAACTATGAGGTGTATATACTAGTATATTATATATATATATAATATATATATATATATTTTTATAGATAAATTATATGTATAGTATAATGTATATCACATTCTGTGGATCTGCATGCATAGTATCATATAAGATTTTACGCCACCATCACCCTCATTTTTAGCTTCTCCTCTTCACAACCTCGTTATTGGCTATTTCTGTCTTTAATGTCTCCCAGAAGTTCGCCAGCTCTCGTGACCCACAAGCAGGTAACACTGAACTATGGAAGATACTTGAGGACCCTGGTTTAGTGTTCTGTGTTTGACATTACAACCACTCCCCATCATAAATCCGAACTGCTCTCTATCGAGTCTCTCATCTCTATCTCTCTCTGTTCTCTCTCCTCTTATCTCTCTCCTGACAATTTTGCCATGTTTTCAATTTTGGAAAAAGGGCACAGGGCAAAACAAAAATGAACGTAAAAAAAGGCACATGAAAATAACCAAAAGTTGTGGGCATTAAAACTGACCACCGGGCCCAAGATACGACACAACCCCCAAGACCATACCCTTTACTCTATAAGCATTGCCTTGCCTCACGAGGGGATTCGTCAGTCGTATCTATACTCATTTGGGGTTTAATGTTCGTTTAATAACCCACTGAATGTTGTTGATATATTTGAAGATCAATAATGGAATATATATGCTCTAAAGATCATACACATATTTGTTTTTAAATAAACCCTCCGGCACCAAAACCTAATAAAAAAGTATGGCTGAGAGCCTACTAAAATTTCTTTTGTTTGTAAACCAAGGTTGTCAATACCGGGTACTTTCAGTCATCGATAGCTCTAAAGATCATATTGAAAATGTGTTAAAAACCCTCTAAAAGCCTAATATAAAGTTATGTTATGGTACTAAAATTATAATTTTCGTAACAAGGTTGTCAATACGGTTATACTTTCCCGTTTCAATGTACAATCAAGCTGAAGATTGCAGAGTGGGTAAACACCATAGACTTCATCGGACTTTTCAATGCACCTTCGTATAATCGACAGCCAAAATTTTTTTTTTTTATTTAAGGGATTAAGTACTCAACCAGCGGGGGGGGAGTGTGGGGGTGGCAGCCCCACCCATATAACCCACCATTAATACTAGGTTAGGTTAGTAGGTAAGGTTGTTAGGTTAGGCTAATGTCTTAACAACACTATCGGGGAGAGTCGAGCGTTTTTGTCTCCACATCGATCGATAGGCCCTAATGGGGAGGAAGGAAAATAGATTTTCCCGAGATTTCTAATTAATTACAAACACTATATATTGATGCAAAATATGTAAACAATTCTTTTTATAAAAAAATGAACACTCCCTGGAAAATTCGTGGTATTAAAATAAAAAAATTCCCTATTTTGATTATGTATACATTTTTGTTTTAAATTCATTCGTCTCTGCCTCTCTCTCATCTCCATCTCTCTCTACTCTCTCTCATCTCTCTCTCTCTCTCAGCCACAACACAACACAATCACCAAATACCAGTACAACAAGTCAATGTTTTCATGGAATCCATACATTACCCACCAAGCACTTCCGTGAACCCTATAAGCATTACGGACCCCAGCCGTCAACATACACTAGACGGACTCGTACAAAGCTAGAGGGAGGTGTCTGGCTTTGTATCGAATTCCAACCTCTATGGCTCATAATATTGTTTATTTATTGCCATGTGCCTGCTAAATTGTATAGTATAGTCGGTTTAATATCAGCTGGCCGTAAATTGAATCCCTATAGTAACTTATTTCTCGGCAGTTAATGGCAAATGTTGAAACTACTATGGGTGGTATTCTTAAACAATATTTTCCCTTCGCAGCGCCGCTAATGGACGAAATAGCTTTAAAAATGACGCTAGCTTCAGAAATGGGAGTGTTAATCCATGTATTCTCTATAAACCACACTAATTCCCACAATATTCGTTAGGTAGCAGGCGCTGCGAAGGGAAAGAAATGTGGTGGTATTCTTAAAAATGTCTCTTCATCCCATTAATACCAAGATTTCATAATGAACAACACATTTCATAATTAACAACAGATTTCATAATGAACAACACATTTCATAATGAACAACACATTTCATAATGAACAACACATTTCGCTACAAAATCGTCATAATAGGTCAGAAATCAAGAGGAAGACACCACAATTTACTGTCAGCTGGAAAGCTACATAGTATTTCATATTTGATTTCACCACCAACTTTACTTCTAAACTCAATTAATGAAATCAACACATAAATGTGCCACTCCAAGGACTCTAACCTATGACACTCACACCAAGATTCCGCGTGTTTATGCATTACGCTATCAAAACAGTATACTCATATACTGTATATCCCGAGTGAGTGGTGTATACTTAGTAGGTGAAAATCATTATCCCTGAACTTTTTATCTGACTTAAATAATCCCTTTTTTTATAGGTGTCGGCAATATAAAAAAAAAAAAAAAAAAAAAATGGTCCTGGACAGGTCAGATATATAGAAGAGATGATAACAGATGGACAACTAGAGCAATAGAATGGGAAAACCTAGGGATGGAGATAGAGGAAGGGGTAGACAGAGAACTAGATGGAGGGATGAGATCCAAAAGTTTGCTGGGGTAGGATGGAACAGACTAATATCTGACCGGTTGGAGTGGAAAAGTTTGGGAGAGGCCTTTGTCCTGCAGTGGACTAACTCAGGCTAATGATCATGATCATGCTGATGTTGGCAATTAAGTGTTAACAAAACATATGAAGCTCTTTCTATAAAATGGTATGTGGCTTCCGATCATCACTGCATAGTTATATATAATTAAAATTTTCCTTATTAATTTCTGAGAACTATAGCACAATATAATCTGATACCCACAACAAAACTATATTGGTACCGTAATATTTGTCCTCTATTAGATATTTTACATTCAACTAGTATCAATCACAATGACATACTGTATACTAATGAGTAACAAATATAATATATTCTTTTATTTCATAAGTTTTATTTTAGTAAGCGTCGTTTCCACAGCGATTTTGATTAGTTATTTTGCCTTTATATTGTCTTTTTCCAAGTTTTGGTTTGTTTAGTTTGCAAGTTTTAAATTTTAATAAATTGCATGCATGTGAAATTATTTGCCTCTTAGCCAAAAACAAGTCTATTAATTAATGGGACAGTAGCATTTGAGAACTATAATTATACACATTTTGTTATGTTGATATTCACTTATTTATGGTATTGTACATTACTGAACGTTTTCGAGGATGCATTTGGATCTATTGCGTTTCTTTTTCTTTACAATGGTGTCATCTTAGAGACTTGGATAAAGTAATAATGTTCTCTTTCTGCCATTATAGTCTCTAAACGAAATACATATAGTTGTTCAGTATTTACTGCGCAGTGCTTAAAATACGGGTAATTTGTGGATCAATTAACACAAATATAATTGTATCGAAAACCAATCTAGATTGCTTTTAAATGGTGAAGCTATAGCTTAAAAACTAATGCATAAGTAAATGTTGATATGAATAGATATCTACATAGACAGATATACAATAGGTACTAACTTTTACATCTGAATGGAGAAACAGTCTGAATCTGAAAAGAAAAAGTTTACTAAAGCTAAAGGTATGACAACAATTATTTATCATTAATGAATCATCTGTATATACTGTATATATATATATATAAGTTTATGAAAACATCAAATAATTAAATTATACAATTTATAGTTTATCAATCTCTTGCTAAAAATAATAATAATAAATAGAGAACTGTAACAATAAAGAGTCTTTAGCCGTGGCGCAATGGATAGAACGTAATTCGGCTCACAACTGGAGGTCCGATGCCTCTGTTGACCTAGCAGTAAATGTGAACTTGGACTTAGTGGACATTTGTAACGTCCCATCCAAGAAGGTAAGCTGTGCTAACCTGGAAACTGTACAGAAGCCACAGTGTATCATGTTGGATAACACCCTCATGTTAACCACCACAGGGTTAAGAGGGCCCAGACGGTATTGTGCAGCATAATTTACTGGTTCGGCTCAATGGTTTAAGGAAGGGGTTTAGTTTGCTCTTTCAACCTCTATCAAACTTTAAAAAAAAACACCCACAAGACCCCCCTTCGATATAAATTTGTACATTTTTCGGTAGAAAAATGTGCCGGCCTAAGGCCGATTCCTCTTCAAATACAGGCATGCTATCGCTCGCCAGGATAAAAATCGACACCTAAATGGCATGAAAGGTCTTAATATTGGCAAAGAAATGGGGCAAGAGGTCTGAAAATCGCCAAACTAATGGGGCGAATGTCTTGAAATCTCAACTAATAGGGCTACACATGAGGGAGGAGGAGGACTCGAAAAAACAATTACAAAAGAGCAGAGATACATAGATGAGAGCCGCGGAAAAGCGCAGCCTATTATAAGACCCCCCCCCCCCCCCCACCAGCTTTTACCTTTTATAATGCACTGTCGCGCTAATAAGTTATGTCCCACCTGTTATTACTTTTGGCTTCCTCTGTGCTGCATTGATGTCGGTCAGATGTTGAATAGGGTGGGTAAGTGTAGGAACATGTTGGTATATCTCACTCCAAAAGAAGAAATCATGTGTAAATATTGTTTATACCAATTATTGATCAAAACATAGTTGGTGCCGATACATCACTTATTAGCGCGACTGTACACACACACAATAAAGCATCACCACCAGGTTGCAAAACATGTTGCACCTCCGGAAAATCGGCTTACAGCTTTATGTATAAGATATGAAGCCAACACCGAAATTTAAAAAGTTACCAATATTTCCCCCCTGATAAAATGCCATAATATTTGTGAAACTATTGCAGGAGTTCATAAAATGTATTATATATATATATATATATATATATATATATATATATATATATATATATATATACTTATTTAGTTATGTATGTTTGTATGTGAGTTGTTGCGCGCGCATAAAACATAACTAAAATACCATGTTTTTGCATTACTCTATCTCAACAACATTTTTATCCGATAGTCAATTAGAGGTGCGGTTAAGGCGATTACAGACACCAAAAATATATTTTCATATAAATACACTATTAATGAACATGCATCCACTGTGTATGATCAACACACAAACACATTAACGTAAAACTTTGCGCCTGAATTATTTAATTGTGTGAAATTATTGGCAATGTCATAATCAGAATTCTTCTTCTTATTTTGACTTTGGACAAAACACAAAATACTAGTCTATTCGCTGTAAGTAGGCGAGAAACCATGACCTCTATCCTCTGTAACTCAAAAAGGGCTAGAGAAAATTGGCTGTAAATTTCCACGTCTATTCCTTGACTGACTCTTCCCTAATGGTAGAAATATTAGCTCGATTAATATAGTCGCTTCGGAGTTACAGAGGATAGAGGTAATGATTTCTCGCCTACTTACAGCGAATAGACTATAGTAACGTGTGAACAGTCGGGCGTATATACTGTATAATGATACACCGATTCGAAAAATTGAACTTTTTAAGGCCGAGTTCTGAAGCATATGGGCTATATTAAAATATTGTATTGTCCTCTTTTCGATATTGGTTCTAATGGGTGTGTCGCCATTGTTGCTCTGGACTGTACCTACTGCAGAGTTACTTATTTTTCATCATTTCTATTAAGCTACCCACTTGTTTTTAAGTGTAATTTTGTTTGATAAACTACAACACGATTATTCAATTTAATATATTTCTCATATACCGGTATATATATATATATATATATATATATATATATATATATATATATACTGTATACTGTATATATGTATAATATTCAAACAAGGGAATGCTATAAGCACGTACAGCACGTACAGCAGACGTGTTGTTAAGAATGAGTACATGTAATGCTATTATGTTATTACTCAGCCTTAATATGATAAAGGGGAGGGGGGGGGTCACCTGCTTTGTTTTATCTTTCTCTCCCTTTCTCTCTTTCTCTGGCTTGTATCCATTTGGCCCCATTCAGCTAACTGTTTTAAGACGTTTATCCCCATCCAGGTGTCGATTTCTTCCTGGCGAGCGATAGCGAGCCAGCATTGTATGGAGAAATCCGGCTTCGCCGGAGACATTTTTCTATCGAAAAATGTACAAATTTAGCTTGCTGTCAAAACAAAAAAACTATATATACTGGCTCGCTACCACTCGTCAGGAAAATATTGACACCTAGATGGGGGTAAACGTCTTAAAACATTAGGCTGAATGGGGCCGAATGGATACAAGCCAAAGAGAGAAGGAGAGAAAGAGAACAAAAGCGAGGTGGGCTCCCTTCAGAATGAGTACATATAATGCTATAATGTTATTACTCCGACTTACTATGATGAGCCGCACAAAACTCTCTGATGCCCTAACGCTTCTCTGGTGTCAAGTTAAGGGGAGACAGGCCGTTTTTCTGGACCCCCTTCTCCCTAATATTTAGCCCCACTAGTTTTGAGATTTTAAGACGTTGGTTCCATTAGTTTGGGGATTGTATGACCTTTCACCCCATTTCTTTGTCAATATTAGGACCCTTTGTGCCATTTAGGTGTCGATTTTTTCCTGGCGAGCGAAAGCGAGCCTGTAATTTTAGGAAGAATCGGCCTTTGGCTGAGACATTTTTCTACCTAAAAATTTACAAATCTATCTTGAAAGGGGGTCTAGGGACTGTTTTTCTAAGCTTGATGGAGGTCTAGGGACGAAACTAAAAAGATATATGAATAAATTAATTAATAGACCAAACAAACAGCCACTGTCCCCATAAGGCCGTATAATTCGTTTACATAACACTCGTTTAGTTTTCCTTTCCAGTGTGTACAATAACAATTTCTATGATCTCGTTTATTTATTTATTTTGTATTTTTTGGAAACTGTAAAATAATAATTTATATAAAACTCGTTTAGCATTCTTTTTCAATATGCATACTAAAACCTATAGCATATAGCAATAGCATACCATAGATAAGGCACGCTATAACAACTACATATTCACATAAAGACCAGAGAACAAACATTATTAATTCAAGAAACCTCAAAGAGATAAATACCATAGTATTTGCTCTTGTTACCGTTAATGTTCTTGCATGAAACACAATAGCAG
This sequence comes from Paralithodes platypus, assembly GCA_032716605.1. NCBI lineage: Eukaryota > Metazoa > Arthropoda > Malacostraca > Decapoda > Lithodidae > Paralithodes > Paralithodes platypus. The sequence continues at coordinate 47,062,337 of CM064519.1, read as the reverse complement.
ACAAATTATTGGGAGAACGGGGAAAGGTGAAAAACGTTTACTCTTAGGTTGGATATCTTCCCTGTGTGTGTGCGTGTGTGTAATAAATAATAATAATAATAATAATAATAATAATAATAATAATAAACGGTTTATTGATAGTTGCAGCCATTGGGTGAACATGTACAAAGGAACAGTTTGTTGCTTAACTCTAACTTATATTACCTTACAATACAATATGGACCAAAGTAAGAGATTGCACAAGGGCTACTGGTATTACATTTGGGTCAGTTAGATATTATGTACTTCCCTAGCTGATATTATTTTCAAGTCGAGATGGTAATGGTACATTTTACAAGTTTTCTCTGAAAGTTTGTGAGTTGATTTACCTGTGTGTGTGTGTGTGTGTGTGTGTGTGTGTGTGTGTGTGTGTGTGTGTAAGAGGGCTGGGGTAATATAAGCCTACGTACGTCCGTGTGTCTGTATACTATATGAGCGTGTGCGTGTATCATAATAAAGAAGGTATACTCCTCTAGATTACAATAGGCTCATATTATCTACCCCCTTTCCCTCTCTTTCTACACCTCCTCCCTCTTAATGTTAACTATTATACTGTACTCAACGGGGTAGTCCTTGTATTTGGTCTATATATTTATACATTTATTTATTTTTGAATTTCCTCACTAGACCTCCATCAAGCTTCCAAAGAAAAAAAAAAAAAAAAAAAAAACGCCCCCTTAGACCCCTTTTCAAGATAAATGTGTAAATTTTTCGATAGAAAGATATCCCGGCCGAATGCCGGTTCCTTCTAAAATTACAGGCTCGCTATCGCTTGCCTGAAAAAAATCGACACCTAAGTGGCACGAAAGGTCCTAATATTGACAAAGAAATGAGGCGAAAGGTCTCAAAATTGCCAAACTAACGGAACGAACGTATTTAGATGTCAAAACTAATATGCTAAACATGAGGGAGAAGGGGGTCCAGAAAAAGAGACTACCTCCCCCTTAAGAGTTTCATAAAAAACATAATGTATTTGTTTGTATTTTTTTTTTCATACCTTCATTTGCAACTGTTTACCTACATTGTATTTTCATCTCACCTTTTTATTCGTTTTAAAATTATTACTTAATATTTCTTTTGCATCGTATTATTTGCCTTCCTACTTTCTAAAATGGTTTGATCATAATCTTGCCTGTTCTGTCTTCCAATCTCTCTCTCTCTCTCCCCCCTAAACTCGCATACCTCCATCCCTTCATTTCCTGGCTCATAAGTTGTAAAAATGAAGCCATCAAAGGAATCAGCCTTATATAGCTTACTCTAACTAGTCTCTCTCTCTCTCTCTCTCTCTCTCTCTCTCTCTCTCTCTCTCTCTCTCTCTCTCTCTCTCTCTCTCTCTCTCTCTCTCTCTCTCTCTCTCTCCCTGATTGTATCATTTAATATATTATTTTGTGTATTTTCATTATATCTTGGTTTATAGAACCTATTTCTTCCCTTCATAATTTCCTTCAAATTAATTTTGTTATTTTTTTCGTCTCCCTTCTCTGAACCCTATAAATATTCTATTTTCCCCATGTAGCCAACCCCTTTCCATTCACCTCGACTCCCTCGACTTACAATTCCTTACATGACCCTACGGTCAGCCTTTGTAATGTATTCTTTTGGACAGAATAAAAGCATATATCTTATCGCTTCCTCGCGTTTTCGGCTTTCTTCTTCCATGCCCTTACATAAGTCTTGGCAATACTGTATATGCCTTGGACCACAATAATAATAAGTCTATTTTGGTCCTCTTTCTTTCGGCCTTTTTCCTTCCTAACATAGGCCTACTATGTGCCTTTGTAATGTCTTCTAGGGCACATAATATTGTGAAAGAATCAGATGTAATTGTTTATTCTCCCTCTTAACTGTCTTCTTCTTGTTTGCTTTGTTTTGTTTTGTTTTGTTTTGTGTGTGTGTGTGTGTGTGTGTGTGTGTGTGTGTGTGTGTGTGTGTGTGTGTGTGTGTGTGTGTGTGTGTGTGTGTGTGTGTGTGTGTGTTTTATTTTTTCTTCAAAAGGGCCTACTCTCTGCCTTTCTAATGTCTTCTTTGGAACGTCATAAAACTTCCTAATATATTCACTTCCCCTCCCTCCCTCCCTCTCAACCCTCTCACTCTCTCCCCGCTAAGCCCCCTATAATTAATATTAATAGCGTAATCAGAGCGGGTGGGGAGCGATACCGGCCCCCCTTTTACGCCTTTTATTATCCCAGGACGGACGACTACGAGTACTAATTAAGAACACGAGAGGCGTACCACCGCTTCTTGTCAGGATTTACGGATATATTTTTTTCCCAGTGTATGGGGGCATATTTAGCCGAGTAGTTAGACTCTATGTAGGACTAGCTAAAGGAAATGGTTGAACATGGATCTATCTATCTATCTATTGCTTGACGCAGTGATCCCCGAAGGGGTGGCCACGAACGAACCGCCCCCATGCACCTCTTTCCCCAGTCAGTCAATGCCCTTCCTCCCAACCAGCACCGCCTTCATCCATATACTTTCTCACTCCATCCTTCCACCTCGCTTTCGGTCTACCTCTCTCTCTCTCTATCCTTCCACCTCACTCTCGTACACCTTATTAGTAATTCTCTCGCTTCCCATAGGTTCCATATGGCCGAACCATCTCAAGGTGTTCCTTTTCACACTTTCTAGCACATTTACTTCTACACCACACCTCCTTCTTACTTCCTCATTCGTCTGTCTATCCCTCCATGTAACTCCGCACGCACTTCTCAAGTAACTCATTTCCACTGCTCTCACTCTTGGTCTGAGTCTCTTCTCAAACGTCCATGCTTCGCTTCCGTAAGTCAGTGTCGGGATTACCACACTGTTATGCAAGGACTTCTTCACTTCCATACTGACCACCCTATTTCTTGTTACTGCTGAATTCAGCGTTCCTACAACTCTCTTCCCCTGATGTACCATCTCCCACACTTCTTCATCCATAGTCACATCTTTACTCAACACACTGCCCAGAAACTTAAAAGAGTTGACGATCTCCATAGCCTGACCGTTCAACTTCACCTAACACTCTGTGACTTCACCCCTTTCGAAGACCATAACCTTGCTCTTCCCACCATTTACCTTCAATTTCCGTTTTTCGCACACTGTTCCAAACTCATTTACCAGACCCTGCAACTCCCATTCATTATCGCTCATCAGAACTGTATCATCCGCAAACAGCAGTATAGGCAGCTTCCACTCAATTCCCTCCCTTGTCAGTGATACACCAACATCCACTGCTCTTCCTAGTATTTCTTTCATGACTCCATCCATATATACAGTAAACAACCACGGGGACATCATACAACCCTGTTTCAAGCCAACATTCAGGTCAAAGAACTCGCTCTGCTCATTCTCCATGAGTACTGCCGCCTTTGCACTCTCATACATGCTCTTCACTGCTTTCAACAACTTGCCATCTACTCCGTATATTGTAAGTACTTTCCACATACCTTCTCTATCCACTCTGTCATAGGCCTTCTCCAAGTCCATAAAGGCAACATACACCTTTTGTTACTTCTCCAGATATTTCTCCACAACACAATTCAGGGTAAAATTCTGATCTACACATCCTCTTCCCTTCCTAAAACCTCCCTGCTCGTCAATTCTTCGTTCTCACTCTCGCTCTCTCAATCACTATCCTACTGTACACCTTCCCTACTATGCTTAGAAGACATATTCTTCGGTGGTTACCACACACTCCTCTTTCCCCTTTGTCTTTATATAGGGGAACTATTATGCCAGTCTTCCAGTCATCGGGTGCACTCCCCTTCTCCCATGCTAGTTTGCAAATGGATACACAGCCTAATTGCAAATCTTTTATTTTGCTATTATATAGCTTAAAACATATATATACATTTGTTTTATCCTAATCTTTTCTAAATATACTGTAGGATTAGGGGAATCTTTAAGAACCGATATAGGGTATGTTTTGGGGTTATTATACATATAGGAAATACAATATTAGACTGCGCCACTCTTCTTATCCAATACCTTAGCTAATTGCTCACTAGTGTATTCAACTTGGCTTATATACGTTAGTTACAGACGTTTGTTTATGCTTTAATAATAAACTCCTAGTTATCGATGCCCAATTAAATTTCTGCATACTCAATAAATTAAATACATTAATTAATATTAATTAATATTAATTAATATTATGGTCTAATTAAGTTTCGACACGTTCAATATATTAATTACATTAATATTATGGTATAACTAAGTTTCGGCATATTCAATAAATTAACCACATTAATATATATGGCATTTCATAACATACATAATTACCAAGTTCATAATACATAGTAAATAATATACAAACGATCATACAAGCACTTAATATTTACATATATCATAATGTGATGGTTATTGTAATTAAATTCATTAGTCAATTTTCAGGCTGTATGTTGGAGAGCCGGGGGTGGGGGTGGGGGTGGGGGTGGGGGTGGGGGTGGGGGTGGGGGTGAGAAAGGAGAGGGGGGGGAGGGGAAATAAATAATCTACCAAGGAAGAAGAATGTTTTGCTTCTTTAATGAGAATATTGTTTTTTTATGAGCGGAAATGACCGTTCGTTTTATGCTTAGGCGTTCATTCTTATTTAACGTATACATACATACGTGTGTGTGTGTGTGTGTGTGTGTGTGTGTGTGTGTGTGTGTGTGTGTGTGTGGACAAGCGGTGGTGTGCTTAAGGGGAGGTATTTAGTGTATTCCCTAGACCTCCATCAAGCTTAAAAATATCCCCCCTAGACCCCCTTTCAAGATAAATTTGTACATTTTTCGGTAGAAAAATGTCCCGGCCGAAGGCCGGTTCCTCTTAAATTTCAGGCTCGCTCTCGCTCGCCAGGAAAAAATAGACACCTTAATGACACGAAAGGTCTTAAAATTGACAGAAATGGTGCGAACATTCTTAAAATCGCCAAACTAATGGGGCGAACGTCTTAAAATCTCAAAAGCAATGGGGCTAAACATAAGGGAGAAAGGGGTTCAGAAAAAAATCCCTCAAGTGGAAATCTCCCCTTAAAGGTACAAAATTGACTACATATGTAGGTTTGCAGGTACATGAGGCTTAGGGCGACAGTTTAAGTGTACACACCTCTTTAACAGACGTTGACATGAAGTGTTTTCGGTTAGGTTAGGTAAGTTAGGTAGGTTAGGTTAGGTTAAGTTTTATCTAGATTAGTTATATTTAGGCTTAAAAATAGAAAAATGTACTCGTAAGCATGCATAATTAACGTGTGTACCGATAAACACACCACCGCTTGGGTGTGTGTTTGTGTGTATGTGTGTGTGTGTTTTTTTTTTTTTTTTTTCCTATGTTAACAACCAATTAAAACGCTTCCATAAAGGTTGTTAACACTATCAGGTCTGATGTTTTGGGTTATCATGATATTTTGCTTTATTATTATTGAAGATTTTGCTTGCTTTGGCCATTTTTGAGCAATGTATTTTAGCTTGTCTTCCTAGGATAACATATGCGCTTTCCCAGACTTCCTTCAAACTAAAAAAAAACAAAACACGCCCACTCAGACTCTCTTCAAGCACCGATTACTTCAAAATTACAGGCACGCTATCGTTCGACTAGAAAGAAATCGACACCTGAATGGGGTGAAGAGTCTTATTATCGACAAAATAATGGTGTGAAGCGTCTTGAAATCTCGGAACTGATGGAGGGAATCATGGGAGGTCCAGAAAGACCTTTCCCGGACCAAATGGGGTTAAACCGGGAAAATTAGGTTTGTAGGCTGCATTGGATGAGAATAAGTAATACAGCACATATATATTATATGAAATGCTATCGTTTTGTCAATGTTGTCACTTCCAAATGCCTAATAAGATTAGTCAAATATTCTTAACTTTATATATTTACTACTGATGACTAAAAACACGAGGGAAAAGAGGGTCCAGAAAAACATTAATCTCCCCTTAAGCTGTCAGTTTCAGTCGAGCCAGTGATATGCTCTCTGTCGGTTATATCTTTATGATAACAATTATTTCAAAGACAGTGACACATAACTAGAGGATTTTAAAGCTTAATGAAATACTTTGAATAAAACAAATTGCATGGGGGAAATTTATCACCAAACTGAAAAGCTAAGATGTTTATGTTTCTGCAACATTCGCCGAACATTTTAAGTATTCGCAAGTAATATGCAGTATTCGAGAATGCATACTATATCGTAGGCTTGTGCATAACCTTTAACTGTCTTGATAACCTAGTGCTTAGTGTGCAGAATATCGGTGTGAGTATCCTAAGTTCGAGTGCTTGGAGTACCACATGTATTCATTACTTTCATGGATTTCATTAGTTTTAATTAATCGGTGAAACCAAACATGAATATGTAAGTTTATATTTTCAGTCACTTAGTATTATATACTATTTCCACTAATACAAATTTGACCTAATAAATATAACAATATATTTTGTTTTTTTAATTGCTAAACTCGCCCAAGGTATTGCCAACATCTTGTCTTGATATACTGTATATGTACTCCATTACTTATATTTTAATGTTAACTCAATGTTCTCTCTCAGCTACTTAACCTTTGGCCTGCCCTCTTACTACAAATATATGTTGGTTTTGCCTTCTTGCTTCACTGAGCTGCCTCCTTTCCCTTTTGGCCGTCCCAGATCCCACCAAAGACCTTACATGTCCACAGTAATGTACCTCTTTCATCTCCAACCCTCTCCTTTCAGTAGGGTTCACTGCCCCTTCAGCTTACCTTCATGCAGCCATATATTGTATATGTGTGGGTGTATTTCATAAGTTTAAGGGGGGCCACCGGTTTTTTGTTTTATCTTTCTCTCCTGTTCTCGCTTTCCCTGGCTTGTATCCATTCGGCCCCATTCAGCCAACTGTTTTAAGACGTTTATCCCCATCCAGGTGTCGATTTTTTCCTGGCGAGCGTAAGCGAGCCAGCATTGTATGGAGAAAAATTTATCGAAAAATTTACAAATTTAGCTTGCTGTCAAAACAAAAATATATATATGCTGGCTCGCTACCGCTCGCCAGGAAAATATTGACACCTGGATGGGGTTAAACATCTTAAAACAGTAGACTGCATAGGGCCGAATGGATACAAGCCAAAACGAGAGGGAGAGAAAGATAAACAAAGCGAGGTGGGGTCCCTTAACTTTACTCTCTGTGATCAATTATATTCGGCTGTCATACTTATAACCAAGAAAATGTGCCACATAGTTCCACCTGTAAGGCAATATTTAATTTCAGTATATGTAGTGTGGAATATGAAGGTTTATATTTCTCATCATATTCGTCCATGCACGACAGAACAATATATTTGTACATATACCGTATTGTATACATATAATATTGAACAGAACTAAAATACATCTGACCTATTAGGCTGTTGCATGGAAAACTTTCGTCATTTCACTACATCATGAAAGCCAAATTAAAGACTAGAACTTCGAGTTAGTTAGATAATCTAATTTATTTATTTTACTCCCAATACCAAACAACTCCCAATGAAATCAATAAAACCATGTGATCCTCCCGGGATTCGAAAATGGGTTACCACATACAGACCTTAAACACTCTAACCATTACACCATCATAATGTCATTCGTCCATAAATATAAGCTCAAATAACTGATCCTCATGAAATTATAACCATAGAAAATTTGCATTTATAAGTGTTCATATCCAGAAGAGCATACATTTCTAGGATACAGATTAAGTAAAACAGCACTTTACCAAAGGTCATTCACTCGGAGGAAAAGCCAGCTACATCACTAAGGGAGCCCACCTCGCTTTCTTTTTCTCTCTCTCTCTCTCTCTCTCTCTCTCTCTCTCTCTCTCTCTCTCTCTCTCTCTCTCTCTCTCTCTCTCTCTCTCTCTCTCTTTGGCTTGTATCCATTCGGCCCCATTCAGTCTACTGTTTTAAGACGCTTACCCCATCCTGATGTCAATATTTTCCTGGCGAGCGGTAGCGAGCCAGCATATATATTTTTTTGTTTGACAGCAAGCTAAATTTGTTCATTTTTCGATAGAAAAATTTCTCCGGCGAAGCTGGATTTATCCATACAATGCTGGCTCGCTATCGCTCGTCAGGAAGAACTCGACACCTGGATGGGGATTAACGTCTTAAAACAGTTGGCTGAATGGGGCCGAATGGATACGTGCCAAGGAAAGAGAGAAAAGGAGAGAAATTAAAAAAAAGCGGTGACCCCCTTTAACACAAGTGAAATTGATGTGAACATGTTTAGCCTTAGATAAGGATGACATACTGTATATTTTCTATTGCTAGACTGGTTCATATTGATGGTATCCTGAAACTTATTTAGCATTTATTATGAAAGGATCTGTTGGATATTGAATGCACGAAAACTCATCATATTTCCCAAAGCACATTATTGTACATATTGGCCTATCAGCAGTTTTATTTTAGTTGAATACAATCGCTTGATTATCAGTTTTGTTTTTAATAATAAAAGGCCAACCTCCCCAACAAACATCCACCTACACACACAAAACCTAGCTACACATTCTGGAGAAATATGAAAACAACACACATCTGCCTACCGATAATTAAAACAAGCAACATGACCCAGACCAAGCTCCCCACCAAACAGCCTAATTCTCCTCGGACAAAAGCCCATACAAGCCCGGCACACGCGTACAAACAAACACACCCAGGCACACGTTCTCTCCCTCGCTGTAAAAAACCTGCTTCCCTACAAGAGAGACGGGTTTAAGGGAGCCCACATCGCTTTTGTTCTCTTTCGTTCCCTCTCTCTTTGGCTTTTTTCCATTCGGCCCCATTCAGCCTACTGTTTTAAGAAGTTTACCCCCCTCCCGGTGTCAATATTTTCCTGGCGAGCGGTAGCCAGCCAGCATATATACATTTTTGTTTTGACAGCAAGCTAAATTTGTACATTTTTCGATAGAAAAATTTCTCCGGCGAAGCCGGATTTCTCCATAAAATGCTGGCTCGCTATCGCTCGCCAGGAAGAAATCGACACCTGGATGGGGATAAACGTCTTAAAACAGTTGGCTGAATGGGGCCGAAAGGATACAAGCCAGGGAAAGAGAGAAAAGGAGAGAAAGATAAAACAAGCCGGTGACCCCCATTTAATTACGTAAGTTCTGGAGCCATCATGCCACACAATGCACTCGCTCCCCTCCTCCCGCCTGCATCCCGGAGCACAAGCGCCTCGGTAAAAACAACACGGACAACTGCATACATTCTGGGCCTTCCGTCATTATAAAACACCAGTCATAATTATTGTTCAGCGTGTAAGTATGAACGATCCCCTTACTTTAGAGATCAATGTGCACTTTATGATATGTACCACTCGTGTTCAAGTATGCTTAGCGGTGTATCATTAAATATTCCCTGTGTTTAAGGCCCTCCAAATGGCATCGCATAAAACATTGTCCTACTCCTGCATTCTAAAGAGTCCCTGGAGCGAAGGCTTGATTACATATCGTATCAAAGGGTGACTCTGGACGTGTAGGGGCTTTGCTGCCTTACCCTACTGACAGCGGAAAAGGGAGGCAAGAAAAAGCAAAATTAAGAGATATATGGCTGCAGGCGGAAGAGTGATATCAAAGAGTTAGCAAGTATGGGCAAGCTACTGGGGACGTGCGGGGCGCTCTTGTGTTCTACAATACTGACAGCGGGGAAGTATATAGGGGGAGGATATAAAGCAATGTTAGGGGAGATAATTATGGCTGGAAGGACGAGGAGTGAAAACCTGTGTATGTTGTTAAATAAATGGAAGCAACTCTCATCAAGCTACTGGGGACATGTAGAGGCTTTGTTGTGTTACGATGCTGACGGAGATAATCAAAATTATAATATATTCAAGGTACATTGTTGTAAAACGATTAATGAAATGTGTATGATAATGATCATGTTTTCACTATATAATTAAATATATATATTATTCCTTTCTTATAAGGTTTACTACACACACACACACACTTTATTAAGGTGACCGTTACAAAGTGGTGTACAATCTATCTTATTCTAGTTACATTGTAGTTTATCTTATTGTACCAGTACCTCCCTACAATCAACCTAGTTGTTCCCCAATTCGTCCCTCCGCCACGATCATTTCAAAGTCCAAGTCTCTCACTCTTGTCCTCTGTAGCGGGGAGGACCTTGTACCCCTGAGACATAGGAGTGCAGACCTGAGAAGAGAGAAAGAGAGCCGGCATCTCATCCAAGTTATGACTTGCCTTCTATGCTGGCGCTTTTTCTCCGATATTTGTTCAGCTAATCTGGCATAGAAGACACTTGCAGAAGGTCCCATACCTCCCGACGATGAGAAGACCAGAGGAGTAAAGCTTCCTTGATCCCTGTTCAAAATTCTTTCTTCATAAGCGCGTTTTTTCTCACTTTCGTTTCTCAAGTATGCCGCCTTGTGTCCTCTCGCTCACGATATGTGTTGTGCTCTTGGGTTGAAGATTCTGATGTCGAAAAAAGCCTGTTGTCCCCTCGTCCAAAAACCTCGAGCACTTACGTCCACTCTTGCTTCATTTGAAGTATTTGCAGTATTGTGGGCCAAGCGCTGTCCGTCCATAGGCAGAAGTTCCGGTTCGATTCTGACATCATGGCACACCTCGTCCAGCATTTGTGCAGTGATGTCTCGTACTTCATCATGCCGGATACAGATGAATCCTCCTTTCTTACAAGTCATACAGTGGTCTGAGTGGTTTATTTCACCACATGCACATTTCAGCGGCAGGTTCGAAACTGGCCACCCATACCTCAAGGCTACGGCATCATTGAATTCTTGTTTATTTAAGCTGAAGCCTTTCTCCTTTATTGGTAATGATGTGAGCCAATTTGAAGCCCCCCGTGTCTTGTGCCATCTCAATTCTCATTTTCAGTTCTTCCCTACATCTGGTCTTAATTTGTTCTAGGCTATGTTTCTGTCTCTCTTCTCTGCTCTTTGTAATTTCCTGTCTTGCATTTCGTTGTTCCTCTTCGTCCACCTCATCATTTTCATTTTGCTCCCGTATTTTTTCTGTCAGAGACGTAGTAAGTTTAAGGGAATTTTGGTTCTCATGTAGTGCCGCCTCCACTGGGTTTATGATCCCCATACCTCCGAACCTTGGCGGAAGAGCTAATAGATCTCTTAGCTCTTGCGTGACGCCTTCCATCTCTGTTAGGGCTGGTATGAATGTTCCTCTGATTGCTTCTTCAAGCGGTTGGAGCATCTGTCTAATGCCAGGCACTGTTCTCATAAGAAAGGTCCATCTGTGCTTAACACCATATGCAGCATGTGGTTCAGATTTCGCAATGTCTGCCAGGGTTTTCACTTCCTTTACCCACTCTGCTACCTTTTTTCACACATAGTCTCTCTTGCAGTCTTCTGTGCCTATTACTGCTCCCAAATGGCGTTGACCCTCCTTTGTAATCTTCACTCCTGTCCCATCAAAAGTCCGCACCGCTTCTTCATACTTGTTTTCTTTCACTATTAGTACAGATTTACTAGCATTCGGATGGTACCCGAATGACTTCGCCTACCGATTGTACTCTCCGCCACCATTCTTTGAGATCCCCTATTTTTCCTGCACCTGTGAGGTCATCTGCATACGCCACTTGTTTCACTCGGGTTACCTCATGTTTTATTTTCTGCTGCAGAATTGATAGTGCCAGTGCGTACATTGCCATTGCCACTGGATCTCCTTGCGTTGTTCCTTCATTTGATTTGAGAATTTTCATTTCTTCCTTCTTTGTGCTTCCAACTATATACAGGTTAGCTGGCTCCTTATAAGTATTTTCTATGTACTTTGCGATGCTCGGGCATTTGATCTTGATGTTGTGAATAGCTGCCTCCCTATTAATGGTGTTAAAGGCATTTGCATTGCATGTTGCACCGCTTCACAATCTTCCTCATAATACACCTTCCCCATTGCATGTATTGCTGCTTCTCCTCCGGCTTGCTGTCCTGCACATACTTGTAAGTTGCCCACTGCTCTTTGTACATCTTTTCCAAATACAGACATGATTGCTTTTCCTATAATCCTTCTAAGAACTTCCCCAACGCCTACTGGTCTAACTCCTGGATTCTTATTTAAAGGTATCAGGCGACATGCTGTCAGAGCTTCTATGTTCACGCATGGTGATGATGCAAGTTTCTTTGCCAGCATTGCTATTGCTTCACAAAGGTCACCCGCGGCTGAACCAAACTTGTTTTTGACTTAGGAAGATCCTCCAAGTCTTAGCATCTACTCCTGATGGACCTGCTCCTCCCTGTGTTTTCAGCGCCTTTCTCCATATGAGGTCTCCAGTTATATTCTCATATATCACCGGGTCTGGAGGAACATATTCCCCGTCTAGTTTGGCCTCATCACTTGCTGGTTTTGCTTCTGGGTGTTTCTCCTTCAGCTGGTCCAAGATGCGTCGATTCACTTCGTGCAACCCACTTGAGGCTTCCCCAGTGACCATTCTGACTGCCTGTGCCACTTTACCAATCCTCATGCTATTTCCCACTGATCGTCCCATATCATCTGGCTTCCTCTTTCTTCGTTGTTTTGTTTTCAGTCTTTGCTGGATTGCTCGTACTTGGCTAAGAATTTTGTCTAACTCCCCATTTTTCCACCACTCCATTCTCTGTTTCAGCGCTTTAATGTTCTCATTCAATTTTCCCTTTGGTCTTTTTCTTTGAAGGAACAACTGAGGAATGAAAGAAGCTATCTTGATTGCCACGTGCGCCAAAGGGGCATCCTGAACATACTTTAGGATCATACGTCTGAGTTCCCCCAGCATGTCTTTTGCGGCTTCACAAATCGGTAGTTCAAACTTATTATGTTGCCATTGTATCACTTCTGTATAGATTTCATTCACTAATGTTGTGAGTCCGTCACCAGAATGTCCCATCCATTCTCCACCATTCATGTTTACGTTACGAGATCATTCGTTCTGTTCACGATTTTCGATTATTTCTCTCTCATTATCTTCGTTTAGGCCTACACTATTTTCATTATTTTGTTCCACACCTCTGTTGTCTTGCGAATTATTGATTCCTGCGTTTTCTTCTGCGGGCTGCAGTTGTTGATTGTTATTTTCTGCATTTTCTCTAACAGGGTTTGCTTGTACATCTCCATTAACTTCATTGTCTGTTTCACGGTTCATTTGTACTGCATCTCTCACTGCGTTTTGTCTGTCATCAGGATTATTCCTCCACACACACACACACACACACACACACACACACACACACACACACACTACCGAGGATTAACCTCCCAGTTAATGGTCAGGGTAAAGAGGGTGCAGTACCTGCACCCTCTTTACCCTGACCATACCAAAACAGTTTCTGTATGTATGTATGTTTGTGTGCATACGTGAGCATTTGTGTATACGGACATGTGCACACTTACTGCATGTTCTTATGTTCCTATATATGTATGTATATGTATGTGCGCACGTACGTGTATATACGTATGTTCTGTATATGAGTAAGTAAATAAATGTGTATATGTACTGTATATCACTTACTCTCATGGTTATTTTATGATAATTTGTATTCTGCACATGCATCATTATTGTATTTATTTATTTTGTTTGTAAACTAAGCTTACCATCCTCATATCTGTACATCTCATGTTCATCCACTACATTGGAAAATGTGTATTTTCAGCTCATGAGGCTGCCATTCTTTAATAAACCGTTTATTATCACACACACACCACACACACACACACAAAACACACACACACAAACCACACACAAAACACACACACACAACACACACCACACACACACACACACACACACACACACACACACACACACACACACACACACACACACACACACACACACACACACACACACACACACACACACACACACACACACACACACACACACCGGTAGGTGGTTCGCGCCCCGGTGGAAATATAGACCTTTCAACACTTCACACGCTAACCACTGGAGCATGGAGACTTCACACAGTAGAATATTAAACAACACAAAGCAATGCAGGTGAGGTGGGGGAAGAAAGATTACATTTGCAAGAACTGAATTTCACGTTCTATGCCCAGTGCAATGAGGGTTAATGAGTGTGTGAGTGTGTGTGTGTGTGTGTGTGTGTGTGTGTGTGTGTGTGTGTGTGTGTGTGTGTGTGTGTCATATTATACTTTAACTACATATATATTGTATTTTTGCATTGCATTTTGTGCTTGTATTGCTTTGTTATAGCTGCACATGTGTTGAGTGTCCACATGAGTAAGAAGGAAGAGTTTTAGAAATATGCAAGTGTGCAAAAAACAGACGATTAAAATAAAGTATGGTTAAAGAAAAGTAAAGTGCTACATACACATTAATAATAACATGGCATAAATTAAATCATAGACTACAGTAGATCTGGACATGACACGAACATGGGACTTTGCAGTAAGGGACCCAAAATCAGAGATCGAACTCCCAAGTTCGAACCTCGAAACCGCGAAAATATCACATTTTCGCGGTTTCGAGGTTCGAACTGGGGGTTCGATCTCCGATTTGGGGTCCCTTACTGCAAAGTTCCATTTTCGTGTCATGTCCAGATCTACTGTAGTCTATGATTAAATGTATGGAGTTTCTACATAATAAATCTGTGTTTTAGATAAGAAGACAGAAACATCAATACATTATTATAATTGACATCTAATCTCCGTTTCACAAATAGGCTCATTAGATGAATAGGTCAGTATTTGAGGGCCATTCGTTTATGTTGGTATGTAAGCAGCAGTTCTGATGTTCAGGGACACTGATATAGGATATTTTGGTCAGTTATTGATAAGGTAATTGCTTGCTTTTGCCATTTTTAAGCAATGTATTCTAGTTTGTCCCCTAGGTTAACAAAAACGCCTGCCCAGACTTTATTCAAGCTAAAATGAAGGCCCACCCAGACCCCCTTCAAACTATATCTGTACATTTTTGCATAGAAATATGTCTCAGCCGAAGACCGATTTCTTCTAAGTTACAGGCTCACTATCGCTCGCCCAGAAAAAATCGACACCTAAATAGGGTGAAGTGTCTTATTAACGCCAATATAGATCAGTGAAACTTCTGAAAATTCTCAAACTAATGGAGCAAAACAGGGTAGGTCTCAACAAAAACCCTCCCTCAGACCAAATAGGGTTAACGTCATCAACATCAGTGGGTTCTATTGACAACATCATAGTGCTAACCAAAACTCCGCCTGGCTCCTCCTGCTCCTACAACACATTATTTGCCAAGGAAGGAAAAGTCTTTGAAAAACCTATGGAGAGAAACAGGAAATCGATGAATCTTAGGGAGAAGCAATACAAGATAACACAATTGAATTCCTGAGTATCCTGAATTTGTGCGATTTCACAATTTACTATGATTATCATTAGGCGATCTGACGCAGCTTAGGAAGGACTTCTATCAACCATAGGTGTAAAAACTATCCCAATTAACCCCCTAACTCCCACAAGTCCTTCCAAACCTGAGAAATGTCTAATTATAACAAAATAACACAAATAATATAGCAAAGGATTAATACACGAAAGGGCGAAATCGTTTATGGGAGATCAACCACTCTTCCTTATCTACTGTATACTGTCCTCTTAAGGAGGCTGGCGTCACACGAGCAGCTTTTGATTTACTGTACATAATCGGAATAAATATTAAATTGAAATATAATCTATTAAAAACAAAATATCCATCTGCATCGTGATTGTATTTTCTATCACGTAGCGTATAATCTAAAATAGTCTTATTAATATAAGAATAAGTACCTGGGGAGATTGTAGGTACAGTCGCATACCATAGTTTCTAGCCCACTTATTATCAAGGAGGAAATATGGTATAAGATAGAAGTGCGCCAGGAAAGCAGATGTTATTAGCGGAGATATTTACAGTATATAGTTGAGAGAGAGAGAGAGAGGAAGGAGAGAGAGAGAGAGAGAGAGAGAGAGAGAGAGAGAGAGAGAGAGAGAGAGAGAGAGAGAGAGAGAGAGAGAGAGAGAGAGAAAACTAGAATATCTGGACCTGACATCAATTCACATCTGCTACAAATATGCTGCAATCAAATGGAACCAATATAAACCCAGCTGTGTACGCTCTGTATGCAAAAGATATACTGGAATAGTATTTGGAAGATTGCCAAGTTGATTCTACTACATAACAAGAAATCTAAAGTATAGGGCAAAAAACTTGAGCCCAGTATCCATATGTTTGTTATGCCTGTGCATTAATATCCAAGTCAACAAACATTAGCTGGTATCACGGAGAGAACTTGAAAATGTTATTGACATTTTGCCTTCGGGCCCCCCCCCCCCCCCTTACGCTGTCCAGTAAAAAATTAAAGAAAAGGAAACAATAGTAAATATTATTCGAATACAATGCGTTAATAATTTAGTTTGACAAGACAACTGATTGTCAGGCTTATCCCGGAACCAATTCAATGGAAGTAGCCATTCCCTTGCCATATCTAAGCCTGAGGACCCCAAGGAAGTCTTTTCAGGCTTCCACTGTTGAGGATCTTCTCTAATGAGGCTCTTGAGTTACCACCCTTTGTTGTAGCTTGTGCTGCAGATCTGACCACCAGCAGGAGCTTTAGAAGGGAGGAACGAAAGAAAGCTACATTGCAACTCCAGAGTGACATCAATACAATTGCTTAGTGTGTACATTTGTGGCAGATGAAAGCCAGAATTTTATTTACAAGATATAGAGATACAAAAAATAACCTTTTATGTAAATGGGCAGTAATGCTATGCTGAATAATAAAATGATAATTTATCATCTGAATAGCATATTATGAAATCAGAACAATTGGCAAGAGTGAATATATTTTTTATTTCTGAGACGGCTTTCCTCCTTACTGTCTAAACTCTAAAGTGTCCTATAATGCTGTATATATAAAAGTCTCATACATGGTTCTTCATGAAGAATGTTACACTATCTTTTTCAGGAAATACGCCGACACACACGATAGTAGACTACTTGGCTAAGGTACAGGCAGCTTACCATTAAGTGAAGCGCATGGCGCTTCTCTAAATGCCCCTACAAAATAATAGAGACAAAGGTAATGTGATGGAGGTGAAGCATCAATGAATTAGTAAACCACAGACTCGCCTCCAACACTAGCCCTATCTAACAGGTGTAAGTATGCGTTGGTCATATATATATATATTTTTCTATGTAAGTGAGGGAGACAAAAGGTAGAACTGCCTGTATCGAGTGCTTTCCCCAGAGTTGAAAGAGTGACAGGACCAAAATCAATGGACATTCGTGCCAAAATGCCTGGACACACAGAGTTTTAAACAATTTAAGTCTACCTTCAAGATTTGTTCATTCATAAATAATCAAATACGAAAAATAGTTTTAGTTGCATTTGCAATATTCACAAAGAAAATATTGTAATAATTTAAAATGTGTAAATAGTAATAGCTCGCTCATAATTTGCATATTATCCAACAAGTAACTGTACATTTGTCTTTGGATACTGATAATTAAATATATGACTTTATTTGATTTTATTTCGAATAGCATCACGTTCACTGCAGTGTTTAAATAGAGAAAACAGAGAAATATTGAGAGATAATAGATATCTGCAGATGAGATAATAGAAACACTACTGAAGAAACGTGAGCGATAGGTAAGTTAAGGGAGCCCACCTCGCTTTTTTTATCTTTCTCTCCCTCTCTCTTTGGCTTGTATCCATTCGGCCCCATCCAGCCTACTGTTTTAAGACGTTTACCCCCATCCAGGTGTCAATATTTTCCTGGCGAGCGGTAGCGAGCCAGCATATATATATTTGTTTTGACAGAAAGCTAAATTTTTACATTTATCGATAGAAAAAAATTCTCCGGCGAAGCCGGATTTCTCCATACAATGCTGGCTCGCTATCGCTCGCCAGGAAGAAATCGACACGTGGATGGGGATAAAAGTCTTAAAACAGTAGGCTGAATGGGGCCGAAGGGATACAAGCCAGAGAAAGAGAAAAGGAGAGAAAGGATAAAACAAACAAAAAACACGGTGACCCTCCTTAAAGGCAAGAAGCAGACTAAATAATGAGAATACAACTAAGTCAAAGTAAATAATCTGGTTGTGCTTGGGAAACTGGATTTTCAAATTCTTTCAAGATATGAATCAGAATATCTATTTTCGAGTTTCAGGTTCTCCTATTTCTACTAAGAGATAATTATATAGCTAATGCCTGCTTGAATTAACCCATACAGTACCGGTGACGTCCTTTTTAGTGCATTGTGGCAACTATTCGACGATTGTATTCGGATTAGGAAGGACCTCCCACAATAATAAGGCTTCAAAATATCTCAATCTACCCTTTTAACTAACGCAGATCATCCTTCCTAAGCTGCATAATATCGTTTAAATATATCTAGAATCATTAGAATAAAAGATAACGCACGTCAATGATACTCAAAGGGTTAAATACTGAAGGTGAGATAATGACTTCAATAGGCGAATGCTATAATCAGCGAATGGATATATGCAATATTGAGGAAGGAATGACACATTTCAAAACAAAGTATTTATGTAAATATGCGTTATTAAGAACGAAAAAGTAGATACTATGGAAATAGTGAAAAGAAACAACTATGAGACAACGTAGAGTATTACGGTAATAACACGAACATTACTAATAAAAACAGTAAACAAAGAACGCACCTTACAAGAGGGGAAAGCCAAGAAAAAGAGAAGGCAAAACAAAAATACAAAAATAAAAATAAATGTAGGGGTAAAGGGGCACAAAAATGCACCTCTTGTTTCAGTAACTTTTGTCCATACATTTTCTCCTCCCATCAGGAATATTGGTAGCCCGATGCATTTTAGAATATTAAAGGCTATTGTTCTCAGGGCCAGGAGCAGAGGTGGGGGGAAAGAGAGAGAGAGAGGGGAGAGAGAGAGCGAGTTACACAGATACTCAACCCAAACAGAGAGAGAGAGAAATTTACATAAATTTAAATATATACACTGGCCACACAGACCTTACGATCCAAACGAGGTGGTCAGGACCTAATTCTAGTAGAGATGGCATATCCGATAGAAAAGGAAATTTGAAGGAAAGGATAGAAAAAGAAGAAGGCTGAGAGAGAGAGAGAGAGAGAGAGAGAGAGAGAGAGAGAGAGAGAGAGAGAGAGAGAGAGAGAGAGAGAGAGAGAGAGAGGGAGAGAGGGAGAGAGAAGGGGACTCCAAGACCATAAACAAGAGAAAAAAGTGCAGACTCTTGATACGCTGCATTGACGCTCCTCTTTGTTCTTGTTGCTTTTGTTGGTTGTTCTCCTTATTATTCTTGTTGCTGTTGTCGTTGTTTGTTTGCTTGGTAGACAGACGTTACGTAAGGTGGTGTTGCTAGGCTGGGGTTGCGTAAGATATGTTGCTAGGCTGGCCACTGTTGCCAGGTTGAGCGTCTTACAAGAAGGTGCTAATTAGGAAGGCTAGGTCGTTTATTGCAGGATATGCTTATTCAACTTTGCAAGAAATTCTTTATTACCAGTGTTTGCATTTATTTTTCTTTATTTTTAAAATTAAACTATAATGCAGTAGTTACAGTTTGATATTTTTACATTTGTATAAAACGTTGGGAGTAAAGCAAAAATCATAAGAGCAACATTAAAGTATGTTATGCAGGAAATAAATAAATGAAGACATTTACAAAAGAGGGAACATTATTCATTAGTTCTATTAGTTTAGTTTATTAAAGTACATTGGGGTTTGTATTTTATATTAATGTTAAAGAACAAGGTGTTACATATATATATATATATATATATAATACGTCCATCAAATTAGCGAGAGCACAGAGAGATGGGATGAAATAAGAGTTAGATAACTAAACTGAGTATCACAGTGAAGGAGATAATGAGAAACACGTGAGAAGATGTGGAAGGAGTTACGGGAGAGGGTCTTTAAAAATCTATAGAGGAGAGAGAGAGAGAGAGAGAGAGAGAGAGAGAGAGAGAGAGAGAGAGAGAGAGAGAGAGAGAGAGAGAGAGAAGGGGGGGGGGGAGTGAGAGAGGGGTAATAGATAAATATAAGGACTACACAAACTCTATATTGCTTGAGAGTCAGTTTGGACTACATTCTTTAAGGGAGCCCACCTCGCTTTTTTGTTATCTCTCTCTCTCTCTCTCTCTCTCTCTCTCCCTTTGGCTTGTATCGATTCGGCCCCATTTAGCCTACTGTTTTAAGACGTTTACCCCCATCCAGGTGTCAATATTTTCCTGGCGAGCGGTAGCTAGCCAGCATATATATATTTTTGTTTTGACAGCAAGCTAAATTTGTAAATTTTTCGATTGAAAAATTTCTCCGGCGAAGCCGGATTTCTCCATACAATGCTGATTCGCTATCGCTCGACAGGAAGAAATCGACACCTGGATGGGGATAAACGTCTTAACACAGTTGGCCGAATGGATACAAGCCAGGGAAAGATAGAAAAGGAGAGAAAGATAAAAAAGAAAGCAAGTGACCCCCTTTAACTAGTATTCACAACTGATTATATGAACAAAGTAGTCATTAATATGATCATAGTGTATTTTATATTGTTATTAGCTGACGGTATATTGCCATGTTCCCATCTTGATTATTCTCTTATTACAAAGATTTAACAACGAAATAATTTAATTGTTATTTATGAATACTATACACTAGGTAGGGCTCAATGGGTTATTTCTTTATTACCAACCTCCATATACTGTATATATATATATATATATATTATGTTTACATTTCTATATTTCTATATTTTTGTCAGCAATACACAAAGGGCAGACTCTTGTCAAAGCAGTGGAAATAAAAGGACGGAAGGTTGTAAGGGTACTTCAGCAGGGAGGAAAAGGGGAGAAAAAAATACCCACTCTTCAACTTCCAAGAGGCCATAGAGCTGTAGCTAATATTTAATGCCGACTCCATCAACGCGTATTTACAGATATTTAGTTTTCTTTTAGTAAGGTGTCATTTATATTTCTTTCGACTAATTCTTATGACAACATATTCAAATGATTCACCTCAGAATAGGTGAGGGAATTACTAGCTACGTAAAATCCTGGCCTTCTACCCTTCACATTCAACCCATTAACATTATGTTATGACTCATTATTCACGTTTGATTGGAATCGAAATTGATAACTTTCAAGTATTTTGAAACGTTTCTGTATGGGGTCCCCCAGTTTCATCTCTGCAATTAGAAGCACAATTACAGAAGTGTATTCTGTCTCTTATTGTACGATTTGTTACTGAGGGTTGAGTTGAATCTAATATTATCAAACTATGCGCTCAACTACTTCCAAGTTTTATATTTGAATTTAAATTGTGTGTTTATATATATATATATATATATATATATATATATATTTTACTGTATTATTAATGAACATTACAAATTAACGGTGAAAGAAATTAATGAAACACGATGTGGAAGTTAAAAGAGGAAAATGTGTGCATGTGTGTGTGACTGTGTGTGTGTGTGTGTGTGTGTGTGTATGTGAGTGTGTGTATGTGTGTGTGTGTGTGTAATACAATATATGTATATACCTAACAATCCTTGCATTCGCGTAGTGTTATTAATGTCCTCAGTAAATATAGCATACTATATTAAAGCGTTCAAAAGCATATTTACTGAATTCAAAGAACATATGCCATTAATAATATTACCAGGTGTGTGTATACTGTATGTTCGTGTGTAAATGTGTGAGTGTGTATGTGCGTGTGTAAAATGGCAAATGGATGAATACAAAAATATATAAGCAATACTGATTCATAAATCAATCTGACAATTAACATATTTGCATAACTACTATTTCTGGGTCTTGCTGATTAAACGAGTTGACTGTACACTCGCTCCAATAAGTATCTGCACCCCTTATGCTGATCATCTGGTGTGTACAGCTCGGTAGGGTTGGCACCTCTGCCTGCAACTATATCCATGTGTCAGAGACGATCCATGTGTCAGAGACGATCGTCTCTGACACATGGATATAGTTGCAGGCAGAGGTGCCAACCCTATCGAGCTGTACACACCAGATGATCAGCGTAGGGGTGCAGATACTTCTTGGACCGAGTGTACGTGTGTTACTCAGTTACTTGTTCGTCAAGGGGAATCCACGCAATGCGAGCTAAGCTCATTATTATCGCGCCTCCTTAACTGGGAATGTATTGCGTGAAATGCATGTTAAGTGTTTATGTATCGTTGGAATGTCTGTGGATGTGTGTGTAGTCTGTATTTTAGCCAATTGGCGACATCTGGAAACGAAGGCTTAAGCCACTTTCACACATTCACGATGTTGGTCCCGATGTACCCCGAGGTACACAAATTGGGACATCGGCAGAGACAGTGACAGGATGTACGCGTTTGACGACGAAGCCTCGACGGTGACACGTCTTAGCCACGCCGGGCCAGATGGTACCACGGTTGCAACACGACGGCGCCACGTCAATGTTGTAACGGTCAAAATTCCGGTCAAAACCGTACCCCGACGTGGCACGTGGGGAACACGACGAGGGGCGATGGACTTATGATGGGGACACGTGGCCGACCCGACGAGAACGACGCCACAACGTCAGGCAGCCTGACAGATATCATAAATACATATGGTGTTAAAGGTATTACGTTCAACGGTCAAGTTTAAGGTAAGATAAGGTCGAATTATTTCTTTGTAAGGTATAGGCGTATGATTTTGTCTATATAAAATCAAGTTTTTGTCGTAAAGAGCTGGTTCTTCGTAAATAACAATCTGTATTCATTGCCGGTATACGAAATTAATATCTAAACACTGTATCGAACGTTAAATTATATGAAAAAAGACCATGAAGTGAAGCGAAAATATTTACCAGTGGGTGACAGCGGCGACGGACAAAAAATATTCAGGAAAAATAAAAGTTTTGATCGTACATTGGCCATATATGTACCATTAGAAAGCTAATGAAAAATCCAATATATCACTTACTTACAAAATATTCATTGTCCCATATTTATCGGTGAAAATTGGGAGGGAAAGTATGGGCGGACTGAACAGTATCGGTAACCTTCACCTACGGTGAAATTCCACATATTATTTTAATTTATTTTGTTGTTGAAATCTTATATAATAACCTTTCCTCTTGCCGTTCATATTTTTTTTTTAAATAACTACAAACACTTATTATGGGTGAAAACCAACTGAGATGGGGCGGACTGAACAGTAACCTTCACCTACGGTGAAATTCCACATATTATTATTTTTATTTATTGTTTTGTTGAAATCTTATATACTAACCTTTCCTCTTGCCGTTCATAAAAAATGTAATTAAAAAAAACAATTATTATGGGTGAAAACCAATTGAGAGCGAATATTTTGGTGCGGCTGGGATTCTATAAAAACAAAAAACTATCGTTATAGATTTATTTCTATAAAATCCAATATTGATGATTGCATATTCTAAACACCGCCATCATGTTCAGCGGAAATTTTGTTTGTGATTTATTATGCAAATAAAAATAACGATAAAAAAACGATATACCGGTACCGGTATATCTCATATAGTATAAAATATAACAGTGCGTTTAATCTCCACAGGTTGGCTACACTTCGTGATGAATCATATTTTCTCTAATTGTGGAAGGTTGTTGTTGTTGTTGTTGTCGTTCCCCAAGCTGCCTGGCCGAACAGCCCCGA
This sequence comes from Paralithodes platypus, assembly GCA_032716605.1. NCBI lineage: Eukaryota > Metazoa > Arthropoda > Malacostraca > Decapoda > Lithodidae > Paralithodes > Paralithodes platypus. Next base: position 47,038,708 of record CM064519.1, on the reverse strand, counting down.
AGCCCAGAGCAAAAACAACCGAGCGCCCACACAGAACCCTCCAGGCTACCACATAAGCCTGGGTGACCGAAGCCACTCCATGGCGGGGAGCTGAGGAGGGTGCGGAAATGCCAGGGAAACCAAAGCCCCACCCAGGGCCCTGTGTCCCTCAGCAATTATGAAGAGAAAGTTGAGGGGCAAAGGAAAAATGTGACGCTTTTGCTTCCAATCTTGATAGATTGGGAGGTCAATCCACGGAAGAGGCGCCGTCACTTGAGATCTAGAGAATATGAGTAAAAGGAACGAGTATATGGCAGAGCTCAGTTCTCACTCTGATAGACCAGCCCATCACCACATGACTAGAACCCAATCCTCTCAGCATAAGCTAGGAAAGGCCCTAGAAAGCCGCCTTTGGCGAGGGGATAGCTCCCCTATTTCAACCCCTTTCGGGGTTGGGCACCCGCCAATTGTGGAAGGTAAAATGTATTGATATAAATCTATTTTGTGCAAAAGGATTGATATAAACATAGCTTGTGTAAGGATGGAATCGTCGAAAACACAGGAACAATCTCCTCTATCTAAACCCATCCACCCACACAAACACTACCTTGTGTTAAATTATTCAATAACACTTAGTATTTCCTTTGGCTTTTACTATTATAAACACTACTGTATTAGGTAAAAATGAAATTCAATTCCATAGATCATAATTATAATAACATTTATTACATACCGTGTATCAGTGGCGGTCGATATAGCCACACAAGAACAATAACACACACACTCACTCGACAATTAACACACACGTGTTTCGGTAATCATACCGGTACACTGATTTTTCATTTGAACTTATTAACTCGTTTGATATAAGTTGATTATGGAATATTATATACGGTATATACGGTATAGGCCTACCGTATACCATATCAGGTCTTTATTTATTCATCATGTGCGTATTTATAGTGTTGTCAGAATACTCCACTAATCCGAAGCACTGTCGGTCCGCTGCCATTCGGATTACATGACTATTACTGTAATATAATATAACTATTTATACCCCGACGCCGCCACGTCGATGCCGATGAACCTGATGCCGATGATACCTGATGCAGACACGCCAGACCCACACATCGACACGTTGTACCCGACGTTACCCGATGGTACCACGCCAAAAGTCCATCGTGCGAAATTTTTGAACAAATCCAAACCTTTGGTGGCCAAGCCCGATTTGCCACGTCCCGCACCGCGGGTAACACGACGCGCTCCCCGACGACCCCGACACACATTGGGGATTGCACCACGTTGTGTCCCGATATTCAAATCGGGGTACATCGGGACCAACATCGTGAATGTGTGAAAGTGGCTTTAGGGTTAATCTGTACGGTACCATTCTCACTACGGTACCAGTCTCACCCGAAGGCTTAGGTTGACCAGTAGCTTAGGTTGACCAGTACGATACCCATCTCACCTTGTAACCGATCACCAACCCCAGATGGGACGTCACAACTTCGTCCACTTATACAAGGTTCCTATTTATACTGCTAGGTGAACAGAGGCTACACCGTTAGGAGAATTGCCCAAATGTCTCTTCCCCGCCCGGGTCACGAACCCGGGATCTTCTGGTTGTGAGCCAGACGCGATATCAGTTACGCCACGGGAAGGTGTATGTAAGTGTGTGTGTGTGTGTGTGTGTGTGTGTGTGTGTGTGTGTGTGTGTGTGTGTGTGTGTGTGTGTGTGTGTGTGTGTGTGTGTTCAAATATATATGTACGTGTGTATGTAAGTGTGTGTTTATGTGTGTCAGCCAATTAATTATATCGGTTGCAATAAATTAACAAAACCTCAATAATTGTGTCATCCTGCTCTTTGACCCTAGCAAAAGACCAAATTATCGAGAAAAAAAAAAAAATAAATAAAAAAAAATAAGAAAACAGTACCCACACCATGTAGCTTATGGGGATATTTCAATTTGAGGATATTGTTTTAGACCCCTTTTTCCCCCATGCTTAGCCCCATTATTTTTGAGATTCTAAGATATTCGCCCAATTAACTTAGTGAAATCAAGACCTTTTTCCCCATTTATGTAAATTTTAAGACCTTTCGTGCTATTTAGCCGTCGATTTGTTACCTGGCGACCGATAGCGAGGATGTAATTTAGGAGTAATTGGCCATTGGCAGGACATTTCTCTACCGAACAATGTACACATTTATTTCGAAGGCGGGTCTTGGGGGTATTTTTGTTTAAGCTTGATGGAGGTCTTGGGAATAAACTAAAAACCTCCCCTTAAATCTTGGGAACAACATATATACTGTATAACATCAGTCACTTTCTGAAGCTTGAGCAAACTTGAATATCACCAAAAGAATAGCTGCATTTCTTAACCCCTTCTGTACCGGCAACGTCTTAACCCCTTCTGTACCGGCAACGTCTTAACCCCTTCTGTACCGGCAACGTCTTAACCCCTTCTGTACCGGCAACGTCTTTTCAATTTTATTTTATCTATATTTAGATGATTTTGTGCAGTTTTAGAAGGATCTATGGTAGTAAAAAGGGTTAAGTGAGATACTTCAAAGCCTGTCAATTGCCAGAGATCCTTCCTAAACTGAATACAATCGATTAGTAGTAGCCACAATAAATAAACAAGACGTCGCAAGAAGGGGTTAATATCAGTCAGATAATCAACATCCAGATCAGCAGAATAATGATATACGTATGTATGTATGTATGTATATACTCAGTCACATACCCCATTGCTGGGGGTGTTCGACACAAGACAGAGCCCGACCAGACACAACATTTAAAGTTCCTATTCTCAGGGTCCGGGACCACTTTCGCGTTCTCTTGCCCGTTTCTCTATCTCTATTAACTTCGCGGATATTTTACTCCCTTAGAAGCTCATTTCTTGATAACTAATGGAAACATATGAAACTACTATGTCTCCGCATCATATTTTTGCCATGTTTTCGCAATTAAAATCATATTTGGCTACCAAAGCGTTATAAAAGACGATAAATTAAGATGGGAACAAGCCAAATTCTGGCCAGCTTAACTTTTTGGTTCACTTTTTGGTCGATTGAGTTGTACATTTGTCGGTAGAAAACTGTCCCGGCCGAAGGCCGGTTCCTCTTAGATTACACGCTCGCTATCGCTCGCTAGGAAAACAATTACACCTAAATGACATGAAAAGTCTTAATATTGACAAAGAAAAGAGGCGAAAGATCACAATATCGCCAAACTAATGGGCCGAACGTCTTAAAATTTGAAAACTAATAGGGCTAAACATGAGGAAGAAGGGGGAGCAGCAAACGACCCACCTCCCTCTAACAAAATAGAGTGTTAAGGCGGCTTATGCCAGGCTACGTCTGGCCCCGGCGCTCAGCTCAATAGATCTCTTGGATTTATACTGGTCATATAAGCAACTTAAGGGGAGATGGGCTGTTTTTTATGGCCACCTTCTCTCTCGTGTTTAACCCCATTAGTTTTGAGATTTTAAAATGTGTGCCACATTAGTTTGTCGATTTTAACACCTTTCGCCCCATTTCGTTGTCAATTTTAAGACCATTCGTGCCATTTAGGTGTCGATTATTTCCTGGCGAGCGATAGCGAGCCTGCAATTTTAAGAGGAACCGACCTTCAGTCGGGAAATTTTTCTACCGAAAAATTTACAAATTTACCTAGGTTTTTTTTTCTTCTAAGCTTGATGGAGGTCAAGGGAGGAAACTAAAAAAAAATATATGAATAAATGAATTAATAGACTAAACAAACGGCCAGTCTCCCCTTAATATAACACGGATATACAAGAAGAGACAGACAAACAGTAGTGAGCTTGTGACACATATAACAATAGTGAGCTGGCGACACATATAACAATAGTGAGCTGGCGACACATATAACAATAGTGAGCTGGCGACACATAAACAATAGTGAGCTGGCGACACATATAACAATAGTGAGCTGGCGACACATATAACATAGTGACCTGGCGACACATATAACAATAGTGAGCTGGCGACACATATAACAATAGTGAGCTGGCGACACATATAACAATAGTGAGCTGGCGACACATATAACAATAGTGAGCTGGCGACACATATAACAATAGTGAGCTGGCGACACATATAACAATAGTGAGCTGGCGACACATATAACAATGGTGAGCTGGCGACACATATAACAATAGTGAGCTGGCGACACATATAACAATAGTGAGCTGGCGACACATATAACAATGGTGAGCTGGCGACACATATAACAATAGTGAGCTGGCGACACATATAACAATAGTAGCTGGCGACACATATAACAATAGTGAGCTGGCGACACATATAACAATAGTGAGCTGGCGACACATATATCAATAGTGAGCTGGCGACACACATAACAATAGTGAGCTGGCGACACATATAACAATAGTGAGCTGGCGACACATATAACAATAGTGAGCTGGTGACACATATAACAATAGTAGCTGGCAACACATATAACAATAGTGAGCTGGTGACACATAACAATAGTAGCTGGCGACACATATAACTATAGTGAGCTGGCGACACATATTCCTTTCCTCGGAAGACGAAGTATTGATTAACGAAAAACTTTGCAGCAACATTATTGGATGACAGATTACCAAAAATGCAAAGGTAATGAGAAGCTAAAATTTAAAAGCAAAATTTAAAAACGAAGCATAAACGCATACTATTAGAGTAATGGCGAAATCATATTTGTATTTATTTACAAGGAATCTCAACAATTTGTTACTTTATATTCATGAATAGTGGCTGAGCGCACTAAGTCAATACACAGCTCTAATCTCTTGGCTCAGGAAGTGCGAGTTCGAATCCAGCTATACCTTCAGGTGAGGTCTATGTCAAAAACTGTCCAGGCTGTGGAGGTTAGGTGTGGATGCGCCAGCCTCTTCGTTCCACCTGGTTCCCTGCCCACATCCTAACCCTTTTGGGGGTATCTAGGAATACTTGTGGCAGCCAAGCTCAACCTGTTGACTACTTAAGATAAGTTTAGTTAAGGAATTGTGAATTTTCAGCATCGCTGGCTGCCGACTTGAAATAAACCGTTTTTTATTATTGATTATCAGAAACACAAATTGTATAAAGAATAAGTATATAACTTAGTTCAATGGTGTCAAATTGAGATGTCACCTAATCTCTTTTGGGGCATATTCTAAGAGTTTCGATGTGAGTGTCCTGGGTTCGAGTCCTTGTAGTACCACATGTATTTGTTGATTTCATTAATTGAGTTTGGAGGTGGGGTTGGTTGGTGGAAAAAAACGTAATAAAGTTTGATCTGGCGGTTCAGTAACCTTGTATAACTACATGTAAATATATTCATTAATGCCATATATAAATAACTCGGAAATTATACCAGAGCAACATTACCGATCAATAGTGGCCGGAAAAAACCTCTCGTCTAAATCGATATTGTCGACCGCTTTATGGGGAGATGGGCTGTTTTTTCTGGTTCCCCTTCTCCCTCGTGTTAAGCCCCATTTGTATTGAGATTATAAGACGTTTGGCTCATTAGTTTGGCGATTTTAACACTTTTTCCCCATTTCGTTGTCAATTTTAAGACCTTTCGTGCCATTTAGGTGTCGATATTTTCTTGGCGAGCAATAGCGAGCCTGACATTTTAAGATGAACCGGCCTTCGGCTGGAAAAAATTTCTACCGAAAAATTTACAAATTTATCTAGAATTTGTCTAAGGGGTGTTTTTCTAAGCTTGATGGAGGTCTAGCGAGAAAACTAAGAAATAAAGGAATAAATGAATTAATAGACCACAAAAACGGCCCATCTCCCCTTAATGGACGTGCAATTAGTACACCAATTACGTTAAGAGGCTTAATTCTGAATGATTAAAGCACCCACTACAGGAAATGATAATATTCAAGGACACTAGTGCGACGTTATGAGAAACAATTTATTAGGGAAAATAGGCACCAATAGATTCGCTATATTTTTCTCTATATAGTCCGCATGGAGGATTTTCGTTATCAACAAATTGAAAAATACCCACTTCACAGACAAATACACCAAAAATCTAAGTCAAAGCGGGGGTGTGGGGGCGGCAGCCCCCACCTATAATACTAGGATAGGTTAGGTAAGGTTGTTAGATTAGGCTAATGTCCTTTCAAAGGGGTATAGGCTAGTAAACACTAGGATAGCCTATACCCGGTCAGAGGTAAGAAGAAGAAGAAGAAGAGTCCTGCGGGAGTCTGCTTGAATGCTACCCAGGAAGTACATCAAATGGTTTCTACACAACTTCCATGCTTTATTTTACCCATATTTCATTTTCATATGTCATACATACCATTGACATACATACATATTACACACTCATATAACAATAAAACGAATGTTTATGAAAATGATCTATCTATCTATATACAGTATATACAGTATATATATATATATATAAATATACAGTATTATATATACTGTATACTGTATATATATATATATATATATATATATATATATATATATATATATATATATATATATATATATATATATATACTGTATATTATATATCTTTCTATTTCTGAAAACACAACATATGAAATATGAATAATTATATAATACAATATATCATCATCGTCGACTTACAGTAATCCATTTGCAGGACCATTCATTTCCCAAGGAATCGATAACTACTTCTGTACCTAACCACGGTGGTTTAGTTCGTCTTGGTAAGGTTGTATAAATGGTGAGGACAGCCTGCTAACTGTTAATGTACTATTGGAATGGCTGTGGTTGGGATAGTGTACCCTGTTCATATACACCAGGCATCTGATATAACAGAATCTCTGATCGTAATTGGTGAGTAAAGCTTAACGTTAAGAGGTATAGTCCGTTCATTCTAGGTTGGGTAGAAATCGTCCCCTCTAACCTTTGTAACTCAAAAAGGGCTAGAGCAAATGAGTTGTCAATTTCCACACATACTCCCTAGCCAAGTCTTCCTATTTGGCAAAATTATTAGTTCAATTACTCTAGTCCTTTTTGAGTTATTAGAGGTTAGGGGTTACGATTTCTGCCCAACCTGGAATGAACGGACTATAGTTTGGGTGTGGAAAGTTAGTAGTCATATTGGTTACCGAACAGTATAGGATCGCTTTGTGTAATAGTATGATTGTGTCAAGGGACTGGGGTTCTTGAAAAGGGGCTCCAGCCCAAACGCTTTTTTTTAAAGTATCCACACGAGTCACAAAACATAATAAACACTCATGAAGAAAGTACTCTCTCTCTCTCTCTCTCTCTCTCTCTCTCTCTCTCTCTCTCTCTCTCTCTCTCTCTCTCTCTCTCTCTCTCTCATACACACACGCCCATAAACACGCACCCCATTGAAAAGACTACACACGCATTCCCACCCAAAGCGCGCCCCCCCCCCCCCCCTCTAACACGCAGATGGTTAGCAGCGAATAAACGGCATACATAGGGGGGGGGGGGGAGGGGGGTCAGGAATCGAACCGTCCCCTTTAACCTGTACGAACCGAGTGACCTGCACATCTGGACCCTCATCAAAAATATATCTACATGTAAAAGGCCGTAATTCTTGGATCTGAATGGATTAGCAGCGATCAAGGGTAAGTGTCGGTAAATTAAACAGCAGCGTCGTTAATGTGCAGTATATAGTTGGTTTTGTATATTTATGATTGGGTGTGTGCGTTTGTGTGTGTCTGTGTTTGTTTGTGTGTGTGTGTCTGTTTGTTTGTGTGTGTCTGTGTGTTTGTCTGTGTGTGTGTTTGTGTGTGTGTGCTATATCTTTTCCTTTCCTTATTGTTTCATAAGGAAATTCCTTACTCTTACTCATTCCATCATCTAGTTTTCTGTTACAACTACCCTTCTATCTATCTATCTATCTATCTATCTATCTATCTATCTCAATTGAACTACCAATTGAACTACCAAGGTTTGTGACGGCTAACCATGAAGCATTTCCTCCGTCATATGGTTATGAAATAATTGGTGGATATATTGCGAAGCTAACTGATCAAATTGATGAACTGAAAAGTGAAGTACAGGGAATAAAGGATACAAGACTGAACAGTGTTAGCATGTTGGATGATCAGTTCGTTATTAAGGAGGAATTATTAGAAATTAAAGGTATGCTGAAGCAAATGAAGCGAAAAGACATGTGGGAATCAGTGAAGCGAGACAGTATCATAGTTGAAAATGTTGACAAACTTTTTAAGGATGCCAACAAGAAATCTGTGAATAATTGTACCCTTAGTGATGAGATAAATGAACTTTTATCTACTGTAGGAAATCCATCTGCGCCTACCTTGTCACAATTATCGAATAATGACCATGTGAATTTTGAAAAGAGCGATGATTATGAACAAGACAATAGTGTTTCTCCTCTTGTATTACCGAGCTACAGTGACATTTTGTGTAAGGAGAGTGAAACAAGTGATGCAGTCTCATTTACCGGCTTCACTGCAAGACCCAGAGCCCTGACACAATTATCTGCTGAACCAATATTAGAGACGAGAGTAACCAAGCCAAAACATGGAGCAATGAATAAACAAAATCGAGATACCCCCAAACAAGAAAATATCAAGACCTGGATATATTCTTTCGGAGGAGATGGTTAAGGAAGCTGGCACCACCAATACTGAGGAAGGAGGATCAATAATTGGCATCACTGATGGAGATGATAAAGGTTCAAGAGCTGGCACCAGTGCTACCGGCAGTGGCGTGACAGGGTTTGGCACCACTGTCATGGAGGATGGAAGATCGGAAACATCACACCACCATTGTGGATAAAGAAGGATACACTTTGGTAGGAAGAAAACGACATTATCATGGGAGTAAAGGCCGCTTCGGAACCAAAACAACGTAAACCTATTGGTGTAAGAGGTACAAAGACATTCAGCAACACAAAGTTTAAAGGCAATCGTAGAACTGTAGATATATACATAGGAAATGTCGATCTAGAATCTGATAGTGATGACATTCTCGACTTCACAAAAAATGAACTAAAAGTTGAGGCCATTAAATGCATTGAGTTAGAATCTTTACAAGCTAAAAAAGATTGGAAGTCTTTCAAACCTAACAGTCACACTAGAAGATAGGGAACAATTACTTCAACCGGAATGCTGGCCAAAACATGTTAATGTGAGAAAGTTTTATATGGCTAAATCAAAGACTTCTGTATAAATTGTAGTTAATTTCAAAATATGGTTAGTATTGCTTCTTATAATTGTAACTCTGTAAGAAATAATATAGAAACAGTACGCAAGTTAACCTTAGAATATGATATGATTTATTGCAAGAATTAATGATGCTCAAGGATGATATTCCCTTTATGAACACTATAAACGAAATCTTTTGACTGCATAGCCAGCGTTGAAGAACGAACTAATGAGGGAATAATAGAGGGTAGGCCGTCGAAAGGGGTGGCGATAATGTGGAACAAAAAATTAAGTAATAAGATTGAGTCAGTTTTGTGATGACAGAATTGTAGGTGTAACATTGAAGACAAAAATACGAACATATTTAATTATTAATGTGTATCTGCCTTGCGATAAACAATGATGATAGCATAGATGAATATAGACAGTCACTTGCTGTTTTAGAAAATTTCATTGATGAACAAAATATTAACAATATTATTATTAGTGGTGATTTTAATGCAAATTACTGTAAAGGCAGATTCTGGGAAGAGCTATTGAACCTAATTGATAATAAAAGCCTATGTGTTATTGATGAAGTGTTACCGGACGAAACTTTTACTTATTTGTCTCCTGGTAATAACTCTACTAGTTGGTTAGATCATGTGATAGCTTCGGATAATATGAACACTTATATTACTGACATTAATGTACGATATGACCTGGCCTTATTTGATCATTTTCCATTAGTTTTTAAAATTAATATTAATTTTAGACAATATAAAAATTATTCCTGAATCTAAGTTTTCTACCTTCATAAACTGGAAGTTATTTACATCAAATGATGTTGTTACAAACTATAAAGACAAATGAGTGAGACTATTGTACAGTCTGATTTAATGAACTTTAGTTGTTTAGATTGTTGTACATACAAATGTGAAAACAATAGTCATATTGCAGAATTGAATTACATTTATAACTCACTTGTAAGTATACTGAAAGAGTCGTCTGAGGAATATGCAATTGAAAGTACAAAAAATTATCAGATAAAACCAGGATGGAATACCATGTTGGTGGGTTGTGATAAAAATGCTAGAGAACATTATCTTAAAAATGGAAAGAAACTGGTTTGTCCTGTATATGGTGATTTCACTTGACAATATGACATACTTCCAGGAAACTGTTTAAGAAACGCATTAAAATATATTAAAAATAATAAAATCAATAGTTAGAAAATGATAAGATTAGCTGAGATCTTTTAAGCAATAACAGATATAATGCATTCTGGAAAGAAGTCAGGAAAACTAAAATAATAAGTGTTATTTTAAATGTTAAAATTGAAGGTGACATGTGACTCCATTAAAATTGCTGAGAAATTTTCGCAGAAAATTTTAAAAACGTTTTTTGATGACAGCAAATGCCAGAAAAGAGATAAATATGAACTATATAAGAGACAAGTTAAATGATACCATGTGGCAAAGAGGCAAATTATTGGGAGTTATCAACACCAAGGATGTTTGTTTGGCAATTATCTGAGCTAAATTGGTCATTGGCCATGATAACATTCATTCCTAATCATGTGTGAAGTTTTGTTCTGAAAGCGGGCGGTAAGACTAATTTCTAAAAATGTTTTCCAATCATTTATTGCACATGGACATTTAGCCTGATGAGATGACGTCGACTTATTTCTGCCCCTTATTAATAGATATATAAAGATCCAAAGCTCCTTGGATAATTTATAGACCTATTCTATCATCGCCAGTTTTCTTAAAAATTATTTTGAATATTGCTTAAAATATAAAATTTTTTTGCATTATGTGAACTTTAATGACGGGCAGCATGGGTTTAGTGTAGGGCTAATCACCTCTACATCCCTCAGCGTGCTGTGATTTTTAAAGAACACAATTTTTAAGATACAGATTAGAAGACTCAAATGTTTAATACAGCCTTTCATTGATTTAAAAAAAGCTTTTGATAAAGTTAATCATTTCACATTACTAAAGTAACTTATTGAAGCAGGTATTCCAGCACTTGTATGGCGAACATAATATTATATCTGTTATAGAAATCACAACCTGTGTTGCTACTAAGCATAAAAGACACTTCAATATATCAAAACCCTGGCAAATAATGAATGGAGTAAGACAGGGAGGAGTCTTGGTCTCCGGATATTATTTAATGCTTTATATAGATAAGCTGATTGGAAAAAGTAGTCTAAATGTAAAAAGGGGTGCACAACTAGGAATATAATCCAGTAATATTAGTGCTTAAATACAGCTGGACGATATTGTTTTATTTTAGCACCCATCGTCATCGGGATTACAGTTTTTTAACTGGAATATGCTTGGAATAACTGAAGCAAAAAGAAATTGAATATTGACATTAATATTAATACATGCATCATGCATGTATTTCAAAGACAAGTAAAGATAAAACACTTAAGAGCCAAGTTGATGCTAGTGTGGAGTAGATAATTGAATGTTTGTTCATGGAACAAAAAGTATCTAGGGTTTTCTAATAGATGATAATTTAAATAATGACAAAGACGTAATTATGTAGTCGTAACAAGTTTTAGTAATGAAGTTAATTTGTATTTTAGCGTAAAATTTTTCTAATGATTGAATTGTTAGGATGTTTTTACTCATATTGTTCCCAAAGTTAACTGCTCAAGTTTTTATGGTTCTGAATTATGGTTTTATAACAAAAAGTGCAAACTTCCTCTTAAGCAATTTGCCATTGGTTACCGCACAAAGCAATAAAGAAATGCTGAAATTACAAATATTGGGAACGTAATCATCATGGCATGTGCATTGGCAGGGACCTAATGTACATTTTAATCATTGTAATGGAATTGGTTAAAAATTAGATTTGCTCACACCTGTCTTCCTAAAACCTTGCAAGTTGTTACAGAAATGTTTATTAAACCTTGATGAATACTTTTCATCATAGAGAACAGGAAGTTAACCATACCTCCTATTACATGAATATGACGTATTCAGATTTGCAAACTAATGCATAAATGCTATCCAGAGTCAAGAATTATGTTTGTACAAAACCATGAACCCTAGTATGCGGTACTGTCTGAGGTTACTGTTAGTCAATCTATTGTATATATTGTAAAATGTTAATTGTGGTTGCGCTTTTATGAAATAAAGATTTGATCTGAATCTATCTGTATATATGTAAAATGTTACCATGTAACCTGTATGTAACTCCACTCCACAGTCACAGTACGCTATCACAAGTCCTCACTATCCCTGCACTCACTCCCTCACTCACCACTCCTCACATCACTCACATCCCTCACTCACTCACGCATCACGTCACTCACGCTCACGCACGTCACTCACTTCACTCACTCACTCACTCACAAAATCACTCACTCCACTCACCTCACTGCACTCACTCCACTCACTCACAATCACTCACTCACTCACTCACTTCACGTCCCGGCCCACGCACTGTCACCTCACTAGAAGACCCCACTCACTCACTCACTCACGTCACACTCTCACTCTCAAATCTCTCTCTCTCTACTCTCTCTCTCGTCATCTCGTCGTCTTCTCTCTCTCTCTCCACAAGGCTCGCCAATGTATTGTTTAATTTTGTATTATTAGTATCATCAAGTGTCTAAGGTAGTATGGTCTACTGGCTAAATAAGAGTTTTTCAATTCAATTCAAAACTCGTCTCACCTCTCTTCTCAAATTCTTCCTCCTCATCTCACGCTCTCTTCTCATCCCCTCCATCCTCCCTCTCTCTCTTTTTCTCGTCTCCTCGTGCTCTTTGTTTCTCCTCTCTCAACAAGGCTCAGCCAATGTAAATGTTAATTTTGGTAATTATTATTAATCATGTGTATGTTCTAACTGTGGGCTAAATAAAGTTATTCAATTCAATTCAACTCTCTCTCTCTCCCACTCTCCCCTCACTTTCTCTCCTCCCTCTCTCTCTCTCTCTCTCTCTCTCTCTCTCTCTCTCTCTCTCTCTCTACTAAACGCCGAGCGCAATTTGTCATGTGTGATTGTGTGCAAATTTCTTCCTGACTTTGAAATGTGGTGGGTCGCTCTATGATATATAGGATTGCGCATCTTACTAGCGTGCGGTTTGAGAGAGATAGGAGAGAGAGAGAGAGAGAGAGAGAGAGAGAGGAGAGAGAGGATGAGAGAGAGAGGAGTTTTGATAAAAATGAGTTGAATTGAAACTTTATTAGGCCAGTAAAAAACATACACATTGATAATAATCATACAAAATTAACAATTACCATTGGCTGAGGCCTTGTGATAGAGAGACAAAGAGATAGAGAGAGAGAAAGAGAGGACCGAAAGAGAGAGGAGAGAGGAGAGAGTTTAAATTGAATTGAAACTTTATTTGAGCCCAGTAGAACATACACATGATAATAATAATACAAAATTAACATTACATTGGCTGAGCCTTGTGAGAGAGAGAACAAAGAGAGAGGAACGATAGAGATAAAGAGGAGAAAGAGAGGCTAGAGGAGAGAGATAGGGAGAGAGAGAGAGGGATTAATAGAGAGAGAGAGAGTAGAGAGGAGAGAGAGAGAGAGATGGAGAGAGAGAGAGAGAGAGAGAGAGAGAGAGAAAGAGCGAGATTGAGAGCGAGAGAGAGAGACAAACACAGACTTGTAGCTATGTCATATAAATATTCACTTACCTGTACATACAAATATATTTCACACGATTTGTTCTATAATTCCATGCAGAGTTTCTTAATCCTTGTTTGTCTTTTGTATATTTTTAGCAAAGGAAGTATAGTACCATACCCGAGAGTAGCATGTTGGATGAACTATCGGTACAAGGAAGAAGTATCGTCACCAGCTCAGAGCACATAAGGTGGTTAAACCCATTGCTATTTTGACCTTCAAAGCCTTCCTGGTATGGCGTATTGAACGGTACATATAAATCAACGACAGACCCAAGGAGCGAACACAACAGAACCAACGACACCACACTCCCCTCTCTTTCTCTACGTATAATATATCTCTATATATGATATATAAACCTGTAGATATATATAATTTATATATATATATATTATATAATATATTAATCTATATATAATAATATATGTAATATATAGATATAAGAATATATCACAAGTATTCCTCACAAATACGCGTGAGCTACTAAATGATTTTATACTCTCCTCCCCTTACTCGAACGCACCTAAACAATTCAGGATGAGTGTCCATGAGGGCTTGATTAATAAAATCAGTGGTGTAATATATACTGTATATATATATATATATATATATATATATATATATATATGCTTATTATGTGTCATTTGTATTACTGACAAAACCAATTATTGTCATTCCTTTTAAGATACCATAATTAACTGCGAGGTGGTCATGACCAATTGACCTTATGTCTGCCTCTCCCGACTTGGTAGCTACCGCGTCTGTCATGTCACACTAATTAAATACTTGAATGCCATGACATTCTTAGTTCCAAACTGGTTAGACTCGCTGTACCTTTCGAATTCATATTTCCCTAAAGACTAATTGTACAACCACAGTTATAGTTATTTCTGCATTCACAAACCATCACATTAATCCACAAATCTATCTAACTTTTATTCATCTTATACAAACACACTGGCAGATCCCAATGCTTACAATTATCATTAAGAGGGGTGACCTGCTTTTTTTTATTTCTCTCTTCCGCAAACCTCGGACTCAGTAATCCATTCGGCCGGCGCCGCATTCAGCCAACTATTCTAAGAAGACGTTTATCCAACCCCCTCTACTGTAGGTGTCGCGAATAGTCGAGCCATCAGTATATGATGAAAAATCCGGCTTTTGCCCAAAATTTTGTATATCGAAAAATGTAAAAATTTAGCTTGCTGTCAAAAACATTTTAAAAATATGCTGGTTCGCTGCCGCTCGCCAAGAAAATTTGACACCTGCATGGGGGTAAACGTTTTAAAACAGTAGACTGAATAGGGCCGAATGGATAGAAGCCAGATAAAGAGAGAAAAGGATAGAAAAAAGCAGGCCACCCCCTTAAGACAGCTCTCACACATATAAGTTTGTGATGCCTTGTACCTAACTCTCATTGACTGATATTCTCACCACTATTTCCGAAGCTTATTTAAGTTTGTCCATTGAATTGTGTTTCAAAATATCATTTTTTTTTTAAAGTAAGTAGCAAACATACCACTAGGAGTTTGTTGAAATTCAGAACGTTTTTTGCACTAGCTTACGGCTGAAAGGAAATGTAATCAAGGCTTCCAATGGCTCACCTCTTATTAAAAAAGAATTATGCTTAAGCACAAATGAGCTAATCAGTGGTGAAGCTAACTTATGCGGTTGTGAAGGGATGTTTTTTTTTTTGTATTCAACAGTCCTCCTCCACTCATAGGACTCCATGTTTTTTATTGTTATTAAACAAATGAGCACGAGTGAGCGACTGTGAAAAAAGGCTTTCACTTACCGCAGAAATTAGCTTCACCATACACTTACGTTAACAGATTACTTTATTATTGAACAGTAAAGGAAAAGATAATAGCTGATTGGTGAAACACCTTAGAAGCCACACCTACGGGCGAGTTGCAAAATCATGTCGAGGAAAAGTATATTACACCCATTATGTTCTAACAACATTGGGAATAACCCAATTGGTAAA